>CM061747.1:160042237-160758807 GCA_030979885.1 Lolium multiflorum
CCTCTGAATATGTCAATTTATAATGTGCACTAACCCTCTAATGAGTTGTTTCGAGTTTGGTGTGGAGGAAGTTTCCAAGGGTCAAGAGAGGAGTATGATGCAACATGATCAAGAGAGTGAAAGCTCTAAGCTTGGGGATGCCCCCGTGGTTCACCCCTGCATATTTTAAGAAGACTCCAGCGTCTAAGCTTGGGGATGCCCAAGGCATCCCCTTCTTCATCGACAACATTATCAGGTTCCTTCTCTTGAAACTATATTTTTATTCCATCACATCTTATGTGCTTTGCTTGGAGCGTCGGTTTGTTTTGTTTTTGTTTTGTTTGAATAAAATGGATCCTAGCATTCACTTTATGGGGAGAGAGAGACACGCTCCGCTGTAGCATATGGACAAGTATGTCCTTGGTTTCTACTCATAGTATTCATGGCGAAGTTTCTCCCTTCGTTAAATTGTTATATGGTTGGAATTGGAAAATGATACATGTAGTAATTGCTATAAATGTTTTGGGTAATGTGATACTTGGCAATTGTTGTGCTCATGTTTAAGCTCTTACATCATATGCTTTGCACCCATTAATGAAGAAATACATAGAGCATGCTAAAATTTGGTTTGCATATTTGGTTTCTCTAAGGTCTAAATAATTTCTAGTATTGAGTTTGAACAACAAGGAAGACGGTGTAGAGTCTTATAATGTTTTCAATATGTCTTTTATGTGAGTTTTGCTGCACGGTTCATCCTTGTGTTTGTTTCAAATAAGCCTTGCTAGCCTAAACCTTGTATCGAGAGGAAATACTTCTCATGCATCCAAAATACTTGAGCCAACCACTATGCCATTTGTGTCCACCATACCTACCTATGCTACATGGTATTTTCCGCCATTCCAAAGTAAATTGCTTGAGTGCTACCTTTAAATTCCATCATTCACCTTTGCAATATATAGCTCATGGGACAAATAGCTTAAAAACTATTGTGGTATTGAATATGTAATTATGCACTTTATCTCTTATTAAGTTGCTTGTTGTGCGATAACCATGTTTCTGGGAACGCCATCAACTCATTGTTGAATTTCATGTGAGTTGCTATGCATGTTCGTCTTGTCTGAAGTAAGGGCGATCTACTCTGAGTTGAATGGTTTGAGCATGCATATTGTGAGAGAAGAACATTGGGCCGCTAACCGAAGCCATGTTCCATGGTGGAAGTTTCAGTTTTGGACAAACATCCTCAAATCTCTAATGAGAAAAGAATTAATTGTTGTTGAATGCTTTAAGCATTAAAAGAGGTCCATTATCTGTTGTCTATGTTGTCCCGGTATGGATGTCTAAGTTGAGAATAATCAAAAGCGAGAAATCCAAATGCGGCTTTCTCCTTAGACCTTTGTACGGGGCGGCATAGAGGTACCCTTTGTGACACTTGGTTGAAACATGGCATTGCAAAGATCCAGTAGTCCAAGCTAAGTAGGACAAGGTGCGGGCACTATTAGTACACTATGCATGAGGCTTGCAACTTATAAGATATAATTTACATGATGCATATGCTTTATTACTACCGTTGACAAAATTGTTTCATGTTTTCAAAATTAAAGCTCTAGCACAAATATAGCAATCGATGCTTTTCCTCTATGAGGACCATTCTTTTACTTTCAATGTTTGAGTCGGTTCACCTATTTCTCTCCACCTCAAGAAGCAAACACTTGTGTGAACCGTGCATTGATTCCTACATACTTGCTTATTGCACTTATTATATTACTCTATGTTGACAATATCCATGAGATATACATGTTACAAGTTGAAAGCAACCGCTGAAACTTAATCTTCTTTTGTGTTGCTTCAATGCCTTTACTTTGAATTATTGCTTTATGAGTTAACTCTTATGCAAGACTTATTGATCTTGTCTTGAAGTGCTATTCATGAAAAGTCTTTGCTATATGATTCACTTGTTTACTCATGTCATACACATTGTTTTGATCGCTGCATTCACTACATATGCTTTACAAATAGTATGATCAAGATTATGATGGCATGTCACTCCAGAAATTATCTTTGTTATCGTTGCTCGGGACGAGCAGAACTAAGCTTAGGGATGCTGATACGTCTCCGACGTATCGATAATTTCTTATGTTCCATACCACATTATTGATGTTATCTACATGTTTTATGCACACTTTATGTCATATTCGTGCATTTTCTGGAACTAACCTATTAACAAGATGCCGAAGTGCCAGTTCCTGTTTTCTGCTGTTTTTGTTTTCAGAAATCCTAGTAAGGAAATATTCTCGGAATTGGACGAAATCAAAGCCCAGGGGCCTATTTTTCCACGGAGCTTCCAGAAGACCGAAGAACACACGAAGTGGGGCCACGAGGTGGCGACACCACGTGGCGGCGCGGCCCAGGGGGGCCCGCGCCGCCCTATGGTGTGGCCCCCTCGTCTGGCCCCCGACTCTGCCCTTCCGCCTACAAATAGCCTCCGTGACGAAAACCCCAGGACCGAGAACCACGATACGGAAAACCTTCCAGAGACGCCGCCGCCGCGAATCCCATCTCGGGGGATTGAGGAGATCGCCTCCGGCACCTGCTGGGAGGAATCATCTCCGCGGGAGGACTCTACGCCGCCATGGTCGCCTCCGGTGTGATGTGTGAGTAGTCTACCCCTGGACTATGGGTCCATAGCAGTAGCTAGATGGTTATCTTCTCCCCATTGTGCTATCATTGTCGGATCTTGTGAGCTGCCTAACATGATCAAGATCATCTATCTGTAATTCTATATGTTGCGTTTGTTGGGATCCAATGAATAGAGAATACTTGTTATGTTGATTATCAAAGTTATGCTTATGTGTTGTTTTATGATCTTGCATGCTCTCCGTTACTAGTAGATGCTCTGGCCAAGTAGATGCTTGTAACTCCAAGAGGAAGTATTTATGCTCGATAGTGGGTTCATGCCTCCATTGATACCTGGGACAGTGACAGAAAGTTCTAAGGTTGTGTTGTGTTGTTGCCACTAGGGATAAAACATTGAGTGCTATGTCTAAGGATGTAGTTGTTGATTACATTCACGCACCATACTTAATGCAATTGTTTGTTGCTTTGCAACTTAATACTTGGAGGGGGTTCGGATGATAACCTGAAGGTGGACTTTTTAGGCATAGATGCGGTTGGATGGCGGTCTATGTACTTTGTCGTAATGCCCAATTAAATCTCACTATACTCATCATGATATGTATGTGCATTGTCATGCTCTCTTTATTTGTCAATTGCCAAATATTTGTTCACCCAACATGTTGTTCGTCTTATGGGAGAGACACCTCTAGTGAAGCTGTGGACCCCGGTCCAATTCTCTTTCTTGAAATACAATCTTTATATCTTGTTTTACTGTTTTCTGAACAATCATCTTCCACACAATACGGTTAATCCTTTGTTACGCAAGCCGGTGAGATTGACAACCTCACTGTTTCGTTGGGGCAAAGTACTTTGGTTGTGTTGTGCAGGTTCCACGTTGGCGCCGGAATCCCTGGTGTTGCGCCGCACTACATCTCGCCGCCATCAACCTTCAACGTGCTTCTTGGCTCCTCCTGGTTCGATAAACCTTGGTTTCTTTCTGGGAAAACTTGCTGCTGTGCGCATCATACCTTCCTCTTGGGGTTGCCCAACGAACGTGTGAAATACACGCCATCAGTAATGCATCGAAACCTTGGTCTCTAGCATCTTTTGTCGCAGCTCTTGCCATCAAGTGCTTGGTCCAAGAGCAATCTTTTGTTAATTGATTTGCCGACTTCACGGGGTTAGGAGTGTGCCACGGCACGTTGCTCCATTACGGATTCCATGGTATGCTTTGGCTGATCATGCCAAGGTTTTCTCCACCCAGGTTTTCTACGGCCAGCTCACGGCCGTTTCCGGTTTTCTGCCTTTGGCTTCCACCGGCTCCCGGAATTATCTTGTACGCTGCCACATGTTGCACTCCGTATCTTCTATCGGAAATCCTCACTTCTTTTGTTATGGTGGTTGTTCCGATACTGATGTTGATGCGGATTCGACTGCCGGCTCAGCCCGCACTGCCAGCTGCATTGGGTCTCCCAACGCAGCTATTAGCCACCGAATCATTTCGCCAATGTTGTTGGCATGTTTCTTGTAGCTTTTGCCACAATGGCGAGCCTCTCCGGCATCCATTGCGAACCAAGCAATCGCTTGTGCTTCAATCACTCCTTCACACGTGTTTCTTGTTGAGTTCCATCGGGTAAGATAATCCCTGTCTGTCTCACCGGCACGTTGCTGGCATAAAGCGAGCTGTTGTTTGGCCTCCGGTAAGTGCTACTGAAGTTGCTCACGAAGGCTTCCTCAAAGTCCAGCCAGCCATTTATGCTTCCTTTGGCAAATTGTTCACCAAATGTGTGCCGTCCTACCCGGCAATGACGGTATGTATCTTACCGCCCGGCGCGGTTTCCTCCTCGGCGGCGGTTCCTCCACCCCGTGACATAAATCGTTGTGACGTAATGCAAGCCAATGTTCTCGTATCTCGGGGTGGCGAAAGTTGCGTACCGGTGGCTCCTCCCTCATGATCCGGGGCCAAAACATTTCAAACCACGGCGGGCCCTCAGCTTTGATCATTTCAGATAGATACACTCATCCCAGCCCGTGCCTCGCATCTGATGCAGGCATCTTTCTCCAACATGCTCTCCAAAGGATTAGATAAGCTCGGCCCTTTCCATCCGGGAATCGGCTTCATCGTACTATTACATCGCGGCCTTTCCTCTCTGGTGCCTTGGTGGTGGCATTTCTTCCTCGCGTAAGCGCTCTAGCCGATCGATAATTTTGCCGGTTTCACCTTTAGCATAGCGTTCACGTAGCCATTTCGAAGCATAGCCACGGCCTGCCCCTTGGCTGCTGTAGCATCGTTTTGCCGGCTTGTTGTTTTTCGGCCAAAACCGGACCTTACACGATCATTTGTTGTGCATTTGAATCTTTTTCTCTTCTTCTATCGGGATGGGGGGACGAGGCATGCCCATGCGACTTGCTTAGACATTCTTTGCCGAGCGAATCGATTTAGACGTTGCAGCTACTTTGGTGATTCGAGCCACTCGCATTTTGTGCCTCAATCATATCAAGTAACTCTCTTACTTGATCATGCTGTTTTGCCATGGCCCGATAGTGAGTCACATGCTTCTACTGCGGCCTTAGCAGCTTTTATGGTTTTATCCGGACTCTTTGTACTTAGGTTTTTCTACCGGACCCAAGATACGAGCCTGTCTTACCGGAAAGAGCTTCCCGCGAGATCTGGTCTAAGTTACGAGCCTTAAGCAGGTTGCTACCCTAGCGTGGTTTGCGCTAACATAAGCAAAGCCATGTGCGCATTATACTCACGGAGGGTTAGGTTGAGCTCTGCTTGGCCGGGCCCGATATCCGCGCCGATGAGCAGCGTCTTGATCGCCTCGGCTGACGTGCGTGACGCGCATCGGCGTTATCGCGATGGGCGTGGCCAACACGCTCATAGCGCCGAAGCGGTGTTGTTGCCGGTGGCGTGTTGGAGGTGCCGGCGATGATCCTCGTCGCCCTCGGTCGGTGGCTTTGCGGTGCGCCGGACTTGGTTTGCGCCGCGCCTTCCTCGGCTTCTTTGTCGAGCGCCTCTCGCCAGCCATCATCACCTCGACGCTGCCGGCGGCGCGGTCGTCTTGCCGTTCCGCAAGCAACGGAACTTAGCGGATCGGCGCCACCGGCACCGGCGATAGATGCGGTGCTCCGGCACGAGCGCGAAGTAGATGCGGAGCATCTGGGAACTCGAAGATGCGGCCGTTCTTGGGGAAGAGTCCGCCGTTGGCAAGCACCCGTTGTCGTTGACAAATCCAGCGACGGCGCTGGACGAGGGCCAACCACACGGTCGCCGGACATGGTAGAGAGGCCCGCTCGGATACGAACTCCAACAAGCACGGTACTGCGGCCCCATGGTGGGCACCAACTGCCGTCGTGGTGGAACAACAGATGCCATGGGATGGCTTAAGTAGGGGCCGAATGTGCGCTAGAGGATCCGGGAGGGTTTTGTTAACAGGGAAAGTGGAAAAAGATTTCGGTATGTATTGCTTAACTTGGCCGATGGCCAAAGGTTGAAGAACGTACGGTACAAGACCTGTTCTACTTGCTACACGCCCGATGTCCGATGTCCCTCGCAGGGGTGTGCATCTCTCCTTATATAGGGGGAGAGGTGGCTTACAAGGGAAGAAACCCTAGTGGAATCTTTGATGAGCTAAGCTACTTTATAAAACTTCTTTGGCCCTGATGACGCCGGTCTCCTTTAATCAGGTTGGTGACCTCCTCCGGTACCTTTTACGTCACCTTCGCTTTGGTGCCACGATTAAAGCTGAAGTGCTTCGCTCATCTTTGTCCTTTAGTACTTGGTGGAATCTTTGACCAGAATGCCGACATGCTACAGTGTAGCCTGTACCGGTTTCCGGTATCCTTCTTAGCCATTTTTGCCTTGTATCTCAATCTCTTATGTTCACCGTATTCTGGCATATCCCTCCTGGGATACCGGTTGGTACTAACTTAGCACAATTCTCTTAACTTTGAGCACTGATACGTCTCCGACGTATCGATAATTTCTTGTGTTCCATGCCACATTATTGATGATATCTACATGTTTTATGCACACTTTATGTCATATTCGTGCATTTTCTGGAACTAACCTATTAACAAGATGCCAGTGCTGTTTTCTGCTGTTTTGGTTTCAGAAATCCTAGTAAAGAAATATTCTCGGAATTGGACGAAATCAACCCCAGGGTCCTATTTTGCCCACGAAGCTTCCGGAAGACCGAAGGAGACGAAGTGGGGCCACGAGGTGGCGACTATAGGGCGCGCCGGGGCCTTGGCCGCACCGACCATAGTGTGGCCCTCGTGTGGCCCCTGACCTGCCCTTCCGCCTACAAATAGCCTTCGTCGCGAAACCCCCAGTCGAGAGCCACGATACGGAAAACCTTCCGAGACGCCGCCGCCGCCAATCCCATCTCGGGGCATTCAGGAGATCTCCGGCACCCTGCCGGAGAGAGGATTCATCTCCCGGAGGACTCTTCACCGCCATGGTCGCCTCGGAGTGATGAGTGAGTAGTTCACCCCTGGACTATGGGTCCATAGCGGTAGCTAGATGGTTGTCTTCTCCTCATTGTGCTTCATTGTTGGATCTTGTGAGCTGCCTAACATGATCAAGATCATCTATGTAATACTATATGTTGTGTTTGTCGGGATCCGATGGATAGAGAATACTATGTTATGTTAATTATCAAGTTATTACCTATGTGTTGTTTATGATCTTGCATGCTCTCCGTTATTAGTAGAGGCTCTGGCCAAGTTTTTGCTCTTAACTCCAAGAGGGAGTATTTATGCTCGATAGTTGGTTCATGCCTCCATTGAATCTGGGACAGTGACAGAAAGTTCTAAGGTTGTGGATGTGCTGTTGCTACTAGGGATAAAACATTGATGCTATGTCTAAGGATGTAGTTATTGATTACATTACGCACCATACTTAATGCAATTGTCTGTTGTTTTGCAATTTAATACTGGAAGGGGTTCGGATGATAACCTGAAGGTGGACTTTTTAGGCATAGATGCATGCTGGATAGCGGTCTATGTACTTTGTCGTAATGCCCAATTAAATCTCACTATATTTATCATGACATGTATGTGCATTGTTATGCCCTCTCTATTTGTCAATTGCCCAACCGTAATTTGTTCACCCAACATGCTTTTATCTTATGGGAGAGACACCTCTAGTGAACTGTGGACCCGGTCCTATTCTTTACATCGCATACAATCTACTGCAATACTTGTTTCTACTGTTTTCTGCAAACAATCATCTTCCACACAATACGGTTAATCCTTTGTTACAGCAAGCTGGTGAGATTGACAACCTCACCGTTTCGTTGGGGCAAAGTACTTTGGTTGTGTTGTGCAGGTTCCACGTTGGCGCCGGAATCTCTGGTGTTGCGCCGCACTACATCCCGCCGCCATCAACCTTCAACGTGCTTCTTGACTCCTACTGGTTCGATTAAACCTTGGTTTCTTACTGAGGGAAAACTTACTGTTGTGCGCATCGCACCTTCCTCTTGGGGTTCCCAACGAACGTGTCAATTATACGCGCATCAAGACTGTTTTCTGGCGCCGTTGCCGGGGAGATCAAGACACGCTGCAAGGGGAGTCTCCACTTCCCAATCTCTTTACTTTGTTTTTATCTTGCTTTATTTTATTTACTACTTTGTTTGCTGCATTATATCAAAACACAAAAAAATTAGTTGCTAGCTTTACTTTATTTACTGTCTTGCACTCTATATCAAAAACATAAAAAAATTAGTTACTTGCATTTACTTTATCTAGTTTGCTTTATTTACTACTGCTAAAATGGCCACCCCTGAAAATACTAAGTTGTGTGATTTCACAACCACAAATAATAATGATTTCTTATGCACACCTATTGCTCCACCTGCTACTACAGCAGAATTCTTTGAAATTAAACCTGCTTTACTGAATCTTGTTATGCGAGAGCAATTTTCTGGTGTTAGTTCTGATGATGCTGCTGCCCATCTCAATAATTTTGTTGAACTATGTGAAATGCAAAAATATAAAGATGTAGATGGTGACATTATAAAATTAAAATTGTTTCCTTTCTCATTAAGAGGAAGAGCTAAAGATTGGTTGCTATTGATACGTCCCCGACGTATCCATAATTTCTGTCGTTCCATGCTTGTTTTATGACAATACTTACATGTTTTGCTTGCACTTTATGATGATTTCATGCATTTTCCGGAACTAACCTATTAACGAGATGCCACAGTGCCAGTTCCTGTTTTCTGCTGTTTTTGGTTCCAGAAAGGCTGTTCGGGCAATATTCTCGGAATTGGACGAAATCAACGCCAAACCTCCTATTTTTTCCGAAGGCTCCAGAACACCGAAGAAGAGTCGGAGAGGGGCCGAGGGCCACCACACCCTATGGCGGCGCGGCCAAGCCTGGGCGCGCTACCCTAGGTGTGGCGCCCCCAGTGCCCCCTGCGCCGCCTCTTCGCCTATAAAATCCCTTTCGACCTAAAAACACCGTACCAATTGACGAAACTCCGAAAGACTCCGGGCGCCGCCACCGTCACGAAACTCAATTCGGGGGACAACTTCTGTTCCGCACCTGCCGAACGGGGAACCCCCGGAAGCCATCTCCATCAACGCCACCGCCTCCACCATGCTCCGTGAGTAGTTCCCCCATGGACTACGGGTTCTAGCAGTAGCTATGTCGGTATACTCTCCCCCATGTACTTCAATACAATGGTCTCATGAGCTGCCTTACATGATTGAGATTCATCTGATGTAATCGGTGTTGTGTTTGTTGGGATCCGATGGATGATACATTATGATTAGTCTATCTATAAAGTTTGTGAAGTTATTGTTGCTGCAATCTTGTTATGCTTAATGCTTGTCACTAGGGCCCGAGTGGCATGATCTTAGATTTAAGCTCTATATTGTTGCTTAGATTGTATCTACAAGTTGTATGCACATGTCACTGTCCGGAACCAAAGGCCCCGAAGTGATAGAAATCGGGACAACCGGAGGGGATGGCGGTGATGTGAGGGACACATGTTTTCACGGAGTGTTAATGCTGTCGGTACTCTATTAAAAGGAGTACCTTAATATCCAGTAGTTTCCCTTGAGGCCCGGCTGCCACCGGCTGGTAGGACAAAAGATGTTGTGCAAGTTTCTCATTGCGAGCACGTACGACTATAATCGGAAAACATGCCTACATAATTAATAATCTGGATGTTCTATCTTAATGCTTTGATTCCTATCAATTGCCCAACTGTAATTTGTTCACCCAACACTTGTCACTTATTGGAGAGTTACCACTAGTGTAGATCGCTGGGAACCCCGGTCCATCTCTCATCATAATATACTTGTTCTCTATGTCATTGGAAGTAGTATCAACTATTTTCCGGTGCCATTGCTCTCATATTGCTATTACTGCTGCTGTGTTACTGTTACTACTGCTCTCATATTACTGCTACTTTCACATCACCCCTGTTACTAGTGCTTTTCCAGGTGCAGCTGAATTGACAACTCAGTTGTTAAGGCTTATAAGTATTCTTTACCTCCCCTTGTGTCAAATCAATAAATTTGGGTTATACTACCCTCAAAGACTATCGCGATCCCCTATACTTGTGGGTTATCAAGACTGTTTTCTGGCGCCGTTGCCGGGGAGGCATAGCTCTACTCATAAGTTCACCTGGGAGTACACTCCACCTCTCTCTCTGTTTTTATTTTGTTTTATTTTGTTTTGCTTAGTTTACTTTTGTTTAGTTTATTTGTGCTTAGTTTATTTCTGTCTAGTATTATTTTGCTTAGTTTACTTTTGTTTTTGTTTAGTTTTATTTTCCTCATATACCCAAAAATCCATAAAAATTTGAAAAACCAAAAAATTAAAAACTGCTGTTATGGGAGAACCAACAACCTACTTGGAGCTTATAGAATGTTATAATAATTATAGAAAATCAAGAGCTGGTGAAGTAATGAGTGCTATGATAGAAAAAGTGAATACAATTGCTAAAATCTTGCTTAAACGCCATGATATAAACTGTTGCTCTCAACAGGATACTAAACATCTTAAATTTCAATGTGGCTTTAGTGAGGAATTTTTAATTAAGAACTATAATCAGAATTGCTATATTCATTATGGGTTCGAAGAGGTAGAACAATTTGTCGTATTTATGGGAGCTTCTGAGATCGAATCCTTCATGGTTGAGAATTATGAAACTTGTGTTGTTTGTAAGGACCTTAAAGATTATGTCTCTTCTATCCTTAATTGTTGCATAGAATGCTTCGGTGATAATCCTTATATCATTGACTATAAAGAGAGACTCATTAATGCACAAGAATGCACTCACAATTTGCAGGAACCGGTGGAAGAAGAAATTGATGAACCTGAAAGCTCATTGGATGAAAAAGAGGAGGAAATTGATGAACCTGAAAGCTCATTGGATGAAAAAGAAGAGGAGAGTGATGAACAAAAGGAGGAAGAATGGATTAGCTACCCATGCCAACCTTCTAATGAGAGTAACTCTTTATCTCTTACACTATTTGATTGTCCTCCATGCTTACCGGAAGAGGTTGAATGTTATGTTCCTGTGGATTCTCTTGAAATAGTACCTATGAGTAAAACTTGTGAGAATAATTATGCTACTGTTATTTATGATAATCCATGCTACTTTGATAAATCTTATGATAATGCTTTGTTTGTGCCTGATGTCGAAATGCATGGTACTAAAGAATTTTGCTTAGCAAATGTTTATGATAAAGCTCTAGATGATGGTCCTATGTTACTTGATACTATTAATTGTACTACTAATGAAAATGGGATTGGAGAGTCCTTGACTTATTCTATGAGTCCCATATCTCTTGAGATTGATCAACTACCTTGTTATATTATTAATAAAAGTAAGTTTGAAAGTTTTTATTCCACTATTCTTGAACTTGATAAAAATTATGTGTTTGGAAATCATGAGAAGCATGCTGCATGTGATAGTTATATTGTTGAGTTTGTTCATGAAGCTACTGAAAATTATTATGAGAGAGGAAAATATGGTAGTAGAAATTTTCATGGTACTAATACACCTCTCTATGTGCTGAAATTGTTGAAGTTATACTTGTTCTATCTTCTTATGCTTGTCACTTTGTTCTTCATGAATTTATTTGTGTACAAGATTCCTTTGCATAGGAAGCATGTTAGACTTAAATGTGTTTTGGATTTGCCTCTTGATGCTCTCTTTTGCTTCAACTCTATTTCTTGCGAGTGCATCATTAAAACTGCTGAGCCCATCTTAATGGCTATAAAGAAAGAACTTCTTGGGAGATAACCCATGTGTTATTTTGCTACAGTACTTTGTTTTATATTTGTGTCTTGGAAGTTGTTTACTACTGTAGCAACCTCTCTTTATCTTAGTTTTGTGTTTTGTTGTGCCAAGTGAAGCCTCTAATCGAAGGTTGATACTAGATTTGGATTTCTGCGCAGAAACAGATTTCTATCTGTCACGAATCTGGGCTGTTTTCTCTGTAGGAAAATCAGAAAAATATGCCAATTTACGTGCGTGTTCCCCAGATATGTACGCAACTTTCATTAGTTTTGAGTTTTCTGATTTGAGCAAGTCTGGTGCCTCAATAAAATTCGTCTTTACGGACTGTTCTGTTTTGACAGATTCTGCCTTTTATTTCGCATTGCCTCTTTTGCTATGTGGGATGGATTTCTTTGTTCCATTAAACTCCAGTAGCTTTGGGCAATGTCCAGAAGTGTTAAGAATGATTGTGTCACCTCTGAACATGTGAGATTTTGATTATGCACTAACCCTCTAATGAAGTTTATGAGAAGTTTGGTGTGAAGGAAGTTTTCAAGGGTCAAGAGAGGAGGATGATATATGATCAAGAAGAGTGAAAAGTCTAAGCTTGGGGATGCCCCGTGGTTCATCCCTGCATATTTCAAGAAGACTCAAGCGTCTAAGCTTGGGGATGCCCAAGGCATCCCCTTCTTCATCAACATCATTTCCCCCCCTGAAACTATATTTTTATTCGGTCACATCATATGTGCTTTACTTGGAGCGTCTGTGTGCTTTTATTTTTGTTTGTGTTTGAATAAATTCGGATCCTAGCAATCCTTGTTTGGAGAGAGACACGCTCCGCTTTTTCATATGAACACTTGTTCTTCGTTTTACTTTTAATGTTCAATGATAAAAGTTGGAAGCTACAATACTTATCTTTATTTGGTTGGAAAAGGAAAATGCCTCATATGTCTTGGATAATTTGACACTTGGCAATTGTTTTGAGCTCTCAAGTAGATCATAAGTTTTTGCATGTAGTTTAAACCTATTAGTGGAGAACTACTGTAGAGCTTGTTAAAATTGGTTTGCATAATTGATCTCTCTTAAGGTCTAGATATTTTCTGGTAAAAGTGTTTGAGCAACAAGGAAGACAGTGTAGAGTATTATAATGCTTGCAATATGTTCTTATGTAAGTTTTGCTGTACCGGTTCATACTTGTGTTTGCTTCAAACAACCTTGCTAGCCAAAGCCTTGTACTGAGAGGGAATACTTCTCGTGCATCCAAAAACCTTGAGCCAAAACCCATGCCATTTGTGTCCACCATACCTACCTACTATGTGGTATTTCCTGCCATTCCAAAGTAATATGCTTGAGTGCTACCTTTAAACAATTCAAAATTTATCACCTCTGATTTGTGTCAATGTTTTATAGCTCATGAGGAAGTATGTGGTGTTTTATCTTTCAATCTTGTTGAGCAACTTTCACCAATGGACTAGTGGCTTCATCCGCTTATCCAATAATTTTGCAAAAAGAGCTGGCAATGGGATTCCCAGTCCCAAATTAATTAACAAAAATAGACACTCCTCCATGGTATGTGATTGTTGGACGGCACCCGAAGGATTCGGTTAGCCATGGCTTGTGTAAGCAAAGGTTGGGAGGAGTGTCATCATAATAAAACTAAAATAAAAAGGCACTCCTTCATGGTATGAGATTGTTGGCAGGCACCCGAGGATTCGGTTAGCCATGGTTTGTGAAAGAAAGGTTGGAAGGAGTGCCACCCAAAAATAAAAATAATTCATGGGAGCCGCTCTTTGAAGGTTTGTCTGGCAAGGGGGTTAGAGTACCCACTACCATTCGTTGACAACAACAAACACCTCTCAAAACTTTACTTTTATGCTCTCTATATGTTTTCAAAATCAAAGCTCTAGCACAAATATAGCAATCGATGCTTTCCTCTTTGAAGGACCATTCTTTTACTTTTATGTTGAGTCAGTTCACCTATCTCCTTCCATCTTAGAAGCAAACACTTGTGTCAACTGTGCATTGATTCTTACATACTTGCATATTTGCATTCATCATATTACTTTATGTTGACAATTATCCATGAGATATGCATGTTGAAAGTTGAAAGCAACCGCTGAAACTTATATCTTCCTTTGTGTTGCTTCGATGCCTTTACTTTGAATCTATTGCTTTATGAGTTAACTCTTGTGCAATCTTTTGATGCTTGTCTTGAAAGTACTATTCATGAAAAGTTTTGCTATATGTTATCTATTTGTTAGCAACTATAGATCATTGCCTTGAGTCACTTCATTCATTTCATATGCTTTGTAATAGTATGATCAAGGTTATGTAAGTAGCATGTCACTACAGAAATTATTCTTTTTATCGTTTACCTGGGACGAGCAGAACTAAGCTTGGGGATGCTGATACGTCCCGACGTATCCATAATTTCTGTCGTTCCATGCTTGTTTTATGACAATACTTACATGTTTTGCTTGCACTTTATGATGATTTCATGCATTTTCGGAACTAACCTATTAACGAGATGCCACAGTGCCAGTTTTCTGCTGTTTTTGGTTCCTGAAAGGCTGTTCGGGCAATATTCTCGGAATTGGACGAAATCAACGCCAAACCTCCCATTTTCCCGGAAGGCTCCAGAACACCGAAGAAGAGTCGGAGAGGGGCCAGAGGGCCACCACACCCTAAGGCGGCGCGGCCAAGCCTGGGCCCGCGCCAGCCTAGGGTGAGGCGCCCCCAGTGCCCCCTGCGCCGCCTCTTCGCCTATAAAATCCCTTTCGACCTAAAAACACCGTACCAATTGACGAAACTCCAGAAAGACTCCAGGGGCGCCGCCACCGTCGCGAAACTCCAATTCGGGGGACAGAACTCTGTTCCGGCACCTGCCGGACGGGGAAGTGCCCCCGGAAGCCATCTCCATCAACGCCGCCTCCACCATGCTCCGTGAGTAGTTCCCCCATGGACTACGGGTTCTAGCAGTATCTATGTCGGTATACTCTCCCATGTACTTCAATACAATGGTCTCATGAGCTGCCTTACATGATTGAGATTCATCTGATGTAATCGGTGTTGTGTTTGTTGGGATCCGATGGATGATACATTATGATTAGTCTATCTATAAAGTTTGTGAAGTTATTGTTGCTGCAATCTTGTTATGCTTAATGCTTGTCACTAGGGCCCGAGTGGCATGATCTTAGATTTAAGCTCTATATTGTTGCTTAGATTGTATCTACAAGTTGTATGCACATGTCACTGTCCGGAACCAAAGGCCCCGAAGTGACAGAAATCGGGACAACCGGAGGGGATGGCGGTGATGTGAGGGACACATGTTTTCACGGAGTGTTAATGCTTTGCTCCGGTACTCTATTAAAAGGAGTACCTTAATATCCAGTAGTTTCCCTTGAGGCCCGGCTGCCACCGGCTGGTAGGACAAAAGATGTTGTGCAAGTTTCTCATTGCGAGCACGTACGACTATAATCGGAAAACATGCCTACATAATTAATAATCCTGATGTTCTATCTTAATGCTTTGATTCCTATCAATTGCCCAACTGTAATTTGTTCACCCAACACTTGTCACTTATTGGAGAGTTACCACTAGTGTAGATCGCTGGGAACCCCGGTCCATCTCTCATCATAATATACTTGTTCTACATGTCATTGGAAGTAGTATCAACTATTTTCCGGTGCCATTGCTCTCATATTGCTATTACTGCTGCTGTGTTACTGTTACTACTGCTCTCATATTACTGCTACTTTCACATCACCCTGTTACTAGTGCTTTTCCAGGTGCAGCTGAATTGACAACTCAGTTGTTAAGGCTTATAAGTATTCTTTACCTCCCCTTGTGTCGAATCAATAAATTTGGGTTATACTACCCTCGAAGACTATCGCGATCCCCTATACTTGTGGGTTATCAGCTATCTCTGCCTAAGAATAGTATTGATTCCTGGACTAAATGCAAGGATGCTTTTATTGGTAGATATTATCCCCCTGCTAAAATTATATCTTTGAGAAGTAGCATAATGAATTTTAAACAATTGGATACTGAACATGTTGCACAAGCATGGGAAAGAATGAAATCTTTGGTTAAAAATTGCCCAACCCATGGACTGACTACTTGGATGATCATCCAAACCTTCTATGCAGGACTAAATTTTTCTTCACGGAATTTATTGGATTCAGCTGCTGGAGGTACCTTTATGTCCATCACTTTGGGGGCGGCTACAAAGCTTCTTGATAATATGATGATTAATTACTCTGAATGGCACACGGAAAGAGCTCCACAAGGTAAGAAGGTAAATTCTGTTGAAGAATCCTCTTCCTTGAATGATAAGATTGATGCTATTATGTCTATGCTTGTGAATGATAGGACTAATGTTGATCCTAATAATGTTCCGTTAGCTTCATTGGTTTCCCAAGAAGAACATGTTGATGTAAACTTCATTAAAAATAATAATTTCAACAACAATGCTTATCGGAACAATTCTAGTAATAACTATAGGCCATATCCTTATAATAATGGTAACGGTTATGCTAATT
Organism: Lolium multiflorum; assembly: GCA_030979885.1. Taxonomy (NCBI): domain Eukaryota; kingdom Viridiplantae; phylum Streptophyta; class Magnoliopsida; order Poales; family Poaceae; genus Lolium; species Lolium multiflorum. Next base: position 160,058,616 of record CM061747.1, read on the forward strand.
CTTATGGGAATTCTTACAATAATAATAGGAACACACCCCCTGGACTTGAAGCTATGCTTAAAGAATTTATTAGTACACAAACTGCCTTTAACAAATCTGTTGAGGAAAAACTCAATAAAATTGATATTCTCGCTTCTAAGGTTGATAGTCTTGCCTCTGATGTTGATCTTTTGAAATCGAAAGTTATGCCTAATAGGGATATTGAAAATAAAATTGTTACTACAGCAAATGCCATCCAAGTTAGAATTAATGAGAATATAAGATTAATGGCTGAATTGCGTGCTAGGTGGGATAGAGAAGAAAATGAAAAACTAGCTAAAGAGAAAAATGTAGCTAAAGTTTGGACTATTACCACCACAAGTAATGTTGATTCTTCACATGTTGCTGCACCTCCTACTATTAATGGTAAAATAATTGGTGTTGGCAATGTTTCTACTCCTAGTGCAAAGCTGCCTGAAATTGCTAAAACTGCTGAAATTGCTTGTGATAAAACTGCTGAAATTTTTTCCAACCTTGGGGATGATGATCCCATTGCTGTAGCTCATAATGATTTAGATTTTGATGATTGCCACATCTCTGAAGTTATAAAGTTCTTACAAAAACTTGCTAAGAGTCCCAATGCTAGCGCTGTAAACTTGGCTTTCACAAAACATATTACAAATGCTCTCATAAAAGCTAGAGAAGAGAAACTAAAACTTGAAACTTCTATTCCTAGAAAGCTAGAGGATGGTTGGGAACCCATCATTAAAATGAGGGTCAATGATTTTGATTGTAATGCTTTATGTGATCTTGGTGCAAGTATTTCTGTTATGCCTAAGAAAGTCTATGATATGCTTGACTTGCCACCATTGAAAAATTGTTATTTGGATGTTAATCTCGCTGATAATGCTAAAAAGAAACCTTTGGGGAGAGTTGATAATGTTCATATTATGGTTAACAATAACTTTGTCCCCGTTGATTTTGTTGTCTTGGATATTGAATGCAATGCATCTTGCCCCATTATATTGGGAAGACCTTTTCTTCGAACCGTTGGTGCTACTATTGATATGAAGGAAGGTAATATTAAATATCAATTTCCTCTCAAGAAAGGTATGGAACACTTCCCTAGAAAGAGAATGAAGTTACCTTATGATTCTATTATTAGAACAAATTATGATGTCGATGCTTCGTCTCTCGATAATACTTGATATACACTTTCTGCGCCTAGCTGAAAGGCGTTAAAGAAAAGCGCTTATGGGAGACAACCCATGTTTTTACTACAGTATTTTTGTTTTATATTTGAGTCTTGGAAGTTGTTTACTACTGTAGCAACCTCTCCTTATCTTAGTTTTGTGTTTTGTTGTGCCAAGTAAAGTCTTCGATAGTAAAGTTCATACTAGATTTGGATTACTGCGCAGTTTCAGATTTCTTTGCTGTCACGAATTTCGACCTGCCTCCCTGTAGGTAGCTCAGAAAATTAATCCAATTTACGTGCGTGGTCCTCAGATATGTACGCAACTTTCATTCAATTTGGGCATTTTCATTTGAGCAAGTCTGGTGCCTCAATAAAATCCATCTTTACGGACTGTTCTGTTTTGACAGATTCTGCCTTTTATTTCGCATTGCCTCTTTTGCTATGTTGGATGAATTTCTTTGATCCATTAATGTCCAGTAGCTTTATGCAATGTCCAGAAGTGTTAAGAATGATTGTGTCACCTCTGAACATGTTAATTTTTATTGTCCACTAACCCTCTAATGAGTTGTTTCGAGTTTGGTGTGGAGGAAGTTTTCAAGGATCAAGAGAGGAGTATGATGCAATATGATCAAGGAGAGTGAAAGCTCTAAGCTTGGGGATGCCCCGGTGGTTCACCCCTGCATATTCTAAGAAGACTCAAGCGTCTAAGCTTGGGGATGCCCAAGGCATCCCCTTCTTCATCGACAACATTATCAGGTTCCTCCCCTGAAACTATATTTTTATTCCGTCACATCTTATGTGCTTTGCTTGGAGCGTCGGTTTGTTTTTGTTTTTTTTTTGTTTGAATAAATGGATCCTAGCATTCATGTGTGGGAGAGAGACACGCTCCGCTGTTGCATATGGACAAGTATGTCCTTAGGCTTTACTCATAGTATTCATGGCGAAGTTTCTTCTTCGTTAAATTGTTATATGGTTGGAATTGGAAAATGCTACATGTAGTAATTCTAAAATGTCTTGAATAATTTGATACTTGGCAATTGTTGTGCTCATGATTAAGCTCTTGCATCATATACTTTGCACCCATTAATGAAGAAACACCTAGAGCTTGCTAATTTGGTTTGCATATTTGGTTTCTCTAAAGTCTAGATAATTTCTAGTATTGAGTTTTGAACAACAAGGAAGACGGTGTAGAGTCTTATAATGTTTACAATATGTCTTTTATGTGAGTTTTGCTGCACCGCTTCATCCTTGTGTTTGTTTCAAATAACCTTGCTAGCCTAAACCTTGTATCGAGAGGGAATACTTCTCATGCATCCAAAATCCTTGAGCCAACCACTATGCCATTTGTGTCCACCATATCTACCTACTACATGGTATTTCTCCGCCATTCCAAAGTAAATTGCTTGAGTGCTACCTTTAAAATTCCATCATTCACCTTTGCAATATATAGCTCATGGGACAAATAGCTTAAAAACTATTGTGGTATTGAATATGTACTTATGCACTTTATCTCTTATTAAGTTGCTTGTTGTGCGATAACCATGTTTCTGGGGACGCCATCAACTATTCTTTGTTGAATATCATGTGAGTTGCTATGCATGTCCGTCTTGTCTGAAGTAAGAGAGATCTACCACCTTAATGGTTGGAGCATACATATTGTTAGAGAAGAACATTGGGCCGCTAACTAAAGCCATGATTCATGGTGGAAGTTTCAGTTTTGGACATATATCCTCAATCTCATATGAGAATAATAATTGTTGCCACATGCTTATGCATTAAAGAGGAGTCCATTATCTGTTGTCCATGTTGTCCCGGTATGGATGTCTAAGTTGAGAATAATCAAAAGCGAGAAATCCAAAATGCGAGCTTTCTCCTTAGACCTTTGTACAGGCGGCATGGAGGTACCCCATTGTGACACTTGGTTAAAACATGTGTATTGCGATGATCCGGTAGTCCAAGCTAATTAGGACAAGGTGCGGGCACTATTAGTATACTATGCATGAGGCTTGCAACTTGTAAGATATAATTTACATAACTCATATGCTTTATTACTACCGTTGACAAAATTGTTTCATGTTTTCAAAATAAAAGCTCTAGCACAAATATAGCAATCGATGCTTTCCTCTTTGAAGGACCATTCTTTTACTTTTATGTTGAGTCAGTTCACCTATCTCTCTCCACCTCAAGAAGCAAACACTTGTGTGAATTGTGCATTGATTCCTACATACTTGCATATTGCACTTATTATATTACTCTATGTTGACAATTATCCATGAGATATACATGTTACAAGTTGAAAGCAACCGCTGAAACTTAATCTTCCTTTGTGTTGCTTCAATGCCTTTACTTTGAATTATTGCTTTATGAGTTAACTCTTGCAAGACTTATTGATGCTTGTCTTGAAGTACTATTCATGAAAAGTCTTTGCTTTATGATTCACTTGTTTACTCATGTCATTACCATTGTTTTGATCGCTGCATTCATTACATATGTTTACAAATAGTATGATCAAGGTTATGATGGCATGTCACTCCAGAAATTATCTTTGTTATCGTTTTACCTGCTCGGGACGAGCAGAACTAAGCTTGGGGATGCTGATACGTCTCGACGTATCGATAATTTCTTGTGTTCCATGCCACATTATTGATGATATCTACATGTTTTATGCACACTTTATGTCATATTCGTGCATTTTCCGGAACTAACCTATTAACAAGATGCCGAAGTGCCGCTTGTGTTTTCTGCTGTTTTTGGTTTCAGAAATCCTAGTAAAGAAATATTCTCGGAATTGGACGAAATCAACGCCCAGGGTCCTATTTTGCCACGAAGCTTCCAGAAGACCGAAGAGGAGACGAAGTGGGGCCACGAGGTGGCCGACTATGGGCGGCGCGGCCCAGGCCTTGGCCGCGCCGACCTATAGTGTGGGCCCCTGTGGCCCCCTGACCTGCCCTTCCGCCTACAAATAGCCTTCGTCGCGAAACCCAGTACCGAGAGCCACGATACGGAAAACCTTCCTGAGACGCCGCCGCCACCAATCCCATCTCGGGGATTAGGAGATCTCCTCCGGCCACTGCCGGAGAGGGATTCATCTCCCGGAGGACTCTTCACCGCCATGGTCGCCTCCGGAGTGATGAGTGAGTAGTTCACCCTGGACTATGGGTCCATAGCAGTAGCTAGATGGTTGTCTTCTCCTCATTGTGCTTCATTGTTGGATCTTGTGAGCTGCCTAACATGATCAAGATCATCTATCTGTAATACTATATGTTGTGTTTGTCGGGATCCGATGGATAGAGAATACTATGTTATGTTAATTATCAAGTTATTACCTATGTGTTGTTTATGATCTTGCATGCTCTCCGTTATTAGTAGAGGCTCTGGCCAAGTTTTTGCTCTTAACTCCAAGATTTATGCTCGATAGTGGGTTCATGCCTCCATTGAATCTGGGACAGTGACAGAAAGTTCTAAGGTTGTGGATGTGCTGTTGCCACTAGGGATAAAACATTGATGCTATGTCTAAGGATGTAGTTATTGATTACATTACGCACCATACTTAATGCAATTGTCTGTTGTTTGCAACTTAATACTGGAAGGGGTTCGGATGATAACCTGAAGGTGGACTTTTTAGGCATAGATGCATGCTGGATAGCGGTCTATGTACTTTGTCGTAATGCCCAATTAAATCTCACTATATTTATCATGACATGTATGTGCATTGTTATGCCCTCTCTATTTGTCAATTGCCCGATTGTAATTTGTTCACCCAACATGCTTTTATCTTATGGGAGAGACACCTCTAGTGAACTGTGGACCCCGGTCCTATTGTTTACATCGCATACAATCTATTGCAATACTTGTTTTACTGTTTTCTGCAAACAATCATCTTCCACACAATACGGTTAATCCTTTGTTACAGCAAGCCGGTGAGATTGACAACCTCACTATTTCGTTGGGACAAAGTACTTTGGTTGTGTTGTGCACGTTTGGCGTTGGAATCTCTGGTGTTGCGCCGCACTACATCCCGCCGCCATCAACCTTCAACGTGCTTCTTGACTCCTACTGGTTCGATTAAACCTTGGTTTCTTACTGAGGGAAAACTTACTGCTGTGCGCATCGCACCTTCCTCTTGGGGTTCCCAACGAACGTGTCAATTATACGCGCATCAAGCACCCGGATTAATCTTTAATCCGGTACACAAATGCTCAATCATGGCATATTTGCCATGTTCTTAGCCTACCGGGGGCCATCCCCCGACAGAGAGCCATAGCCGGATGATGATCCGGTCGTCGACCAACGTGGTCGGCCATCGCGTGGGAGGATTGGGAGGCTATCGAGCGCGTCGAGGTGTGATACGTCTCAAACATATCTATAATTTCTTATGTTCCATGCTACTTTTATGATGATACTCACATGTTTTATACACATTATATGTCATTATTATGCATTTTCCGGCACTAACCTATTGACGAGATGCCGAAGAGCCAGTTGTTGTTTTCTGCTGTTTTTGGTTTCAGAAATCCTAGTAAGGAAATATTCTCGGAATTGGACGAAATCAACGCCCATGGGCTTATTTTTCCACGAAGCTTCCAGAAGACCTAGAGCCACGATACGGAAAACCTTCCAGAGACGCCACCGCCGCCAATCCCATCTCGGGGGATTCAGGAGATCGCCTCCGGCACCCTGCCGGCGAGGGGAATCATCTCGGAGGGATCTTCATCGCCATGATCGCCTCCGGATCGATGTGTGAGTAGTTCACCCCGGACTATGGGTCCATAGCAGTAGCTAGATGGTCGTCTTCTCCTCATTGTGCTATCATGTTAGATCTTGTGAGTGCCTATCATGATCAAGATCATCTATTTGTAATGCTACATGTTGTGTTTGTTGGGATCCGATGAATATTGAATACTATGTCAAGTTGATTATCAATCTATCATATATGTTGTTTATGTTCTTGCATGCTCTCCGTTGCTAGTAGAGGCTCTGGCCAAGTTGATACTTGTAACTCCAAGAGGGAGTATTTATGCTCGATAGTGGTTCATGCCTCCATTGAATCTAGGACAGTGACAGAAAGTTCTAAGGTTGTGGATGTGCTGTTGCCACTAGGGATAAAACATCGATGCTTTGTCTAAGGATATTTGTGTTGATTACATTACGCACCATACTTAATGCAATTGTCTGTTGTTTACAACTTAATACCGGAAGGGGTTCGGATGATAACCTGAAAGTGGACTATTTAGGCATAGATGCATGTTGGATAGCGGTCTATGTACTTTGTCGTAATGCCCTGATTAAATCTCATAGTACTCATCGTGATATATGTATGTGCATTGTTATGCCTTCTTTATTTGTCAATTGCCCAACTGTAATTTGTTCACCCAACATGCTATTTATCTTATGGGAGAGACACCACTAGTGAACCGTGGACCCCGGTCCATTCTTTACATCTGAAATACAATCTACTGCAATTGTTCTTTACTGTTCTTCGCAAACAAACATCATCTTCCACACTATACAATTAATCATTTGTTTACAGCAAGCCGGTGAGATTGACAACCTCACTGTTACGTTGGGGCAAAGTACTTTGATTGTGTTGTGCAGTTCCACGTTGGCGCCGGAATCCCCGGTGTTGCGCCGCACTACACTTCACCGCCATCAACCTTCAACGTGCTTCTTGGCTCCTACGGTTCGATAAACCTTGGTTTCTTCGAGAAAAACTTACTGTTCGCATCACACCTTCCTCTTGGGGTTCCCAACGGACGTGTGTTAACTGCACGCATCAAGCTCTTTTTCTGGCGCCGTTGCCGGGGAGATCAAGACACGCTGCAAGGAGAGTCTCCACTTCCAATCTCTTTACTTTGTTTTTATCTTGCTTTATTTTATTTACTACTTTGTTTGCTGCACTAAAACAAAACACACAAAAATTAGTTGCTAGCTTTACTTTATTTATTATCTTGTTTGCGTTCTCTATATTAAAAACACACAAAAATTAGTTACTTGCATTTACCTTATCTAGTTTGCTTTATTTACTACTGCTAAAATGAATACTCCTGAAAACACTAAGTTGTGTGACTTCACTAGCACAAATAATAATGATTTCCTATGCACACCTATTGCTCCACCTGCTACTACAGCAGAATTCTTTGAAATTAAACCTGCTTTACTAAATCTTGTCATGAGAGAGCAATTTTCTGGTGTTAGTTCTGATGATGCTGCTGCCCATCTTAATAAGTTTGTTGAACTTTGTGAAATGCAAAAGTATAAGGATGTAGATGGTGACATTATAAAAATAATTTTTTTTTCCTTTCTCCTTAAGAGGAAGAGCTAAAGATTGGTTGCTATCTTTGCCTAAGAATAGTATTGATTCATGGACTAAATGTAAGGATGCTTTTATTGGTAGATATTATCCTCCTGCTAAAATTATATCTTTGAGAAGTAGCATAATGAATTTTAGGCAATTAGATAATGAACATGTTGCTCAAGCATGGGAGAGAATGAAATCTTTGGTAAAGAATTGCCCAACCCATGGACTAACTACTTGGATGATCATCCAAACCTTTTATGCAGGACTGAATTTTTCTTCACGGAACCTATTGGATTCAGCTGCTGGAGGTACCTTTATGTCCATTACTTTGGGGGCGGCTACAAAGCTTCTTGATGATATGATGATAAATTACTTTGAATGGCACACGGAAAGAGCTCCACAAGGTAAGAAGGTAAATTCTGTTGAAGAAACCTCCTCCTTGAGTGATAAGATTGATGCTATTATGTCTATGCTTGTGAATGGTAGATCTAATGTTGATCCTAATAATGTTCCTTTAGCTTCATTGGTTGCCCAAGAAGAACATGTTGATGTGAACTTCATTAAAAATAATAATTTCAACAACAATGCTTATAGGAATAATTCTGGTAACAACTATAGGCCATATCCTTCTGCTAATAGTAATGGTTATGGTAATTCTTATGGGAATTCTTACAACAATAATAGGAATGTACCCTCTGGTCTTGAAGCCATGCTTAAAGAATTTATTAGTACACAAACCGCTTTTAACAAATCTGTTGAAGAAAAGCTTGATAAAATTGATATTCTTGCTTCTAAGGTTGATAGACTTGCCTCTGATGTTGATCTTTTAAAATTGAAAGTTATGCCTAATAAGGATATTGATAATAAAATTGTTACTACAGCAAATGCCATCCAAGTTAGAATTAATGAGAATATAAGATTGATGGCTGAATTGCATGCTAGGTGGGAAAGAGAAGAAAAAGAAAAACTTGCTAAAGAGAATAATGTAGCTAAAATTTGGACTATTACCACCACTAGTAATGATAATGATTCACATGTTGCTAAACCTCCTACTATTAATGGTAAAATAATTGGTGTTGGCAATGTTTCCACTCCTAGTGCAAAGCGTGCAAAACTGCCCGAAACTGCTGAAACTGTTTGTGATAAAACTGCTGAAATTTTTCAAAATATTGGGGACAATGATCCCATTGCTGTAGATCATAATGGTTTAGATTTTGATGATTGTCATATCTCTGAAGTTATAAAGTTCTTACAAAAACTTGCTAGAAGTCCCAATGCTAGTGCTATAAATTTGGCCTTTACAAAACATATGCTCTCATAAAAGCTAGAGAAGAGAAACTAAAACTTGAAACTTCTATTCCTAGGAAGTTAGAAGATGGTTGGGAGCCCATCATTAAGATGAGGGTCAATGATTTTGATTGTAATGCTTTATGTGATCTAGGTGCAAGTATTTCTGTTATGCCTAGGAAAATCTATGATATGCTTGACTTGCCACCATTGAAAATTTGTTATTTGGATGTTAATCTTGCTGATAATGCTATAAAGAAACCTTTGGGGAGGATTGATAATGTTCGTATTATGGTTAACAATAACCTTGTCCCCGTTGATTTTGTTGTCTTGGATATTGAATGCAATGCATTTTGTCCCATTATATTGGGAAGACCTTTTCTTCGAACTGTTGGTGCTACCATTGATATGAAGGAAGGTAATATTAAATATCAATTTCCTCTCAAGAAAGGTATGGAACACTTCCCTAGAAAGAGAATGAAGTTACCTTATGATTCTATTATTAGAACAAATTATGATGTCGATGCTTCATCTCTTGATAACACTTGATTCACACTTTCTGCGCCTAGCTGAAAGGCGTTAAAGAAAAGCGCTTATGGAAGACAACCCATTATTTTACTACAGCACTTTTGTTTTATATTTGAGTCTTGGAAGTTGTTACTACTGTAGCAAACTCTCCTTATCTTTATTTTATTGCATTGTTGTGCCAAGTAAAGTCTTTGATAGTAAAGTCAATACTAGATTTGGATTACTGCGCAGAAACAGATTTCTTGCTGTCACGAATTTGGGCAGGGTTCTCTGTAGGTAACTCAGAAAAATCTGCCAATTTACGTGCGTGATCCTCAGATATGTACGCAACTTTCATTCAATTTGAGCATTTTCATCTGAGCAAGTTAAGTGCCCCTGAAAAATTCGTCTTTACGGACTGTTCTGTTTTGACAGATTCTGCCTTTTATTTCGCATTGCCTGTTTTGCTATGTTTGATGGATTTCTTTGTTCCATTAACTTTCAGTAGCTTTGTACAATGTCCAGAAGTGTTAAGAATGATTATGTCACCTCTGAATATATGAATTTTCAATTATGCGCTAACCCTCTAATGAGTTTGTTTTGAGTTTGGTGTGGAGGAAGTTTTCAAGGGTCAAGAGAGGAGGATGATACAATATGATCAAGAAGAGTGAAAAGTCTAAGCTTGGGGATGCCCCGGTGGTTCATCCCTGCATATTTTAAGAAGACTCAAGCATCTAAGCTTGGGGATGCCCAAGGCATCCCCTTCTTCATCGACAACTTATCAGGTCACCTCTAGTGAAACTATATTTTTATTCAGTCACATCTTATGTGCTTTACTTGGAGCGTCTGTTTGTTTTTGTTTTTGTTTTTGTTTGAATAAAATCGGATCCTAGCATTCTTTATGTGGGAGAGAGACACGCTCCGCTGTTGCATATGAACACATGTGTTCTTAGCTTTATTCTTAATGTTCATTGCGAAGGTTGAACTACTTCGTTCATTGATATATGGTTGGAAACGGAAAATGCCGCATGTGGTAATTGGTATAATGTCTTGAATAATTTGATACTTGGCAATTGTTGTGCTCATATAGATCATGTTTAAGCTCTTGCATCATGTACCTTGCACATATTAATGAAGAACTACATAGAGCTTGTTAAAATTTGGTTTGCATGATTGGTCTCTAGAGTCTAGATATTTTCTGGTTAAGGTGTTTGAACAACAAGGAGACGATGTAAAGTCTTATAATACTTACAATATGTTCATATGTGAGTCTTGCTGCACCATTTTATACTTGAGTTTGCTTCAAACAACCTTGCTAGCCTAGCCTTGTATTGAGAGGGATTCTTCTCGTGCATCCAAATCCTTGAGCCAAAAACTATGCCATTTGTGTCCACCATACCTACCTACCACATGGTATTTCTCTGCCATTCCAAAGTACATTACTTGAGTGCTACCTTTAAACTTCTATTCTTTGCCTTTACAATACATAGCTCATGGGAAAATAGCCTTAAAAACTATTGTGGTGAAGAATATGTACTTATGTATCTTATTTCTTAATAAGTTGCTTGTTGAGCGGTAACCATGTTTCTGGGGACGCCATCAACTTTTACCTTTGTTGAATATCATGTGAGTTGCTATGCATGTTCGTCTTGTCTGAAGTAAGGGCGATCTTCATGATCAAATGGTTTGAGTATGCATATTGTTAGAGAAGAACATTGGGCCGCTAACTAAAGCCATGAATCATGGTGGAAGTTTCAGTTTGGACACAAATCCTCAATCTCTTATGAGAATATTATCTGTTGTTAAATGCTTATGCATTAAAGAGGAGTCCATTATCTGTTGTCTATGTTGTCCCGGTATGGATGTCTAAGTTGAGGATAATCAAAAGCGAGAAATCCAATGCGAACTTTCTCCTTAGACCTTTGTACAGGCGGCATAGAGGTACCCCTTTGTGACACTTGGTTGAAACATATGCTATGCAATGATAATCCGTGTTAATCCAAGCTAATTAGGACAAGGTGCGAGCACTATTGGTATACTATGCATGAGGCTTGCAACTTATAGGATGTCTTATACATAACACATATGATTTATTACTACCGTTGACAAAATTGTTTCTATGTTTTCAAAATGAAAAGCTCTAGCACAAAAATAGTAATCCATGCTTCCCTCTGCGAAGGGCCATTCTTCTACTTTATTGTTGAGTCAGTTTACCTATTCTTTCTATCTTAGAAGCAAACACTTGTGTCAACTGTGTGCATTGATTCTTACATGTTTACCTATTGCACTTGTTATATTACTTTGTGTTGACAACTATCCATGAGATATACATGTTGAAGTTGAAAGCAACCGCTGAAACTTATATCTTCCTTTGTGTTGTTTCAAAGCTTTCTACTTAGAATTTATTGCTTTATGAGTAACTCTTATGCAAGTCTTATTGATGCTTGTCTTGAAAGTATTATTCATGAAAAGTCTTTGCTATATGATTCATTTGTTTACTCATTGTCTTCATCATTGCTTCGAATCGCTGCATTCATCTCATATGCTTTACAATAGTATTGATCAAGATTATGATAGCATGTCACTTCAGAAATTATCTTTTTTATCGTTTACCTACTCGAGGGCGAGTAGGAACTAAGCTTGGGGATGCTTGATACGTCTCAAACGTATCTATAATTTCTTATGTTCCATGCTACTTTTATGATGATACTCACATGTTTTATACACATTATATGTCATTATTATGCATTTTCCGGCACTAACCTATTGACGAGATGCCGAAGAGCCAGTTGTTGTTTTCTGCTGTTTTTGGTTTCAGAAATCCTAGTAAGGAAATATTCTCGGAATTGGACGAAATCAACGCCCAGGGGCTTATTTTTCCACGAAGCTTCCAGAAGACCGAGAGCCACGATACGGAAAACCTTCCAGAGACGCCGCCACCAATCCCATCTCGGGGGATTCAGGAGATCGCCTCCGGCACCCTGCCGGAGAGGGGAATCATCTCCCGGAGGGCTCTTCATCGCCATGATCGCCTCCGGATTGATGTGTGAGTAGTTCACCCCTGGACTATGGGTCCATAGCAGTAGCTAGATGGTCGTCTTCTCCTCATTGTGCTATCATGTTAGATCTTGTGAGCTGCCTATCATGATCAAGATCATCTATTTGTAATTCTACATGTTGTGTTTGTTGGGATCCGATGAATATTGAATACTATGTCAAGTTGATTATCAATCTATCATATATGTTGTTTATGTTCTTGCATGCTCTCCGTTGCTAGTAGAGGCTCTGGCCAAGTTGATACTTGTAACTCCAAGAGGAGTATTTATGCTCGATAGTGGGTTCATGCCTCCATTGAATCTGGGACAGTGACAGAAAGTTCTAAGGTTGTGGATGTGCTTTTGCCACTAGGGATAAAACATCGATGCTTTGTCTAAGGATATTTGTGTTGATTACATTACGCACCATACTTAATGCAATTGTCTCTTGTTTACAACTTAATACCGGAAGGGGTTCGGATGATAACCTGAAAGTGGACTATTTAAGCATAGATGCATGTTGGATAGCGGTCTATGTACTTTGTCGTAATGCCCTGATTAAATCTCATAGTACTCATCATGATATATGTATGTGCATTGTTATGCCTTCTTTATTTGTCAATTGCCCAACTGTAATTTGTTCACCCAACATGCTATTTATCTTATGGAAGAGACACCACTAGTGAACTGTGGACCCCGGTCCATTCTTTAAATCTGAAATACAATCTACTGCAATTGTTCTTTACTGTTCTTCGCAAACAAACATCATCTTCCACACTATACAATTAATCCTTTGTTTACAGCAAGCCGGTGAGATTGACAACCTCACGTTACGTTGGGGCAAAGTACTTTGATTGTGTTGTGCAGGTTCCACGTTGGCGCCGGAATCCGGTGTTGCGCCGCACTACACTTCGCCATCAACCTTCAACGTGCTTCTTGGCTCCTACTGGTTCGATAAACCTTGGTTTCTTACTGAGGGAAAACTTGCTTTGTACGCATCACATCTTCCTCTTGGGGTTCCCAACGGACGTGTGTTAAGCGCACGCATCAAGGTGCACGGCCGACGAGGCGTATATGAAGGAGCTTTGTTGCCGCATTCCGAGTGCGAGCGAGAGCACCGGGCCTTCGAGCACTACAAGGCGAGAGAGACCTCCATAACCAACTGTACGCCGCGCCGATCATCACCTCACCTCCGACGACATCGACAACTTCTTGAAAAGGGCGATTGACAAAATCTTCTCGAGATGCAAGATTTTTGGGTTAGATTTAGGGTGATTTCTCTAGTAGATTTACTCCCTCCTTCCCAAATTAGGATGCTTATAGTTTTTAGTCAAAGTCAAACTTTTGAAATTTTGAGCTACTATATACAAAAAAAATCAATATCTCAAATTTTAAATGCACATCATATGAATATATATTTCATGATGGTTCCAAAAATATTAATTTCAGATTGTAAATGTTGACACTTGTTACTATAGTCGGTCAAACTTTGAGAAGTTTAACTTTATCCAAATATTATAGGGACCCTATTTTGGTATAGAGGGGGTAGCTACTAGTTTAAATCATGTTGAATGCTCTAGTTTGAGTCAAGTTCGTATGAATTTGGTATGAATCGATGTTTAAGGAGGTAAATTTAGGTTTTGGTTAGAAACGGTTTTCCTTAGAGGAGCAAAATATTTTTTCGAAAAAGTTTAGAGGAGCAAAAAAAATTCGAAATGTTTAAAGGAGCAAATATACTATTCTAAATGATACTCGGCCATTTACTTTTCTAAAATTTGAGAAATCGGTTAAAGATGCTCTAAGTCTAAGCTTATGTTTGTTACCCTGGAGGCTTGAGATACAAGAATCCAAAAGGTGGAAGAGTATCTCAAGAGCAGAAGCAAGAAACATGGCGTCACACTGTGGCGACCCGGCATACCACTGCATGGTGTAGTATGCAAGTCTGATATAACACCAATGAAACACCGTTCCACTAGTATTATATCGCTCAGAGTGGTACAACAGAAACACATGCGGGTCCAAGGTATGTCTATAGAATTACAACACCGACTCTGTTACATAAGATCAGCATAGCCTCCTAGTTTACAATGAGGTAAAACTACAAATAACTCCAGAAGAACGACTCGTAGTCTAATCCTATCACGAACTCTATTTGTAGAGTATTTAACTAACTCTAGAGGCTGTGAATAGATTCTAGCTAAATAGGAGCTAGGTTTAGGAAACTAGTTCCTTTCTATTGCTAAGCTAGGTTTGATCCTTGTTGGAGGTAGTGTTTGACTCTTCTGTCAGGTTCCTGTCCCTTGAAGTAGTTGTTGACTCCTCGGTCTTCGAGTTGCACTGTAGATCCTCCTTCGATGCCTCCATATCTAAGCAGGGGATTTAAGAGTGGGATGAGTACGAGCGTACTCAACAAGTTCATTATAGGAAAGAGGTGTTTAATGCACTAGCTACGGCATTAGACCAGAAAGTCTAATACCAATGCAGGTTTTCATAACCATTTCTTCAAAAGGTTGCTTTTATTCAGAAGAACTATGTCCATCAGCCTTCACCGGTTTACTAGAACTTCATGGAGCTCCTTTCCGGCCGCGTTCGCAGTTCCATATCCCGGAACAGGGAGTGACAGGTCACGGTTCTTTACACTCTGCAGAGGTGTGTTGCTTTACCCATAAGAGATCTTAACCTTGGTGCCAACCGGGCAATTTCCCCGTCCACACTTCCTATGGTGTGAGGCCCGGTATAAGGTCTAGCCAATCATGTTCCTCCGCTACCTCGAACACCCACCCTTTGTTGCATGCGCCGACCCTGGGTCCACGTCGGTCCCATTATTCCTGTAGATTTCAAGGTGGACCCCGACCACGACAACAGTGCTGGGCTCTACCATACACTCCTACGCCGGTGGCTGCAACCCATCATAGACCGCAATACCGTGGGGACTTAGGACTCCCCAGCCTCACCATCTTGCTCCTTCGGGCGACAAGTGTACTACGGACTATGCCGTGGGGACTTAGGACTCCCCAGCCTCACCAGCTTGCCCCCTTGGATTACAAGTGTACTACGGTAAAGCGCATCCGTTGATGAACGAGAGGTGGAAACACTTTTGACTACTCCGTCCCACTCCGGATCTTATGGTTAACACGGGTATTACGGCACAAGAATCACTGGCGACATTTGTTGTTTAATCCTAGATGGATATAAACCCTTGCAATGGAACCTCCACCATATCAACACAATCCATGGTTCCATTGCCCACCACATAGTCATATTCATAGTTATGAAAGTAGTGGTTTTGGTTTTTTATGCAATAGTGATAACCATAGTACTTTGCAAGTAATTTGATAGAAATACTCAAATGACATGAGCAAGTGATGAACTTGCCTTTCTTGGCTGCAAGATTATGCAGACAAGGTCTTCGATGCGTAATAACTCCAAATTCTGAAATAGCATCATCGTCCGGTAAGGACGATGTTTAAAAGATTGGCAAGGATGCAATAATGCATAAGTATGAGATGCAATCGCTCTAAGCGTGACCTAACCCCGATGATTTAGGATCAGTGAGTTGTAATGATTGAGTTCAGGGTGTGTTGCACTTTTAGAGTGATTCACAAACAAGGTTCTTATTCAGGGTTGTGTTGTTTTAGAATTATAAGCAGGTGGCAAAATGATTAGTAACAATCATACACAACCAGGAATAGTAGCTGTATAATAAGTAAAGAGCAGTTGTCAGTTTTAAGTCCTATAATACATGGTTGATGATTACTTATTATATAATTCAAAAGAATAACTTTTGAAGAACATGTTCTTTAATAAAGAACAAGTATGATAATTAGGTTGATGGGGTTGCTATAATTATTTTGGTTCCAAGTAGTTTCTGGAGTAAGTATACGATGGATCACAACATAGTTGGATTCATCAGCAACTAGGGCTTGTAAGGTTGAGATAAGTCTAGGCATTCTAAGCAATTCATTATACCTGGTTGTTGTCAAGGTTGGTTTATCTTGCTAGTGGTAGCTGGCTAGGGTTTATAGGTCCTTATAAGCAGGGGTGATGATGAGTCCTTATTTTCTTCAAAAGAATAACTTTTGAAGAACATACTTCTTAAATAATAAGAAGTATATCAATTAGGGTTGAAGTGGTCTAGGTTTTACTGTTGGTTCTATTAGGTAAGGAGTAATTGGCTCCTGAATATGATGGTTGATAAATATCCAATAATAGTAGGGTTTAGTGGAATATGGTTAGGTAATGCTCAGGGTTTGGCATAGTTGCTCCTGAGGTTCATCACATTGGTGTGATGCTAAGTAGGAAGGAATATGGATGATGGCTTTGGTAATAGGATCTAGGGTTTACACTTGGTTAACCCTACTTGAATATTTAGGTCTGATGAAGATGGACACATGGGTTACCCATATATTAGTGATGGTCTTTTACATTTTATGTGAACATAGGTATGTCCTTTAGTTGCTGATGATGGCTCTATGACTTGAAATAAAGTACCATGATCACTAGTTCTAACCTTGGGTTTAGGTTAGAAGCAAATTAGGGTTCACATGTAATAATGGAACTAGGGTTCCAAGTAGAGTTAGGGTTTTAGGGTTCACATGAAATGATGAGTTCCTGGTTCTATTACTTATGAAATTAGGGTTTTCTAAATACCCTAAAGTTCTTGAATTAATAATTTCACTTTAAGGTTGAAGTTATTAATAACTTTGGAATAAAATTAATATTGGATTTGGCATTTTATTATTTTCAATGAACTAATAATTAAGGTAATTATTAATCAGGGTTTAAATCCTCCTAATAAGGATTTAATATATTAATAGTAAAGGAAAATTAATTTTAATGTTTTCCTTATTTACTTATTGGTTTTTATTTATTTTATGAAGTTTTCCTAATTATTGAATTTTAATTGAATTTAGAATTAAAATTAAAGGCTTAAATATCAAGTATTAAATAATTGAATTTTTATTAAAAATAAAAATTTCATTTTATATTTTTATTGGGTAGAGTTTGCTTTTATAAGAATATTGATGTCTTATTTTTATTTTTCTGAGTTAAAATGGATTTTATAGATTCATGTAGAGTTTCAGCAATTATTGAATTTGCATTAAAACGAAATATTACTAAGTCTACCCAGACTAATCTACCCAAAGACTCACTGACCAGTGGGCCAGTGGCCATGTCACCTGCCACACGTGCTTTGACCGAGTCCAAATCCGTGACGTGGCCGAAAGCACGGTGGCCGGCGGGCAGTGAGCGGCGACGACGGCGTTTGGCTACCCCCTCGGCTACACTGAGTTGCTAGACGGGCGCGTGGTGCTATGTTGAGCCATATGGTGGTGGCGCCGCTCCGGGATGGTCACCGGAGCGTGCTCGCCGGCGAGACCGAGCGGTGGCACTCGCGGACGTGCGACGCGGCGGCGATGCAGGACGTAATCAAGGAAGGCGTGGTTACTGGGAGGATCGTGAGCTAACCAGGAGCGCATTGGTGTAGACGGCGAGGCTTGGGGAGGCCGACATCGCCGGAATTGCTAGCTCCGGCCGTCGGAGAGGTGAGGTCGGCGACGGCGCTATGCGCTGCTTCAGCTCGATTCCTTTTGCAGGTGTAGCAAGTCGAGCACGGCGATGACGCTGGTGTCCACGGCGTGGCCTGAGGCGGTCTCCATCAGCGGCGATGGTCGGAGGCCGTACGGCTAGGGTTTCGGTTTGGAGGAATTTTTGAGCAGAGAGAGGAAGAGCTCGGCTAGTGATCGTTTCTCGCTTTTATATGGCGCAAATGTGAGCCTCGTCACGATGTCGATCACGGAGAGGTCGACAGCGAGAGGAAGCCAGCACGGCTTCGTGCTGGCATTCATGCGAGAGGAGGGGATGAGGACGACACCTCCCCGTTCTTTTTAGATGAAGGGGTTGGGCTGTGGTTGGTGGATGGCCGCTCTGGTGGGCTCGTGCTGGGCTGCCGTGGCCTGCCCAGGTAAGCACCCCTCTTTCTCTTTTTCTTTTATATTCTTTTATTTACTATTTTCAATTCTGATTTGAATTTCCATTCTGTTTTGCAGGATTTAAATGTGTGAATCTTTTTGGAGTTTATAAAGGTACTAATATAACTTAATATGTGATCTGAGAAATATTTTATATGTGTGATGACACCCTTATTTATTGAATGTTATTAGAGTTTGGAATTGGCATCTAATAGTCATAATTTCCAATATCAAATTATGGTGGTCCAACTATTTTTAATAGGCCCTTCTAATTACCGATTGATAGTTAAGTTTTTGTTACCTTGCAGGAAACAATTTACAAAGCGTAGCTCATTATTTAGTATCTTATTTAAGAATATGATCTCATGACATTATTTCATGTACTCATGGTTGTGATGGATTTGGATAATTGTGTAAGGCAATTTTTAAAGTATTATTGTTACCTTCTAAACCCTTAGTTTAATATGGTTAAGGTGGATCTCATTCCTCTCATGAGACTTCTATTTATTTGGAAACACTAGTTAGTTGCACCTACATAGGCATGGCTTGTAAGATAGGTTAAATTGCTATCTTGATTCATTTCAGAGTTGGTTAAATAGTTCCCTTGCTCATATTTGAGCTTAGGCATGGTTTTAGGATTATACTAGTGATCCCCATGTGATTCACAAACTAGGGTTGAGATATAATGCTAGGTTGTAGATACGAGATGACACCATGTTGCATTGGCTAGGTTTACTCTCTCCAATGCATGATAAAAATGGTTACTTGCTTGTTATTTCATGTGCTCCTTTAGTTACCAAGGATATGAGAATTGGTTTTTATCTTCTACAAATTAACTTCTATTAGTATCCTTAATTTATCATTGAAGTAACTAAAGTGGTGATGGTTCATTTTATAGTTAACTTTGGTCATATAGATGGATGGTTTCTCACTATATTAAGTATGGAGTTTGACACTAAGGTTTTCTATTGTTCTTTAATTGAGGAATAAGTGGGATATATATGTGGTAGGATTCTACTTATGATCACCAAGTGGTTCACAAGTTAAGGTTGGGATTCAAGCCTAGGGTTGCTTACTAATGACCTCCTTATAATTTCATGTGGTGAATGATATCTATTTATCCTATTAGGATTTAACTTATCCTCACATAACTCAAGAGCATGATCATGGATTTAGGCATGATCAACTTGTTCTTAATATCTTTACCTCAAGTTCTTAGGGTTTATGATCATCACTCAATTTAGAATGATCAAGGTTTGGCTTCCTAAGGATCTCTCATTAAATTGGGTTCTCACTTACATGATCAAACATTGTCTTGATCAATTAGGGTATAATATCTTTCTTATAGTTTCTTGAGTGGTCATGGCTATGATTGTCTCAATAGCTTATATCCCAGGAGAATGCCTGAGATATTCTGTTAGGGTTCTACTTTAGCAATGATGATATAATCATCTGGGTTTATAAGGATAGTTCTCTCCCTCACATTCAATTGTTGGCTTAACTTTCTTGAGTGTAATACCTTAGCTTGAGCTCTCCTACAAAGGTATGGTTTATTCTAGGGTTTATGGTGTACTCCCTAGATCTCATTGAGTATGTAAGGGTTGAGTTTCCACCTAGATTCTTAGTTGAATTAATCTCTGCTTTACTTCACCAAGTAATGGATATAGTCTTGTTCCATTAGATATTAAGTTATCTCACCACTCCAAGATGAAATGGTTAATCTCCTAATACTTTAGTTCAATGGTTGTCCTTTATTCTTAAATAGGTAAATCTAATATTGGTATGAGTGGTCTCTCTCTCATTTGGGAAAGTCTTTAATACTAACCTAAGGTTAGGCTCTATAGAGATTGATGTGATCATCAAGGTTTATATATAAGGGGTTTATCTCACTAGGAATTGTCTTGGATAACATCCTAGGGTTTCTCTTGGAGATAATGTTTTGAATACTTGAATATATATCCAAGGTTTAGCTCCAGGTTTGTTATTGCTTCTCTAATAAATACTATAGAACTCTCACCTCTCTAGGTTTGATGTGTAATAACTTGGAATGGAGAAGAATATCTATTTATGGAGTGGATCTTCTTGTTATAAATCCAATGTTGAAGTGGAGTGAATACCCTGAGGTTTCATGGTAGGATTATGGATTAGTTTTAAGATATGGAGAAGATAAGTTAGGAATAGTTACTCCAATTATTGTTACTTGATTTCCAATTAAATGGATGTTCATATGTTGTGGCAAGGATTACCATATTATAATCTTTTATAGGATCAAGCAATTGATCATTGATTAAAGTGTTGTTGTGTTGATTATTAGTTCCATTTGATCTAACCCCTTAGATCAAATCATCTCTACCCAAAACAAGGTTTTAGCAAAGTCACATTGAGGTTTATAGCGCTTGACTTGATGAGCTACTTCAATTCCACCAAGGTCAAGTGAAACTTCAGTTACTGTGACTGTTTTACTTTAAAGCGCGAAAATTCCCCAGATTTTCTATGCATGAATGCAATGCACACATCTGTTTCCTCTATTTTTGTAACCCCATTACCTGGGATATTACAGTCTCTACCCCTTAAACTAAACTTCGTCCTCGAAGTTTGATCGCTCTCACGTTTCCAGTGTGTGGATCTGACTTGTATAGACTAAAACTTTTCTCGAACTCCATGGTGATCTCATTAGATATAATTGAATATATCCCTCGTCCAGATTCTTCCTGGAATCCATTAGGGTTTGTCTCTGAACCATGGTTCTTACTTTGATTCATTGATCTCTTCCAACTCTATAAGCTTGTTTCCTTTCTCCTTGAAGATTTAATGATTGAGACTTCTTCTGATGCTGCTAGTCTTGACTGAAGACTAGTTTGATAATAAACTCCTAATAGGTCTTTGTTTTCCCTTACTACCAAAACTGCAATAATGGTACTAAGTAAGGTACTAAACATGGGATGGTCATGATGGTTCATTTTCCTAAGAATGGATTAGACTAATTTAGTCCATCCAAACATGGTTTATAGTTGATACCTATAACTATTTTGGGTTATTTAGGTTCCATGAAAGGAATCATTCACACAGACTTTAGTTTTGGTATAGTCAATCTCCTTCGGTCTTTGGCCATTTTGAGCTTTATTTGGTCTATGATATTTTCTTCGTCCAACTTCATTAGCATTAGCTGACTTGAGCTTAAGTACTTCTAAGTAAATATGACTCACTTGCTCAAGTGATAATCCAATTATTACTTCCTCAAGATATGAACCTCGGCTTCTGGTCTAACATCCCTCTGAAAGTAGTGTTCAATAATCTTATGAAAATAAGATCGAACTACCTCTCAGTTCAGACCTTCTGCTTCTCTCTAGCTTCAAGTAATGAGTCATTGGACATCCAACTCAATCTTTACTCTACCCCTTCGAGTTTCCTTATGGTCTTCAACTCCTTTTCTTCCAACTATTGGACTTATGGTTGGAATATTGGTCTAAGTTTAGCTTTGGTTTGTACTTCTTCTAGGGTCTCATGAAGAATGTTTGTGGTATATCCACTCAGTTGTGGACATCCAATGTGAATTCTTCAACTAAATGATTATAGGTCATTGTTATTTGGTTAACAAAATTTTATTTGTTCACAACTTCTTGGTACCAGTAATCCAATGGTGGACTACTTGATATCAATTATGGCTATTTGTTATCTAAAAATGGATTCTATTATAAGTTCTTATCAACTAGACGAGACATCTTCTACTTTATCTCGCAGTTTTGATCCTATACCAATTGTGGTCTTCTTATGTCCGCTATGGTTTCATAGGTCATCTTCCTTCTGTCAGGGTTTATTTTGCAAGAAAACCACTAGCTGACACTATGAATATAGTATCCTAAGTGATTTCCCATACATTCCCTCTTCTATATTAACTATGGATCTGCTTCAGCTTCACCATAATCACCAGATTTCTCATCTTCATGCTTCTTATGTACTAAAGTACTCCCCTGTTGAGGTAAAGCATGAATTTTTTTATTGGTACTTCCTTCTGGTTATTGTGGTTGCTTCCCACAATTTTGCTTCCTTCTTCTGATGAACCTTCATCTTGTCTTCTAATCTTCGAATTCGTCACTTCCTCACACAAATACTATTACCCTCTAGATCTATAGCATCAAGTAAGGACTTGATATTGCAACATGCATTTGCATACCAAAGTCAAACTTCATGTATGGATCTAGTCAAACAATGGAAATCCAATAAAATCCAAGAAGATTCAGCTTTGTGCTTATAATACACATCATCATAAGCCTGAATATAATAGTTGAGTATGACATCTCTAAACATCAGGCTGAGATGTGTAGTATATAACACCACATAGTTAGGTTTATATCGTGATACTTAGCACGATTATATGGGATTCTACTATTTGTCTCAACATTTACCTTAATTGCACATTTGCAATGAGATAATCTTGAAACAAAGTGGTCTAGAATAGTTGTGGTTGACCTAAAGTTCTTTGGAAGAATTAACTTAGCTTCCATTTTGTTGAGGACTACTTCACATGATATATCTAAGTTCTAACTTTGCTACTCTAAACACATAACTATGGAAATATAGCTCCTATACTTCCAAGTGTTTCTATCATAAGACTATGGTCATGATGTGCTTGGCACACTTCTTATTGTTTTGGAACCCAATTCTGGCACTGTTGTTGAACAACTGGCTTCTTATTGTACTTCTCCTAAATATTTATGAGGCTCTAGTAAATCACATAATGATTCTCAAGTGAATCATATGTGATTACTATTTCTACCATGTAAGTAGACATATTTTATTCCTATCTCTCTTCCTTACCTCCCATGATTGACTCATCATGGTCTATACTACCTCATATAACTCATAATTATCACTTACTATCAACTATTTCACAAGTTTGGATAGATTTTACTTACCCATTACTTGTTTTGGTATACACCATCTAATAGGATATTTTTCTTATACCCATATCTTTGTTACTTGATATTACTCATATTACAGGTCTGGATAATTCTTATTTAATCATAACATATGTTGGTACACAACTTCCAATAGGATAGCTTCCTTATGGTTGTATCCTCTCTTTGGGCTACCATGTATTGTATACCAACTGTGATCTACCCATCTATTGTTTAGGGACTTAATTGTATACTACATGTTTGGGAGTAGCTACTTTACTTAGTAAAGATAAGTAAGAAATATTGACTCAAGTGTGTCAGGATTATTCTCAAGTGAATACCCATCTCAAGTCATAAAATTATTTGGTTTGACTAAGACAACTTCCTACGGACACTACCAATCCTATAGGTCTCCTTTGAAGGTTTTAATCCTAGGGTCAAAGCATTTGCTCTGATACCAACTGTGGCGACCCGGCATACCACTGCATGGTGTAGTATGCAAGTCTGATATAACACCAATGAAACACCGTTCCACTAGTATTATATCGCTCAGAGTGGTACAACAACACATGGGTCCAAGGTATGTCTATAGAATTACAACACCGACTCTGTTACATAAGATCAGCATAGCCTCCTAGTTTACAATGAGGTAAAACTACAAATAACTCCAGAAGAACGACTCGTAGTCTAATCCTATCACGAACTCTATTTGTAGAGTATTTAACTAACTCTAGAGGCTGTGAATAGATTCTAGCTAAATAGGAGCTAGGTTTAGGAAACTAGTTCCTTTCTATTGCTAAGCTAGGTTTGATCCTTGTTGGAGGTAGTGTTTGACTCTTCTGTCAGGTTCCTGTCCCTTGAAGTATTTGTTGATCCCTCGGTCTTCGAGTTGCACTGTAGATCCTCCTTCGATGCCTCCATATCTAAGCAGGGGATTTAAGAGTGGGATGAGTACGAGCGTACTCAACAAGTTCATTATAGGAAAGAGGTGTTTAATGCACTAGCTACGGCATTAGACCAGAAAGTCTAATACCAATGCAGGTTTTCATAACCATTTCTTCAAAAGGTTGCTTTTATTCGAAGAACTATGTCCGTCAGCCTTCACCGGTTTACTAGAACTTCATGGAGCTCCTTTCCGCGTTCGCAGTTCCATATCCCGAACAGGGAGGACAGTCACGTTCTTTACACTCGAGAGTGTTGCTTTACCCATAAGAGATCTTAACCTTGGTGCCAATTCCCCGTCCACACTTCCTATGGTGTGAGGCCCGGTATAAGGTCTAGCCAATCATGTTCCTCCGCTACCTCGAACACCCACCCTTTGTTGCATGCGCCGACCCTGGGTCCACGTCGGTCCCATTATTCCTGTAGATTTCAAGGTGGACCCCGACCACGACAACAGTGCTGGGCTCTACCATACACTCCTACGCCGGTGGCTGCAACCCATCATAGACCGCAATACCGTGGGGACTTAGGACTCCCCAGCCTCACCATCTTGCTCCTTCGGGCGACAAGTGTACTACGGACTATGCCGTGGGGACTTAGGACTCCCCAGCCTCACCACTTGCCCCCTTGGATTACAAGTGTACTACGGTAAAGCGCATCCGTTGATGAACGAGAGGTGGAAACACTTTTGACTACTCCGTCCCACTCCGATCTTATGGTTAACACGGGTATTACGGCACAAGAATCACTGGCGACATTTGTTGTTTAATCCTAGATGGATATAAACCCTTGCAATGGAACCTCCACCATATCAACACAATCCATGGTTCCATTGCCCACCACATAGTCATATTCATAGTTATGAAAGTAGTGGTTTTGGTTTTTTATGCAATAGTGATAACCATAGTACTTTGCAAGTAATTTGATAGAAATACTCAAATGACATGAGCAAGTGATGAACTTGCCTTTCTTGGCTGCAAGATTATGCAGACAAGGTCTTCGATGCGTAATAACTCCAAATTCTAGCATCATCGTCCGGTAAGGACGATGTTTAAAAGGTTGGCAAGGATGCAATAATGCATAAGTATGAGATGCAATCGCTCTAAGCGTGACCTAACCCCGATGATTTGGAATCAGTGAGTTGTAATGATTGAGTTCAGGGTGTGTTGCACTTTTAGAGTGATTCACAAACAAGGTTCTTATTCAGGGTTGTGTTGTTTTAGAATTATAAGCAGGTGGCAAAATGATTAGTAACAATCATACACAACCAGGAATAGTAGCTGTATAATAAGTAAAGAGCAGTTGTCAGTTTTAAGTCCTATAATACATGGTTGATGATTACTTATTATATAATGCAAAAGAATAACTTTTGAAGAACATGTTCTTTAATAAAGAACAAGTATGATAATTAGGTTGATGGGGTTGCTATAATCTATTTTGGTTCCAAGTAGTTTCTGGAGTAAGTATACGATGGATCACAACATAGTTGGATTCATCAGCAACTAGGGCTTGTAAGGTTGAGATAGTCTAGGCATTCTAAGCAATTCATTATACCTGGTTGTTGTCAGGGTTGGTTTATCTTGCTAGTGGTAGCTGGCTAGGGTTTATAGGTCCTTATAAGCAGGGGTGATGATGATTCCTTATTTTCTTCAAAAGAATAACTTTTGAAGAACATACTTCTTAAATAATAAGAAGTATATCAATTAGGGTTGAAGTGGTCTAGGTTTTACTGTTGGTTCTATTAGGTAAGGAGTAATTGGCTCCTGAATATGATGGTTGATAAATATCCAATAATAGTAGGGTTTAGTGGAATATGGTTAGGTAATGCTCAGGGTTTGGCATAGTTGCTCCTGAGGTTCATCACATTGGTGTGATGCTAAGTAGGAAGGAATATGGATGATGGCTTTGGTAATAGGATCTAGGGTTTACACTTGGTTAACCCTACTTGAATATTTAGGTCTGATGAAGATGGACACATGGGTTACCCATATATTAGTGATGGTCTTTTACATTTTATGTGAACATAGATATGTCCTTTAGTTGCTGATGATGGCTCTATGACTTGAAATAAAGTACCATGATCACTAGTTCTAACCTTGGGTTTAGGTTAGAAGCAAATTAGGGTTCACATGTAATAATGGAACTAGGGTTCCAAGTAGAGTTAGGGTTTTAGGGTTCACATGAAATGATGAGTTCCTGGTTCTATTACTTATGAAATTAGGGTTTTCTAAATACCCTAAAGTTCTTGAATTAATAATTTTACTTTAAGGTTGAAGTTATTAATAACTTTGGAATAAAATTAATATTGGATTTGGCATTTTATTATTTTCAATGAACTAATAATTAAGGTAATTATTAATCAGGGTTTAAATCCTCCTAATAAGGATTTAATATATTAATAGTAAAGGAAAATTAATTTTAATGTTTTCCTTATTTACTTATTGGTTTTTATTTATTTTATGAAGTTTTCCTAATTATTGAATTTTAATTGAATTTAGAATTAAAATTAAAGGCTTAAATATCAAGTATTAAATAATTGATTTTTTATTAAAAATAAAAATTTCATTTTATATTTTTATTGGGTAGAGTTTGCTTTTACAAGAATATTGATGTCTTATTTTTATTTTTCTGAGTTAAAATGGATTTTATAGATTCATGTAGAGTTTCAGCAATTATTGAATTTGCATTAAAACGAAATATTACTAAGTCTACCCAGACTAATCTACCCAAAGACTCACTGGCCAGTGGGCCAGTGGCCATGTCACCTGCCACACGTGCTTTGACCGAGTCCAAATCCGTGACGTGGCCGAAAGCACGGTGGCCGGCGGGCAGTGAGCGGCGACGACGGCGTTTGGCTACCCCCTCGGCTACACTGAGTTGCTAGACGGGCGCGTGGTGCTATGTTGAGCCATATGGTGGTGGCGCCGCTCCGGGATGGTCACCGGAGCGTGCTCGCCGGCGAGACCGAGCGGTGGCACTCGCGGACGTGCGACGCGGCGGCGATGCAGGACGTAATCAAGGAAGGCGTGGTTACTGGGAGGATCGTGAGCTAACCAGGAGCGCATTGGTGTAGACGGCGAGGCTTGGGGAGGCCGACATCGCCGAAATTGCTAGCTCCGGCCGTCGGAGAGGTGAGGTCGGCGACGGCGCTATGCGCTGCTTCAGCTCGATTCCTTTTGCAGGTGTAGCAAGTCGAGCACGGCGATGACGCTGGTGTCCATGGCGTGGCCTGAGGTGGTCTCCATCAGCGGCGATGGTCGGAGGCCGTACGGCTAGGGTTTCGGTTTGGAGGAATTTTTGAGCAGAGAGAGGAAGAGCTCGGCTAGTGATCGTTTCTCAGCTTTTATATGGCGCAAATGTGAGCCTCGTCACGATGTCGATCACGGAGAGGTCGACAGCAGCGAGAGGAAGCCAGGCACGGCTTCGTGCTGGCATTCATGCGAGAGGAGGGGATGAGGACGACACCCTCCCCGTTCTTTTTAGATGAAGGGGTATTGGGCTGTGCTCTGTTGGTGGACTGGGCCGCTCTGGTGGGCTCGTGCTGGGCTGCCGTGGCCTGCCCAGGTAAGCACCCCTCTTTTCTCTTTTTCTTTTATATTCTTTTATTTACTATTTTCAATTCTGATTTGAATTTCCATTCTGTTTTGCAGGATTTAAATGTGTGAATCTTTTTGGAGTTTATAAAGGTACTAATATAACTTAATATGTGATCTGAGAAATATTTTATATGTGTGATGACACCCTTATTTATTGAATGTTATTAGAGTTTGGAATTGGCATCTAATAGTCATAATTTCCAATATCAAATTATGGTGGTCCAACTATTTTTAATAGGCCCTTCTAATTACCGATTGATAGTTAAGTTTTTGTTACCTTGCAGGAAACAATTTACAAAGCGTAGCTCATTATTTAGTATCTTATTTAAGAATATGATCTCATGACATTATTTCATGTACTCATGGTTGTGATGGATTTGGATAATTGTGTAAGGCAATTTTTAAAGTATTATTGTTACCTTCTAAACCCTTAGTTTAATATGGTTAAAGTGGATCTCATTCCTCTCATGAGACTTCTATTTATTTGGAAACACTAGTTAGTTGCATCTACATAGACATGGCTGGTAAGATAGGTTAAATTGCTATCTTGATTCATTTCAGAGTTGGTTAAATAGTTCCCTTGCTCATATTTGAGCTTAGGCATGGTTTTAGGATTATACTAGTGACCCCCATGTGATTCACAAACTAGGGTTGAGATATAATGCTAGGTTGTAGATACGAGATGACACCATGTTGCATTGGCTAGGTTTACTCTCTCCAATGCATGATAAAAATGGTTACTTGCTTGTTATTTCATGTGCTCCTTTAGTTACCAAGGATATGAGAATTGGTTTTTATCTTCTACAAATTAACTTCTATTAGTATCCTTAATTTATCATTGAAGTAACTAAAGTGGTGATGGTTCTTTTTATAGTTAACTTTGGTCATATAGATGGATGGTTTCTCACTATATTAAGTATGGAGTTTGACACTAAGGTTTTCTATTGTTCTTTAATTGAGGAATAAGTGGGATATATATGTGGTAGGATTCTACTTATGATCACCAAGTGGTTCACAAGTTAAAGTTGGGATTCAAGCCTAGGGTTGCTTACTAATGACCTCCTTATAATTTCATGTGGTGAATGATATCTATTTATCCTATTAGGATTTAACTTATCCTCACATAACTCAAGAGCATTACCATGATTTAGGCATGATCAACTTGTTCTTAATATCTTTACCTCAAGTTCTTAGGGTTTATGATCATCACTCAATTTAGAATGATCAAGGTTTGGCTTCCTAAGGATCTCTCATTAAATTGGGTTCTCACTAACATGATCAAACATTGTCTTGATCAATTAGGGTATAATATCTTTCTTATAGTTTCTTGAGTGGTCATGGCTATGATTGTCTCAATAGCTTATATCCCAGGAGAATGCCTGAGATATTCTGTTAGGGTTCTACTTTAGCAATGATGATATAATCATCTGGGTTTATAAGGATAGTTCTCTCCCTCACATTCAATTGTTGGCTTAACTTTCTTGAGTGTAATACCTTAGCTTGAGCTCTCCTACAAAGGTATGGTTTATTCTAGGGTTTATGGTGTACTCCCTAGATCTCATTGAGTATGTAAGGGTTGAGTTTCCACCTGGATTCTTAGTTGAATTAATCTCTGCTTTACTTCACCAAGTAATGGATATAGTCTTGTTCAATTAGATATTAAGTTATCTCACCACTCCAAGATGAAATGGTTAATCTCCTAATACTTTAGTTCAATGGTTGTCCTTTATTCTTAAATAGGTAAATCTAATATTGGTATGAGTGGTCTCTCTCTCATTTGGGAAAGTCTTTAATACTAACCTAAGGTTAGGCTCTATAGAGATTGATGTGATCATCAAGGTTTATATATAAGGGGTTTATCTCACTAGGAATTGTCTTGGATAACATCCTAGGGTTTCTCTTGGAGATAATGTTTTGAATACTTGAATATATATCCAAGGTTTAGCTTCAGGTTTATTATTGCTTCTCTAATAAATACTATAGAACTCTCACCTCTCTAGGTTTGATGTGTAATAACTTGGAATGGAGAAGAATATCTATTTATGGAGTGGATCTTCTTGTTATAAATCCAATGTTGAAGTGGAGTGAATACCCTGAGGTTTCATGGTAGGATTATGGATTAGTTTTAAGATATGGAGAAGATAAGTTAGGAATAGTTACTCCAATTATTGTTACTTGATTTCCAATTAAATGGATGTTCATATGTTGTGGCAAGGATTACCATATTATAATCTTTTATAGGATCAAGCAATTGATCATTGATTAAAGTGTTGTTGTGTTGATTATTAGTTCCATTTGATCTAACCCCTTAGATCAAATCATCTCTACCCAAAGCAAAGTTTTAGCAAAGTCACATTGAGGTTTATAGCGCTTGACTTGATGAGCTACTTCAATTCCACCAAGGTCAAGTGAAACTTCAGTTACTGTGACTGTTTTACTTTAAAGCGCGAAAATTCCCCAGATTTTCTATGCATGAATGCAATGCACACATCTGTTTCCTCTATTTTTGTAACCCCATTACCTGGGATATTACACACACAAAGGTGTCCGCAGCTATGATTCTCATCTCTTTGTGTGAAAGTTTGTTGTTGTAGGTGTTGCTTGCTTTAGGAGTAGTTTCGCTTGTGTTATAGGTGTGTCGTTTGTGTGGGCTTGGCCGTTTTGTTGTTGTTGTAGAATTTCGCTCGGTTATCTCCTAAAAATTGTGCAATTTCTTCTTAATTAATTGATGAGGCAAAACTTTTGCCTCCGTTTAAAAAAAATTCATGTTATGCATGTTGTAAACTAGCAATGTCAATAATAAACAAAATAATAACTGCAAAGTGGACCAACTCATTTCCCCCTTTCTTTTCTCTCTCCTCCTCTGCTTCTGAGAGTCTCCATCTCCGCCCCGGCTCCTCTCTCCCTCCTCTCCGGCGGCTTAGCCGGCCGGAGACGGCAGGAGAGAGGAGGCCAGCCTCCTCTGTACAGCTGTAGTATTAGGTCTAGGGTTAGGTTTCTTCTAGGTTTTCATGCTACCAATGTGGAGAATGGCGAAATGCCCACGGGGATCAGGCTGCTGAGGTGTTCAAGCTACATCGGTTGTTCCGTGGCGGCGGTGCTCCTTCTCGTGGTGCTCCGATGGAAGGAGCTGGAGGCGGGCGGCGATGCATCTGCTACATCCCCATCAATAAAACTCGATTGGGGCTCTCCAGATCGGGCAGAGCGGTTGATTTCTTCTCTTCTTCAGGCTATCACGGTGATGGAGGAGAAGGGAAGTGTCGATCTGCTACCGGTTATTGCGGATCTGCTGGTGTTGAAGAAATCGGCGGCAATCTTCAGAAGCACACTCTGGGAAGCTCACCATCAGGGGACTGATACTAGCGTCCTCGCCTTGCCCCTGCTCACCATGGCCGAATGGCGGCTCTTCTTCAGGTGTTCGACCTCCATCTAGAGGCTTTGCTCTTGTGCCGGAGCTTGCTGTCGCTATGCCCCCAAGTGGTTTGTCCTCGGGGGTGTTGAGATGGCCGACGCTATTGGTTCTACGTAGGAAAATGAGAGCACATCGAGCTATTTCCTCTCGGATCTTGGCGCGGTCTGCGTCTTGAGGTCGCCGACGTGCGGCGGCGGAGGTTCCCAGGCACCTGATTGCTCAGCTTTTCTTTGTGCTATGGACCTTTTTGTAATTTGGGAGGCCTTATCTACAATTATTAGGTTTTCCAGGGCAAGACAAGTTATAGGGTCTCCTTGTAAGTATGTACCACCGCTTTGTGAGGCCGCTCTTCGTTAAAAAAAAACTGCAACGTAACAAGCACGAAGAAAAATGAGCGTATCACAGATTTTTAGCTCAAGTAGTGGCCCAAGAAATGAAATATCTTCAATATCAGAAGAGAAGCAACAAATTGAGAAAAAATAAATAATAAAAAACGAGACCTATGTGCTCTAGCACCCAAGGCATATTTTTATAGAAGGAGGGAGCTGCGAGAAACAACCGTGGGCTCGAGACTCAAACCCGGGTTGCTGGGGCTAGCGAGCTACTCCAGTGCTACTAGCCACCTGACCCTCTGGTCATCTGTAAATTGAGAAAAAATGAAGTTACATCTGGTCGCGAGGGATCGACTAGTACTCTCTCTGGTTCATATTAATTGACTCAACTTTATCTAGATACAGTCTAGATACATCTGTATCTAGATAAAGTTGAGTCAATTAATTTGGTTCGGAGAGAGTATATGGTTCTCTACGGGCTACGGCTAGCTGTTGGTACGTGCTCGCTTTATTGGCAGACATAACGCAGTCATTGCAGATATACTACTGATGATTACCGCGATACGATCGCCACAAACCAGCATGCATGCTGAAAAGCTGAAGAAGACACCAGATTAAGCGAGTCCACTGGTAATTGACGCAGCTTTTTGGGCGGATCCGCTGCCCGGCTGCTAGGAGGATCCTAGGCGAGATTCTTGGCTCGTCCTGAACGCATGGGAGCATGGGCTCCGAGAATATATCTTACTGCACAGTCTCGTCCTTGGAAACTGAAGAATGAAGACCAGGACTTGACGGCTCGTACGTGCTCAGGAGAAAACATATCAAGAAATGGCTAGCTAGATTCTCATTCATTTTTTAAATATTCTGGCTTGGGGTTCACCACATATATATCCAAAATTCAGTTCAACGTTTGGTTAGGAGTTGGGGCCTGGCCGCCTGGGGTACCAAACAATTACTTCGCGAGACATAGTTGAATGACATGTTGGGACGAGTTCTTCAGCTCTCATGTCATGTCCCTCCGTCCCGCGCACAAGGGACAGCCTATCTTGCATCGTACCCATGCATGCACACTCATGCGCCATGCTGGAATATATATAGGCCAGTGGCGATGCACCGTGTAGAGTTGCTTAAAATGCTTCACTGATAATTAGACATTGTGTTTTAGAAAACACACTGATGACGATAATTAGAGCATGCACTGTACTTATGTCTGCAAACTACCCTGTTGATATGTATATTCAGATGGAGGGCGAGCAGCCTGTACAATTGAGTGTGCGATGGTCATGTGGTTGCAGACTCATAGTAGGACCCCCGGTTGCATTGGAGCCTCAAAAGGCCATGCCTCCCTGTCAACTGTCGTCCTCCTCATCCGCCAATCCTACCAGAGGCATCTCTTGCTTCCCCATAGAAACAAACACAAATGCTTCCTTGGGTTTTCCGTTTCCCCTCCCAAGCAAAGAGATGTGCTTGTTTTCTCCATTTCCCTTAGGGCATCTCCAGCGGGCCGACGAATTTCCGACGGCCAAAATATCCGCGTGCGTCCGTTTGCGTCGGCCCAGGACGCGAAAATGTTCATGCGTCCGTTTGCGTCGGGTGGCTCCAGCGGGTCAACACATTTCTGACGCGGCCCAGTTTAGGTTTAGAAAATTCAGAAAAAAGGTTGTAGCCTCATATTAGCTCAAATTGAGGTCTGAAATAAGTTCACCACACTTTGCACATGGTACGGCGCAAAATGGAGTCCAAAAGGGGCACAGCAAGGCCAGAACAACATATGAAGTCCAAAAGGAGGCGATGGTACTAGACATTGGCGCCGCAGGTCAGGCGTCTCGCGCGCAGATTTCGGCGCGCCTCTTCATGAACCAGGCCCTAGTGTCGTCGTCGACGCTGCTTAAGTTGGGTAGCATGATCCTTGTGTCCTTTGCACGGGTCTTGGCCTCGGCGTCCATCCTCCTGGCCTCGAAGTCACGCTATGGTCGTGGGCTATGGGGGAGTCTGGGGCGGCGGCAGGTGCGAGGGTTCCCTCGGAATCCATGGTTGTGGCTGCGGCGGCGAGGACGTTCATCGCTTCTGGACTGCTGGCGCCGGTCTACTTTTTTCGCGCGGGGAATGGCCATTAGCGAGAATGTTATCGGCCTCCCTGCCACTGACCGCGGGTCCTACGTAAGTTTCAGCGGACACTCGGCGCGACCGCGGAGCGTTCGCGGAGACGCAAACCTGGTGCATATTTGGACCAGGTTTGCGTCGCCGCGGACGGCCCGATCACTTTGCGTCGCCCCGCTGGAGCACGGCTCAGACGCATTTTCGTTCTCCGCAGATGCAAACGGTCGCTCAACGTCCGTTTGTGTCGCCCGTTGGGATGCCCTTATCTTTGCAAACATGTACTCCATCTTTGAAACATTTAGGTTGTTCATTTCCTCATAATAATTTGATGTCTACTATGGCTATGCAATGGTAGAAGTTTGTTTGTTTAAAAAATGTAGGTGTGGCTACAGCTGGGCATGGGCAGCCCGACCCAAAAATCCCGGGTTGGGCCAGACTTACACGTCGTGCCGAGCTCGGGCCTAATATTTCAGCCTGAACATCGGGCCGGGCCGGACTCACGATTGCAGTTTTCATGATTTAGTTAAGGATCGGACCAGGCCTCTCCGGCCGGGCCGGGCTTTTGTTTGTTCAAGCTGGGTTAGGGCCCGATTTACAAGCCCGGTGCTCGGACCATGCTTGGGCTTAACCTTTTAGCTTCGTGCTTTTTTGGGCCTGGCCCGAAACCCGGCCCGGCTTGAGTTTTGCCTTATTGGTTGAGTTGAAATGGATATGGTGTGACATTACGACTATTATGTTTTAGGTACTTCGACCCTTTCATTCTCACGGGGTGTCCTCTAGTGACATGTCGTACGATGAGCGGTACACACCATTCATCACGAGTCTTGGTCTCCTCCTGTTCATCATGCTTGTGCTGGTCGACACCAAACCTCAACGCCGCGGCAATAACCGCACTTGTCGACCGGTGGAGGCCGGAGACACACACAATTTCCACCTGACGACCGGGGAGATGAGCCCTACTCTTCATGATGTTTCCATGATCATTGTACTTCCTATTGGTGGCGAGCCACTGTGTATGAGCAAAGATTCGAACGGGTGACAACAATAGATGGAGGCTCTTATTGGTATGGCCCCTAAAGAGCCTGAAGACAAGGTTAAAGATAGAGTTGCAACATGCGTACATTACACATGGAGGAGGAGAATGATGAACCAGACCCGGAGGTGCACAAGAAGATTCCTCCAAGGAGGGGAGGTGGCTCTAGGACGCGCGGAAAGAAGTAGTTGTGGTATCGAACTATGTTGGTGTCAAACTTTGTAGAAGTTGGTGTCAATTTGAACTTGCCTGAGATGGTGGTATCGAACTATATTGAAATTGTCTTGAGCTTGTATGATGTTGTGGGTTTGTCAAATTGAACTTGTACTTGTTAAAAAAAAAATTGAACTTGTATGATTTGGTGTATCTGTCACTTTAAACTTGTCTAGTGCTCAGACCAAGCAGAACTGTCTTTTGGCAAGTTTATGAAGCATAGTGTCAATAGGACTGGCGCTATACTCAAGTTATTTTTGTCGATTTTGCCGCAATTCCCTCCCTAAAATTAGGTCATCTCCAGCGGCGCGACGCAAACGGACGCTGAGCAACCGTTTTCGTCCGCCGTGACCGAAAATGTGTCTGGCACCACTTCCAGCGGGGCGACGCAAAGTGACCGGGCCGTCCGCGGAGACGCAAACCTAGCCCAAATATGCGCCAGGTTTGCGTCTCCACGGACGCTCGGCGGTCGCGCGGAGCGTCCTCCATTTCTTACCCGGTCCCGCATGTCAGGGACAGCGAAATCGATCGCTTCGATTTGCTTCTTGTTCCCCTTCTTTCCTGCCCTAGTGCGACGCCACCACCCCAACCCCACCCGCCGCCGTCCGGCCGCAGCGCCGCAGTAGTCGCCGTCGGCTCCATTTTTGCCGCGCGGGAGAGCAGGAGCGTACTCGGGCTTGGCTCCGCCGCGTACCTGCCGGCTGTTTTGGGGTGAAACGCTCCCGGTTGCCCGCCCTTCCGCGCCGCCCACGACCTGTTCGGTCAATTGCATCGGTATGTTTCTTACTCGTGTTTTCGGCGCTATCGTGCGCGGTCATTTATCCGCAGTTTGTACCCACGCAGATGGACATGTGGCAGATGTTGGACAAGTTCCGCGCGGAGGTCGTCGACTCATCTTCCGACGAGGAGTCCGATCAGTCAACGCAGACTTTGGCAACTACTGCGGCCTCCATGATCCACGAGTTCACCTCTAACCCGGGGCCGCAGCACCGGGGCTCTGTGAAGGGGCGCTCCAAAACCTCGCGCAACAGAGTGGAAGGGCAGGCCCGCCTCCACAAGGACTACTTCCACCTCACCAATCCGATCTTCCCGGAAAAAATGTTCCGGCGCCGATACAGGATGTCAAGGGACCTGTTCTTGGTCATTCTACGGGGCGTCAGAAACTACGACCCCTACTTCCAATGCAGGCGCGATGCAACAGGTGCGTTAGGCTTCACCTCCTACCAAAAATGCTCCGCGGCTATTCGCATGCTCTCATATGGAATGGCTGCGGATATATTCGATGAGTATCTTGAATGGGTGAGAGCATGTGCCTTGAGGCCATGTACAGGTTTTGCCGAGCCGTGATTGCCGTGTTCGAGATATTACTGTAGGGAGCCAACTGTTGAGGATACAAAGCGGCTCCTGTCTATCAACGAGTCTAGAGGCTTCCCAGGAATGATTGACAGATAGATTGCATGCACTGGTGGAAAAACTATCCATTTGGATGGCAGGGTGCGTACAGCGGGCATGAGAAGGGAAAAACTGTCATTTTTGAAGCTGTCATATCTCAAGATTTATGGATTTGGCATTCATTCTTTGGCATGGCCGGTTGATGTCTACGGGTGCTTCTATTCTTGTAGACAGTGTTGGGCCTCCAAGAGAAGAGGTTTGTAGAACAGCAGCAAGTTTCCCTTAAGTGGATCACCCAAGGTTTATCGAACTCAGGGAGGAAGAGGTCAAAGATATCCCTCTCATGCAACCCTGCAACCACAAAGCAAGAAGTCTCTTGTGTCCCCAACACACCTAATAGGTGCACTAGTTCGGCGAAGAGATAGTGAAATACAAGTGATATGAATGAATATGAGCAGTAGTAATGGCGCTAAAAGTGCTTGGCCGCGTGCGCTGATGGTAGTAAAATTGCAGAAGTATAGATGCAGAAAACAAAACAAGCAAATAGCATATTAGGAACAAGGCCTAGGGATCATACTTTCACCGGTGGACACTCTCAACATTGATCACATAATGAATAAATAAATAGATGCTAGACTCTACACCCTCTTGTTGGATGATGAACACCACTAAACTGTAGGATTACACGAACCCTCAATGCCGGAGTTAACAAGCTCCACAATATTCAATGTTCATATTTAAATAACCTTAGAGTGCATAACAGATCAACATAACCAAACCAAGTACTAACATAGCATGCACACTGTCACCTTCACACTACGAAAGGAGGAATAGATCACATCAATACTATCATAGCAATAGTTAACTTCATAATCTACAAGAGATCACAATCATAGCCTACGCCAAGTACTACACGATGCACACACTGTCACCATTACACCGTGCAGGAGGAATAAACTACTTTAATAACATCACTAGAGTAGCACATGTATAAATTGTGATACAAAACACATTGCAATCATAAAGAGATATAAATAAGCACTTCACTATGCTACTCTGAATTACTCTCTGGCAAGATAACGAACACTAATTCATCATGTAGGCAAACCTTAAAGATGCATTCCCAAGTACTAATGAACACCCCACGCTGTCACTTTGAGCATTCATAGGAGGTACTAACACACCACAATTTCATAGAGACATCCAACTCAAATCATAACTCAGAATAAGTATTCTGTGAAATATAGCCTAAGAGACCCACACGGTGCACACACTGTCACCTTTACACACGTGGGACAAGGAGTCTCCGGAGATCACATAAGTAAAATCCACTTGACTAGCATAATGACATCTAGATTACAAGCATCATCATATGAATCTCAATCATGTAAGGCAGCTCATGAGATTATTGTATTGAAGTACATAGGAGAGAGATTAACCACATAGCTACCGGTACAGCCTTAGCCTCGATGGAGAACTACTCCCTCCTCATGGGAGACAGCAGCGTTGATGAAGATGGCGGTGGTGTTGATGGAGAAGCCTTCCGGGGCACTTGCCCGTCCTGGCGCCTGGAGACTCTGTCCCCCGATCTTGGCTTCGCGATGGCGGCTCGAAGGTTTTCTCCGGTTTCGTCAAACGTGGTAGGGTTTCGCGACGAAGACTTTTAGTAGGCGGAAGCAGGTCAGGCCACACGAGGGCCCCACACAACAGGCCGGCGCGCCAAGGCCCAGGCCGCGCCGCCCTAGTGTCCGGCCACCTCGTGGCCCCACTTCGTCTCTCGGACTTCTGGAAGCTTCGTGGAAAATAGGACCCGGGCGTTGATTTCGTCCAATTCCGAGAATATTTCCTTACTAGGATTTCTGAAACCAAAAACAGCAGAAAACAGAACTGGCACTTCAAGATCTCGTCAATAGGTTAGTTCCGGAAAACGCATAATAATGACATAAAGTATGCATAAAACATGTAGATATCATCAATAATGTGGCATGGAACATAAGAAATTATCGATACGTCGGAGACGTATCAACATCCCAAGCTTAGTTCCGTCGTCCCGAGTGTAAACGATAACAAAGATACTGGAGTGACATGCCATCATAACCTTGATCATACTATTGTAAGCATATGTAATGAATGCAAATCAAAACAATGGTAATGACATGAGTAAACAAATGAATCATAAAGCAAAGACTTTTCATGAATAGTACTTTCAAGACAAGCATCAATAAGTCTTGCATAAGAGTTAACTCATAAAGCAATAAATCAAAGTAAAGGTATTGAAGCAACACAAAGGAAGATTAAGTTTCAGCGGTTGCTTTCAACTTATAACATGTATATCTCATGGATAGTGTCAATGTAAAGTAATATAACAAGTGCAATATGCAAGTATGTAGGAATCAATGCACAGTTCACACTAGTGTTTGCTTCTTGAGGTGGAGAGAGATAGGTGAACTGACTCAACATAAAAGTAAAAGAAAGGTCCTTCAAAGAGGAAAGCATCGATTGCTATATTTGTGCTAGAGCTTTTATTTTGAAAACATGAAACAATTTTGTCAACGGTAGTAATAAAGCATATGTATCGTGTAAATTATATCTTACAAGTTGCAAGCCTCATGCATAGTATACTAGTAGTGCCCGCACCTTGTCCTAATTAGCTTGGATTAACACTGATTATCATTGCATAACATATGTTTCAACCAAGTGTCACAAAGGGGACCTCTATGCCGCCTGTACAAGGGTCTAAGGAGAAAGTTCGCATTGGATTTCTCGCTTTTGATCATTCTTCAACTTAGACACCCATACCGGGACAACATAGACAACAGATAATGGACCCTCTTTAATGCATAAGCATGTAGCAACAATTAATGTTCTCATATGAGATTGAGGATATATGTCCAAAACTCAAACTTCCACCATGATTCATGGCTTTAGTTAGCGGCCCAATGTTCTTCTCTAACAGTATGCATACTCAAACCATTTGATTGTGAAAACCGCCTTAATTCAGACAAGACGAACATGCATAGCAACTCACATGATATTCAACAAAGGTAAAGTTGATGGCGTCCCCAGAACATGGTTATCGCACAACAAGCAACTTACTAAGAGATAAAGTGCATAAGTACATATTCAATACCACAATAGTTTTTAAGGCTATTTTGTCCCATGAGCTATATATTGCAAAGGCGAATGATGGAAATTTAAAGGTAGCACTCAAGCAATTTACTTTGGAATGGCGGAGAAATACCATGTAGTAGGTAGATATGGTGGACACAAA
Organism: Lolium multiflorum; assembly: GCA_030979885.1. Taxonomy (NCBI): domain Eukaryota; kingdom Viridiplantae; phylum Streptophyta; class Magnoliopsida; order Poales; family Poaceae; genus Lolium; species Lolium multiflorum. The sequence goes on from CM061747.1 coordinate 160,098,078, forward strand.
TGGCATAGTGGTTGGCTCAAGGATTTTGGATGCATGAGAAGTATTCCCTCTCGATACAAGGTTTAGGCTAGCAAGGTTATTTGAAACAAACACAAGGATGAACCGTGCAGCAAAACTCACATAAAAGACATATTGTAAACATTATAAGACTCTACACCGTCTTCCTTGTTGTTCAAACTCAATACTAGAAATTATCTAGACTTTAGAGAGACCAAATATGCAAACCAAATTTTAGCAAGCTCTATGTATTTCTTCATTAATAGGTGCAAAGTATATGATGCAAGAGCTTAAACATGAGCACAACAATTGCCAAGTATCACATTATCCAAGACATTTTACCAATTACTACATGTAGCATTTTCCGTTTCCAACCATATAACAATGAACGAAGCAGTTTCAACCTTCGCCATGAACATTAAAAGTAAAGCTAAGAACACATGTGTTCATATGCAACAGCGGAGCGTGTCTCTCTCCCACACAAGCATGTATTTATTCAGAGAATGAAAATAACAAAACGAAAAATAAAAGCACACAGCTCCAAGTAAAGTACATAAGATGTGACCGAATAAAAATATAGTTTCAAGAGAAGGAACCTGATAAGTTGTTGATGAAGAAGGGGATGCCTTGGGCATCCCCAAGCTTAGATGCTTGAGTCTTCTTGAAATATGCAGGGATAAACCACCGGGGCATCCCCAAGCTTAGACTTTTCACTCTTCTTGATCATAGTATATCATCCTCCTCTCTTGACCCTTGAAAACTTCCTCCACACCAAACTCAAAACAACTCATTAGAGGGTTAGTGCATAATAAAATTCACATGTTCAGAGGTGACACAATCATTCTTAACACTTCTGGACATTGCCCAAAGCTACTGACATTAATGGAACAAAGAAATCCACCCAACACAACGAAAGAAGCAATAAATAAAAGGCAGAATCTGTCAAAACAGAACAGTCCGTAAATACGAATTTTAAAGTGGCACCAGACTTGCTCAGATGAAAATTCCAAATTGAATGAAAGTTGCGTACATATCTGAGGATCAATCACGTAAATTGGCATAATTTTCTGAGTTACTTACAGAGAAGTAGGCCCAGATTCGTGACAGCAAGAAATCTGTTTCTGTGCAGTAATCCAAATCTAGTATGAACCTTACTATCAAAGACTTTACTTGGCACAACAATGCAATAAAATAAGATAAGGAGAGGTTGCTACAGAGTAACAACTTCCAAGACTCAAATATAAAACAAAAGTACTGTAGTAAAATAAACACATGGGTTATCTCCCAAGAAGTTCTTTCTTTATAGCCATTAAGATGGGCTCAGCTTTTTAATGATCGCAAGAAATAGTAGTTGAAGCAAAAGAGAGCATCAAGAGGCAAATTCAAAACAAATTTAAGTCTAACATGCTTCCTATGCATAGGAGTTTTGTAAATAAACAAGTTCATGAAGAAAAAAAGTAACAAGCATAGGAAGATAGAACAAGTATAGCTTCAAAAATTTCAGCACATAGAGAGGTGTTTTAGTAACATGAAAATTTCTACAACCATATTTTCCTCTCTCATAATAACTTTCAGTAGCAACATGAGCAAACTCAACAATATAACTATCACATAAAGCATTCTTATCATGAGTCTCATGCATAAAATTATTACTCTCCACATAAGCATAATCAATTTTATTAGTTGTAGTGGGAGCAAATTCAACAAAGTAGCTATCATTATTATTCTCATCATCAAATATAGGAGGCATATTGTAATCATAATCAAATTTATCCTCCATAACAGGCGGTACTAAAAGACCAATATCATTATAATCATCATAAATAGGAGGCAAAGTATCATCAAAGTAAATTTTCTCCTCAATGCTTGGGGACTAAAAATATCATGCTCATCAAAGCCAGCTTCCCAAGCTTAGAATTTTCCATATCATTAGCAACAATGGTGTTCAAAGCGCTCATACTAATATGTTCCATAGGTTTTTTAATTTTCGCATCAAACCATCCATGTCTTAAATCAGGAAATAGAATAAGAAGCTCATTGTTGTCCATTATGCCTAACTAGTGTAAACAAGAAACAAAAAGATGCAATTGCAGATCTAAAGGAAATAGCTTCGAGCACACACACAACGGCAACAGAAAAGTACTTACCTGGGACCGGAGTATGAGTGATGACCCACAAGTATAGGGGGTGTATCGTAGTATCTTTGATAAGTAAGAATGTCGATCCCAACGAGGAGCAAGATGTTGACAAGGCTGATGAAGGATTCACTGAATGCTCGCATGTATTCGTGGGGTTTGATGTGGCTGAATAAAGTACTAGTATGTAAAGTGCGAGAGTAATAATTGCAGCGAGTGGCCCAATCCTTTTTAGCACAAAGGACAAGCCGGTTTGTTTACTTATAATGACTAAACGTTCGAGACACACGGGATTTTAGTCTAGTGCTTTCGCTACATACGGCTAAATAATCTTCATTGTTGTGATAAGTGTTGTGTGGGTGAACCTATGCTAATGTACCGCCCTTCCTAGGACTAATACATACTTGTGATTATACCCCTTGCAAGCATCCGCAACTACAAGAAAGTAATTAAGAATTAAATCTAACTACGCCTTAAACTCGAGATCCCCGCGATCCTCCGCATCGATATACCAATGGGGGTTTAGGTTTCGTCACTCCCGCAACCCCGCAATTGGCAAACGAGTACAAGATGCATTCCCTAGGCCCATAAATGGTGAAGTGTCATGTAGTCGACGTTCACATGACACCACTAGAAGAATAACACCACAACTTAAATATCACACCATTGAATATTACTCAACCATAATTCACTACTAACATTTAGACTTCACCCATGTCCTCAAGAACTAAACGAACTACTCACGAGTCATCATGGAACATGATCAGAGGATATGATGATGAATAATAATCTGAACATAAACTTGGTTCAATGGTTTCACTCAATAGCATCAACAACAAGTAGGAATCGATACCGGAGAGTTTCCCCCCATCAAACAATCAAGATCAAACCCAAATTGCTACGGCGGTGACGGTGTCCAGCGGTGATGACGGCGGTGATGATGGTGGAGATGATGATGATGGTGATGGCGATGATGTCCAGCTAGATGATTGACGATGATGTCGATTTCCTCCCCGAGGAATTTCCTGCGGATTCTGCCCACGGAGAGCTCTTCTCTCGGTGTTCTCCGCCCGCAGAGGCGGTCAGAATCTTCGCGAGGTACCCTCGTGGCTTAGGTCTTCAGACGAAGGGTTTGGCGAAGAAAAGGAGGCGAAAAGGGTCGGGGCCCCAGACCATAGGCCGGCGCGGCCAGGCTCGGGCCACGCCCTAGGGTGTGGGCCCCCGGCTCCTCCTCGGCTCCTCCTCTCGCTTCCTTCGTCATCTTAAAATAGATTTTTGGCATAATTTCCTTCCGTAGTTGATCTTCCGAAATATTGCGTTCTGACGGTGCTTTTTCCAGCAGAATCCGGCTCCGGTGTTCGATCCTCCAATAATGATGAAACATGCAAAATAGATGAAATAACATAAGTATTGTGTCCCAACATGAAATATATCAATGAATAACAAAGAAATTATGATATAAAATAGTGATGCAAATTGGACGTCAACTCCCCTAAGCTTAGACTTCGCTTGTCCCAAGCGAAACGAGCTCGATAGACATGACCACATGTTTATGGAGTGAAGAGTCGATGAATAAAATACGGACAAGAAGCATCATATTCATTCACACAGGACATTATAGTAAACAATCTTATAACTCATATTGAAACAAGTATAAGGTAATCACAAGTAAAGGTGCATAAGAAATCATAATTGGTGATGGCAAACTTCGTTCTTGGTAGAACAATTAACAGATTATATCTCATTGAGCAGCTCCCATGTTAAAGTTTATAAGGCACAACTTGCATACTCAATCATAATGGTTTTTCATGATCATTGATAACTTGCAAAGCTATATTCATTCAGATAAAACTTGTACTAAACAAAGAAGAATAAAAGACATGATGTAGCAAATCACAATATAATGGTTTGATCACAACTACTCAAATGCTTGCTTGAGATGGAGGGAAATAGGTTTACTGACTCAACATAAAGTAAAAGACAGGCCCTTCGCAGAGGGAAGCAGGGATTAAATCATGTGCTAGAGCTTTTTCAATTTTTGCAATCATATAAAGAGAATAAAAGTAACATTTTGAGAGGTGTTTGTTGTTGTCAACGATCAGTAGCGGGTACTCTAACCCCTTGCCGACAACCTCCTAAGAGCGGCTCCCATATTATTTTATTTTGTGGCACTCCTTCCAACCTTTCTTTCACAAACCATGCTAACCGATCTCTCGGGGCCTGCCAACAATCTCATACCATGAAGGAGTGCCTTTTTATTTTAGCTTTATATATGATGACACTCCCCCCAACCTTTGCTTACACAAGCCATGGCTAACCGAATCCTTCGGGTGCCCTCCATCAATCACATACCATGGAGGAGTTCTATTTAGTTTAATCAATTTGGGACTGGGAATCCCATTGCCAGCTCTTTTTGCAAAATTATTGGATAAGCGGTGAAGCCACTAGTCCATTGGTGGAAGTTGCCCAACAAGATTGAAAGATAAAACCACACTTCTCATGAGCTATGAAACATTGACACAAATAAGAGATACTAAGTTTTGAATTGTTTAAAGGTAGCACATGAAGTATTTACTTGGAATGGCAGAAAATACCATGTAGTAGGTAGGTATGGTGGACACAAATGGCATAGGTTTTGGTTAAGGTTTTGATGCACGAGAAGTATTCCCTCTCAGTACAGGTCTTTGGCTAGCAAGGTTAATAGCAAGCATAAGAGTCGAGGAAACAAACAAATATACATGTGATAGAAACAATCATGCATCTTCCTTGTAAGTACAAACAATTTTACTTCAGAATAATAAGCTATGAGCTAACAAGAAAGACAATGAAACATCACATGTATTTTCTTTTCTATTTAAACCTCAAAGTGTTGTTGCTATTGACCAATGCTAAGTTTACAAAACCAAATAGATTTATTCAATGCTCCCAAAGTGATACCAATACTAACAACAAGGTGAATCATATAGTAGAGATTGCAAACTAAAATAAGATGTGCAATATGTAAATGATAAGACTTCTCATTAATATTCCATAACGATAACTCACACCAAGGGATACATAGACAACCAACTAAAGGAGAGATACTTCCAAACGCAACCCATCTTATATGATAACTTCCCTACTCATGATATGATACTACTTGACAATAAAAGTAAAAGGTAGTGATAATGTGATACCGCGGCACTCCCCAAGCTTGGAACAAACCAAGGGGATGCCAATACCGATGATGAATTACTCCTTTGGCGATGATGGTGATGAACTCCCGCCATCAAACTTCCAAGGAAGAGGCTCTCCATCAAGAAACGACATCTTGGTCTCGGGATCCTGAAACTAGCAGACGGCTTATATTTAAACCTGTTATACTCATGTCTGATTCAAAATCATAGAGTTGTGTTGGAGCTGTTGGTGGTGTCATGAAGTGAGGATATCGCAAAGCTTTGCAGTTTCCTTCATGTTCAGAATGAGTTCGTACACAATCCCGTGGAAAATATCCACCTTACGCCGCCATCTTCTTGTATTTGAAAACCTCTTGTTCTAGCTTCTCCATCCGTCTTCCAGGCTTCCTTCTCCTTTAGACCCTGGACACCTTTGACCAGCTTTCCTTTCAACGAGCAAGAATCCTTGGGGTGCATCCTCAGCTCCTCCATGTACAAGTTGCCAACATCCTTTGGAGCTGTCCTTCGGAGTTTCCGACGATGATGGCTCTAGACCCGAAGCAAATCCTGAAACAACTCGAAACAAAACACGTCGAGAAAACGATATACGGACCTCCAGGGTCGGGGGATTATATAGCAAAAATTTTCTACAAAAGGAAAGACCGATCGAACCAGTCAAAGGCGACGGGGCCAAACCATAGGGCCAGGCGCCTGTTCAGCCGCGCCGCCTATGGTGGCCCTCGTGCGTCCTTTCCACTCCGTTTCGAACTCGTAATTTCTCATATTTTCCAAAAACAGCAAAAATATAGTTCCAGTAAATTATGAACACAAACTGTTACCTATTCAAGTCGAGTTCTGGCACTGTCAATTTGCCCTTTGATGTAGGCCTTGTGTTTCCACTTGAATAATATCAACATCAACATTATAAGAATCACCCGAGATATAATGCTTGAGTCTTTGTCCATTCACCACTTGCGTAGCATTGCCTTGGAGAGAGCTAATTTTGATTGCTCCCGAACGATACACCTCCTCGACAACATATGGTCCTTCCCATTTCGAGAGTAATTTCCCTGCAAAGAATCGAGACGAGACCGATACAATAGGACTTTATCCCCAATATTAAATTCTTTTGATAATCCTCCTATCATGCCATTTTTTAACTTTTTCTTTAAAGAGTTTAGCATTTTCATATGCTTCACTTCTCCATTCATCTAGAGAACTCAATTGCAACAACCTCTTATCACCGGCAAGTTTAGGATCTTTATTTAATTCTCTAACAGCCCAATAAGCTTTGTGCTCTAGTTCTAGAGGTAAATGACAAGCTTTCCCATAAACCATTTTATAAGGTGACATTCCCATGGGATTTTTATAAGCAGTTCTATAAGCCCAAAGTGCATCCTTCAATTTACTAGCCCAATTCTTTCTAGTTTTATTAACGGTCTTTCCCAAAATAGATTTAATCTCTATTTGATAATTCTACTTGACCACTAGTTTGAGGATGATAAGTAAGCAATTCTATGATTAATACCATACTTAGCAAGAGTTTTTCTAAAACCTCCATGAATAAAATGAGAACCTCCATCAGTCATAATATATCTAGGTACTCCAAATCTAGGAAAAATAATATCTAAGAGCATTCTTAAAGAGGTCTCACCATCAGCACTTTTTGTAGGTATAGCTTCCACCCATTTAGTAACATAATCAACAGCAACAAGTATATGAGTGTTACCTTCCGAAGACGGAAAAGGTCCCATGAAGTCAAATCCCCAACAATCAAACGGTTCAATAACAAGAGTATAATTCATAGGCATTTCATTGCGTCTGGAGATATTACCAACCCTTTGGCATTCATCACAAGATAAAATAAACTTTCTCGCATCCTTGAAGAGAGTTGGCCAATAAAAACCTGATTGTAAAACCTTTTGCGCGGTCTCCGCCGTGATGTCCTCCATAAGCACTACCATGACATTTACTCAATATTTCTTGTTGTTCATACTCAGGAACACATCTTCGCATAATACCATCCACTCCTTCTTTATATAAGTGTGGTCATCCCAAATAATGCCTCAAGTCATAAAAGAATTTCCTCCTTTGCTGAGCTGAAAAGGTTGGAGGCAAGTACTTGGAAACAATAAAGTTAGCATAATCACATACCAAGGACTGTCTCGCGAGCTCACCTTTATTACAGCCAATTGTTCATTTGGAAAACTATCATTAACAGGAACAGGATCATAAGCAATATTTTCCAATCTAGACAAATTATCAGCAACAGGATTATCAGCACCTTTCCTATCTACAATATGTAGATCAAATTCTTGCAAAAGAAGTACCCATCTAATAAGCCTCGGCTTAGCATCTTTCTTTGTCATTAGGTATCTAATTGCAGCATGATCACATGAATAGTAACTTTTGAATCAACAATATAAGATCTAAATTTATCACAAGCAAAGACTACAGCTAATAATTCCTTTTCACTTGTAGCATAATTTCTTTGAGCAGATCAAGAGTTTTACTAGCATAATGAATAACATTCAGTTTTTATCTACTCGCGAACAACACCTACAAAAAATCACTAGCATCACATAATTTCAAAGGGTAAGTTCCAATCGGGGGTTCAACTATAGGAGCAGTTGTTAAGGCTTTTTTAAGAGTTTCAAAAGCTTCCTTACAATCGTCATCAAAAACAAATGGTACATCTTTTTGAAGAAGATTAGTAAGAGGCTTTGAAATCTTGGAGAAATCTTTAATAAATCTCCTATAAAACCCAGCATGACCAAGAACACTACGAATACCTTTAACATCCCTCGGATAGGGCATCTTCTCAATTGCTTCAACTTTAGCTCTATCAACTTCAATACCTCTCTGAAATTTTATGTCCCAATACAATTCCTTCATTAACCATAAAGTGGCATTTCTCCCAATTAAGAACAAGGTTAGTTTCTTCACATCTCTCGCAAAACTTTATCAAGGTTTCGCAAGCAACTATCAAAAGAATTCCCATAGATGGAAAAATCATCCATGAATACCTCTACAATACTTTCAAAAACCATGAAAAATAGCAGACATGCATCTTTGAAAAGTAGCGGAGCATTACATAAACCAAAAGGCATGCGTCTATAAGCATAAGTTCCATAAGGACAAGTAAAGTGGTTTTCTCTTGATCTTTAGCTTTAACAGCAATTTGTGAAAACCCAGAATAACCATCAAGAAAGCAAAAATGAGTATTTTTAGACAATCTTTCTAGCATTTGATCAATAAATGGTAAAGGGTAATGATCTTTCTTAGTAACTTTATTAACTTTTCGAAAATCAATGCACATTCTATACCCTACAACTACTCTTTGAGGAATGAGCTCATCATTATCATTAGGCACAACAACATTCCTCCTTTCTTGGGAACGCAATGCACAGACTAACCCATCTACTATCGCAATAGGATATATAATACCACTTCAAGTCGTAATACCTCATTCCTTACCACTTCCTTCATCTTCGGAATTAGACGACGCCGAGGTTCAACAACAGGCTTTGCATCATCTTCCATATTAATAGCATGTTGGCATATAGACGGAGAAATCCCTTCAAATCATCAAGAGTGTAGCCAATAGCGCCTCGGTGCTTCTTCAATATTTCCAATAACCTTTCTTCCTCAATCTCTGAAAGCTTAGAACTAATAATAACAGGATATATTTTCTTATCATCAATATGAGCATATTTAAGATTATCACGTAAAGGCTTTAAATCAAAAACAGGATCTTCCTTTGGTGGCGGTGTTGTACCCAAATCTTCCACCGGTAAATCATGCTTGAGAATAGGTTGGCGAAGAAAAATTTCCTCAAGCTCATCTCTTTCTTTCCTAAAAATTTCACTCTCGCTATCCTCCAAATGTTGCTGCAAAGGATTATTAGGAACAAGAACAATAGATGCACATTGCTCCATTTTAAAATCATTACTAGGCAAATCAGCTTTATAAGGAGTTTTAGTAAATTTAGAGAAGTTAAACTCATAAGATTCACCAGCAAATTTAGTCAAAATTTTCTTTTTCTTGCAATCTATAATAGCTCCACAAGTATTTAGAAAAGGTCTACCAAAAATAATAGGACAATAATCACTAGCAGCAGAACCAAGTACCAAAAAGTCAGCAGGATATTTAATCTTACCGCATAAAACTTCCACATCTCGAACAATACCAATTGGAGAAATAGTTTCTCTAAGCCACTGAATAACCACATCAATATCTTCAAGTTCACAAGAATCAATTTCATGCATAATCTCCGTGTAAAGCTCATACGGAATAGCACTAACACTTGCACCAATATCACATAATCCATAATAACAATGATCACCAATTTTAAGATAGCATAGGAACACTAGCTTGTTTGGGTTTATTAGGATGTGAGACAATATTAGAAGCATCTTCACAGAAAATAATATGACCATCCTCCACATTTTTAGTCACAAGATCTTTAACTATTGCAACAGAGTTCAACTTTTATTTGTTCTTCAGGTTCTACAGGTTTCTTTTCACTTTTATGAACCGCACTATTTATAACAGAGTACTCCTTCATTTTAGCAGGGAAAGGAGTTTTTTCAATATAAACTTCAGGAATAACATGATCAGCAGTTTCAACTACAACGCATTTATTAATAGATGAATCAATTTTATCTTTATACGGTTCATGATACTTATCAAAATTCTTCTTTGGCAATTCATAATGAGAGGCAAAAGCTTTATAAAGATTTGGAACTTGAGAATCAAGACCATATATAGCACTCATATTAAATTTATCAGGATCCATAAAAGCTTCAATGCATTTATAATCATAAATTATACCTGATTCTCTATCCTTGTCGTTCTCCCATCCTTCAGTATTTTCTTGGATCCGATCAAGAAGGTCCCTTTTAAACTCTTCTTGTTGCGTGTAAATGATCCGGAACAAGAAGTATCCAGCAAGGTCTTGTCTTGAAAAGAAAGTCTTGCATAGAGATTATCAATAATAACATTACCAGGAAGCTCATGAATGGGGCATTTGAGCATTAAAGACTTCAATCTCCCCAAGCTTGGGCAATACTCTCCATCATGAGGCCAAAAATTATATATGCGATTCCGATCCTTATGAATTTCACTTGGAGGATAGAACTTAGAAAAACCGTGGCACAATATCATTCCATTCAAGAGAATCCCCATTATCCAGTAATTTATACCAATGCGCCGCCTTACCAGACAGCGACAAAGAGAATAGTTTCTTCCTCACTTCATCCATAGCAAACCGCACATTTGAATAACCCGCATAATTCATGCAAAAACAGTAAATGATCACCAGGATGGACAGCTCCATCCCTTCATAGCGGTTATCCATAACACGTTCAATAATTTTCATAGGTATTTTATATGGTATTACTTCCTCACCTGGCGCTCATCCACTACCGTTGCAGTAGTAGTAGATTTCCAAATAGAAATTGAAGAGAAGATCTCTCCATAATGACTTATAGAAGAGAAATAAAATCAGCACAATAGTAAAGTTTTCCTTACCAATTCCACTTACCAATAGCGTTTCACTCCCCGGCAACGGCGCCTTAAAATAGTCTTGATGACCCACAAGTATAGGTGTATCGTAGTATCTTCGATAAGTAAGAATGTCGATCCCAACGAGGAGCAAGGTGTTGACAAGCATTGATGAAGGATTCATCAGAATGCTCACACAAGTATTCAGGTTTGATGTAACATGAATAAAGTACGAGTATGTAAAGTGCGAGAGTAATAATGCACAGTGGCCCAATCCTTTTTAGCACAAAGGACAAGCCTGTTTGTTTACTTATAATGACCAACGTTCTCGAGGACACACGGGATTTTAGTCTAGTGCTTTACATACGGCAATAATCTTCATTGTTGTGATAAGTGTTGTGTGGGTGAACCTATGCTAATGTACCGCCTTCCTAGGACTAATACATACTTGTGATTATACCCCTTGCAAGCATCCGCAACTACAAGAAAGTAATTAAGAATTAAATCTAACCACAGCCTTAAACTCGAGATCCTGCGATCCTCCCGCATCGATATACCAACGGGGTTTAGGTTTCACTCCGGCAACCCCGCAATTGGCAAACGAGTACAAGATGCATTCCCCTAGGCCCATAAATGGTGAAGTGTCATGTAGTCGACGTTCACATGACACCACTAGAAGAATAACACCACAACTTAAATATCACACCATTGAATATTACTCAACCATAATTCACTACTAACATTTAGACTTCACCCATGTCCTCAAGAACTAAACGAACTACTCACGAGTCATCATACGGAACATGATCAGAGGTGATATGATGATGAATAACAATCAAAATAGGTTCAATGGTTTCACTCAATAGCATCAACAACAAGCAGGAATCGACACGGGAGAGTTTCCCTATCAAACAATCAAGATCAAACCCAAATTGCTACGGCGGTGACGGTGTCCAGCGGTGATGGGTGATGATGGTGGAGATGATGATGATGGTGATGGTGATGATGTCCAGCTATGACGGACGATGGCGTCATTTCCTCCTCCAGGGGCCCCCATGGATTCCCGCCCCGGAGAGCTCTTTCTCTCGGTGTTCTCCGCCCCGCAGAGGCGGCAACTCTTCGCGAGGTACCCTGGGGCTTAGGTCTTCGGGACGAAGGGTTTGGCGAAGAAAAGGAGGCGAAAGGGCGTGGGCCCCACCACAGGCCGCGCGCCAGTGGCCTGGCCGCGCCGCCCTAGGGTGTGGGCCCACCGGCCCTCCCCGGCTCCTCCTTCTGGCTTCCTTCGTCATCTTGAAAAATAGGATTTTTGTTATAATTTCCTTCCCAGTTGATCTTCCGAAATATTGCGTTCGACGGTGCTTTTTCCAGCAGAATCCTGGCTCCGGTGTTCGATCCTCCAATAATGATGAAACATGCAAAATAGATGAAATAACATAAGTATTGTGTCCCAATATGAAATATATCAATGAATAACAGCAAATTATGATATAAAATAGTGATGCAAATTGGACGTATCGTAGTGCCTTTTACCTTTCCTCCCAACTCGCCAAAGTGCTTGATGTCTACTTGTGCTTCTATTCTTGACAGTGTTGGGCCTCCAAGAGCAGAGGTTTGTAGAACAGCAGCAAGTTTCCCTTAAGTGGATCACCCAAGGTTTATCGAACTCGGGGAGGAAGAGGTCAAAGATATCCCTCTCATGCAACCCCGCAACCACAAAGCAAAAAGTCTCTTGTGTCCCCAACACACCTAATAGGTGCACTAGTTCTGGCGAAGAGATAGTGAAATACAAGTGGTATGAATGAATATGAGTAGTAATGGCGCCAGAAAGTGCTTTGCGTGCATTGATGGTAGTAAAATTGCAGAAGTATAGATGCAGTAAAACAAGAAACAAGCAGCGATAGCAGTATTTAGGAACAAGGCCTAGGGATCATACTTTCACTAGTGGACACTCTCAACATTGATCACATAACACAAAAAATAAATAGATGCTAGACTCTACACCCTCTTGTTGGATGATGAACACCACTAACTGTGTAGGATTACACGAACCCTCAATGCCGGAGTTAACAAGCTCCACAATATTCAATGTTCATATTTAAATAACCTTAGATCAACATAACCAAACCAAGTACTAACATAGCATGCACACTGTCACCTTCACACTACGAAAGGAGGAATAGATCACATCAATACTATCATAACAATAGTTAACTTCATAATCTACAAGAGATCACAATCATAGCCTACGCCAAGTACTACACGATACACACACTGTCACCATTACACCGTGCAGGAGGAATAAACTACTTTAATAACATCACTAGAGTAGCACATAGATAAATTGTGATACAAAACACATTGCAATCATAAAGAGATATAAATAAGCACTTCACTATGCTATTCCGAATTACTCTCTGGCAAGATAACGAACTCTAATTCATCATGTAGGCAAACCTTAAAGATGTATTCCCAAGTACTAATGAACACCCCACGCTGTCACTTTGAGCATTCATAGGAGTACTAAACACCACAATTTCATAGAGACATCCAACTCAAATCATAACTCGGTGAATAAGTATTCTGTGAAATATAGCCTAAGAGACCCACACGGTGCACACATCGTCACCTTTACACACGTGGGACAAGGAGTCTCCGGAGATCACATAAGTAAAATCCACTTGACTAGCATAATGACATCTAGATTACAAGCATCATCATATGAATCTCAATCATGTAAGGCAGCTCATGAGATTATTGTATTGAAGTACATAGGAGAGAGATTAACCACATAGCTACCCGGTACAGCCCTTAGCCTCGATGGAGAACTACTCCTTCTCATGGGAGACATCAGCGTTGATGAAGATGGCGGTGTTGATGGAGAAGCCTCCGGGGCACTTCCCTGCCCCGGCGTGCCGAAGAGACTGTCTCCCCGCATCTGGCTTCAACATGGCGGCTCTGGAAGGTTTTCTCTGGTTTCGTCGAACGTGGTAGGGTTTTCGCGACGAGACTTTAAGTAGGCGGAAGGTCAGGCCACACGAGGGTCCCACACAGAGCCGGGCGCGGCCAAGGCCCAGCCGCCGCCAGTGTCCGGCCACCTGGCTCCACCTCTGCTTCCCTTCTGACTTCGTAAGCTTGGAAAATAGGACCTGGGCGTTGATTTCGTCCAATTCCGAGTCCTTACTAGGATTTCAAAAAAACAACAGGAAAACAGAACTGCACTTCGGCATCTCGTCAATAGGTTAGTTCCGGAAAACGCATAATAATGACATAAAGTATGCATAAAACATGTAGATATCATCAATAATGTGGCATGGAACATAAGAAATTATCGATACGTCGGAGACGTATCACCGGTTCCAACAATGACATCAATGTGTTGCACCGATCACCGGTTTTCAACCGGCTCATGCAAGGCAAAGCTCCCTGTGAGCTATGAGATCAATGGAAATGCATATGACAAGCCATATTATCTTGCTGATGGCATCTACCCTAACTTTGGTAAAGACTGTCCATATCCAAACTCCGAGAAGACGAGGAGGTTTGCCAAGATGCAAGAGCCTTGCAGGAAAGATGCGGATCAAAGATTTGGTGTGCTCCAAGCTCGGTGGGCAATTGTCCATCACCGACAAGAACATGGTCGCTGAAAATCATGCATGAGTTGATGACATGTGCGTGATCATGCACAACATGATCGTTGAGAACGAGCGTCCCGATGGCCGCAATGAGAATCATGGGATTTCAAGGTGAGTTGCGCCACTTCCTGAGCTTCATCTTGGCGGATCCACATAGGAATGAAGTCACCGACGAACGCTCCAAACAGCTTCAACGGATCTGATTGAGCATCGGAAATTGGTCGCCATGAAGATCGTGCCTAGAGAAATACTATCTTATTTTCATGTCGACTTTTCAAAATTTAAATGTAATAACTATAACTTTGTTGATTTCCTTATTTTGTTGTTTGGAAACTTCATAAATTGATGCAAACGCGAAATGCGTCGGCCCGCTGGAGCCACCCCTAGATGCAAACGGACGCGCGGACAAAACGATTTGTCGAGACGTCCGCCGCACGACGCAAACTGATATTTCGAACGTCCGAAATACGTCGCGCCGCTGGAGATGCCCTTAGAAGTTAGAACAACACATGTGGATTACTGATGTCACGTCACATCACCATTCACATGCATTAGAAATGGGCGCGTTTCAGTAGGAGCAGCGTGCTGCCAATTAACCTGAGCCGCCTGACACGCGCCCATTATTGACACTGACTTTCAGTATATCTGATTGGGGATCCTGCCACACCCCCGATCTATTCTTTTCATGCACCCCTTTTCTTTACCTAGCTTTGCCTTTTCCTTGGCCCCCTTTTGAATCATTTCCTCCTCCTTCCTCCTCTCCACTGCAACTGCTACAAATCTACAACCCTGGTCGTAGAGGCCATGTGGTGATGTGCATGGGGATGAGCAGCGGCCACTGTTTTTGAGGTGTCCAAGCATGATTCTGTGATTATTATCATCATCAGCCTGTTGAATTTCTTCTGTAGAAGGTGGGCAGCCCTAGCCAAGCCCACAGCTCTTTTTGTTCTTCCACCTTTGCCTTTTGTACCTCCCCTCTTGACCACTCCTCCCCAACGCCACCCCACCAGCGCCATTTCTCGAGCCAGATCCCCCACCCTTTAAGTAGAGACAGACAGCCAAGCTATTGCTCGTCTTGTAGGGTTTCATCACAATTGGGAAAATGTCAGCTTGGCTCGAGGGCTAGATGAGGCGCAAGCAGACCTGAAGTTGATGCTTCTTCTTCGTCGCTACTGCAGGGAAGTGGTAGTACGAAAGGTGAGCTTCTTTTCCCTGCAATTTGGGTGTTCCTGACTCGCTCGCTAGGTTCAAGAATGAGTACTTGCTACCCGGGTTTCAGTCATCAGCATCAGTCCTTCTGCTTCCCTGCTCTTCCCCTTTCTGCGTGCTTTTCAGCTTTATTGTTGATGAGAGACAGAAGCAGAACAGGGGAAGCTGAAATTTTGCTATTGTGAAAGTTGTTCAATCTGCATTTTCATTTATTCCAGGAGTAGTAGTGTGGTTCTGGAGTGATCTTCCTCCCGGAACAAGTAACAGAAACAATGCATTCCTCCCGGAACAAGTAACTGAAAGTTGTTCAATCTGCACAAGTGATGTGATGACATTATATAGTTGCTTCAGAAAAAAACAATGCCTATATATCCAGCCAAAGCCGTTTCAGATTGCCAAAGCACGATGCCTATCCAGCAATCTCTGCTTAAGAAAAATACAAATAGAGTGGAAGGTGCCAGGCGTGCTGCATTTTGCCATTTTCTGTAGTATATTTTTCTACTTGTTCACATGTAAACCGTGATACGTTTTCAGTAGCGTCACATGCACATGGCCACGCTCAGCAGCAGATAACGATGAACTCACCCGCATTTGCTGCCTGCGTTTCTTTCCCCTGAGCAGCATAGCTGAAGAACCAATATTGGGAAGAACGGCGCGAGCGATCGAGCGGCTAGGTGGCCATCCGGCCATGAGCGGCTTCGTGGGGCAGCGGTCGTGGATGGGGACCGCCGCCACCCCGTCGGAGCCGGCGGCCGGCGACGCGCGGGACGACGGCGCCGCCTCCTCCTCGTCCATGAACGCCAGCGCCATCTCCTTCGGCTTCGCCGCCACCGCCATCCTCATCGCCATGTTCCTCCTCATGGCCATCTTCGAGCACCTCATCAAGCCCGGCTGGGCCGCCGCCCGGGCGTCCCGCGACGCTGCCGGCGACGACGGGCACGCCCAAGACCCGTCCCACTCCGACCGGCACCGGCCGCGCGACCACGGCTCGCCGGACAAGCTCGCACCTCCGCCCAAGGTAATAATTACTACAGTAATTCAACATCCTAGCTTGCTCGCTCGCAGAATGAATGCCGCCTCCGTGCGTTCAGCTCACGTGCAGCGTGTCAGCAGCGACAGGGGCGCGCGCACGTCGTGTCGCGCTCGTGTCTGCAGTGCCATGCGTGCGTGCGTACGGGCGCGCTGCTGTTTCAGGAGAAATGAAAAAGGACCATGACCTGCCATCACCTGAATCAATCTTTTTCTTTCGTTTGCAGATGGAGGTCGTGGTGGCCGCGCCGGACCTGACGGTGCTGATGCCGGGGCAGCGGTACCCGACGTTCCTGGCGCAGCCGGCGCCGCTCCTCTTCCCGTGCCCGAGAGAACCTGTGCGCTGGCCTCCGCACCATGACCGCCGACATTCCTTCCTGCCGCCGTGACTCTCTCTTTGGCGCGGATAAGTGGAGTAGTTTGTATAGATCGAGGGTGAGGCGGGAAATGCGGAGGTGATGCTCGTATATGCGCCGAGGAAAATGTTGGATCGATTGTGCCGATTGCCTGTTGTTCATAGGTCGTAGTCCTAGGGTAGGCAATGCATGTCTAGGATACTTCTTCATCCACTGATCTTCGTCCACCGCCGTTCTTCTTGTCTGATGAAGGATTTTTCATGGCGTTGAATGCGTCATTCATGTTACTAGAAGGACCATGCGCGCGTTGCTGCGCCGTTTCTTGTTACATGTCGTCGTTAAGATAGATCATTTTATTCAGATTAAGAAACTTCTAACTTATGCAAAGTCATAGCATTGCTTCAAAAATAGGGATACATTAGATCAATTACACGGTAGAAGAGTAGCGGCATGACACAGAGCGGGAAGGAATGTCAAATGGTGGAACATCAACAGCGTTATTCAGCGCAAGCTTCTTCATGCTTCACTTCATCCTGGTACCAGCAAATACAACCTGAAAAATATATAAAACTGGGTGTTAGGACAGGGATCCATTTAGCTAATAGCTGTTATGGAGATTAAAAAAATAGTTGGGGGCAATAGGAAAATACGTAGAAGCATTAGGCTAGCATTCATCCTAAAGAAAAATCCAGTGTGGAACAAAAAGCAAACATGTATCTGCTATGACAGGTTCATCGACCATCATCTCCATGTCCTTTCAGCATGTGTCGTGGTCCTTTAAACATATATTTATCGATGAAAAATGAATGTCCAATAGACTTGTACCACAAAAAAGATGAAAATATATTATCTCTATCATATTTGTCAGCTGCATGAATCACCTAGATATTTCCCAGGAGTTCTTCGTTTGCTATATGCACCGGTTCGCTTTTTTTGAACAGATTTTTCAGGAGTGTTTACTATGATCTGTCAGTTATAGAGAAATATATGCATACATACGCGTGACCAAACGGACTGCAAAAACACCAAAAGGATTATCCACGTATCACATTCAACAATACACTTACAAAAATCTTTGGTTGACTTGCATCTTCAACACTGAACCAAGGTGGCCATTATATTCAGTGCAAGGCCCAATGGGTGCGGTTTTGGCATGCCCTGATTGAGGCCATGTGTCACCGGAAGAGCATGTAAGGAAACAAAAATACATGAATGTACACCTAGCCTTGCCATTCCGCTAAGAAAATATCAACACCATTATGCCATGTAAGAAAGCACCATGATGCGCCTCTAATTTTACTAAATATAACTTTGGAGTATACGAAAATATATTCTACTCCTGTAAATTCAAGAAAAATATGAGCTCAAGAGAGGTACTTTGATGAGCTCCCATAATAGCTACGTTTGGCTATATGTTTACCTAGACAGTCTTGTTTCCTCTCAATAGTTACTACCAAGCATTCGTTTGTATGAAATAAGGCTAATATAGAGAACCATTCAGAACTCAAACAAATGTGTCATGCTCCACGTACTGTATGATGCAATGGAATAATTGAACATGATTAATTCTAAAACTACCAACTGCAGTAGGAACTGCAGCGCACACAATGTACACTGAAATACCTACAAACTTCATCTCTATAATTCATGTATCTGCAGTGATAACACCAACCAAGTATGGAGTAATATATTTCCAAATAGGAGAAAAATCACTATGTAGAAAATCGGGTAAACAAGAAAGCTTTGATTTTTAACTCCGTTTGCCTTAAATTATCTAATCGCACCAGTCAATTTGAATAAATCATTTACTTGGTCTGACCATGTACCTAAGAAATACACTAAGATGACATAATTACAGATTGGTGACTCTGTGTAAGGAAATTACTACTGAAGTGCCTCGCCCTCAAATCCATATACTACCTGGGAATCCACTTCAATCATGTGACCAACTTTGGAATCCAACACCTTTACACCACACCAAGACAGTAATATGAATACCTAGCCACTAAATCCCTAACCATCCCCCACAAAAGACTAAATTGCCACCAACCACAACAAAAGATTTTCCCAGATGCACTAATCTGACGCATCATATACACCATGGCTGCATATACTTTCTATAGTAATATATCAATCTGCTACTTATTGAAGCTAATAATTCAAGCATTGATTGGTATTAGAGAACTTAAAAGAAAATAACTACATGAGAAGGAGTGAGGTGAAAAGAATCCAGGTACACGGACCTTACTTGCTCCTGCGGCTAGGCTCGAGACGGAAATAACGCACCTCAGCTCCTGCAGGTGAGTCTCCTGCTCCTCTGGACCAGTGGTCGCAACCAGGAGAGCTTATATTTCGTGAACGTGACTTCCCTTAATAACAGGAACTCACCATTTAGTATTTGATTTTGCAATAAATTCTTATCATGTGGCAAAACGCATGTAATCTTCCAATCTTCATTAGAGTGAATTTCTATTGAAAGCACAATTTCTTCACACTTGAAAAATTATCTTATTTCAATTTTGCAAAATTTCAATAATATGAATTACAAAGGAAATAAACCTCATTTAAATATTGTATTCATCTCCATTGTCAATCTATCTATTTAAAGCACACCTTTGATACACCACAATCTATCTAGCCAATTCCCAGAGGTGTTCTGTTGCTAATCAACTAAATGAAAGCAAGAGCATGCATCCTACATCAGCAGTAGCATCAGAAGCAAGCAGTAGCATAAACAGTTTGAGCAAATGTTCTTTTTGGTACATACTGGCTTGGTATTGTTGTAATGTTTTACAAACTGATTCCCTTCCTGGTATATGCAAGTAGCTAGTACTAATTTAGATATACATGATATGTCTATATAGTAACTAATGATAATTAATATTAATAAGCATAATAATGTTTCATGTTGTGATGTAAATTCTTCAAAAGGTATGCTTAGTTTAGTTAGAGAAGAAATTGCTTTATGATAAGATACAACCAAAAGTAAGCAGCAGTTTGCAAATCAAGCGCTGATGCCAAAAAGCTCATGTTCCAATGTGTGGAGGCGGTAGAAAATACGATCAATCAATAGTAGCCGAGGAACGCACATACCTGATTGGAAAGAGAGTACATTCTTTACAGTGCATCACATAACTTCTATTGGAAGGGCACATACAATGGCCACCACCCGCAGTTGCAGATGACCTACATGATGCACAGAATCCATGTGATGCAGAGGCAGCTTCTCCATGTTGCATCTGCGTGACACGGATTGATGGAGGTCACACTGCTGCCGCATCGAATTTCTTCCACCCCTCAATTCCTCTATCGATCCGAGCTCCCACAGTGCATCTCCTTGAAGTTTTAAGTAGAGAAAGTTAGTTTATGTGGAGGTTTGTTTGGGAAAAATCTACTAAGCTTGTTTGTACTCAGATCCTGCCCAGGTTCCAATCAGGAGCTAGCGTCGCCACTGTATAGAGATGTACTTTCCTGAACCGCAGGCCCGGGTGCCACTGCGGCGTGCCGTCGAAAAAGCAATGGTGGTGGTGACCTTCATACACCTGTCGCTGACGTTCGTGGGGTCTGCTCCGATCAGCATCGTCTTGTCATGCCTTGCAAAGTGGCATCTATGCAGTGCAATTGCACATACAAACAGACGACTATTTGTTAACAGAGGTTCCGTTCAACAAAATCAGTGAAGTCACATAGAAGACACATCTATTTGTTAACAACATAGCTTTGCTTATATTTAACAAAATCACTGAAGATTGCATTGAAGTTATTCAGAGAAATCAACCAGGGAGATATAGTACACACAAAAGTACCTTTGGACAGTGATGTCTGTACTCTGCTGTGTGATATCGATGAGCCCGTCGTCGTAGTCGAGCAGCGGTCCATCCAGATGTTTGTGGAGTTGGGCTTGATCTGGATGCCGTCGACGTCGTGGCTGCGGCCGCCCTCGAACTCGAGGTTGAAGACGGTGATGTGGTGGCAATCCTTGAGCTGGAGGCCCTTGCCTGTTAGCTTGACCCGCTACCCGCGGCCGTTGATGGTCTTGTGGGAGGAGACTCGGAGGTAAGTCGACGTGGATGGTGCAGGAGACCTCGAAGACGATCCAGAGCGGCTCCTTGGCGCGACGCCTCATGGAGTGGCCCTTACTCGTCGTCTGCAACTGCAAATCAGGGACGCACCCGTCGGTTCGATTTCATCCCAAATTTACTGATGGAATTCAGGAAGAGCAATAGGTGGAAGGGCGGGAGGGAGACCTTGGAGGGACCTGATGTAGTAGAGGGCACCGTGGAGGCCGCCGCCAGCGTTGCGGCCGAATCCCTCGGCGCCGGCGGCGAGCGCTCGGAATATGCGGTCGGCGGCAGGGTAGGCCAGCCGCGGATGCAAGGGGGAGGTGGGCCTCCGGCTGCGGCTCCATGTGGGGGCAGGGGAGTTAGGCTGCAGCGGCAGAAGTGGAGGGGGAGGGTGAGGGCGGGAGGCGGAGCTGGAGCCTGGAGGAGATCCAGCGGCAGGGCAGAAATCCTCGAGAACGACGACACATTTCTCCAACAAAAACATTTCCTACGCGTGGGGTCAGCGACAGCGACCCACCGATCGCCCACGAGCCTGCGCAACACTGGGAGCTTAGAGCTCTTTAAAGATGGTCGGTTGAGCCATCAGGAGTATCCCTTGCTTTTTTTTTTTGAGAGGAGTTGCTGGGCTGAAGAAATTTGCCAGTTACATATTTTACGCCCATCCATTGGCACCGTTCTAAGGCTCCGAGTGGTTACTAACAATGTATTTTCCCGTATTGAGTGGGCCAAAATTCGGCCGTTTGAAAGCTCAGCTCGCACTGAGAAGTTGCACAACACGATGTTTAAAGCAGGCCAAAAGTTGACCCGAGAGGAACGATCGATTCAGCCATTTTTTTCCAATGACAGGCCTGGTCGAGCGCCACGTGGTTACTGTTCTGCACGTATTCGGAAGCGCGGGAGACGAGGTGTACCCCTTTACTCTGCACTCCACTCTCCTCACCTCCCAACCGGCACACTCTCACCTCCCTCGGTTTCTCCATGGCCGCCGCCGCTCCTCCTCCTCCTCACCCTCCGCATGACGGCCTCCCCACCAAGCGGAAGATGTCCGCCCAAGAAGTTTGGGCAGCACGCCAACTAGACGAGCTAGCGGCCGGCGGAGGCAACCTCAAGGGCGCTCTGAAGCGCCCATCCCCATTCTGTTACACGACGGGGGCAAGCGACCACGGCGGCCGCCTCAGTGCTCATGGATCAGACCGGAGGGTCATCATCGACGGCGATCCTCGGTCCCCAGAGCATAGCCACAGGCAAGGCACCTGCGTTCGCAGGTCCTGCCTTCGTCGATTTGGCAGGGGGGGTTTTTGACCCCTTCGGTGGCCGCCTCGAACAGGCCATTGTCTTCTTCCCGTGCTCCGGCTGGTCGGTCCAGGCCTTGGAGAGTTCCTCCGCCAGCAGGAGCGCCTGATTTCTCCAAGGTACGCCCACAATCTCGCAGATTTAGGTAGCGGTTAGGGTTTGGTCGATTTTGTTAACTGCCGACCATTGTGCTATCTCTGGTGACCAGCGGTGCGATATTAGGGCTAAAATGCCCATGGTAGATTTCCCAATTTGGGTAGTGCATTTGTCAGGGTGTGAAATGATTGCACACCCCAATTTGGAAAATTGGGACAAAACTTATAATGACGTGGCAAGATTTGGGTAATGATGTTGATCATTGTCCTGCTCATAGTGTAGATGATGATCAACACATTGACAGTGACAATGTGGTTGGTCATGGTCTTGGTCATGCTCTGGATGATGACCAACACATTGACCAGTTGACAAACATGTTCAACAGTGTCTTGCTCCTGCTCTTGATCATGATTAGTGTCTTTCTCCTCCTTTAGATGTTGATTAGTTTCTTGCTCTTGCTTTAGATGTTGATCGGTGTCTTGCTCCTGCTCAAGATGTTGATCAGTGCCTTGATGCTGCTCTAGATGTTGATCAGTGTATTCCTTCTGCTCTAGATGTTCATCAGTGTATTCTTTCTCCTCTTGATCATGTCATTTACACAAACTTTCTTATCTAACTAGGTCGTCAAGATGGAGTGCGACAGGGTGGGCAAGGGGTGGTTTCCTCCACCTACACCTGGGCATGGGCAGCCCGGCCCGGACGGCTCGGGCCAAAAATCTCGGGTCGGGCCGGGTCGGGCTTGCATATCGGGCCGGGTTCAGGCCTGATTTTGGAGCCCGAACGTCGGGTCGGGCCTGACATAGGCATCCCCAATGGGCCTGCCGAAGATGGTACCCGGGGTTTATTGGAGGCCCAGGACCCGAAGAATATGAAGCTCGGAAGCCCAATGAAGTATGTGTTTGGAAAGATAGAGTTGTATTAGGAATAATGACTTGTAAACTATTACGGGACGGACTCAAAGAGTACCCCGATGTTTGTAACTTGTACATCACGAAATCCTTGGCTCTGCCTCCTATATAAGGGGGAGTCGAGGGAGAGAGAAGGGATCGATTCATTGTCAACACAACCCTAGTTTTTTAGCAGTCGAGTACTTTTCCGGCTGAAACCTTCGAGATCTACTTGCCCTCTACTTTCTACGACACCCTAGTCTACAACTTGTAGACATTGACAAGTTGATACCTTGTCAGGGCCGGGCTCGGGCTTGCATAAAACATAGTTTAAGCCTAGTTTGGGTCGGGCTTGTCGGGCTGGGCCGGGCTTTTGGCAGTTCAGGCCGGGTTCGGGCCTAATTTGTAAGCCTGAAGGTCGGGCCGGGCTCGGGCCTGGGAATTTCAGTTCGGGCTTTTTAGGGCCCGGCCCGAAACCCGGCCTGGCCCGAGGAATGCCCAGGTGTACCTCCACTCGGCTACCAGAACAACATCGCCGTCAACCGTTGGACGAACGCTCATAAGACGAAGGTGCCAAGCAGGGTGGAGGCTGTGTTGATGCCACCTTCGACCGCGGGCCACAAGCCTAAGGTGGGGCAACTCGCCAGGTCCCTCATGTCGCAAAGTTTCTACGTGCAGCTCAACATGGACGACCTCCACATGCTCGTCATGCATCCATGTTTCCAGGACGCGCTCCGGGAGTGGATATAGATCCCACCGCCAGGCAGTGTGCCCTTTTTTTACAGCTTTACCGTAGGGAAAGCCCCTACGTGTAATTTTTATATTAAAAGAAGGACACACTATACAAGGTTTATAGTACATGGGGAAGCTAAGGGGGGACAAAATGGAACAAGAAAGACATTTAAAGTACAAAGATATTGCGCAACCAATCAATGAGGAGTTGAACGAGAGCCGCCTTCACTTTGTATTGGTGAAGCATAAGGTCCTTTTGGAAACGAACTTTTCATCTGTCAAACGACGCCGACGGACCTTGAAAAATCAACTCATTTCTATCTTTCCAGATATTCTAGAAAGCACACGCCAAAACTCCCATGAAACATGGAGCAGCAAAACTCTTTTTAACATCCATCATCCTCCTGGAGATTGGCCTGCGAGTGTCCCAGGAAATCCCAATGGAGTCCCAACACTTGATGGAAATTGAGCAATCAAAGAAAAGGTGTTCCCTGGTTTCCAGAGGTGCTGCATTGCAAAGTACACAATTTTTCCCAGAGTCCAAGTGACAATTCTTACTTATCATCAGATCAGGTGTGTTTAACCGATCAACTTTCAGTTTAGAAAGCATACGAGATTTCCAAATAGCCGCTAGCGCCTCGGCTCCTGGAAGCTGAGCAAACATGAAATTATAGAGCTTGGATGGAGCATATGCTGAACTACCCCATGATAAAATTTCTCTTCTCCATGCAATTAGTCTCAATTGGATTTTACAGCAGCAGCGCACAGACTAGTTGCAACTCGTGGAATGCTTCATTTGAGAGGCAGAACAAAGTGAGAATAAATATCCTCAACACTATGGAAGGCAGCTACAGAGATATCTTCATTGATAACATACGAATCTAGCCTGGGAAATCTATAACGTAGAAGTTCACCCTTCTCCCAAAATCTTTCCAGAATAAAACTGATGAACGATCCCCAATAGAACATTGTGTACTACTCCCGTAGTCCTCCACTAGATTAAAAATGTCACACCACCAAAAGGAACCTTTCTTTGCCTGGGTGTGGGGTACATTATCTCCATAGAGTGACCAGACCAAACTAACCCGTGGGACATCAACTTTCTCATAAAATTTATGTACTTGTTTCATCAAAAGCGCCTTATTTTGCAACTCAAGATTTAAAACTCCTAGTCCCCCCCCCCCCCCCCCCCGATTTTTGGTCGGCACACCCCCGCTAGAGAATGAGGAGTAGAGGCTCCCTCATCTCTAGCCCACAAACAATGACGACTAGCTCTGTCGCAAATGTTAAGAATGGTTTTCTGAACTTTAACAATGGACATAAAGAAATTAGGCAAAGAAGACAAAACTGATTTCACGAATTGCAGTCTTCCACATAATTCAGGAAGCGAGCACTTGCATTCATTCTTCTTTCAACCAGCCCAACAAGAGGAGACATGTCATGAATAGTAGGTTTAGTCGTACCCAACGGAAGCCCTAAATATGTGAGCGGGAGCCTCCCCACAACACGACCGAAAGTGCCCGCAAGGCTAGCAAGATGTGTCATAGATTTCAAGAAGTGTCATACTACAAGAAGTGTCATAGATTTCACTAAACTACTATTGTACAAGCTAGGTAAATGATGATCGCATATTGCACACCGTTGGGGAATCCCAAGAGGAAGGTATGATGAGCATAGTAGCAAGTTTTCCCTTCGTAAGAAGCCAAGGTTTTATCAACCTGTTGGAGAAAGGCGTGACTTCTGAAGGTGTTGCTAGCTGACTATTGGCAGGACGTACTACCAGCGTCAGCAACAACGTGGAACCTGCACACAACAAAACCAAAATACTTTCCCCCAACTTACAATGAGGTTGTCATTCTCACTGGTTTTGCTGAACACAAAGAAATAAATGTATAGTGTGGAAAGAAATGTTTGTTTGCAGTGGAATTAAAGAGCAAGATGATTGTATCAGTGTAAAAGAAATGACCGGGGTCCACAATTCACTAGAGGTGTCTCTCCATAAAGATAAATAACATGTTGGGTGAACAAATTATAGCTGCGCAATTGACAGAATAAAGACCATACATGACAAGATGATTACTATGAGATTCGTTTGGGCATTACGACATAATACATAGACCATAATCCAACTGCGTCTATGACTAACAATCACCTTCCGGTTATCGTCCGAACCCCTTCCAGTATTAAAATGCAAGCAACAGATTATCGCATTAAGCAATGTGTGTAAAGTAAACAATAGAATTACCCTTGGATAAAATATTGTTGTTTTCTCCCTAGTAGCAACATCACATCTACAATCTTAGAAGTTATTGTCACTCTTCCAGAAAACTAGAGGCATGAACCCACTATTGAGCATAAATACTCCCTCTTGGAGTCACAAGCATTTACTTGGCTAGAGCAACTACTAGCAACGGAGAGCATGCAAGATCACAAATAACATATGACAAATATATAATCGATCTCAACATAGTATTCAATATTCATCGGATCCTAGCAAACACAACATGTACCATTACATAAAGATGATCTTGATCATGATAGTCAGCTCACAAGATCTAAACATGAGATACAAATTAGAGAAGACAACCATCTAGCTATTGCTATGGACCCATAGTCCAGGGATGAACTACTCACACATCACTTCAGAGGCGGGCATAGCAATGTAGAGGCCTCCGGTGATGATCTCCCCCTCTGGCAGGGTGCCGGGAAGAGCTTCAGAACCCTCCCGAGCTAGGGTCTGCGATGGCGGCCGCGACAGAACTTTTCGTGGATCGAGGCTCGGGTGTTTAGGTTTCTCACGAGATCGTTAATAAATAGGCGGAAGGACGAGGTCGGTGGTGGTGGTGGCTAGGGGGGCCACACCATGCCATGGCGCGGCCAGTCCTGGGCCCGCGCCATGGGGTGGTCTGGCCGCCCTGTGGCCTTTCTCCGTCTCCCCTCTGTACTATGTCTTTGTTACGGTAAAATATTTACTTCAGCTTTTGATCCGTCCAATTCCAAGAATATTTCCTGTACAACTTTTCTGAAATACAAAATAGCAGAAAACATGGAATTGGCCCTGTGGCATCTTGTTAATAGGTTAGTGCCAGAAAATGTATAAAAGTGCAACGAAGTGTGAGAAAATCATATATCAATCGGTGTAAAACAAGCATGGAGCATCAAAAATTATAGATACGTTTACAACTTGGAAACATTCAAGGGAAACCCTTATAACCGGGCAAAATCCTTAAATAACTACTCCCTCCATTCATAGATATAAGCTGTATAGTTTTTGTCACGGAAATTAAGAAACACACGTGGAGAGAAAACTACACAAGATTTTGTTGGGATTGATTCTGGACAATTAGACACAATAAAATAGGGGAGTTTTCAAATGATAAGGAAACGCAAGCAAAACCCTAAAAAAATATCCACACCAGTTGTTCAATGCAATATACCTTATATTTTGGAGTATTTTCCCAAAAAACTATACACCTTATATCTAGGAATGGAGGGAGTAACTTTTAAGGTTTTCGTTGAAGAAATGGGCATGCACGGTTTTCGTGGAAGAAATGGGCATGGACGGATACCATATAAATCGTCTGACTTGTAACATATACAAAGGGAACCGTTAGTTCGCTTCCGAGATCTTTATATTCGCAGTCCCGTAGACCATTTCCAACGGGCCCTGTAAACCCATCAACGGTTGATGGGAGGGAAGTTTTAATCCAACTGTCACTGGACCGCCGCCGAAATCCGACCACGCATGCGTCCTTGACGACTCATCGTCATCCTCGCGAGTTGAATTGGCCTGAATCTCACGAAATCGTGCAGCCGGCGTGCGGGAAGGGGAGGAAGGCCGGCTGGAAAGCAAAGGAGGGCGAGCATGTGCAGGCCGGGCGAGCGGCGCGGCCGGAGGACAGACAATGCGTGGGGCGGGCGAGCGGCCGGTGGGCATGCCGTTTCATGGTCCGGTCGTAGCTGTGAAGAAGAGGGAGCAGAGGAGGAAAAAGGAAAAATAAAAAAGCTGACGATGGGCATTTTGTTCATAGAGATGGAGGTGGAGGACGAAGTCACGCTTATGTTATTTACAATCATCAGTGAAAGTGGAGGACGAAGCGGAGAGCTCAAACAAGTGGTCGAAGTCGACCTGCTATCGTCGCGGCCGACACCACCTACTTACCTGATCACCGACCGGAGATGAGAGCCTGGAGGGGGAAATGGCGGTTTGGAATTGGGCGGTGATAGAAGGGATAGAAAAAAGGGGGAGAGTTTTGGTGGGAGGTGACCGAAATACTCCCGCTCCCCTTTTTCGCGGCACACCTCACTATGATCTCCATAATAACATCACCTAGTGTAGGTAGCACCGCTTTTTCGTTCTTGGGAAATGGCTGATTCGGACATTTCCCCTGAACCTAGCACGGAACTGCTTTGACGCGCACTAACCACAACATGAAGTAGGTTACGTACGTACGTATCCCTTCGCTCGTGAGGTTTCACCTCAAGCGATTAGGGTTCTCTGCCTCCCGTCGGCGGCCGCCTCCGATCTGGCCGCCTCTATGGCCTTCGGGCCATGGAGGTGGGGCAGATCGTGGCTCTCGTTGGCGGGAGGGATCGTTTCCTAGTTTTGGGAGCTTTGTTTCCCGTTTTTAGGGTTTTTGTTTGAAGGGGCAGCGCTCAGGTGGTGGTGGCGGCGCCTCGTGCAATAATATTTCCCCAACTTCAACCCCATCTTGACGGCTACGTCGAGAAGCTTGTGGGTATGGTGTGGTCTTCGAGGATTTCGTCTGGCCGTGGGGATCTTCGGATCGTCAAGGAGCTTCATTGGCAGTTCATCCTACTTCTTCGTCTCCGGGACGGATGTGGTCTTTTCGACCCGTTCGGCGACTTCCCGTCCGCAACCAACAACGTCGGCTCAGGGAGGAGCGGCAGCGGCGCGCGCCGTCGACACGGTCTGGAGGTTGAAGATGAAGGGCTTCTCAAGGATTTCGCTGTAATTTTCGTTTTTCTTGAGCTGCTTTGTACTGTTCGGTGTTTCTTTTAATGCCAGTGTCCTATTCGCAAAAACAAAATATGAAGTGAGACAAGTCAACCAATCACCCCTTTTTTTGGACGAGGCTTGCCTGCGCCTCGTTCATGTGCCCATCCGTGCGCCCGCGCACGTGTCGCGCATCGGATGGTTCCTCGCGTCGTTTCTTTACCTGGCCAAAAAAATACCAACGAGAATACGAGACGACTTGTACGAGCGGTGCCTGTCTATTTTCTCCTCTTCTCCGGTGCAGACTCGAAGCTGGACTAATCATGGTGGGCGAAGGGGAGGAAGTCGGCTGCGGCCCAGTTCCTCCGGGCACCTCCTCTCTCTCTCTCGCTTCATCGAGCAGTCGAATAACTCAGGCTCGCACTCGGCAGTCCGGTGAAGTTGGTCGGGCAGGAGGAGCGGGTGGACCGTGGATGGGCGGTAGCTGACTTTTCCCAGTTCTTCGACTGATCAATAAAGCCTAACCTCCCATCTTCCTCACGGGCCTCACCTCCTTCTACCAATCCACGAGTACTGGACGCTCACTGGCCGGCCTGGCCCCGACGATCGGCGCCGCAAAATTTTCTCTCCCTTCTTATTTAGGCACCCACTACTCCCCATGTTCTTCAAAGAATCGTCAATTTGTTACACAAGCTAATAAATTTGAAATCAACAGTGTTGTTGATCTTGCATGTTACCAATTGTTCATCCAGAGACTTCACAGACAAGAAGCGGCTAGAGATTCTACGTGCAGGAATTCGTAGATCATTGGATTAGGAATTCTTCCTTTAGGTTGCAAATTTGGTTCTTTTACCTGCGATTGTTCTTCTTTCATGCGCTTCTGCCTCTGGGATTAATCTTCTATGATGCAGTTCAAGTCCAGATTCGAAGTCGATGATTGATCGAAGTCTCCCACAACTACAATTTTACTTAATTCCTGTTTGCATCAGTAGTGACATTTTTTTGTTTATTAGCGTTCGAAACTGTGAGATTTGGGGACAGTTTCTTTCCAGACGCGAGTGTTTACAGTTTCTCTCTCGTGCGAGTATTACGGAGAAGGAAATACAAGTCGTTTTAAAGACAGGAAAAAGATGCATGGGAGCTAAATTGAATGGACCGTGCGATAAGGAATTGACGTTGCGGGCGCACGGATGGGTGCATAGCGCGGGCGCAGGTAAGCCTCATCCCCTTTTTTTGGGCTCCAGGGGGCTGGTCGTACTCAATCTGGGAATGGTTGCTTGCCCATATAGTTTCAGGTCCTTTGCTGTTTTTGAGAGAACATCGACGGATGTTGTAATTATGCTAAACCCTAAGACATAACAACTGTCTCCACTGATATATATAGTAAGAAAAATTCTACCCCCTATTGGCTAGGTTGCTGGGGGCATAGTTTAACCTCAATATCTTCACAAGCAATGCACTCAAAACCTCAAGATATTGTAGAGGAGTCATGGGTGTATATAAAATCTTGATTTAGCTTCTTCATTTTGTCGAAACGGGAAATTTGGATATCGCTGGAGGATACATGGTTTGGTATCTCTGTTCTCTTCTCTTGGAATTCAATTCTTAAGCATCTATGATGTTTGTAATGAAAAACAACCATCAGATAATCGTGAGGTTGCCAATCTCCTTACGAGTTCTATCTTTACAGGTTTTGGCGCTGTATTTTTTTTTTTCGTTTTGCAGTCCATGTCGTGGGACAACTTCTACAATTTTCACAAACCTTGGCAGATCATGTATCATCTGAAAAAAAAAAGTTCGCTCAAGTTAACGTAAAGGGAAACTAATGAGCGCATTTTTCCGGGAGCTATTAGGGCGACCTGGAGGGCCTCACTCCGTCGTCGTACCCCAACGAGGATGGTGGTGACATCGAGACGGCTGAGGATGCAACCTTGTCGATGGGAAGGTGAGAAAATCAAGCTGCTGTGACCGCTCTATGCTGTCTCTGACTCTCTTCGAGATTGTTTCTGTAATATGTCTGTGATTGTGGGTGACCATAAAACTGCCCTAGTTCTTTTCCTGCAGTTTTGTTGCAGATCATGTAGTTCAAATATATTTTGATGTAAAATATATTTTGCTGCAATACATTTAAAAAATAGACAAATGGATTGTTTCTTCTGCTGAGTAGATTTGATATTTGGTTGCCAATTGAATTATGGCTTTCCAAAAATGTCCAAATGATCGATGTGTATGTACACTGATTTGACTGCCCTGTCTAGATATTGATTTGACAGTCAGATCAATGTACATACACGTTTTTTAATCTTCTTGCTAGATCATTTGAACAAGCAACCAATAGCCATCTTTCCAAACATGATTGTGAGTTGCTGCAATACTATCTCCACTATGCATCTTCAGAAGATGGACTGTCCTGTTTTGCTTAATTTCCATTCAGAGATGTCATGAGAATCATTCAGTGCAACACTTACAAGCATGTCTTCCGGAAGCTATAGCAGCAACGGAAATAATATGTTCATTGCGGACACTGAATAAGACAGGGAATTTGTCCTTCAAGGGAGTTGATCCACACAGGCATCCTACAATCAGTTCTTTTACCATTCCTACTAATCATCACTCTCCCCTACCGATATAATTGTTTGACTTACAGCAGGCAGCAGAGATAGAGATAGATCGAGAAAAGGAAAAGTGCGGCTCTTTTCTCCCCCCTAAAACAACAACGGTTTTCTTCTTTTACGAGCTTGTATCACCTTCATAACTTCTTTAAGCAAGACAAAGTCAAGACTGTCAAAAGCGCACTTGACGTTTCTACGGTTGGTAACTAAACTTGAACGGCGTGGCCGACAAGCTGCATATGTGCTCCGACTTCCAGTCTGCCGTTGATCCGTTTTGACTCGATGTCTTCCCACCCTATGAGTAATTTTTCAACGAGGGCGACATTAGCACACTGATCGGCATCTGAATCCTGACTTCACCACTGTAAGCGTTTAGAGTCAAAGACACTAGGATCGGAGACCATTATAAAACCGCCGGAATCATGTGCACACAACATATAAAATCGAGAACAAGGACGAGCATCGTACTTTCTCCGACTAAAAACAGAGATAGATGTTTGATTTTCCAACAGACATCTCCCTATCCCACGCATAAAAAACAGAGAGCCTGACACACCCTCAACAGACCAGTCTCGTAGAATCCACCCATAATTAACCACCCTGCACCGACCTGTTACCGGACCAACGATCGAGCTGGAAAACCACGCAGCTCAAACCGTCTAACCATGGTAGCTTAGTATAAATTAAGCACCTAACCCCTCGCCATGTGGTATATAGTCGTGTGCGGGAGACAAGGGGTGAATATAAATCTCTGCCCAAATCTTGGATACTTTCTACAGGGCTCACCAGCTCAATTGTCCATGATCTTGTCCTACTAATCAGCACTCACACGAGCTCCCTGATTACCAGCTCCATTTTGCAAACGCTTTCACCTCCCGGGCTACCCAGGCATCAGGAAACCAGATCCAACCAGAGTTCTGCTAGCCATTCAAGATGCATGGCTACTCCAACCTCGCCCCCTCGTCCCCTCCGGTGGCGGTGGCGGCGGTGACAAATAGCGCCCGAGCCAGGCGATCGCTGGAGCTGACCAACACCAAGGAGACCAATGCGTGGGAAGGGCTGGCCCTGGGCGCGGTGACCCTGGCGAGGACCTTCTCCACCGGGTCCCAGAGGCTGTGCAGGTCCGGCGAGAAGGCCAGGGGCCTGCCGGGCGCGATGAGGAGGGCCTTCTCCATGAGGAGGCACCCGGCGGCTCCCGGCAAGGGTGACGGCTACTACTGGAGGATCCACGACATGGACGGGGACAGCGACCACGGCGACGTCGTCGGCAATGCCGTGGCCGAGGAGCGCGACGAGGAGGAAGAGAAGGGGGAGAAGAAGAAGAAGGTGCAGCGTGAAGAAGGTGGTGTGAAGGAGGAGGCTAAGGGGAGGACGCCGAAGACGAAGAAGAAAGGTAACAACGTTCTCAGGGCGTGCAAGAAACTTCTCCGGTTGTGATGACAACTTACCGATCGATCGATCAAGCAGCTTCTACTGTAATGGAAGTATGAATATGAGATAATGCTTCTATACTTCATCTTCGTCCCTTGGTTATTGCGGTTGGTTGAATTTGATTGACGAGGAGCAAAACCAGGTGATCTCGCGCATGCTTCTTTTGTGCGTTATGTCGGAACTGTTAGATCTTGATTAGACTGGCAATATGGGCCACAGACCGTGTCGCATGGGAATTACCAGTCTCTGATGCTATCAAGCGACGACCACCGTCCACCGGAGACCGGAGCCAAATGGACCCCGGGGGCTCCTGCGCAACCTTTCTCGTCGGGTGGGAACCGCACAAGTCGGGCCTGAGTGGTGTACGCATGGGGCATACCATCCGAGAACACCAAGGTCGACCTGACAACGACTTTGAGTTCAGCTTGACATGGGTTGGCCAACCACAATCACGTATCTATTTCCTTGCGGCGATCCCTATTTTCCGCTCATTGCGGGAGCGATCTGGCGCTCCGCATACCCCCTCGACTATGGGCCTGGTCGAGAAACGGTTCGACTAGCTTGCTTATCTACCGACGGAGGGTTCCATTCCTTCCTCTTTTTTCTGGTTTTTTAGGTTCTGTTAGTTTTCCTCCCCTTGTTTCTGTTTTTGCCAGCGGTTTTTCTGAACCTTTTAAAACAATTAGCACTTTTTCAAGTTTGTGCTCTTTTCAGATTTGAACTGTTTTCAAATTTGAACATTTCCAAAATTTGAACATTTTTTTAATCTAAACAATTTTTGTGTTTGAACATTTTCAAATTTGAGCTATTTTGAATTTTTAAATTTTTAAATTTTTAAATTTTTATTTTGAATAATTTTAATATGAATATTTTCAAGGTCGAATAATTTTCATAATGAACTTTTTCGAATTTGAACAATTATTATATTTAAACATTTTCAAATTTCAACATTTCTTTGTTGTAAATAATTTCAACATTTCTAAAATCTAAACCAAAGAAGAAAAGGAGAGAAGCTTTAGGTGGGTGACAGGGGTTGTGTATGGTACACATACAAACATGGGTCGAGCCCATCTTAGGTTGGGGCACCTGATTCTTTAAGCGGACGCGAAAAGAGTTGCCGTTTAAAGCGTTGTATAGGGACTCCCTTTCCTTGCTCTCCCTTGAGGATCAAAAATTCTTCAGAACTAGCCTTGAGGATCAATTGAGACCATACTCCTCTTTCTCATTTTAAATAGCCCCATGTAACTTTAATGGTGTACTTTGACAATAGGTTAGCATGCCCGAATTCCGGTAAACCCTATTCACCGCGTAATGCGGCGCCGATCATCGGGGCCGCCTGTAGCGAGCGAGCACCGGGTCAGGCCCATTTACCGAGGTCGGTTGTTTTCTAGGTTTTTGTAGTTACACGGTTTGTTTGGTTTTGTCGTTTTTCGTTTTTTCTGGGTTTCTCGGTTTTCTGCTGGTTTTCTTGATATTCACCGGTAGTTTTTTCTTTACATTTTTTTAATTTTGAACAAATTTCAACTTTACAAATGTTGTCAGTTTTAATTTTTTTGGTTTTGAAAAAATTACAATTTTGAAATTTTAAAATTTGAATGGAACCCCAGCCTGAGGAGTTACTCGGAATGCTGCCAAGATATCAGTACTTTTTTTTTATTTTCAAACAGTTTGAAAATTTGAACATTTATGAGTTTAAAAAAATTCGAATTAAAACAGAAAGAAAAAAAATAAAAAATGTACCTTTTGTTGGGCCGCGTTTGGAGCGGCCCATGATGAAATCCCTTCAGGGAGGGCAGATGCTCGCTCCCGCCTAAGGCGGGGAATAGGAGCCCCCGAACTCCTATTTGACATGCGCACCCCTTCCGCCGCAAGTGGGCTAGCCCACGTAGACTCTCCTTCACCGGTTTTGGAAAGGTTCTAGAAGATTTCAATCGGCCTTTTCTAGTTTACAATTTTTTTACCTTGAATGATTTTTTGTTTTCTTTTATTCATCTTTTTATTTTTTTCAAAAAATCCTGAGAATTTTTCAATTTTGTGGGAACTTTCAAATTTATGAATATTTTTTAACTAATGGCAATTTTTGAATCCATTTATATTCTAAAATTCATGGACATTTTAAACATAGTGAACATTTTTTAATTCATAGACATTTTTCAAATTCATGAACACTTTTTTATATTTATGGTTTTTTCGAATTCATGAAGATTTTCAAACTCATGGAGTGTTTTACAAGTTCGTGGACATAATAGTTTGCTAGCATTTAAAATTTGCAGACATTTTTCAAATTCATGAACATTTTTATTTTGTTAATTATTTTTAAAATGTGTGAACATTTTTTTATATGTGTGACCCTTTTTTAGATCTAAAAATAATTTGCGGTTTCTAATTTCACCGGAATTATAAAAACTAACAGAAAAAACAGTACCTGATCCGACAACAATAAAAAGCGAACAAGAAAAACTGCAAGAACCAACCTAGAGTTACCTAGGCTGGCACATCTGGGCTAGCGCGTTGGGTTTGTAGTGGACGCAGCGAGCGCTCTATAGGAGCTCCCGCTTCATACAAACATCCTGCTCGCATGGAGAGAACTATGTTACTATGTCCATTTTTACTAAACTCAATTTGGCTTAAAGCAGGAAGGGATGAGTGTATCTACATGTATGGATCCTTGGAATAATCCATCAAAAACCTGGTTGAGCTCATCCAACAAAATCTAATGGATGCGGAAACTATCATGTTTTTCTACACTCGTCTTAGTCGGTGAATTGTTTGCCTTTTCCCAAAATTAAACCCCTCATGAATCTCCTCTCTTCTCATCTTGTATATACCGTCTTGGGCAACAATATATCATGGTGTGCGACTCAAGTGACGGTCAAACCTAGGACAAAAGCTACCTGGTTGTTTCCTCTATCATCTTTTTTTTTTTTGGAGCAAGTTTCCTCTATCATCTCCTCACTCATGTTTCTTGTATCTCTCTCTATCGTGCATGCCTGAAATGGCTTCCAGCAGCGGTAGAGGTTCCACGGTGCGGTGCAATGACGGATGAAGACAATGCCCTACTACAGCAACCCAACAACTCTCTATAATCTTTGTGCGCCAGAAATTATCTCGAAATCCAAAAGAGTGTTGTAGTCCACACAAAAAGGTGAAAAATAAGGAGTTTTCAACACATCCCACTAACCTATCATTATGATGCGAAAATCGATCTAGGACATATAACAGTGTGTTATAGACCATCAGAACGGCCAGAAAAGCAAAACACGGCGATTGTATGTTACTCGCAATACATGTTTTCTAAGATCGACCAAACCGTGAGATCGTCACAAAACTCCAAAACTTTGTGCTGCCACGAAAACGGACATAAAACCCAAATCACAAGTGTTCGGGTAACCGTTTACTGGGATCCAGCGGACGTGGCACATTTTACAAAAACGCAGAGGAAACATGAAAACAAGGATTTCTCGGGATGTCTCTCTAATAGGTTTTGGTTGATCGAATTGCGTTCATTCCGGCACTCTTAAGTAATGTGACCGTCATGATTATATCGATGGTGTAGGTATGTGGAAATCTAACTTAAAGTGTCACCATGCGGGTCGAAGTAAACACCGTTCAAATCAAACAGCTATGTGATTGAGACGAAAAACTAAGGCGATTATTTAGGAGGTTATTACGTCCAAATTAGTTGGACAAAGAATACTTCACATTAAAAAATGTCTTAATTATTGTGGCTAGTGTGTCATAGTACGATATAGGGACTGGCAGACAGCTATATATCTGACCAAATCGTAGTGGAGAGTGGAGACACGTTCAAGTTTTTCATTTGAAATCTAACAAGGCAATGAGGAACATCCCCAATCTAACGGCAACAGTTGATAACCGTGTTTATCACAAAAAAAATACTTCAAAAGCTTAAACAAAACATGATTAAGTGCAATGCCTGCCAGCCATGCGCTGAATTTGTTTGGTACGTACGACAAGGTAGACGGCAACAGAAGGGAAAAATGTACTAGATGCTTTTCATGGATGCTCTGCACATCAGGACGACCGTCTCCTCGTCCTACCGGCAAGGACAACATGAAACAAGTTAATGAACACAACCATTCATGGACAAATTCTCCTTATTGAGGTTGACCACTTCATCGTTGTGATCATCGACTAACGTAAGATTTAGGACCAGCGATAGAGACAAGGACAAATTGGTCAACGAACACAATGATGTTGCATGTATGATTCCTCCCTAAACTGATCTTGCCATTGACATGCCCTTGATTTCTGTAATCTGTTTGTTATTCGCAACACGCAACAGCTCATCTCATCAACACCTGAAGCCTAAAAATTATCTGATCACTGACCTCACCCGAGAAGAACACAATCGATCGAGAAGCCTAGGAAATCAAGAGAGCGCGATCGATCGAGCAGCCGATCGACGATGCACGAGATCGCCCGAAGCCATGGGTGGATCGCATGCAGGAGCCAGGACTCGGTCAGGAGAAGACGTTGTCGAAGGCGGCGGCGGTGATGGCGCGTGAGAACTCCTTGAAGTCGATCCTGCCGTCGCCGTCGGTGTCTGCCTCCTTGATCATCCCGGTGAGCTCCTTGGCGGTGAGCGCGTGTCCGAGCTTGGCCATGGAGTGCGCGAGCTCGGCGGCGGTGATGAAGCCGTTGCCGTCGCGGTCGAAGATCTCGAAGAGCCTGCGGAGCTGGTCCTCGGAGTAGGGGGAGCGGTCGTCGATGAGCTCGGGCGCGACGAGGGCGACGAACTCGGAGAACTCGACGAGGCCGTTGGAGTTGACGTCGGCGCGCTGGATGAGGGCGTCGAGCTCGTCGGCGCTGGGCTTGAGGCCGAGGGAGCGGAGGAGGGAGCCCAGCTCCAGCTGCGTCAGGCTGCCGTCCTTGTTGCGGTCGAAGGACCGGAAGATCTGCCGCAGCTCCGACAGCTGGTCCGCGTCGTCGAGCTCCTCAGGCGCCGCCTGCTGTTGCTGCTGTTGCTGCTGATTGTTATCGGCGGCGGTGGCGTCAGGGTCGTCTCCGGCGGCGGCGGTTGTCGCGGTCGGGGGTGCCTCGCTCATGGCGCGCGGGGATCGATCGAGAGGCTGGGAGGAGGAAGAGGAGGTGGCGATCTGGCCGTTGGGGGTTGTTGGATCGGGAGAATTTTCGATGGTGCGCCCGGAGAAGGCGGGGCACTGGCTAGGAGGACGGTGGCGCCCCGGAAAGGCGGATCGGGGAAGACGAACTCGATCGCAGATAACGTGCTCCGCATAGTTGAATGCCCGGGGTATATGTATGTACCTCCGTGCCCAAGAAAGAGGAGGCGCAAAATGGCGGATTCAAATCTCATCCAGTATTTCAAACATTGAAATGCTTCCAATTATACAATACAAAGAAAAAATATTACTACCTGCAAAAAAAATCTAGAGGCGAATTAAGGACTTCCTGAAAATCAAGGGCCTTTTTGTAGTCATCCGCATCATTGAGAAATAACGATATAAATGTGTTATATAATGGGTTATCTTTTTGGGATATCGATAGCATATAATAATTGCGAACCTCTAAAAATTTGTGGTGATTAATATTTGATAAGATATGCTCGATAGATCCTACGCGGCGCTTGATAGGAGTATCTGGCAAACAAATAAAACCAAACCAAATACTCAACAAAGTCAATAAAAAAATTGATATATGTCCTAAGAACATATAAGCCCACTTGAAGGAGGAATGATTGGGGTAATTGTGAGCCGCATAGTAGGGCCGCACGTGCGGTTAATATGGTTAAGTCAGTTTGGCTAATATAGTAATATATTTTTTAAAAAAAAATTTGGCTTTAATACTTTGGTAAATACAGTTTGTACAAAAATATGGTACGGTTTTTGCTAATAACCAAACTAACCAAAGTTGATAAACTTTTGAATAACACCTCGCCTTAATGGCCATATATTTCAGTTTTATATATTATTATACGACCGGAAGAATGAGAAACAAAATACAATGAAAGTGTGGCCAAAATAAAACTATAACATTATTAAGAGTCAAACTCGCGTCCTATGCTAAACTCCATGTCCAAACTATAGCTTTGAATAATACGGAAATTCAATTCGGCTCCCGGGTGCGTATGCTCCCTATACCGAAAAATTATATTTCGAGTTGTCGAAAAATTTTGACAAAAAATTCTACATGTACATCTCCATAATATATGTGCATTCCTCAAGTTTCAGGAAAAATCAATATTTTTTGTGGTCTATGTAAAAAAGAGAAAATTTACCTTGTAAAAAACATTATTTTTAGCACTGAGTTTTGTCTTTTTTACACACGTCACATGACAAGTCCATTTTTTATGAAACAACTTTGTGAGCGCGTAGCACGTGAAAATGTATGTGCGAATTTTTTGTTCCAATTTTTTTGAAATTCAAAATATGTGTAAGATGAATTTTAAAATAAAGGGAGCTTATGCTCCCATGTTCCAAAACCCCACTCCCTAAATAATATGCAGTGTAAGCTCTACATAAAAGGTTTACATGAAGTTGGACTAGGCCTCGGAAATATGATTCTCTATAGCTAGACACATCACCGGGACGGGGGCTAGATGGGGACAACTTTATTTCATTTTTAGGGAGTCGCCACCGCCATATTTTTCTGAGTTGAAAACAACCCCTAAACAAACCAAGAAACATAGCAAAAAAAAACATCCAACGATTAAGATCACATGCCCCTGTATTGCACGTTGGATTATTTTTTTGCGGTGTGCCCACACTCCGGTTATCAATGTTTATTTGTTTTGAGAATCGGTTATTAATGGGTGGTCGCATCGTCCATTACTTTTTTTTTGAGAACTCACATACCCTTTATTCAGAAATATTCAGAGTTACAGGTATGTTTAAACCTATTGGTGGCTCTAGAAACCACACATGCCGACCCACCGGCAAGGATGGAGCGAACCTAGCCAACCTGTGAGCCTCCTCATTTGCCTTCCTTCCTTCATGAACGAAAGTCGTATCTCCTCTCATCCTTGATCTGTCATTGATCTCCTTCAATATGCTTCCGAAAACACCCAGATTTTCAGAGCCAAGACCTTTGACAACTTCTAGGCAATCTGAGGCAACATGGATTGGACCAAATAGAAGATCCTCGGCCACATCTAAAGCTTCCCTGCAAGCTAGTGCTTCCAGAGTTCCAGGGTGAGTAATACCCTCATACACCACGGCCGACGCGCCTCGGAACTGTCCGTCTCCAGAACGACAGACGACACCCGCCGCTCCTTTAGCTTGAGACTTGGACACAGCAGCGTCAACATTCACCTTCATCGAACCTGCAGGTGGAGCGAGCCACCTCCCTCTCCCGGTAGTCCCATGCAATTTTCTAGGATTATCACTGGTTCGGACCCCTCCAGCATCAAGATCAGTCAAGAAGCGGTCGACGAACGCAACCATTGCCATTGGACTTTGATAAACCTCCTCATGGATAGCCTTTCTCTTTGCATGCCATATGGCCCAAAGGGTGACCAACATACGAGTTAAATCCTCCTTATTCATCGTATCAATCATGGCAAAAAGCCACGATCTAGCAGAGGGCTCCTGCGATAGGGATATATGCTCGACAATATCCGCGTTAGTCAGTGCCCACACACATCGCGCCATGTTGCAGTCGATGAGAGAATGGCGCCAGGAATCCTCTCTTCCGCAGATGGAGCATGTCGCCGATGGCGCCATATTCCGTCGCCGTCGCAAATCCCCTGTAGGTAGCGAGTGTTTAGCTAGCCTCCATAGAAATATATGAATCTTGGACGGAACAACAGTCTTCCACAGCTTCTTCCAGGACTTCTCCCTCTCAGTCGTGCCTGACGACGCCGCATGCTCGTCAAGCCAATCCTCTCGGGTGCGTTTTGTCGCCGCTATAGCCCGGTAACATGATCACACTGAGAACACACCTGAACGTTCAAAATGCCACGGCCAGAAATCACTTTGCACCCGATGGGATAGCGGAATTGTTCTGATCACCTCCGTGTCCATCGGTAGAAAAAACTGATTCAGTTTTGCCACGTTCCATTCTGCTGTTTGGTGATTGATAAACTCACTCACTCTCCTCGGAGCTTCAGCACCCATGACAGTCACTGGAGCATCGTCCATTACTTGGGCTTCATCACTTCAATCTTGGGCTTTGTCATGTAGAAAAGGCCCTACTTCAAGTTTGGGCTTCCACATGTAGAAAAGGTTCCATGGTGACCGGGAGCTCACCGTTCATTATGGTCGGCCTTATTATTTCCTTCAGTCCACCAAGGCCACAACAAAGCAATGGCAGTCAGCTTCTTTCTGCTGGACGCCAAACAAACAAAAGCTTCTCTTTGCATTTTTTTAGCGAATCCTCTTTGCATTGTTAATTAAATAAATAAAGTGGAAGCATCAGATATGTTCTTGGCTTCTCATGGTTGTTGCGAGGATAATTATTCTCGCGACACTCAACTGTTACATTCTTCATAATGATGGCCGTGCACTTAGCTTCCCGGCCACATCGATTTAACTGTTCAGTTGTTGTTCCATGGGATACTGATGTTGTAGTCTTATTGATGTTGGTTAATTATTTTGATGACTGTATGCGTACACGTAGCCTTCACATTACATGTTAAATTAAAACTATGAAAAACCTCTGTTGATATTTATAGATATGTGTTTTGCCGTCTATGTCATTATTCTATGTATGTCTAAGAAAATTATAAGATTGTATCTGAAAGAAAAAAAGGTTTATAAATCTCGAAGATTTAATCCTTCATTTTAGACTTCATTTCATAATCGTTAGAGATAGTTTATGTTATCTCTACTATGTATTATTATTCTCTAATATAAATATTATACTGATTGTCAAAAAACAATGAAGTGGAGCATCGGATATGTTCTTGCCTTCGCCGATCGAAAAGAAGAGTTCGTTCCTGTCGACACGAAAAGTGGCGGACTAACTCCCCAAATCGGATGGGTAACCAAAATTTTAACGGTTTTCACAGTACTCCAGCAAATTTGAGCGCAGAATGAATTACCGCGTGAGTAAGACTAGTCACAATGCATAGTATCATATAGAAGTATCATGCGTATGATACTACTACATGTTACTATCTCCACAATGCATAGTATCATATACTAGTATCATAGTCTCTATGTATTAATTGTTTTGTAGAATCTCAATGCAAATATATGTACAAGATTTACTTGGCATTAACTTTTCTAGTAGTATGCTTGATACAGATCTACCTATGATACTAGTACCCTCTCTTTCATCCTTAATTGCACTGCCACATCAGCATTTTGCATGCATGGAATGCATGATACTACCTATGATACTCCTATTGTGGGTAGTCTAAACGGGGAAGCCCCGCTGTCATTTCCGCATTAGTAACACCTCGTCTCATTCCCCGCACATAAATACGCCCGCGTACGCTCAAAACCCCACCGCACCAATCCCCGCACCGCAGCAACAGAAACAAAAAAATCTCCCCCTACTCCTCCGCCGCCGCCGCCATCGCCGCCGCCGCAATGCAGCGCCTCTCCATCGGATCGCCGGGCCCGAGACCCAGCCTGGACGCCGCGGAGGAGGCGGACGAGAAGGCGACGGGGAAGGCGGCGGGCAGGGCGGCCGCGCCGGACAAGTCCATCCACCTCGTCCCGCTCCTCACGCTCCTCTGCCTCCTCGTCCTCTTCCTCTTCTCCCACGACCCGGCCACCACCGTCGCCGGTAAGCGCCGAACCGAATCCCCGCTTCAACACCGCCTCTTCCCTCGCCGGCCCCGCTCTTACCGCTGCTTGCGCGTGTGCAGATTCGCCGCCGGTCCTGGCCGTCGCCGCCCGCTCCCTCGAGGCCACAGGTAGGCGATAAGCCTCCTCGTCTGTCGTCTCCCCGTCCGTGTCCTGCTCCCCATCTCACCGTCTCACGCCGTTTGTTCCCGTTCCCTTCCTGCAGCGGAGACGACGCCGTCGGTGGCTCGCGGCGACGCGTACCGGCGGCTCAAGGCGGACCCGACGCTGCGCCGCGGGCGAAGGGTGCGGGCGGCCCGCCGGTGACGGCGCGGAATTCGGGGGAACGGTAAGGGGCTAAGGCTGGCTGGCCCCCACGTCCAGCTAGCCGTTGGAACGACCGACGCGTCATCGGCGCACGTCCCTTTCCCTCTACCCCCGTGTGCTGCTGCGTTGGTAGAACTTGAATGGCCCCGAGCGTTCGTCTTCCCGTGGCCTCTAGAATCGGATTAGATCACCCAACCCATCGCAATCATGGTCGTCATCGTGTGTTCATACTCCGTCATCAACATTTTCTAGGCTAATCTGTTCACCTGCTATTGGTTCTGTAATGTTTCTCTAGTGCTATTCGATCGGATTGATTGATGGATAGAGGTCTGGTTCAGGTCACATTATCGACTGTCTCTGAAACTTTTTCTTGTTTTTACCATCTTGATAAAATGAATGGGGCCGGGCGGGTAAACGGATGGATGAGCTGGTTCCAGCGCTCGGGGTCAGGCCTGCACAGCACAGCAGAGCAGGAGATCACAAGAAATTTTATTGTTCTACAGCGTCGCAGTAAAGTGGCCAGGCGACAGCATGATGGACATTCACTGCCGCTGCAACTAGGCTTGGTGCCTGGTTGGCTCGGCGTGAATTGGGCCAACTGCCTCGCAACCTGAAGATGAAAACTGGCGGCCTTCAGGTGGTCATCCATGTACCTACGAGCCGGTATACGCAACTGAACGCATGTGCACCAGGCCTGATAACCTGAGGTATTGCTACTGAACACATGTGTGCCACGACAGTGTGTAGCGATATGCAAGCTGGGTACTGTACCTGGTGTACGTGACACCCAACAACAACGCTGGACGCGGCACGGTCATGTTGACACCTTCCGGGCCACAGGTATCAGCCATTTCCAATTCCCAGATCGATGGCCGACAGC
The DNA here is from genome assembly GCA_030979885.1 of Lolium multiflorum. Lineage (NCBI taxonomy): Eukaryota > Viridiplantae > Streptophyta > Magnoliopsida > Poales > Poaceae > Lolium > Lolium multiflorum. The sequence continues at coordinate 160,142,088 of CM061747.1, forward strand.
AGGCACGGGGTCCATGAATCAAAAATAAGAGGCCTGGATCAAGAAACACAAACGCAAATGCGAAATTTAAGTGGCATCGTCGGTGCCGGGGAGCACAGGCAACCGAGCAGTGACAACATCACGAGATCCATCACAGACCGCAACATATGTAAGTGCTGCAACAGTAGGACAGCAGCAGGACGCCCCCATTCCCCACAAGCAGGTCATTTCAACCGACAAAACTCTCGAAAAAAAAAGTCATTTCAACCAACAAAAAGCTTTAACACAGAGTGCTCATCAGGTAAACATCGAACTTGCTTCCAGGTGTAAGAAAGGAATTCCCTTAATCGAAAAGGGATGTAAAAATGAAATATATGCGTTCTTCTCCCTTCTGGGACATCTTTCCCATCTTAAAAAAAACATATACTAACACCCCACAATCCAACTTAGCTTGATTCGGTCATCCAACTAGAGTTCTTATGAATTTATATCCCAGTAAAGCTGTTGTAGTTGAATGATTCCCAATTGCTAAAAACGTCGCATCATAAAAGTATAGACATGATATACATCATCAGTTGCCACTCGTGACTCATCCACAACATACCACAGTTTAGTCACACAATTCAAGATTTGAGCCTGAAATCTAACTCAGATACCTCAAAAAAGTGACAGGGAAAATGAAACCACGGCTATGAAAGAAAACATTTAACATCATTATTGTGACGCCGATGGAGCTCAAAATGCAACATTGTCGCACAAAAATTAAGAAATGCGCAGTTCCTAGAAGCAGCAGGGAAGCACAAATAGCGTCTATTAACCAATATAGCAGTCTGTGCAAAAGAAGACGACAAGATTTGAAGATTTGGATCTATCTGTTTTAATGTTAAGATAAACTACACAAACAGATGATAAGGAAAAAAAACACATACGAAGTTTAGTCAGCTAAATATCATAGCATGGCGATTCGGGTTTTGCAAACATTTATACCTGCATTGTAAATAAAAGGTGGCTGTGGGGAAAAGTCCGGTTTGAACCTGGGTGCACGTGAACCCTAGTTGAAAATGCATTTTCGAAATATGAAAAAATTCTGAAATAAAAATATCCGGGTACGTACGCATGTTTCATGTGTGCGTAGAAAGTTTTCGCGGAGAAACCACTTTTTAATTTCAGAATCTAAAAAAGACAAAATACGTCACATATATACTGCTATATAGCCCTGCAAAATTTCACTTTTTTGCCGAGACAAAATAAAATGTTTTTTCGTCACGAAACTCATGCCCAGGACACATATTTGAGATCATCTGGGAAATCATTTTGTGTTTCGATTTTTGAAACATGTTTTAACATCACAAACGGAAGTTTTTAAAAAGTGGGTTCACATGTCCCCATGTTCACAAAAGGCGGTCTCCTCTAATAGATTGATCATGCATGACCTAACACAAATGAACTGCGCAGATATGTCACATTCTCAATAATCTTACAAAAAAGGTATAACACATGGTGTCTAATGGGAAACTCTGTCATGCCAATCAGTAAAACCAGCAGGAACATTTAGTGTATCTTCCTGAAAAAATACCATTTTATTTATGATTATAGCCAACCAATTTAGATACACGCCGGATTTATCTTCAACGGAGAAGTTCACGTAAGTCATTTGATAGCTTGCAGAAATTAAAAGTAGCACTTGAATTTATTCCCTAATCATTGTATAGCACTATTTAACTGAAATGAGCACAACCCACCTTACCTGATGTTTTAGTGCGGGCTGCTATTATCATCAGTTCCAAGCACTGTCATAACTGATGTTTACTCATGATGACAACCACATTCGCAAAGCCACTTTAGCTTCCCTGACAATGATATTCACCATTGGAAAAGTAATACTGGCACAAAACCAAGGTGTTCCATTGGCACTAGCAGAAAAGTTATTTTCTGAAGTTTCAACATTAAAAGTTTAAAACCATTACCTTGGAAGAAAATTATCGCCAGAATACATTCTGATGTCATGGTTGGAATTTTATTATCAAGGCGATTATGTCATTTCCCTCAGATTTCTAAGACGATGGCGTTCCTACTGTCCCAGATTTTCCATAGGAGCGTGAGAGCCACTGCCCATCCACCCTCTCCAATGTACTCTCCGACCTCTCTCTCTGGTTATACCGATTCAAGAGTCCTGCTCAAAAGGAGGATGCCGTGCTGTGGCGTAACCACCTATCCGCATGTAATTCTGAGACCTAAACCCTTTTTGGGGCAAACAATGAAATTCAGGTGGGGATTCTCTCCCACCCGGTGAAAATTTCAAGAAAAAAAATCTAGAAAACAATGCCACATAAAAAAGAATGGCCGAGTTGAGCAAGACGAAAATATATCCATGTATCCTTTTCAGAGCCAGGCTATTTCATTTTCGGGGGAAATGGTACTGTTAGCCTCTTTGCTACAGTTCAACTTGTAGTTGATAAAAATAGATATTCCACATTATGATGTATTGCTGGTCAAGACTGAAGACCAAAGATAGTGAGAGTGCATGTACTATTAAAAGATTTGCATTCTCGCCTAGAAAATCAACATGTTGTATCTCAAAATGCATCTGAGTAAAATACTTGGGTGAATCTGGAAGGATTTTGTGGGACAAGGCACAAGTTACGAACACCACCATAACCATTGGGTTAATTAAATGCAAATTATAGCATTTACCTGAAAATGGCTTAACGAAATCATGAACAGCACCATCACACTTTGGTCTGTTAAATATTCTAGCATGTAGGAGAAAATGATTTAGCAGATGCAACTAAATGTGATTGAAACAAGATGAGAGCATAGATGGAAATTCCAGACAGCTATAAAATCCCTAGCAGTTCATTGTCTTCTTGGGTGCCTGATCCAGCTCCGAAATTTTCCCCTAGCCATTACCTCTGGAAGAAAATTATAGTCAGAGTACATTCTGATATCATGCAAAGAAACCTATTATCGAGAAAATTATATCTTGTCCCTCAGATTTCTAAGTTGTCCAGAACATATAATAGATAATAATAGCATCTTCAGAATAGTGTTTTGTTTGTTAAAAATTAGCAGGTTTTAGTCTGGCTCTCTCATAATCTCTTACTCTTAACTCTAGTATAGCCACAATTGCCCCGCTTTTGATCATATCCTGGCTCCACCACTATGTTTAGGTAATAGTGTTTTCGTTTGTGATCTTCTCTTGCTTGTAGGGAAAGTAGGTATGAGCAAAGAGCAAGCAATTGGCCACAAGTCTGGTATTCATCCGATCACAAACAGCTATGGAACAATGCCTTATAAGAAAGATGGCCAAGTTGAACAAGATGAAAATATACCCTTGGATCTTTTCTCAGTGCCAGGCTATTGCATTCAAGGTGAAAATGACACTGTTAACCTCTTTGCTACAGTTCAGCTAGCAGTTGACAAAAATAGTTATTTGGCATTACAATGTATTGCTGGTCAAGACTGAAGACCAAAGATAGTGAGAGTGATTGTGCTTAATAAGTTCTGCATTTTCACCAAGAAAATCAACATGTTGTAGTATCTCAAAATGCGTCTGAGAAAAATAATTGTATGAATTTGCAAGGATTTTGTGGGGGAAAGGCACAAGTTATGAAAATCACCATCACCATTGGGTTACTTAAATGCAAATCCTAACATTTACCTGAAAATGGCTTAACAAAATCATGAACAGCACCATTGTACTTTGGTCTGTCGAATATCCTAGCATGTAGTAGAAAATGATTTAGCAGGATGCAGCTACAAGTGACTGAAAGAAGAAGACAGCCCCTAAACCAGAGCCTGGATGGAACATCCAGAGTTACGCGCAGAGGATCCTTCAGAAAATTCAGACGGCTAAAATCCACTAGCAGTTCCTTGTCTTCTTGGGCGCTTGATCCAGTTCCGCAATTTTCCCCTGTGGCTTGCGCAGGTAAGCACCTGTGAGAAGCAGATGCCAAGCCCGAAACAAACATAAACCCCCGTGACCATATTCCATACTCAAATTCTAGGCGGATAACACTAATCAAGTCTTAAACTCCTGTGCTCATTTTGCATCCGAAACGAGATTTATCGCGCTGCAGTCTGTTGTTACTGACCTGGCTTGGAGACAAGGTTGATGCGGGAGCGCGGCGCCGCGAACATCCAGTTGTTGTCGTCGAGGGACCTGACCTCCTTCTGCAGCGCCTCCATCACATCCGACCGGAGCTCTGCGTGCGGGGGAACCAGCCAGCCAGCCCAATTCGAGTGCTTAACTGAGCGAAGGGGAAAGGGGAGCTAGGTCTTGCAAGCAAGGGGTCGAGGGGATGGACCTACCGGTCATGGCCTCGTCCATGCGGTAGAACGCGTCGATGGAGTCCGCGACGTCGTCCGCGGCGGGGATCGCAGTCCCGCCCCCCGCGCTCGCCGCCGAGACGGTCGACCTCGCCGGAGAGCTCATCGGAGATCGGCCTCGTTTTGAAACGCCGCACCCTTCCGTGAGTGGTCACTGGTCAATGTGTTCTAGCACTGTCAGCGGGCCGTGTTAATGGGCCTAATATAAACGGGCCGCAGTAATGGGCCTGGATGCTACTGCAAGAAGAGTGGTTTGTCTCATCATTCCACATTTCCCCACACACAGTCACGCACCACCACCAGACCCAGCCCGAGCACAGCGAAGAGAGAGGTCGTCGGCGGCGGAGGAGGAGAGGCGACCGGAGATGGGGCGGAAGGCGAAGGTCGAGTTCGACGAGAGCCCGCCGGATGACTTTGACCCGAAGCACCCGTACGCTGACCCGGTGGCGATGCTGGAGTACAGGGAGCACCTGGTGCGGGAGAAGTGGATCCAGATCGAGACCGCCAAGATCATCCGCGAGCGCCTCCGCTGGTGCTACCGCGTCGAGGGCATCAACCACCACGTCAAGTGCCGCCACCTCATCGACCAGTACCTCGAGTCCACCCGCGGTGTCGGCTGGGGCAAGGACCACCGCCCGGCGTACCTGCACGGTACTGCTCCCATCCAAACCCTATAGTTTCGTCTTCTTCGCTGTCTGATGTGGTTGGTCGTTTGTTGATACGCAGAGCCCAAGAAGGTGGTCGAAGACGAGGAGTAGCGCGCTTGCTTTCTGCTGTTGATGTTCATGTAATGGTGAGGCCAGGCTGCTTCTTGATCTGCTTAGAATCACCTTATTATGTATGCACGGTGCAGCTAACAATGAAACACGTATGATTAGATGGTTACGTAGTTGACCTATGAATTAGAGGTTGTTAGAACAAAATTAGTGCAGTTCACTTCAGATTTCTATCTGGGTTTACCATGCTTAGACAGTTGGGAACTCGGTAGTCGGTAGTCAAGATTCCTATCTTGACCGGCCATCATTCTACGCTAGTTGGCCTTAGAATGAGAGGATGTTGAAATTGGAGATTCAATGGAGTTGGTTTTAAGTTTGGAGGAAGAGAGAGAGAGGAATCTTCGTAATGATAATGCATACTCGATAGATCTTCGTAATGATGAGGACATCCCTACCTCACTACTACCTCCGTCATTACAAGAAGATGAACCTGTGAAGCTCAAGTCCAATGAAGTTCGGATTCGACCAATTACAAGAGCTCGTGCGAAGCTACTTAAACAACAGGTGAACTTGTTCCTAAACGATACTTTGATTGATGAGCTTTATACTACCTAAGTCCTATTACTTATGTATCATCAGTATGAAGAGGAGACAAGCATCGCACGAGGAGGAGAGGAGCAGTGGACGTGAAGATGGACGTGGAGCCGGACAAGGAGGTGGACATGAAGATATCTCATGGACGCGCGAGGGAGGAGGAGGCATGCGCGAGAGGAGAAGAAGTCCAGGGCCAAAGCACCCGGTCACCGGCCGCCATGCCGGCGCGCCCGGCCTCGCGTCGGTCCAACGGGCGCCAGCCGGATCCACCCGCGCCCACTGGCGCCACGATGCCAACCTGAGCGCACGACGACATTCGCACCCAGTTGCAACCCGGTCCCCGGCCCGGTTTGAACCGGCCAGCCGGTCCCCAACCGGTCGACCGCCCCCTGACGCCGTGTCCGGTCTGTCTCGACCGCATCTATTCCTTGGGTTTTTACATTTTTGGACCCGAGGTCGTCGACGCCTATATAAGTGCCCGGGACGCCCCTAGCTGCTTTAGACCACGTTTAAGATAAACCCTAGTTCTTAGTTGTTTGCTCTGGAAAACTATTGAATCCCTACACCATATTGCTTGATATTGTGTAGTTTTTGTGTGATCCTCGTTCCATTGGGAATTAGAAGGTTGCAACTTACCGCTTCGTGGTCGGCGGCTACGTGCGCAAGTGTGTGGAGTTGCGAATATCTTGCAGGGTTGAGAGCTGTTGCATTGGCGACAGGGACCAATCGAGAGATCTCGTTGCGTCATGCAAGTTATCATCCACTACATCATCGTGTTACTCCGCTACTATCACCCCGTGATCATCATCACTACCGTTGCTTACTGAGAAGATCGGGTCACCCCTTATCATCTTGGTATCAGATTTCCAGTTTTCCTCGGTAAGCCATCCACAATCCACCCCATAGTTGAGTTGTGAGTGTTTCCTATCCAGAAAAAGCCAAAAAAAATTAGGGTTAGGGTTTGCCATAGCTTTAGATTGCACTAATTTCAAGTTTTAGTTGCTTTTCGTAGTTGTTTTTGCGTATCTTTTTCTTGCATCTAGTGTTGTTAGGGTTTGATTCTCTATTATCATCTAGTTTTATCATATTGTGTCAGTTTTGTTACTCCGAGTCCACATAGCGTACAGTGTGTTTGCTCCCAACCATAGACACAACCTATCGATATAAAGTGACTAGAAACTTCCGCAGAAGAGACTAGTTTTACCGCTCGACATGCTGCTCATTAGGGTTTTGGTGCTTTGCATATCTTCTTGGCCGTGTTATCAAGGAGTTGAGTCAACAAAAAACAATAGAAAAGAAGCAAAAAGAGCTATATAGCTGCGTTACAAAAGAAAAATACAAAAAGAAAAGTGAAGTGCTAGTAGAATCAAGTAAAGGCCTAAGTTTTCTTTAACTGCACCTGTAGTTGAGCAATCTTGTGCCTGTTTCGTTGAGCTTTGCTAGTGACTCTTGAGTGCATTGCAACCTTTCATCCATATAGTTGCATTGCCACATTGATCGCCTTGTGTGAGTATCTTTGGTTGTCTACGTTTAGCGCTAGAGCTTGTTATTGGTGCAAATAGGTAGCCTACCTACACCACATATATCCTGCTTTGTCGTGTGATTGTTCTTATACCCTTGATATTCGCTTCGCTACATCCGTGCACTAGTTGTTACTACAAGTGGTAAGCAACACTAATTCACTTTGGAACGGTAAGATCTCCTTTTCTTATCAGTTTTGAGTGAGTTGTGAGAGTACCACCATATATTTTTGATTTAGTGCACTAACTTACTAATCATGTCTGCTAGTGATCATAAGCTTGTTAACCAGGAAAACAAGGATTCCGCAGATATCATCACATGGAGGGAGTTTGAAGCTCTTCGTAATGAGATGCGACGTGAATTCCGCACTCAGGATGATGAGCTTAAGGGCAAGGTCGAAGAGATGTCTCAGAAGTTGAATACTTCTAATGAGACCGTCACTGCCATGCAAGATCAAATGACGGATATCCAGCGCACTCTTTGAACTTTAACAATGTCTGTTGAGAATCTTACAAATCAACAGCGACAACAAGCTGAAGACGCTGATGACGCACCTGGTCGTGGTGACCGTCCTCGTGGTTGGGCTCCACTTGGCCGCAATGGTCGTGGACAAGATGAGGAAGATGGATTGGGTAAGCCTAAGTTCTCTATACCCAAGTTTGAAGGAGGAGCTGATGTTGAAGAATACCTCACTTGGGAGCTTAAGATTGAGAAGTTGTGGAGCTTACATCCGAACTACACTGAAGATAGGAAGATCAAGCTTGCTTCTTCCGAATTTGATGGCTATGCATTGCGTTGGTGGGATGCACTTGTTCGTAATCGACAGGAGGATGGTGAGCTTCCTATTATCACGTGGCGTGCTATGAAGGAGGCGATGAATTCTCGTTTTGTGCCCACTAATTATTTGCGTACAATATATGATAAGTTGACCTTATTGAGGCAAGGTGTGAAGACTGTGGATGAATACTACATGGAGATGGAGTTGCTTATGCAGCGTGGCCGTGTCCGTGAGTCTCTAGAGATGACAATGCAGCGTTTCCTCAATGGATTGAAGTATGATATCAAAGGCATTGTTTGTCACTACACTTACACCAATATGAATCAATTGCTACATCATGCAAGAGAAGCTGAATCACAGATGGCTGAAGAAGCAAAGGTGAAAGGCCGTACTACGGGAGCTGAGCGCTTTACACCCCGCGCGCCTCCACCTACGGCGCCGGCACCATCGACGCGCTCCGCCCCTTACTCTACTCCGCCTAGCAAGCCGTTCTCCAATGTGTCTAACGCAAAGAAGTCCGAATCTGCTGCAAGTTCGAGTGGTTCTAGCATGTCTACTGCGCGCAACCGTGATATGGTTTGTCATACATGTGGTGGCAAGGGTCACTTCAAGAGAAATTGTCCTAACCGCAAAGTCATGATTATCAATGAGGACAATGGGTATGAGACTAGAGATGATGTTGATCCTAATGCTCCAGAAGATGATGACTATGACAGATGGTGAAGATGCATATCCGTCTGATGCTCGCACCATTGTTGTGTCGCAACGTGCTCTTAATGTGTTGCCTAGTGCATCTACTCAGCGCTGCAATTTGTTCCAAAGCAAAGCTTTAGTTGGTCCTGACAAGACTTGCAAGGTCATTATTGATGGCGGGAGTTGCCGCAATTTAGCAAGCAAGGAGTTGTGTCCCAAGCTGAAGTTGAAGTATCTATCGCACCCGCATCCATATTATATTCAATGGTTAAACGACAATGGTGAGATGAAGGTAAACCACATGGTGCGTGTTGAGTTTGAGATTGGACCGTATAAGGATTGCATTGATTTTGATGTGGTTCCTATGACGGTGTGTGATACGTCTCCAACGTATCTATAATTTCTGATGTTCCATGCTAGTTTTATGACAATACCTACATGTTTTGTTCACACTTTATATCATTTTTATGCATTTCCGGAACTAACCTATTAACAAGATGCCAAGTGCCAGTTCCCGTTTTCTGTTGTTTTTGGTTTCAGAAATCTTACAGAAATATTCTCGGAATTGGACGAAACAAAAGCCCACGATCTTATATTTCACGGAAGGTTCCAGAGCACCGAAGAGGGGCCAGAGGGGAGCCAAGGGGCCCCACCCCACAAGGCGGTGCGGCCAAGGGGGGGCGCCCCTATGGTGTGGGACCCTCGGGACCCCTCTGAGGTTGCCCTTCCGCCTATAAAGTCTCTTCGTCGCGAAAACCCTAAAAAGATAAGCCACGAGACGAGAAAAGTTACGCAGCCGCCGCCATCGCGAAGCCAAGTTCGGGGGACAGAAGTCTCTGTTCCGGCACGCCGTCGGACGGGAATTGCCCCGGAATCCATCTCCATCGACACCACCGCCATCTTCATCGCCGCTGCTGTCTCCCATGATGAGGAGGTAGTTCTTCCCCGAGGCTGAGGGCTCTACCGGTAGCTATGTGGTTCATCTCTCTCCCATGGTGTGATCTATATGAATATGTAGATGTTACTCTTGTCTATTATGCACTCCAGAGGTTACTTTAATATGAACTCCGGATGTTGTGGAGCTTGTTTACTCCGGCTTGAGGAGTGCTTTTGTAGCCCTACACAATGAATGGTGTTTGTTATCCAACAAGAGAGTGTTTGAGAGTAGTACTTATTTGTTCATCTATGTGATCATAGGCTTTGCAATCTAGATGTCATATGCTATTCAAGTGTTTTATTATGTGAACTTGGAGTTACTGTGACCTCGGTGTAATGGTGACAGTGTGTGCGCCGTGTGTAACTCCCTTATGAATTGTGGTGTGTTAGTACCTCCTATGAATGCTCACGGTGACAGTGTGGGGTGTTTATTAGTACTTGGGAATACGCCTTTGAGGTGTGCTTTTGCACACTTGCCCAATGAATTTGAGTTCTTTATTCAACAGGAGAGTAGTATGATGAAGTGCTTATTTATATTCAATTATGATTGCAATGTTGAGAGTGTCCACTAGTGAAAGTAGGATCCCTAGGCCTTGTTTCTAAGCATTGAAACACCGTTTCCAACAAGTTTTGTTATATGTTTGCTTGCTGCCATCTTTATTTCAGATTGCAATTACTACTTACAATCATCCATTATACTTGTATTTCACTATCTCTTCGCCGAACTAGTGCACATATACATCTGATAAGTGTATTAGGTGTGTTGGGGACACAAGAGACTTCTTGTATCGTAATTGCAGGGTTGCTTGAGAGGGATATCTTTGACCTCTACCTCCCTGAGTTCGATAAACCTTGGGTGATTCACTTAAGGGAAACTTGCTGCTGTTCTACAAACCGCTCTTGGAGGCCCAACACTGTCTACAGGAATAGAAGCGTGCGTAGACATCAAGCTATTTTCTGGCGCCGTTGCCGGGAGGTAAGGTAAAAGGTATTCACATCCTCCACTACTAAGCTATTTCCTAGCACTGTTGCGGTGTGTGAGTGCTCGAAGGTATCTCCTTTAGATTCTGCAATTTTATCTTTTTGTCTCTTGTTTTTATTTCACTAGTTAGGCTTAATGGAAAACAACAAAAATATTAGAGATCTTTATAGTATTTATCTTGAGTTAGGACATGAGGTGTTTGAAGAGAAAATTAAAAAACCTATGGAACTTTATATGCATGCTAATGGTAATGTTATTAGTATGAATGCTTTGAACACCATTGTTGCTAATGCTATGGAAAATTCTAAGCTTGGGGAAGCTGGTTTTGAGGAGCATGATATTTTTAGTCCCCCAAGTTTTGTGGAGAAAATTTACTTTGATGATACTTTGCCTCCTATTTATGATGATTACAATGATAGTGATATTTTGGTGCCACCTACTATGGAGGATAAAGTTTATTATGATTATACCATGCCTGCAATTTATGATGATTACAATGATGAATATGATATTTTCAGTCCACCTACTATTGAGGAGAAAATTAATTATGATTACAATATGCCTCCTATATATGATGATTATGGTGATGAGAATAATAATGATAGCTATCTTATTGAATTTGCTCCCACTACAAAATAGTAATGACTATGCTTATGTGGAGAGTAATAATTTTATGCATGTAGCTCATGATAAGAATGTTTCATGTGATAGTTATATTGTTGAATTTGTTCATGATGCTACTGAAAGTTATTATGAGAGAGGGAAACATGGTTATATGCATCTTAATAATATTAAGTTTCCCCTCTTTATGTTGAGAATCTTGAAGTTGCGCTTGTGTTGCCTTTCTATGCTTGTTGCATTATGCTTACATGACTTGTTTATTTACAAGATTCCTTTTCATAGGAAGTGGGTTAGGCTTAAATGTGTTTTGAATTTGCTTCTTGATGCTCTCTTTTACTTCAACTCTTATTTCTTGCGCGAGCATCATTAAAATCACTGAGCCCATCTTAATGGCTATAAAGAAAGCACTTCTTGGGAGATAACCCATGTTTTATTTTGCTACTGTTTGGTTGAGTCTTGGAAGTTGTTACTACTGTAGCAACCTCTCCTTATCTTTACTTTATTGCATTGTTGTGCCAAGTAAAGTCTCTAATAGTAAAGTTGATACTAGATTTGGATTGCTGCGCAGATTTCTACCTGTCACGAATTTGAGTAGATCTCTCTGTAGAAGAATCAAAAAAATCTGCCAAATTACATGCGTGATCCTCAGATATGTATGCAACTTTCATTAGTTTTGATCTTTTTCATCTGAGCCTGTTAAGTGCCTCTAAAAATTCGTCTTTACGGACTGTTAGATTCTGCATTTTATTTCGCATTGCCTCTTTTGCTATGTTGAATGGATTTCTTTGTTACATTAACTTTCAGTAGCTTTGGGCAATGTCCAGAAGTGTTAATACTGATTATGTCACCTCTGAACATGTGAATTTTTTATTATGCACTAACCCTCTAATGAGTTTGTTTCGAGTTTGGTGTGGAGGAAGTTTTCAAGGATCAAGAGAGGAGGATGATACAATATGATCAAGAAGAGTGAAAGTGAAGATGGCCCCGTGGTTCATCCCTGCATATTTCAAGAAGACTCAAGCATCTAAGCTTGGGATGCCCAAGGCATCCCCTTCATCGACAACTTATCGTGTCACCTCTAGTGAAACTATATTTTTATTCCGTCACATCTTATGTGCTTTGCTTGGAGCGTCTGTGTGCTTTTATTTTCGTTTTGTTATTTTCATTCTCTGAATAAATTCATGCTTATGTGGGAGAGAGACACGCTCCGCTTTTTCATATGAACACTAGTGTTCTTAGTTTTACTTTGAATGTTCATGGCGAAAGTTAAAAGTTGCTGCATTTATTGCTATTTGGTTGGAAACAAGAAATGCTTCATGTGGTAATTGGTATATGGTCTTGAATAATTTGATACTTGGCAATTCTTTTGCTCAATAGATCATGTTTAAGCTCTTGCATCATGTACTTTGCACCTATTAATGAAGAACTACCATAGAGCTTGTTGAAATTTGGTTTGCATGATTGGTCTCTCTAAAGTCTAGATATTTTCTGGTGAAGTGTTTGAACAACAAGGAAGACAATGTAGAGTCTTATAATGCTTGCAATATGTTCTTATGTAAGTTTTGTTGTACCGGTTCATACTTGTGTTTGCTTCAAACAACCTTGCTAGCCAAAGCCTTGTACTGAGAGGGAATACTTCTCGTGCATCCAAAACCTTGAGCCAAAACCCATGCCATTTGTGTCCACCATACCTACCTACTATGTGGTTTTTCGCCATTCCAAAGTAAATTACTTGAGTGCTACCTTTAAAATTTCATTCTTTGTCTTTGCAATATATAGCTCATGGGAAAATAGCTTAAAAACTATTGTGGTATTGAATATGTAGCTTATGTATCTTATTTCTTATAAGTTGCTTGTTGAGCGGTAACCATGTTTCTGGGGACGCCATCAACTATTACACCTTTGTTGAATATCATGTGAGTTGCTATGCATGTTCGTCTTGTCTGAAGTAAGGGCGATTTATCATGATCAAATGGGTTGAGTATGCATATTGTTAGAGAAGAACATTGGGCCACTAACTAAAACCATGAATCATGGTGGAAGTTTCAGTTTGAACATTAATCCTCAATCTCTTATGAGAATATTATCTGTTGTTGAATGCTTATGCATTAAAGAGGAGTCCATTATATGTTTTCTATGTTGTCCCGGTATGGATGTCCTTAGTTGAGATCTATCAAAAACGAGAAATCAAATGCGATCTATCTCCTTGGACCTTTGTACAGGTGGCATAGAGGTACCCCTTTGTGACACTTGGTTGAAACATATGTTATGCAATGATAATCCATGAAAATCCAAGCTAATTAGGACAAGGTGCGAGCACTATTGGTATTCTATGCATGAGGCTTGCAACTTATAGGATGTCTTATGCATAACACATATGAATTATTACTATCGTTGACAAAATTGCTTCTATGTTTTCAAAATAAAAGCTCTAGCACAAAAAAAATAGTAATCCATGCTTCCCTCTGCGAAGGGCCTTTCTTTTACTTTATGTTGAGTCAGTTTACCTACTTCCTTCTATCTTAGAAGCAAACACTTGTGTCAACTGTGTGCATTGATTCTACATACTTGCTTATTTGCATTCATCATATTACTTTGTGTTGACAATTATCCATGAGATATACATGTTGAAGTTGAAAGCAACTGCTGAAACTTATATCTTCCTTTGTGTTGCTTCAAAACTTTCTACTAAGAATTTATTGCTTTATGAGTTAACTCCTATGCAAGACTTATTGATGCTTGTCTTGAAAGTACTATTCATGAAAAATCTTTGCTATATGATTCAGTTTTTTAATCATCATGTTTACCATTGCTTTGAATCACTTCATTCATCTCATATGCTTTACAATAGTATGATCAAGATTATGTTGGTAGCATGTCACTTCAGAAATTATTCTTTTATCGTTTACCTACTCGAGGGCGAGTAGGAACTAAGCTTGGGGATGCTTGATACGTCTCCAACGTATCTATAATTTCTAATGTTCCATGCTAGTTTTATGACAATACCTACATGTTTTGTTCACACTTTATATCATTTTTATGCATTTTCCGGAACTAACCTATTAACAAGATGCCGAAGTGCCAGTTCTCTGTTTTTTCAGAAATTACACAGAAATATTCTTGGAATTGGACGAAACAAAAGCCCACGATCTTATATTTCACGGAAGGTTCCAGAGCACCAAGAGGGGCCAGAGGGGAGCCAAGGGGCCCCACCCACAAGGCGGCGCGGCCAAGGGGGGGCGCCCCCTATGGTGTGGGACCCTCGGGACCCCTCCGAGGCTGCCCTTCCGCCTATAAAGTCTCTCCGTCGCGAAAACCCTAAAGAGATAAGCCACGAGACGAGAAAAGTTACGCAGCCGCCGCCATCGCGAAGCCAAGTTCGGGGACAGAGTCTGCCCGCACGCCGCCGGACAGGAATTGCCCCGGAATCCATCTCCATCGACACCACCGCCATCTTCATCGCCGCTGCTGTCTCCCATGATGAGGAGGGAGTAGTTCTTCCCCGAGGCTGAGGGCTCTACCGGTAGCTATGTGGTTCATCTCTCTCTCCCATGGTGTGATCTATATGAATATGTAGATGTTACTCTTGTCTATTATGCACTCTAGAGGTTACTTTAATATGAACTCCGGATGTTGTGGAGCTTGTTTACTCCGGCTTGAGGTGTGCTTTTGTAGCCCTACACAATGAATGGTGTTTGTTATCCAAAAAGAGAGTGTTCGAGAGTAGTACTTATTTGTTCATCTATGTGATCATGGGCTTTGCAATCTAGATGTCATATGCTATTCAAGTGTTTTATTATGTGAACTTTGGAGTTACTGTGACCTCGGTGTAATGGTGACAGTGTGTGCGCCGTGTGTAACTCCCTTATGAATTGTGGTGTGTTAGTACCTCCTATGAATGCTCACGGTGACGGTGTGGGGTGTTTATTAGTACTTGGGAATACGCCTTTGAGGTGTGCTTTTGCACACTTGCCCAATGAATTTGAGTTCATTATTCAACAGGAGAGTAGTATGATGAAGTGCTTATTTATATTCAATTATGATTGCAATGTTGAGAGTGTCCACTAGTGAAAGTAGGATCCCTAGGCCTTGTTTCTAAGCATTGAAACACCATTTCCAACAAGTTCTGTTACATGTTTGCTTGCTGCCATCTTTATTTCAGATTGCAATTACTACTTACAATCATCCATTATACTTGTATTTCACTATCTCTTCGCCGAACTAGTGCACCTATACATCCGACAAGTGTATTAGGTGTGTTGGGGACACAAGAGACTTCTTGTATCGTAATTGCAGGGTTGCTTGAGAGGGATATCTTTGACCTCTACCTCCCTAAGTTCGATAAACCTCGGGTTATTCACTTAAGGGAAACTTGTTGCTGTTCTACAAACCTCTGCTCTTGGAGGCCCAACACTGTCTACAGGAATAGAAGCGTGTGTAGACATCAGTGTGTCACCTACTATTGGGTCGGCCTTGGCTTTATGACCGTTCTATACAACACAATGGCCGTGCCAATACATATCACTTGGAGTACAAGGGCAAGAAAATTAACTTACAACCTATGTCACCACAAAAAATTGTCAATGAGTCTCGTCAGAAGATTGAAGTCAACTTGGAGGATGCTCCTTTAGATAGGCGAGAGAATTGTAATATTGTGAGTGATATAACGAAAAGTGAGCGAGTGAATTCCTTAGTTTCATTAGCCACCAAAGAAGACATGAGAGAATTTAGTGAGGATCCTACGGCCATGCCTCTTGTGCTTTTGTACAGGGGTACGGTTTTGGTTTCTAACGACATGACCCCTCTTCCTCTTGGTGTTTCTAATGTTTTGCAGGAATTCGGCGACGTGTTTCCGGAGGAGGTACCCGCAGGATTACCACCATTGCGAGGTATTGAGCATCAAATTGACTTGATTCCCGGAGCTTCGCTGCCAAATAGGGCGCCATATAAAACAAATCCCGAAGAGACGAAGGAGATAAGCAAGTACAAGCGCTACTCGACAAAGGTTATATCCGCATAAGCCTTAGTCCTTGTGCTGTTCCTGTTATTCTAGTTCCTAAGAAAGATGGTACATGACGTATGTGCATAGATTGTAGAGCTATAAACAACATTACTATTCAATATCGTCATCCTATTCCCCGTTTAGAGGATATGCTAGATGAATTGAGTGGTGTTGCTGTGTTCTCTAAAATTAATTTGCGTAGTGATTACCATCAAATTAGGATGAAAGAAGGGGATGAATGGAAAACTTCCTTTAAAATAAAATTTGGTTTATATGAGTGGTTAGTAATGCCTTTTGGTTTGACTAATGCACCTAGCACTTTCATGAGACTGATGAACCATGTTTTGCGTGAATTTATTGGCAAATTTGTGGTTGTGTACTTTGATGATATATTAATCTACAGCCGCAATGAATCTGATCATACTATACATATTCGACATGTTTTGCAAGTGTTGCGTGATAATAAACTCTATGGTAATCTTGAGAAGTGCACATTTTGCAAAGATAAGGTCATATTTCTGGGTTATGTTGTCTCTAAGCATGGAGTAGAAGTAGATGTGTCTAAAATTGAAGCTATTCAAAATTGGCCTACTCCCATGAATGTGAGTCAAGTAAGAAGTTTTCATGGTCTAGCTGGGTTTTATAGAAGATTTGTGCCTAACATTAGTGAAAGGACACGGATGTCGCCTAGAGGGGGGGTGAATAGGCGATTTAAAACTTTTACGAGATGGGCTTAACAAATGCGGAATAAAACTAGCGTTTACTTTGTCAAGCCCAAAGCCTATATACTATTGTTCACCTATGTGCACCAACAACTTATTCTAAGCAATGGTTCACCTATGTGCACCAACAACTTATGCTAAGCAATACAAGCAAGTATGTGATAGCAAGATATATATAACTTCAAGCACGATGGCTATCACAAGGTAAAGTGCATAAGTAAAGAGCTCGGGTATAGAGATAACCGAGGCACGCGGGAGACGATGATTTATCCCGGAGTTCACACTCTTGCGAGTGCTAATCTCCGGTGGAGAGGTGCGGTTGCTTAGTGCTCCCGAACGCCACAAGAGGCTCACCTTGAGGTGTGGTTGCTCGATGCACACCAACGCCACAAAGGCCTCACCCCAAGATGCGGTACTCACACCACACACCGAACGCCACGAAGGCGCCTCACCTAAATCTCCGGTGACCCTCGCCACAAAGGCCTAGGTCACGGTTCCACTAAGGGATTTCCTTCGAGGCGGAAACCGGGCCTTACACAAAGATTGGGGCACACATCCACAACTTAATTGGAGGCTCCCAACAAATCGCCACAAAGGCGTAGAATCCGTCTAGGGTTCCAAGAACCCAAGAGTAACAACCTTCTTGCTTTCACCACCACGAATCACCGTGGAGAACTCAACCGATGCACCAAATGCAATGGCAAGAACACCACAAAGATGCTCAAGTCCTTCTCTCTCAAATTCCAACAAAGCTACAAAAGCTATTGGGGGAATAAGAGAGGAAGAACAAAGGAATTCACAAAGAACACCAAGATCTAGATCTAGAGAGTTCCACTCACAAAGAGATGGATTTGATTGGTAGAAGTGTAGATCTAGATCTCCTCTCTCTTTTCCCTCAAATGGGGGCAAGAATCATGGAGGGATGGAGAGATAGTGCAAGCTTCTCTAGTTCAACAATGGAGGAGAGAGAGAGTGAGAGAGGCAACAGCCCAAGGAGGAAGAAGGGGGGTATTTATACCCCCCAAGAAAATCGAGCCGTTAGGCAAAACCAGGGCCGGATAATCCGGCCTAAGTAAGGGCCGGATAATCCGGCCCTGGGACAAAACCGGAACAATATCCGAGCAAATGTCCGGCCCCTATACTGAGCAGCAATTCCTCAGGTCCTTAGCCGATTTCGAGGGGGCCGGATATTTCGGAAATATCCGGCCCGGATAATCCGGCCCGGATATTTCCGAAATATCCGGCCTAAGCAAACTGCAGAAACACCAAAACTAAAACGGGCATAACTTTTGCATCCGGACTCCGATTTCGATGATCTTGGGCTCGTTGAAATCACAACAACGAGATCTACAACAATATGCATAGAAACATCATAGTCCAGCAAAGGAGGATAGAAACAAATGATGAAAGGTTTGACCTATCTCAAAAAGACATACCGGTAAAACCTCCAATCTTGAAAATGCAACAAGTTGCCCATGGAAAAACCATTCTCAATGAACTAGAGATTGTCATGAGAATAAGCACAAGCTCTAAATCATCACATGGATAAGATCCAAATAACAACCAAGAAAGGTGATGAACAAAACCCGAAAACGCAACAAGTGATCTATGCGAAATCCTTTCGATGAACTAGAGCTTGTCATGAGAATAAGCACAAGCTCTAAAACATCACATGGATAAGGTCCAAATAACAACCAAGAAAGATGATGCAAGGATGCAAAGGTTTGAGCTCTCTCCGAACGATACGATCGAGTTACTCACTCGAGAGCCCTCTTGATAGTACGGCAACTAAACTATAAACCGGTCTCCAACTACACTATGAGACCGGTGAGAAAGAAACCCTATCAAGAGCAAACCTTATACTTGCGCATTCCACTTGAGCTCGATGACGACGATCTTGACCTCAACAAGATGGAACGCCTTTCTTGCTTGTGCTTGCTTGATGAAGTCTTGTGGATTGCTCCCCCATAATCCACCATGGGAGAGCTTCTTCTTTGGCGCATCTTCACATAACCATGACCACCATGTGGATGTGGATTGCTCCCCCATAATCCACCATGGGAGAGCTTCTTCTTCGGCGCATCTTCACATATCCATGATCACCATATGGATGGCAAGACTCAAGCAAAGGATCTCTTCGAGATGGCTCATCTTAAACTTGCACTTCATTCTTCATTATTCATCATATTGATGTCTTGAAGTAACTTGAGGGCTCACTTCATCTTCATCTTCAAGACATACTTGACACTTGATATCTGATGCGTGTAGTTGACACGTCCGTTGGGAACCCCAAGAGGAAGGTGTGATGCGCACAGCGGCAAGTTTCCCTCAGTAAGAAACCAAGGTTTAATCGAACCGTAGGAGTCAAGAAGCACGTTGAAGGTTGATGGCGCGGGATGTAGTGCGGCGCAACACCAGAGATTCCGGCGCCAACGTGGAACCTGCACAACACAACCAAAGTACTTTGCCCCAACGAAACAGTGAGGTTGTCAATCTCACCGGCTTGCTGTAACAAAGGATTAACCGTATTGTGTGGAAGATGATTGTTTGCAAGAAAACAGTAAAACAAGTATTGCAGTAGATTGTATGCGATGTAAAGAATAGGACCGGGGTCCACAGTTCACTAGAGGTGTCTCTCCCATAAGATAAAAGCATGTTGGGTGAACAAATTACATCGGGCAATTGACAAATAGAGAGGCATAACAATGCACATACATGTCATGATAAATATAGTGAGATTTAATTGGGCATTACGACAAAGTACATAGACCGCTATCCAGCATGCATCTATGCCTAAAAAGTTCACCTTCAGGTTATCATCCAACTCCTTTAAGTTGCAAAACAACAGACAATTGCATTAAGTATGGTGCGTAATGTAATCAATAACTACATCCTTAGACATAGCATCAATGTTTTATCCCTAGTAGCAACAGCACATCCACAGCCTTAGAACTTTCTGTCGTCCCAGATTCAATGGAGGCATGAACCCACTATCGAGCATAAATACTCCCTCTTGGAGTTAAGAGCAAACTTGGCCAGAGCCTCTACTAATAACGGAGAGCATGCAAGATCATAAACAACACATAGGTAATAACTTGATAATTAACATAACATAGTATTCTCTATCCATCGGATCCCGACAAACAAAACATATAGTATTACAGATAGATGATCTTGATCATGTTAAGTGATACGTCCAAAACGTATCTACTTTCCCGAACACTTTTGCTATTGTTTTGCCTCTAATTTGTGTATTTTGGATGCAACTAACACGGACTAACGCTGCTTCAGAACTGCCTGGTGTCTCGTTTTTGTGCAGAAATCCAACTTTCGGGAAAATCCTCGGAATTTATGCAAGGCCCTATTTTCCAGAGAACTGACGGAGCCGAAGGACAAACGGTGGAGGCCCGAGGGCCCCACACCATAGGCGGCGCGCCGGGGGGCCCGCGCGGCCATGTGGTGTGGCCCCCTCGGCCGGCCTCCGACGCCCTCCTTCGGACTATTTATCGGCCTCGACCTAAAAACGCACGGGAGAAGTCGAAGTCAGAAACCCTCCAACGCCGCCACATCGCGAAACTCCGTCGCGGGAGCCAGAAGTCTCCGTCTGGCACTCCACCGGACGGGGAATTGGAGGAGATCATCGCCGCCATCACCGCCAACGCCTCTACATCAACCAGCCATGTTTCCCCCATCCATGTGTGAGTAATTCCCCGCTGTAGGCCGAAGGGGATGGTAGGGATTGGATGAGATTGGTCATGTAATAGCATAAGATTGTTAGGGCATAGTGCCTAGTGTCCGTAATTGGTACTTTGATGATATTGTTGCAACTTGTTATGCTTAATGCTTGTCACTAGGGCCCGAGTGCCATGATCTCAGATCTGAACATGTTATTGTTTCATCAAGATATTCATTGTTTATGGTCTTACCTATAAGTTGTATACACATGTCGCTGTCCGGAACCGATGGCCCCGAAGTGACAGAAATCGGGACAACCGGAGGGAATGGTAGCGATGTGAGGATCACATGTGTTCACGGAGTGTTAATGCTTTGCTCCGGTACTCTATTAAAAGGAGTACCTTAATATCCAGTAGTTTCCCTTGAGGCCCGGCTGCCACCGGCTGGTAGGACAAAAGATGTTGTGCAAGTTTCTCATTGCGAGCACGCACGACTATATATGGAACACATGCCTATTGATTGCTTTGTACTTGGACACCGTTTTATTATTATCTGCAAATGCCCTGCTATGATTGTTACATGAGTTTCTCTCATCCATGCAACGCCCGTTCATCCGTCCCTGTGCCTACAGTATTTTAATCCTGCTGTTTACTATAATCACTACTGCTGTCTGCTGCTGTTATTTCACTACCTACTGCTATAAAACTGTTACTACTGATAAACTCTTGCGAGCAAGTCTGTTTCCAGGTGCAGCTGAATTGACAACTCCGTTAAGGCTTCCAAGTGTTCTTTGTCTCCTTGTGTCGAATCAATAAATTGGGTTTTACTTCCTCTCGGATACATCCCCTATACTTGTGGGTCATCAAGACTATTTTCTGGCGCCGTTGCCGGGGAGCATAGCTTTATTTGGAAGTTCACTTGGATTAATATTGTTCGCTGCAAATTCTCCATCATGGGTAAACCTCGCGATACTAAGATCGCCATATTACCATCCACTACAAGGAAAGGTACAACTCTGAGTACCTCTGCTGCTCTTGATTCACCATCTGTGATTGATAAACTTGTTTCACCGCCACATGCTTCACATGCGGGTACTTCTGCTGAATCTGAAAACTCTAATAATATTGATAATATTTCTGCTGTCCTTGATGATAGTGGTTCATTGGGATCTTTTGTAGATGCTATGATTGCTAGGTCTAGACAAATTGAAAATACTGAAACTCCTAATGCTACTACACCTGTTAATTCACCTGAACTTGATTATTTTAGTGATGATCCTGATGAAGATTATGTGGAGCTTAATGATGATTTTATTGAAAAATGCAATGCTACTACTGATGCAAGAAAAATTAAAAAGTTGCTTGCAGAACATGTTGTTAGATATAAACTGTCTCCTGATCCTAAGTTTGCCACATCTCCTATAAACATTAAGGATAAAGATTATGATTTTTCTCTTGATCTATCTCATATAGCTATTGTTGAGAAAACACCCTTTTGTGGTACTGAAAAAGAAAGTGTTGTTGAACACATGACTGAGTTATCTACTCTAAGTAGCTTGTTTTCTGATGATGTCAAGATGCGTACTTACTTTGTTGCTAAAATCTTTCCATTCTCATTAAAGGATGATGCTAAAACTTGGTATAATAGTTTGCCACCTAATTCTATTAAAAGTCCAAAAGAATTGCTTGATGTTTTCTTCCGTAAATACTTCCTGCTAGTGCTCAACATATAGCTTTGCAGAGAATTTATAATTTCAACCGAGAAGATGGAGAGAAATTGCCTGAGGCTTGGGCGAGATTTTGCTCTCTTATTAGAGCTCGGCCTGATCATGATTTGGAAAAGCATGATTTACTTGATATATTTTATAGTGGACTAACCATTGAGTCTAGGGCATACCTGGATAGTTGTGCTGGTTGTGTTTTCAGGAAAAGAACTCCAGACGACGCTGAAGAATTATTGGCTAAAATAGGCCGGAATCATGATGATTGGACTACGCCTGAACCAACTCCAACGCCAATATTAAAGAAGAGGGGTATGATTAAATTAAATGATGAAGATATGAGGGAAGCCAAGAAGTCTCTCAAGGAGAAAGGTATTAAATCTGAAGATGTGAAGAATCTTCCTCCCATAGAAGATATATGTGAGATAATTCCCCCTTCATCCATGATTGAGGTAAACTCCCTTCAACGCTTTACTAGGGAGGATATTCCGTATTCGAAACCTCCTGCACAATGCTTAGATGAGTTTGATAATTATATTGTTAAGCAAGAAAATTTTAATATGAGAGTAGAGAATCATTTAATGGAAAATTCTCGAGCTATTAGTGAATTGCATGATATTGTAGAAAGAACCTCCAATGATGTTAAGATGCTTGTTAAACATTTTCATATGATTCAAACTCAAATTGATCAACTCACTAAAGTGCAAAATGACTTGTTAGGGAATAATTCTAAAGAGAAACATGCTTATGAAGTAACAACTAGAGGCGGTGTCTCTACCCAGGATCCTCTATATCCTGAAGGGCATCCCAAAAGAATTGAACAAGATTCTCAACGCATTGAACCTAGTGCTCATTCTAAGAAGAAAAAGAAGAAGAAGCATAAAAATGTTGTAGAATCCTCTGAACCTGTTAATGATCCTAATAGTATTTCTATTTCTGATGCTGAAACTGAAAGTGGTAATGAACATGATAAAGATAATGATAAGAATGATACTGATAAAGAAGAGGTTGAAGAAGAACCTGAAAAGCATGCTAAAAATAAAAAGTACACTAAAGAAGATTTTATTGCTGAGAAACATGGTAATGAAAGAGAACCTTGGGTGCAAAAGCAAATGCCTTTTCCTGCTAAGAAACTAAAATCAAAGGAAGAAGAACACTATAATAAATTTTGTGATTGGATGAAACCTTTATTCTTGCAAATCCCTTTGACTGATGCTATTAAATTGCCACCTTATTCAAAGTATATGAAAGATATTGTTACTAACAAGAGGAAAATCCCCAATGAGGAAATTTCCACTATGCTTGCTAATTACTCTTTCAATGGCAAAGTTCCAAAGAAGTTGGGCGACCCAGGTATACCTACTATTCCTTGTTCTATTAAGAATAATTATGTTAAAACTGCTCTATGTGACTTGGGAGCCGGTGTTAGTGTTATGCCTTTTTCTCTTTATAAGAGACTTTACTTAGATAAGTTGATACCTACTGATATATCTTTGCAAATGGCTGATAAATCTACTGCTATTCCTGTTGGTATATGTGAGGATGTTCCTGTTCAAGTTACTACTAACTGCTTGATATTAACTGATTTTGTTGTGTTGGAAATGCTGAAGATGATAATATGTCTATTATTCTTGGGAGACCTTTTCTTAACACCGCAGGGGCTGTTATTGATTGCAATAAAGGAAAGGTTACTTTCAATGTTGATGATAGGGAGCATACCGTTTATTTCCCCAAGAAGATTGATAAAGTATGTGGAGTCAATACTATTTCTAATGTGAGAACTATCAAAGTGGGAACTATTGATTGTCCTATATATGAGCCTAAAGAAGAATATCAAACTCTATGATTGGATCCATATCAATACAATTCAAGGTAACATGATTGATTTGAGGTTTATTTCTTCATATGCTATGTAAAATTTATTTGGTGGCAAGACTTGATCAACCTTGTTAACAAATACTTTTTATATGCATAGAGGAGGTAAACAACATCTCTTTCTTCCTCCACTTGCTCTAGTTGCTGTAGCACTTTTAATTTGCAAAGTTCCTTAGTTAATTGGAGATTTCAAAAAATTTCCTGGCCAGTAATAATAAACTTAATACCCAGAAATGTGCATTTTTCAAAGTTTTCAAAAATTCACAAAAATTATACCGTTGGTCCTATTTTTCGAAGAGGCACCTGAGCACCAGAGGATGACCTGTGGGGCACCCCAGGGTGCCACACCACAGGCCGGCGCGGCCAAGGAGGGGGGCGCCACCATGTGGTGTGGGCCCCTCCTTGCCCCACTTTGCCATCTCTTTCTCCCAGCACCTTCTCTCTCCCGAAAAAACTCGTACCAGGTTCCTCTCACTCGCGTTTTTGCTCCAGAGCTCCAGATTTCTCGATCTCTTTGCTCAGCCCAGATTTCTTGCTGAAATTTGGCACATTTGCTCCTTGGTATGTGACTCCTCCACCCATCCAAGTAGAATTTTGTTTGGTTGAGTATATCTTGAATATTTTGCTACAGTATGTAACATGTTTAGTGAGCTTGCATGCTTGTTCTAAGTTGTATAAACTAGTTTTGATGCATGATTAGTACTCTAGCAAGTTCCTATAATAGTTTCCCTCAATTATATGTCACCAAATCAAATTTTATATTGTTTGTTGAAAATTTCAGAAAATGGAGTGGAGTAGATATCAACTTAACCAACAAGAATTGGAGGTCCAACAAGTTATGAGAGTGAATCGTGAAGAGGGAGTATACCCCTCGTGGACTTTATGAGAAGTGCGGGGATTTTACAAGATGTTCAAACTCTAATCTCTCGTGCAGGGCTGAGTGGTTTTGTTGAAGGAGAGCCAAGACAATATGCAAAATTAACTATGTCTTTTGTGCAGGACTTTAAGTTCAATTGGTCGCGATCTAACCCCACGGTCCAGTATAAAATTTACAATAAAGCTGTCAACTTGCCATTCAGTGATTTTTGTGCAGCAATTAGAGTACCGCAATGGGGATCATGCGAGAAGATAAAGGGATCGCCGCAAGAACTCTCAAACCTCTTCAAGATGATTTGCTATGGAAGGAGTTTCTCAGAGGATAGTGGTAAAATCACTAGCATTCAGCTCCCGGCTATCCGCTACTTTGCCTATTTCATTACTAAATGCGTTCTTGCTAGAAAGATTGGTGGTAAACTTTCTATCCCGGATTTAGCTTTTCTAGCTGCGGCACTGCAAAGTAGTAGGACTTATAATTTGGGGGCATTGATAGCTTATAGACTCGCTACTAACCGTGAGAAAGGTGGAATTTGTGGAGGTCTCATCGCCTCTCGTTTACTAGCTTTTCATAATGTAGAACCTCATCATTTTGATATTCCATTCTCCATAGAAAAACTTGACATAGCTTCTATGATTAAACATGAATTTGTTTCTGATTCCTCCAACTTGGGTAACCTGTTTTACAAAATGACATTTTATAAGAAAGTCTGGACAATAACTAAGAAAACTGAGAAATTAGTAAGGTTGCCTGCGCCTGTTCTGTTTAACCTTGATTCCAGGGAGGATTGGTCGGTCGCAGAAAGTGCGCTGAATGCACACATAGAGGGAGGAGGCCATCATGCAAGAGACGACACGGAGGTCGAGGAGCACCTCGACTCATCATCCGATGCAGCAAGTTCCTCGCATCAACATGTTGGGCATATGGAGCCTCCACGCTTTTCTTCTGCATCGGTACCTTATTATGACTACTCCATGTATGATCCACCGACGTGGAACCCAGACCCTCGATGGGGTTGATCTCCACTTAGGCCAAAAGCCTAAGCTTGGGGGGAGGTATACCGGCATCACTCATTCTTTGCATATTATGATTGCTGGATACTTGTACATATTTGTTTTGTTCGTTTGAGTGGTTTTCTAATGAGAGGGAGATGATATTTGGGGAAGTGCTGCCTGAAAACAGATTCTGGACTGTTACTAGAAAAATTCGTGCGCACAGCCAGAACGTTATTTTGAGCTGCCAATTTTTGTGCAGGTTCCCCAGGTTGTTATCTAACTTTCATTAGTTGAACACTTTTCGAGCTGAGCAACGTAAGATTTTTGTAAAAATCGATTTCTGTACTGCTGTCAGGTTTTGGCAGATTTCTGCCATCTCGCTTTTCTGTGTTTCTTTTAGTTTTCATTTCTTGTTTTTGCTTGGTTTCTTTCCCAAAACACAAAAAGACCAAAAATATTTCTGTTGTTTCTCTTCATAATTTGTTTGCTTTGGTTTCTTGCATTTGTTTCGCTTTATTTGCTATTGCTAGTTTGCTATAAGAAAACCCAAAAAGATTTTGCTTTGTTTGCTTGTTTCCTTTTGTTCTTGTTCTCAAATTCGAAAACACCAAAAATATTTGCTGTTCTTCTTTGGTTTGTAAAGTTCATCTTGAGTTCAATGGTCTTCGGTGGCTGGAGCGTGGTTTTCATTCCATATTATCCAAGCTATACAAGTGAGAAGGCAATAATGACGATCTACGACAATCTGATTGTGGTGAGAGGCTGGTATGAACTCTATTTGTTTTCATTTTTGTACATATACTCATCCATGTGAGCATGCTTAGTTGGTTCATGTGAGGTATATGTTATTTGAGAAAGTCTAGTAGTTTATGATCTCTCATGTTTAGCTCCAATCTATTAATATGAGTAGCATGTCATGGATGTTTGCTTGCATTGTTTTATTCATAAGTAAGTATGGCATTGTGGTATCCTCCTCTGAATAATTCATTTATATCGACTTGGCACATGCTCACGCATGCATATGACTGAACAAAAAGTCAATTAAGCCTTGATGATTTATATTGCTTCAGAGTTCTTGTATCACTTTTATGCCTCCATTAATTTATTTTGCCGCAAGCATGATTATGACAGTTATTGCTCTCTTGATTTGTCACTCCCTAGTCTTTTGCTAGCCTTCACTTGTACTGAGCGGGAACGCTGCTCGTGCTTCCAAACACCTGAAAACCAAGTTGTTCCAAAAGTGTCCACCATAAATACCTATGCATGGCATTTCAAACCATTCCAAGTAAATTCTCATGCGCTACCTTTAAAACCTTCAAAATATTTCTCAATTTGTGTTTATGTTTCATAGCTCATGAGGAAGTATGTGGTGTTTAGCTTTCAACCTTGTCATTTACTTTTGACGGACTCTCATATGGACTAGTGGCACATCCGCTTATCCATAATTTTGCAAAAAGAGCTGGCAATGGGATTCCCAGTCCCGAATTAATTAACTTAAATAGACACTCCTCCATGGTTTGTGATTGTTGGACGGCACCCGAAGGATTCGGTTAGCCATGGCTTGTGTAAGCAAAGGTTGGGGGAGTGTCATCATCATAATAAAACTAAAATAAAAAGGCACTCCTTCATGGTATGAGATTGTTGGTAGGCACCCGAGGATTCGGTTAGCCATGGTTTGTGTAAGAAAGGTTGGAAGGAGTGCCACATAAACATGCAAATAATTCATGGGAGCCGCTCTTGGAAGTCCGGTTGGCGAGGTAGTTAGTGTACCCATTACCATTCGTTGACAACAACAAACACCTCTCAAAATAATTTTACTCCTGTCTTTATAAAAATGAAAAGCTCTAGCGCATGTTAATCCCTGCTTCCCTCTGCGAAGGGTCAATCTTTTACTTTTATGTTGTGTCTCCATCCTTTCTTTGAGCACTATCTTGAGAGCACAACTGTCATTCTTAGTATAATATGCTTGTCTCAAAATATGATTGATTGTGGTATAACTTTGATGCTTTTATCTTTGACAATCACTACTTCTAGTCCTTCTATGAACTCCAAGAGGTGCCTCGGCATTTATGTTTTGCCAATCAAATACAGGCAAGCGAGATACCACTTTATCATACTCTCTTATGAACATTGCAATCCTGCTTATATACATGATTCATGATGCTTATTATTAATTGT
The DNA here is from genome assembly GCA_030979885.1 of Lolium multiflorum. Classification (NCBI taxonomy): domain Eukaryota; kingdom Viridiplantae; phylum Streptophyta; class Magnoliopsida; order Poales; family Poaceae; genus Lolium; species Lolium multiflorum. Next base: position 160,170,278 of record CM061747.1, read on the forward strand.
TGGTACCTCTTCATGATTGACATAGCTGTTAGATGATCTTATTTGCATGTGTCTCATTATGAACTGCTTAAGTATTAGCCATAGCATGAGAATATATACATCATATGAGCAAATGTGTTCGTGAAAGTTCTTTTATCGCTCAGTTGTTAACTGAATTGCTTGAGGACAAGCAATAAGCTTGGGGGGAGTTGATACGTCCAAAACGTATCTACTTTCCCGAACACTTTTGCTATTGTTTTGCCTCTAATTTGTGTATTTTGGATGCAACTAACACGGACTAACGCTGTCTTCAGCAGAACTGCTCTGGTGTCTCGTTTTTGTGCAGAAATCCAACTTTCAGGAAAATCCTCGGAATTTATGCAGAAGGCCCTATTTTCCCAGAACACTGACGGAGCCAGAAGGACAAACCAGGTGGAGGCCCGAGGCCCCACACCATAGGACGGCGCGGCCCAGGGGGCCGCGCGGCCATGTGGTGTGTGGCCCCTCGGCCGGCCTCCCACGCCCTCCTTCGGACTATTTATCGGCCTCGACCTAAAACGCACGGGGAGAAGAAGTCGCCAGAAACCCTCCAGAACGCCGCCACATCGCGAAACTCCGTCGCGGGAGCCAGAAGTCTCCGTTCCGGCACTCCGCCGGGACGGGGAATTGGAGGAGATCATCGCCGCCATCACCGCCAACGCCTCTACATCAACCAGCCATGTTTCCCCCATCCATGTGTGAGTAATTCCCCCGCTGTAGGCCGAAGGGGATGGTAGGGATTGGATGAGATTGGTCATGTAATAGCATAAGATTGTTAGGGCATAGTGCCTAGTGTCCGTAATTGGTACTTTGATGATATTGTTGCAACTTGTTATGCTTAATGCTTGTCACTAGGGCCCGAGTGCCATGATCTCAGATCTGAACATGTTATTGTTTCATCAAGATATTCATTGTTTATGGTCTTACCTATAAGTTGTATACACATGTCGCTGTCCGGAACCGATGGCCCCGAAGTGACAGAAATCGGGACAACCGGAGGGAATGGTAGCGATGTGAGGATCACATGTGTTCACGGAGTGTTAATGCTTTGCTCCGGTACTCTATTAAAAGGAGTACCTTAATATCCAGTAGTTTCCCTGAGGCCCGGCTGCCACCGGCTGGTAGGACAAAAGATGTTGTGCAAGTTTCTCATTGCGAGCACGCACGACTATATATGGAACACATGCCTATTGATTGCTTTGTACTTGGACACCGTTTTATTATTATCTGCAAATGCCTGCTTGATTGTTACATGAGTTTCTCTCATCCATGCAACGCCCGTTCATCCGTCCCCGTGCCTACGTATTTTAATGCTGTTTACTATAATCACTATGCTGTCTCTGTTACTCACGTTATTTCATCATATAAAACTGTTACCTGATAAACTCTTGCGAGCAAGTCTGTTTCCAGGTTGAATTGACAACTCCAAGCTTCCAAGTGTTCTTTGTCTCCCCTTGTGTCGAATCAATAAATTGGGTTTTACTTCCCTCGAAGACTGTTGCGATCCCCTATACTTGTGGGTCATCATTAGGCAGCTCACAAGATCCAACAATGAAGCACAATGAGGAGAAGACAACCATCTAGCTACTGCTATGGACCCATAGTCCAGGGGTGAACTACTCACTCATCACTCCGGAGGCGACCATGGCGGTGAAGAGTCCTCCGGGAGATGAATCCCCTCTCCGGCAGGTGCCGGAGGAGATCTCCAGAATCCCCCGAGATGGGATTGGCGGCGGCGGGTCTCAATAAGGTTTTCCGTATCGTGGCTCTCTGTACCGGGGTTTCGCGATGGAGGCTATTTGTAGGCGGAAGGGCAGGGGGGGCCACACGAGGGGCCCACACTATAGGTCGGCGCGGCCAAGGCCCGGGCCGCGCCGCCTATGGTTTGGCCACCTGTGGCCCCACTTCCTCTCTTCGGTCTTCGAGCTTCTGTGGCAAAATAGGACCCCGGGCGTTGATTTCGTCCAATTCCGAGAATATTTCTTTACTAGGATTTCTAAACCAAAAACAGCAGAAAATGACAACTGCACTTCGGCATCTTGTTAATAGGTTAGTTCCGGAAAATGCACGAATATGACATAAAGTGTGCATAAAACATGTAGATATCATCAATAATGTGGCATGGAACACAAGAAATTATCGATACGTCGGAGACGTATCAGCATCCCCAAGCTTAGTTCTGCTCGTCCAGCAGGTAAAACGATAACAAAGATACTGGAGTGACATGCCATCATAACCTTGATCATACTATTTGTAAACATATGTAATGAATGCGATCAAAACAATGGTAATGACATGAGTAAACAAGTGAATCATAAAGCAAAGACTTTTCATGAATAGTACTTCAAGACAAGCATCAATAAGTCTTGCATAAGAGTTAACTCATAAAGCAATAATTCAAAGTAAAGGCGTTGAAGCAACACAAAGGAAGATTAAGTTTCAGCGGTTGCTTTCAACTTGTAACATGTATATCTCATGGATAATTGTCAACATAGAGTAATATAATAAGTGCAATATGCAAGTATGTAGGAATCAATGCAGTTCACACAAGTGTTTGCTTCTTGAGGTGGAGAGAGATAGGTGAATGACTCAACATAAAAAAAAAAGAATGGTCCTTCAAAGAGGAAAGCATCGATTGCTATATTTGTGCTAGAGCTTTTATTTTGAAAACATGAAACAATTTTGTCAACGGTAGTAATAAAGCATATGAGTTATGTAAATTATATCTTACAAGTTGCAAGCCTCATGCATAGTATACTAATAGTGCCCGCACCTTGTCCTAATTAGCTTGGACTACCGGATCATCGCAATACACATGTTTTAACCAAGTGTCACAATGGGGTACCTCCATGCCGCCTGTACAAAGGTCTAAGGAGAAAGCTCGCATTTTGGATTTCTCGCTTTTGATTATTCTCAACTTAGACATCCATACCGGGACAACATGGACAACAGATAATGGACTCCTCTTTAATGCATAAGCATGTGGCAACAATTATTATTCTCATATGAGATTGAGGATATATGTCCAAAACTGAAACTTCCACCATGGATCATGGCTTTAGTTAGCGGCCCAATGTTCTTCTCTAACAATATGCATGCTCCAACCATAAGGTGGTAGATCTCTCTTACTTCAGACAAGATGGACATGCATAGCAACTCACATGATATTCAACAAAGAATAGTTGATGGCGTCCCCAGAAACATGGTTATCGCACAACAAGCAACTTAATAAGAGATAAAGTGCATAAGTACATATTCAATACCACAATAGTTTTTAAGCTATTTGTCCCATGAGCTATATATTGCAAAGGTGAATGATGGAATTTTAAAGGTAGCACTCAAGCAATTTACTTTGGAATGGCGGAGAAATACCATGTAGTAGGTAGGTATGGTGGACACAAATGGCATAGTGGTTGGCTCAAGTATTTTGGATGCATGAGAAGTATTCCCTCTCGATACAAGGTTTAGGCTAGCAAAGTTATTTGAAACAAACACAAGGATGAACCGGTGCAGCAAAACTCACATAAAAGACATATTGTAAACATTATAAGAATCTACACCGTCTTCCTTGTTGTTCAAAACTCAATACTAGAAATTATCTAGACTTTAGAGAAACCAAATATGCAAACCAAATTAGCAAGCTCTAGGTGTTTCTTCATTAATGGGTGCAAAGTATATGATGCAAGAGCTTAATCATGAGCACAACAATTGCCAAGTATCAAATTATTCAAGACATTTTAGAATTACTACATGTAGCATTTTCCAATTCCAACCATATAACAATTTAACGAAGAAGAAACTTCGCCATGAATACTATGAGTAAAGCCTAAGGACATACTTGTCCATATGCTACAGCGGAGCGTGTCTCTCTCCCATACAGTGAATGCTAGGATCCATTTATTCAAACAAAACAAAAAACAAAAACAAACCGACGCTCCAAGCAAAGCACATAAGATGTGACGGAATAAAAATATAGTTTCAGGGGAGGAACTGATAATGTTGTCGATGAAGAAGGGATGCCTTGGGCATCCCCAAGCTTAGACGCTTGAGTCTTCTTAGAATATGCAGGGGTGAACCACCGGGGCATCCCCAAGCTTAGAGCTTTCACTCTCCTTGATCATATTGCATCATACTCCTCTCTTGATCCTTGAAAACTTCCTCCACACCAAACTCGAAACAACTCATTAGAGGGTTAGTGCGCAATAAAAATTAACATGTTCAGAGGTGACACAATCATTCTTAACACTTCTGGATATTGCATAAAGCTACTGGACATTAATGGATCAAAGAAATCATCCAACATAGCAAAAGAGGCAATGCGAAATAAAAGGCAGAATCTGTCAAAACAGAACAGTTCGTAAAGACGAATTTTAAAATGGCACCAGACTTGCTCAAATGAAAATGCCCAAATTGAATGAAAGTTGCGTACATATCTGAGGATCACGCACGTAAATTGGCTTAATTTTCTGAGCTACCTACAGGGAGGCAGGTCGAAATTCGTGACAGCAAAGAAATCTGAAACTGCGCAGTAATCCAAATCTAGTATGAACTTTACTATCAAAGACTTTACTTGGCACAACAAAACACAAAACTAAGATAAGGAGAGGTTGCTACAGTAGTAAACAACTTCCAAGACTCAAATATAAAACAAAAATACTGTAGTAAAAACATGGGTTGTCTCCCATAAGCGCTTTTCTTTAACGCCTTTCAGCTAGCAGAAAGTGTAAATTAAGTAACATCAAGAGACGAAGCATCAACATCATAATTTGTTCTAATAATAGAATCATAAGGTAACTTCATTCTCTTTCTAGGAAAGTGTTCCATACCTTTCTTGAGAGGAAATTGATATTTTATATTACCTTCCTTCATATCAATAGTAGCACCAACGGTTCGAAGAAAAGGTCTTCCCAATATAATGGGGCAAGATGCATTGCATTCAATATCCAAGACAACAAAATCAACGGGGACAAGGTTATTGTTAACCATAATATGAACATTATCAACTCTCCCCAAAGGTTTCTTTTTAGCATTATCAGCGAGATTAACATCCAAATAACAATTTTTCAATGGTGGCAAGTCAAGCATATCATAGACTTTCTTAGGCATAACAGAAATACTTGCACCAAGATCACATAAAGCATTACAATCAAAATCATTGACCCTCATTTTAATGATGGGTTCCCAACCATCCTCTAGCTTTCTAGGAATAGAAGTTTCAAGTTTTAGTTTCTCTTCTCTAGCTTTTATGAGAGCATTTGTTGTTGAAATATTGGGCCCACTTTTAGTGGCCCAAATTAGATTTCAGTTTTTCCTATAAATCTCAAAGCCCACATAGTGGCAGCCTTGTGAGTTTGAGCCCAAGTTGGTGGCAGCTCACTAGGGAGTGGCAAGAGGTGGGAAGTTTAGTCCCACATGGAAAGTTGGGAGGAAGTTAGACCACCTTATAAGGTGGGTTGTTCCACCACTAGTAAGTGAGTGAGAATAGGAGTGCTACACGCGCGCTCCTCCTCCTCCTCGCTCGCTCGTCTCGACTCGACACGACACGTCACGACGCGCGCCGCGCTCGTGGTGAGTGGATTGAGCCTCGAGCCGAGACTTTCCTTACTTTTTGCAGCTCAGGAAAACGAACAGAGTCCTAGACGGACGCGTCGCAGTTAGTCGGTTCGGGTCGCTCCCGGATCGTGGGCTATCTGTAACCGACTCGAAACGTTCGTGCGACGTGGGCGTGGCCCACGTTGCCTAGGGTTTCCCGAGCCTATATAATCTCCTGCCCGGCTACCGCAGAAACACATCCAATACACGAGTTAGGGTTTCCACCTCTCTCTGCTTGCGCCGCCATCGTAGCCTACTCCATCCCGCGAGCCGACGTGCATCGGCGAACGGGAGAGCAGGTCTCCGGAACCGCTCGTCCTTGCGATCCTGTACGGGAGAGGGCGAATTAGGTTTTTGGGAAGCGCTCTGCGCGACTGCTCAAGCTCTTCATCACGGGTCGCCTTCCGTCCAAGTCGGGCGGTGCTGCCTACCGTCGTCTTCAACGCCGTCTACTTCGACCCGTCGTCCCCATCGTCAACAACGTTGTCATCAACAACGTTACTGCTGCGACATCATCTGCTACACCTCCACCGCCACCTCCACCAGATCGGTACGTGCGACATATCTCGATCTGTTTAGCGATGGATGCTTTACCGTTTGCGCTGCTGCTACTCATGTTGATTAATGCATCTAGTATGTTTGAGTTTCACATGTTAGTAGTTGCTGCCATCATGTTTTATATTCTGGAATTAATCATGGAAATTGTGCCTAATTATCCAACAATCCAAAAACCTAATTGTAGGCAATTTCCTGAGTTAACAATGGCTGGTTTTGCTGATGCACTGAGGCCGGATAAGTTTACCGGTGTGCACTTTAAGAGGTGGCAGGTTAAGGCCACGCTCTGGCTTACTCATCTGAAAGTGTTCGAAGTTAGTGATGGTTTACCTGAAGGAACTATATCTGACCAAGATCAGAACAAGTTCAAGGAAAACAATACTCTCTTCGTCGGATGCGTTCTGAGTATTCTTGCTGATCGTCTGTGTGATGTGTACATGCACATAACAGATGGTAAAGAGCTCTGGGATGCACTGAATGCTAAATTCGGTGCAACCGATGCAGGCAGTGAACTGTACATCATGGAGAGCTTCCATGACATCAGGATGGTAAACAACCGTTCTGTAGTCGAACAAGCTCATGAGATACAGTGCATTGCGAAAGAGCTCGAACTCCTTAAGTGTGCCTTACCTGACAAGTTTGTGGCTGGATGCATCATTGCTAAGTTGCCCCCTTCATGGAGGAACTTTGCCACAACTCTCAAACACAAGAGACAGGAGATATCAGTTGAAAATCTGATAGCGTCTCTTGATGTTGAGGAGAAAGCTCGGGCTAAGGATAATACTGAGAAAGGAGAGGGTCAGTCTAGCGCCAACATGGTGCAGAAGAAACCCTACAGCAAGAACAAAGGGAATAACAAGCCCTCCTTCAATAAGCCTATGAAGACTACAACCTTCAAGAAGAAGAAGATGATAAACAAAGCAGATCTGAGCTGCTTTACCTGTGGAGAGGCTGGCCACTTTTCTAAGGACTGTCCAGAGAGGGCAGACCGCAAGAAAAAGGGGAGGCAAGTCAACACGGTGACCGCTAGCAATGCTGATGGGTACGGTAATCTCTTTACTGTTCTTTCGGTATTTCAATCTCCATGTTGGTGGATTGATACAGGTGCTAATGTTCATGTGTGTGCTGACATATCCATGTTCACTTCTTACCAGGTCGCCCGGGATTCTTCCGTCTTGATGGGGAATGGGTCACATGCTTCTGTTCGTGGTGTTGGCACGGTAGATCTGAAGTTCACTTCGGGGAAGATCGTGCAGCTGAGGAACGTGCAGCATGTCCCTACTATGAACAAGAATCTCGTTAGCGGCTCCCTTCTATGCAGAGATGGGTTTAAGGTTGTTTTAGAGTCGAATAAAGTAGTTGTTTCCAAGTTTGGACAATTTATTGGTAAAGGCTATGAGTGCGGAGGCTTGTTCCGCTTTTCGCTTTCTGATTTCAGTAATAAGTCTGTGAACCATATTTGTGGCAATGTTAGTGATGATACCAGTGTTTGGCATTCTCGTTTATGTCACATTAATTTTGGTTTAATGTCTCGGCTATCCAGTTTAAGTTTAATTCCGAATTTCACCATTGCCAAAGGTTCTAAGTGCCATAGTTGTGTGCAATCAAAGCAACCTCGGAAGCCTCACAAGGCGGCCGAGGAGAGAAACTTGGCACCTCTAGAACTCATACATTCTGATCTATGCGAGATGAATGGTGTGTTGACAAAAGGTGGAAAGAGATATTTCATGACATTGATTGATGATGCGACTAGATTTTGCTATGTTTATTTGTTGCGAACTAAAGATGAAGCTTTAGACTACTTTAAAATTTATAAGGCCGAAGTTGAAAATCAACTAGAGAGAAAGATCAAGCGTCTTAGGTCGGATCGTGGTGGCGAATATTTTCCTAAAATCTTTGATGAATTCTGTGAGGAACATGGCATTATTCATGAGAGGACGCCTCCCTATTCACCCCAATCAAACGGGGTTGCCGAGAGGAAAAACCGCACGCTGACTGACTTGGTGAATTCCATGTTAGCCACTGCTGGTTTATCAAAGGCATGGTGGGGGGAGGCTTTGTTGACTTCATGTCATGTCCTGAATAGAGTTCCTAACAAGAATAAAGATAAAACCCCTTACGAGGAGTGGGCTGGGAGAAAACCATCACTTTCGTATTTGCGCACATGGGGATGTTTGGCGAAAGTCAATATTCCAATTACTAAGAAGCGCAAACTTGGACCAAAGACAGTGGATTGTATCTTTCTAGGTTATGCTCCTCGGAGTGTAGGATATAGATTTTTAGTAGTTCAATCCGAGGTACCTGATATGCATGTTGATACTATTATGGAATCTCGTGATGCAACATTTTTTGAGAATATGTTTCCTATGAAAGATATGCATAGCATTGCTAGAATTTCTACTGAGATAATTCCTGAGTCCAGTACATCTAATGAGTATTTTGAACAATCACATGAGAATGTTACTGAGAAGGATGACAATGAAGCTCCTAAACGGAGCAAGAGACGAAGGATTGAAAAATCCTTTGGTGATGATTTCATTGTGTACCTTGTGGATGATACTCCCACGTCCATTGCAGAGGCATATGCATCTCCAGATGCAGATGACTGGAAAGAAGCTGTCCATAATGAGATGGACTCGATTCTTTCTAATGGAACTTGGGAGTTGTCAGAACGACCCCATGGATGCAAGCCTGTAGGCTGCAAATGGGTGTTCAAGAAGAAGCTAAGACCTGATGGTACTATTGAAAAGTACAAGGCACGGCTTGTAGCGAAAGGCTACACACAGAGAGAAGGCGAAGATTACTTCGACACCTATTCACCTGTCGCTAGACTTACCACCATTCGAGTACTACTATCCATGGCTGCCTCCTATGGTCTTATCGTTCATCAAATGGACGTAAAGACAGCTTTTCTTAATGGAGAGTTGGAAGAGGAAATCTATATGGATCAGCCTGATGGGTTTGTAGTAAAAGGTGAAGAAAGAAAGGTGTGCAAGTTGCTGAAATCTTTATATGGCCTAAAACAAGCACCTAAGCAATGGCATGAGAAGTTTGACAGAACTTTAACTTCTGTAGGCTTTGTTGTCAATGAGGCTGACAAGTGCGTTTACTATCGCCATGGTGGGGGCGAAGGTGTTATACTATGTTTGTATGTGGATGATATTCTGATCTTTGGTACAAACATGAAAGTAATACACGAGGTCAAGTCTTTCTTGTCAAAGAGCTTTGATATGAAAGATCTGGGAGAAGCTGATGTGATTCTGAACATCAAGCTGATTAAGAACGAGAGTGGGATTACTCTAACGCAATCCCATTATGTTGAGAAGATCTTGAGCCGGTTCGGCTATATTGATAGCAAGCCTTCTTCAACACCTTATGATCCCAGTGTGACACTACGCAAGAACCGGAGGATTGCCATAGATCAATTGAGATATTCTCAGATCGTTGGCTCACTCATGTACTTAGCGAGCGCGACTAGACCCGACATCTCTTTTGCTGTTAGCAAGTTGAGTAGGTTCATGTCAAACCCGGGTACTGATCATTGGCATGCACTTGATAGGGTCATGCGCTACCTATGTGGTACAATGAGTTATGGGATTCACTATTCAGGGCACCCAGCTGTGCTTGAAGGATATAGTGATTCGAATTGGATCTCAGATGTAGCTGATCTGTACGCCACAAGTGGGTATGTATTTACCTTTGGAGGTGGCGCAGTGTCATGGAGATCTTGTAAGCAAACCATATTGACGAGGTCAACTATGGAAGCAGAACTTACTGCTTTAGACACAACCACTGTTGAATCAGAATGGTTGCGTGAGCTCTTGATGGACTTGCCTGTGGTTGAAAAACCTGTTCCGGCAATCCTTTTGAATTGTGACAATCAAACTGTAATTGTCAAAGTGAACAATTCTAAGGATAACGCGAAGTCATCAAGACACGTCAAGAGACGTTTGAAGTCTGTCAGGAAATTGCGAAACTCCGGAGTAATAACTGTTACATATATTCAAACAGACAAAAACCTGGCAGATCCCTTTACAAAGGGACTATCACGTAATGTGATAGAAAGTGCATCGAGGGAGATGGGTTTGAGACCCGTTGATGTTACGCCATAGTGGTAACCCAACCTTTGTGATCGGAGATCCCGTGAATTAGGACCTGGGAAGAACAAACTAGTGGTTTAATTGAGGAGAGTATTATGTAACCCTCTCTATGTGAAGATGCACAACTCTCAATTGCTGTAAGGCAGGTTGGCAACAAGCCTTAATGTGTTTATGTTGGCTATTTTAGCAAAGATGCTGTCCTACAGAGCATTCTTGAAATAACACACCTATATGAGTCTGATTGTTAAACGTCGCAATCTATGAGATTTGGGTGATCTCTAGTAAACTCATGAAGAGACCATGAAGTATGACGCATATGCTTCACCCGCGGGGTAGGCTACTGGCAGCCATGTACTGGTCATGACTTTGAGTGAAACCCTGTTCACGCAAAACTTGCAATTCAAGGCTTAGTCCATTGTTCAAGTGTGAGTGGATGTAGCTTAAGGTTCTAGGCGGAAGTTCAACTTAACAGTCTCCGCTGAAACACTGGTATATAAACAAGCAGCGAGTATTGGTAAATCTCTAAATGGGGATTTGAGATCTGGTGGGGGATTGTTGAAATATTGGGCCCACTTTTAGTGGCCCAAATTAGATTTCAGTTTTTCCTATAAATCTCAAAGCCCACATAGTGGCAGCCTTGTGAGTTTGAGCCCAAGTTGGTGGCAGCTCACTAGGGAGTGGCAAGAGGTGGGAAGTTTAGTCCCACATGGAAAGTTGGGAGGAAGTTAGACCACCTTATAAGGTGGGTTGTTCCACCACTAGTAAGTGAGTGAGAATAGGAGTGCTACACGCGCGCTCCTCCTCCTCCTCGCTCGCTCGTCTCGTCTCGACTCGACTCGACTCGACACGACACGTCACGACGCGCGCCGCGCTCGTGGTGAGTGGATTGAGCCTCGAGCCGAGACTTTCCTTACTTTTTGCAGCTCAGGAAAACGAACAGAGTCCTAGACGGACGCGTCGCAGTTAGTCGGTTCGGGTCGCTCCCGGATCGTGGGCTATCTGTAACCGACTCGAAACGTTCGTGCGACGTGGGCGTGGCCCACGTTGCCTAGGGTTTCCCGAGCCTATATAATCTCTTGCCCGGCTACCGCAGAAACACATCCAATACACGAGTTAGGGTTTCCACCTCTCTCTGCTTGCGCCGCCATCGTAGCCTACTCCATCCCGCGAGCCGACGTGCATCGGCGAACGGGAGAGCAGGTCTCCGGAACCGCTCGTCCTTGCGATCCTGTACGGGAGAGGGCGAATTAGGTTTTTGGGAAGCGCTCTGCGCGACTGCTCAAGCTCTTCATCACGGGTCGCCTTCCGTCCAAGTCGGGCGGTGCTGCCTACCGTCGTCTTCAACGCCGTCTACTTCGACCCGTCGTCCCCGTCGTCAACAACGTTGTCATCAACAACGTTACTGCTGCGACATCATCTGCTACACCTCCACCGCCACCTCCACCAGATCGGTACGTGCGACATATCTCGATCTGTTTAGCGATGGATGCTTTACCGTTTGCGCTGCTGCTACTCATGTTGATTAATGCATCTAGTATGTTTGAGTTTCACATGTTAGTAGTTGCTGCCATCATGTTTTATATTCTGGAATTAATCATGGAAATTGTGCCTAATTTTCCAACATTTGTAATATGTTTTGTGAAAGCCAAGTTTACAGCGCTAGCATTGGGACTCTTAGCAAGTTTTTGTAAGAACTTTATAACTTCAGAGATGTGGCAATCATCAAAATCTAAATCATTATGAGCTACAGCAATGGGATCATCATCCCCAAGGTTGGAAAAAATTTCAGCAGTTTTATCACAAGCAATTTCAGCAGTTTTAGCAATTTCAGGCAGTTTTGTACGCTTTGCACTAGGAGTAGAAACATTGCCAACACCAATTATTTTACCATTAATAGTAGGAGGTGCAGCAACATGTGAAGAATCAACATTACTTGTGGTGGTAATAGTCCAAACTTTAGCTACATTTTTCTCTTTAGCTAGTTTTTCATTTTCTTCTCTATCCCACCTAGCACGCAATTCAGCCATTAATCTTATATTCTCATTAATTCTAACTTGGATGGCATTTGCTGTAGTAACAATTTTATTTTCAATATCCCTATTAGGCATAACTTTCGATTTCAAAAGATCAACATCAGAGGCAAGACTATCAACCTTAGAAGCGAGAATATCAATTTTATTGAGCTTTTCCTCAACAGATTTGTTAAAAGCAGTTTGTGTACTAATAAATTCTTTAAGCATAGCTTCAAGTCCAGGGGGTGTGTTCCTATTATTATTGTAAGAATTCCCATAAGAATTAGCATAACCGTTACCATTATTATAAGGATATGGCCTATAGTTATTACTAGAATTGTTCCGATAAGCATTGTTGTTGAAATTATTATTTTTAATGAAGTTTACATCAACATGTTCTTCTTGGGCAACCAATGAAGCTAACGGAACATTATTAGGATCAACATTAGTCCTATCATTCACAAGCATAGACATAATAGCATCAATCTTATCACTCAAGGAAGAGGTTTCTTCAACAGAATTTACCTTCTTACCTTGTGGAGCTCTTTCCGTGTGCCATTCAGAGTAATTAATCATCATATTATCAAGAAGCTTTGTAGCCGCCCCCAAAGTGATGGACATAAAGGTACCTCCAGCAGCTGAATCCAATAAATTCCGCGAAGAAAAATTTAGTCCTGCATAGAAGGTTTGGATGATCATCCAAGTAGTCAGTCCATGTGTTGGGCAATTTTTAACCAGAGATTTCATTCTTTCCCATGCTTGTGCAACATGTTCAGTATCTAATTGTTTAAAATTCATTATGCTACTCCTCAAAGATATAATTTTAGCAGGGGGATAATATCTACCAATAAAAGCATCCTTGCATTTAGTCCATGAATCAATACTATTTTTAGAGATAGCAACCAATCTTTAGCTCTTCCTCTTAATGAGAAAGGAAACAATTTTAATTTTATAATGTCACCATCTACATCTTTATATTTTTGCATTTCACATAGTTCAACAAAATTATTGAGATGGGCAGCAGCATCATCAGAACTAACACCAGAAAATTGCTCTCGCATAACAAGATTCAGTAAAGCAGGTTTAATTTCAAAGAATTCTGTTGTAGTAGCAGGTGGAGCAATAGGTGTGCATAAGAAATCATTATTATTTGTGGTTGTGAAATCACACAACTTAGTATTTTCAGGGGTGGCCATTTTAGCAGTAGTAAATAAAGCAAACTAGATAAAGTAAATGCAAGTAACTAATTTTTTTGTGTTTTTGATATAGAGTGCAAGACAGTAAATAAAGTAAAGCTAGCAACTAATTTTTTTTTGTGTTTTGATATAATGCAGCAAACAAAGTAGTAAATAAAATAAAGCAAGACAAAAACAAAGTAAAGAGATTGGGAAGTGGAGACTCCCCTTGCAGCGTGTCTTGATCTCCGGCAACGGCGCCAGAAATTTGCTTGATGCGTGTAGTTGACACGTCCGTTGGGAACCCCAAGAGGAAGGTGTGATGCGCACAACGGCAAGTTTCCTCAGTAAGAAACCAAGGTTTAATCGAACCAGTAGGAGTCAAGAAGCACGTTGAAGGTTGATGGCGGCGGGATGTAGTGCGGCGCAACACCGGTGATTCCAACGTGGAACCCGCACAACACAACCAAAGTACTTTGCCCCAACGAAATGCTGAGGTTGTCAATCTCAACCGGCTTGCTGTAACAAAGGATTAACCGTATTGTGTGGAAGATGATTGTTTGCAGGAAAAAGAAAACAAGTATTGCAGTAGATTATATGCGATGTAAAGAATAGGACCGGGGTCCACAGCTCACTAGAGGTGTCTCTCCCATAAGATAAAAGCATGTTGGGTGAACAAATTTATCGGCAATTGACAAATAGAGAGGGCATAACAATGCACATACATGTCATGATAAATATAGTGAGATTTAATTGGGCATTACGACAAAGTACATAGACCGCTATCCAACATGCATCTATGCCTAAAAAGTCCACCTTCAAGTTATCATCCGAACCCCTTCCAGTATTAAGTTGCAAACAACAGACAATTGCATTAAGTATGGTGCGTAATGTAATCAATAACTACATCCTTAGACATAGCATCAATGTTTTATCCCTAGTAGCAACAGCACATCCACAACCTTAGAACTTTCTGTCACTGTCCCAGATTCAATGGAGGCATGAACCCACTATCGAGCATAAATACTCCCTCTTGGAGTTAAGAGCAAAAACTTGGCCAGAGCCTCTACTAATAACGGAGAGCATGCAAGATCATAAACAACACATAGGTAATAACTTGATAATTAACATAACATAGTATTCTCTATCCATCGGATCCCGACAAACACAACATATAGTATTACAGATAGATGATCTTGATCATGTTAGGCAGCTCACAAGATCCAACAATGAAGCACAATGAGGAGAAGACAACCATCTAGCTACTGCTATGGACCCATAGTCCAGGGGTGAACTACTCACTCATCACTCCGGAGGCGACCATGGCGGTGAAGAGTCCTCCGGAGATGAATCCCCTCTCCGGCAGGTGCCGAGGGATCTCCGTAATCCCCCGATGGGATGGCGGCGGCGGCATCTCTGAAGGTTTTCCGTATCGTGGCTCTTGTACCGGGGGTTTCGCGACGGAGGCTATTTGTAGGCGGAAGGGCGGGGGGGCCACACGAGGGCCCACACTATAGGTCGGGCGGCCAAGGCCCGGGCCGCGCCCGCCCTATGGTTTGGCCACCTCGTGGCCCCACTTCGTCTCCTCTTCGGTCTTCTGAAGCTTCGTGGCAAAATAGGACCCGGCGTTGATTTCGTCCAATTCCGAGAATATTTCTTTACTAGGATTTCTGAAACCAAAAACAAGCAGAAAACAGAACTGGCACTTCGGCATCTTGTTAATAGGTTAGTTCCAGAAAATGCACGAATATGACATTAAGTGTGCATAAAACATGTAGATATCATCAATAATGTGGCATGGAACACAAGAAATTATCGATACGTCGGAGACGTATCAATATCCTTCATCAATTTCTTCTTATTGCAACCTTGAAGCCAACAAATGGTTCAAGAATTGCCTATGGACAACTCCTACAAATATAACTCAGGGCTCACTTCATCTTCATCTTCAAGACATACTTGACACTTGATATCCTTCATCAATTTCTTCTTATTGCAACCTTGAAGCCAACAAATGGTTCAAGAATTGCCTATGGACAACTCCTACAAATATAACTCAATGCAAACATTAGTCCATAGGGATTGTCATTAATTACCAAAACCACACATGGGGGCTCCATGCACTTTCAATCTCCCCCATTTTGGTAATTGATGACAATCTCCCCCACTATTGGTATTCTATGCATGAGGCTTGCAACTTATAGGATGTCTTATGCATAACACATATGAATTATTACTACCATTGACAAAATTGTTTCTATGTTTTCAAAATAAAAGCTCTAGCACAAAAATAGTAATCCATGCTTCCCTCTGCGAAGGGCCTTTCTTTTACTTTATGTTGAGTCAGTTTACCTACTTCCTTCTATCTTAGAAGCAAACACTTGTGTCAACTGTGTGCATTGATTCCTACATACTTGCTTATTTGCATTCATCATATTACTTTGTGTTGACAATTATCCATGAGATATACATGTTGAAGTTGAAAGCAACTGCTGAAACTTATATCTTCCTTTGTGTTGCTTCAAAACTTTCTACTAAGAATTTATTGCTTTATGAGTTAACTCCTATGCAAGACTTATTGATGCTTGTCTTGAAAGTACTATTCATGAAAATCTTTGCTATATGATTCAGTTGTTTAATCATCATCTTTACCATTGCTTTGAATCACTTCATTCATCTCATATGCTTTACAATAGTATGATCAAGATTATGTTGGTAGCATGTCACTTCATAAATTATTCTTTTATCGTTTACCTACTCGAGGAGTAGGAACTAAGCTTGGGGATGCTTGATACGTCTCCAACGTATCTATAATTTCTGATGTTCCATGCTAGTTTTATGACAATACCTACATGTTTTGTTCACACTTTATATCATTTTTATGCATTTTCCTGAACTAACCTATTAACAAGATGCCGAAGTGCCAGTTCCTGTTTTCTGCTGTTTTTGTTTCAGAAATCTTACACGAAATATTCTTGGAATTGGATGAAACAAAAGCCCACGATCTTATATTTCACGGAAGGTTCCAGAGCACCAGAGGGCCAGAGGGGAGCCAAGGGGCCCCACCCCCAAGGGCTGCGGCCAGGGGGCGCGCCCCCTATGGTGTGGGACCCTCGGGACCTCCGAGGCTGCCCTTCCGCCTATAAAGTCTCTCCGTCGCGAAAACCCTAAAGAGATAAGCCACGAGACGAGAAAAGTTACGCAGCCGCCACCATCGCGGCAAGCCCGAGGGACAAGTCTCTGCTCCAGACGCCGCCGGACGGGGAATTGCCCCCATCTCCATCGACACCACCGCCATCTTCATCGCCGCTTGCTGTCTCCCATGATGAGGAGGAGTATTCTCCCCCGAGGCTGAGGCTCTACCGGTAGCTATGTGGTTCATCTCTCTCTCCCATGGTGTGATCTATATGAATATGTAGATGTTACTCTTGTCTATTATGCACTCTAGAGGTTACTTTAATATGAACTCCGGATGTTGTGGAGCTTGTTTACTCCGGCTTGAGGTGTGCTTTTGTAGCCCTACACAATGAATGGTGTTTGTTATCCAACAAGAGAGTGTTTGAGAGTAGTACTTATTTGTTCATCTATGTGATCATAGGCTTTGCAATCTAGATGTCATATGCTATTCAAGTGTTTTATTATGTGAACTTTGGAGTTACTGTGACCTCGGTGTAATGGTGACAGTGTGTGCGCCGTGTGTAACTCCCTTATGAATTGTGGTGTGTTAGTACCTCCTATGAATGCTCACGGTGACGGTGTGGGGTGTTTATTAGTACTTGGGAATACGCCTTTGAGGTGTGCTTTTGCACACTTGCCCAATGAATTTGAGTTCTTTATTCAACAGGAGAGTAGTATGATGAAGTGCTTATTTATATTCAATTATGATTGCAATGTTGAGAGTGTCCACTAGTGAAAGTAGGATCCCTAGGCCTTGTTTCTAAGCATTGAAACACCATTTCCAACAAGTTCTGTTACATGTTTGCTTGCTGCCATCTTTATTTCAGATTGCAATTACTACTTACAATCATCCATTATACTTGTATTTCACTATCTCTTCGCCGAACTAGTGCACCTATACATCTGACAAGTGTATTAGGTGTGTTGGGGACACAAGAGACTTCTTGTATCGTAATTGCAGGTTGCTTGAGAGGGATATCTTTGACCTCTACCTCCCTGAGTTCGATAAACCTTGGGTTATTCACTTAAGGGAAACTTGCTCGTTCTACAAACCTCTGCTCTTGGAGGCCCAACACTGTCTACAAATAGAAGTGCATGACACTCAGGTTACACTATTGGGTCGGCCTTGGCTTTATGACCGTTCTGTACAACACAATGGCCGTGCCAATACATATCACTTGGAGTACAAGGGCAAGAAAATTAACTTACAACCTATGTCACCACAAAAAATTGTCAATGAGTCTCGTCAGAAGATTGAAGTCAACTTGGAGGATGCTCCTTTAGATAGGCGAGAGAATTGTAATATTGTGAGTGATATAACGAAAAGTGAGCGAGTGAATTCCTTAGTTTCATTAGCCACCAAAGAAGACATGAGAGAATTTAGTGAGGATCCTACGGCCATGCCTCTTGTGCTTTTGTACAGGGGTACGGTTTTGGTTTCTAACGACATGACCCCTCTTCCTCTTGGTGTTTCTAATGTTTTGCAGGAATTCGGCGACGTGTTTCCGGAGGAGGTACCCGCAGGATTACCACCATTGCGAGGTATTGAGCATCAAATTGACTTGATTCCCGGAGCTTCGCTGCCCAATAGGGCGCCATATAGAACAAATCCCGAAGAGACGAAGGAAATACAGAAGCAAGTACAAGCGCTACTCGACAAAGGTTATATCCGCATAAGCCTTAGTCCTTGTGATGTTCCTGTTATTCTAGTTCCTAAGAAAGATGGTACATGGCGTATGTGCGTAGATTGTAGAGCTATAAACAACATTACTATTCGATATCGTCATCCTATTCCCCGTTTAGAGGATATGCTAGATGAATTGAGTGGTGCTGCTGTGTTCTCTAAAATTGATTTGCGTAGTGGTTATCATCAAATTAGGATGAAAGAAGGGGATGAGTGGAAAACTGCCTTTAAAACAAAATTTGGTTTATATGAGTGGTTAGTAATGCCTTTTGGTTTGACTAATGCACCTAGCACTTTCATGAGACTGATGAACCATGTTTTGCGTGAATTTATTGGCAAATTTGTGGTTGTGTACTTTGATGATATATTAATCTACAGCCGCAATGAATCTGATCATACTATACATATTCGACATGTTTTGCAAGTGTTGCGTGATAATAAACTATATGGTAATCTTGAGAAGTGCACATTTTGCAAAGATAAGGTCATATTTCTGGGTTATGTTGTCTCTAAGCATGGAGTAGAAGTAGATGTGTCTAAAATTGAAGCTATTCAAAATTGGCCTACTCCCATGAATGTGAGTCAAGTAAGAAGTTTTCATGGTCTAGCTGGGTTTTATAGAAGATTTGTGCCCAACATTAGTGAAAGGACACGGATGTCGCCTAGAGGGGTGGTGAATTTAAAACTTTTACGAGATGGGCTTAACAAATGCGGAATAAAACTAGCGTTTACTTTGTCAAGCCCAAAGCCTATATACTATTGTTCACCTATGTGCACCAACAACTTATTCTAAGCAATGGTTCACCTATGTGCACCAACAACTTATGCTAAGCAATACAAGCAAGTATGTGATAGCAAGATATATATAACTTCAAGCACGATGGCTATCACAAGGTAAAGTGCATAAGTAAAGAGCTCGGGTATAGAGATAACCGAGGCACGCGGGAGACGATGATTTATCCCGGAGTTCACACTCTTGCGAGTGCTAATCTCCGGTGGAGAGGTGCGGTTGCTTAGTGCTCCCGAACGCCACAAGAGGCTCACCTTGAGGTGTGGTTGCTCGATGCACACCAACGCCACAAAGGCCTCACCCCAAGATGCGGTACTCACACCACACACCGAACGCCACGAAGGCGCCTCACCTAAATCTCCGGTGACCCTCGCCACAAAGGCCTAGGTCACGGTTCCACTAAGGGATTTCCTTCGAGGCGGAAACCGGGCCTTACACAAAGATTGGGGCACACATCCACAACTTAATTGGAGGCTCCCAACAAATCGCCACAAAGGCGTAGAATCCGTCTAGGGTTCCAAGAACCCAAGAGTAACAACCTTCTTGCTTTCACCACCACGAATCACCGTGGAGAACTCGAACCGATGCACCAAATGCAATGGCAAGAACACCACAAAGATGCTCAAGTCCTTCTCTCTCAAATTCCAACAAAGCTACAAAAGCTATTGGGGGAATAAGAGAGGAAGAACAAAGGAATTCACAAAGAACACCAAGATCTAGATCTAGAGAGTTCCACTCACAAAGAGATGGATTTGATTGGTAGAAGTGTAGATCTAGATCTCCTCTCTCTTTTCCCTCAAATGGGGGCAAGAATCATGGAGGGATTGAGAGATAGTGCAAGCTTCTCTAGTTCAACAATGGAGGAGAGAGAGAGTGAGAGAAGCAACAGCCCAAGGAGGAAGAAGGGGGTATTTATACCCCCCAAGAAAATCGAGCCGTTGGGCAAAACCAGGGCCGGATAATCCGGCCGGGCCGGATAATCCGGGACAAAACCGGAACAATATCCGGGCAAATGTCCGGCCCCTATACTGAGTAGCAATTCCTGGTCCTTAATTTCGAGGGGGCCGGATATTTCCGAAATATCCGGCCCGGATAATCCGGCCCGGATATTTCCGAAATATCCGGCCTAAGCAAACTGCAGAAACACCAAAACTAAAACGGGCATAACTTTTGCATCCGGACTCCGATTTCGATGATCTTGGGCTCGTTGAAATCACAACAACGAGCTCTACAACAATATGCATAGAAACATCATAGTCCAGCAAAGGAGGATAGAAACAAATGATGAAAGGTTTGACCTATCTCAAAAAGACATACCGGTAAAACCTCCAATCTTGAAAATGCAACAAGTTGCCCATGGAAAAACCATTCTCAATGAACTAGAGCTTGTCATGAGAATAAGCACAAGCTCTAAATCATCACATGGATAAGATTCAAATAACAACCAAGAAAGATGATGAACCAAACTCGAAAACGCAACAAGTGATCTATGCGAAATCCGTTTTCGATGAACTAGAGCTTGTCATGAGAATAAGCACAAGCTCTAAAACATCACATGGATAAGGTCCAAATAACAACCAAGAAAGATGATGCAAGGATGCAAAGGTTTGAGCTCTCTCCGAACGATACGATCGAGTTACTCACTCGAGAGCCCTCTTGATAGTACGGCAACTAAACTATAAACCGGTCTCCAACTACACTATGAGACCGGTGAGAAAGAAACCCTATCAAGAGCAAACCTTATACTTGCGCATTCCACTTGAGCTCGATGACGACGATCTTGACCTCAACAAGATGGAACGCCTTTCTTGCTTGTGCTTGCTTGATGAAGTCTTGTGGATTGCTCCCCCATAATCCACCATGGGAGAGCTTCTTCTTTGGCGCATCTTCACATAACCATGACCACCATGTGGATGGCAAGCTCCCCCATAATCCACCATGGGAGAGCTTCTTCTTCGGCGCATCTTCACATATCCATGATCACCATATGGATGGCAAGACTCAAGCAAAGGATCTCTTCGAGATGGCTCATCTTGAACTTGCACTTCATTCTTCATTCTTCATCATATTGATGTCTTGAAGTAACTTGAGGGCTCACTTCATCTTCATCTTCAAGACATACTTGACACTTGATATCCTTCATCAATTTCTTCTTATTGCAACCTTGAAGCCAACAAATGGTTCAAGAATTGCCTATGGACAACTCCTACAAGTAACTTGAGGGCTCACTTCATCTTCATCTTCAAGACATACTTGACACTTGATATCCTTCATCAATTTCTTCTTATTGCAACCTTGAAGCCAACAAATGGTTCAAGAATTGCCTATGGACAACTCCTACAAATATAACTCAATGCAAACATTAGTCCATAGGGATTGTCATTAATTACCAAAACCACACATGGGGGATCCATGCACTTTCAATCTCCCCCATTTTGGTAATTGATGACAATCTCTTTGAGAGGGTTTATATAAGGAATTTAAGTAACAAATAAGTTGAATATATAGAGCAAACTCCCCCATAATATATGCATGTGTGAATGATCTTGACTTTCATTGCATATATTGGCATTCAAAGCCTAGTGGAGTTTCCTCTAAATATTCAACTATGCAAAGCAACAAGATGCAATGCAATAAAGGCACATGCTTAAGCACAAAGCAAAAACATAACCAAATTCCCTTAAACCCTCCAAACTTCTCCCCCATTGGCACCAATTGCCGAAATGGGTGAAAAATTTAGAAGGCCAATATAGTGGAATCAAATGCACATATCCAATGACGAATATTCGGAAGGAATCACACTATAGATAGGATCAAAGATTGCAAAAAGATAACAAAGTCAAGAAGCTTCAACAAATGAAGCAAGCAACCAAATGAACCACAAGGAAGATACCAAAAGAAAGATAGATATTATGATAAGATCAAGAAGATTGCTCTAAATAATATGAGGAAGCTCCCCAAGGTTTGTGCACAAAACTAGACAATTTGCATTGGAGTATAAAGTGCACAAACATGGAATCATCACTCCCATAATATCATTCAAAAACAAAAGATACCAAGTGAATCAAACTCTAATGATCACCACAAGATAGTGTTCTAAATCAAATGAGGAAGCTCCCCAAGGTACATGCATAAAATAAAATGTTGCATTTGAATACAATATGCATAACATGGAATCCTCACTCCCTCATTTAAAACACAAACATTTGTAATAGATCATAGATAGAAAAGTAAGCTAAACACTTGCAACAAACAAATAGTTGAGCAACAAGTAAGAGGCACCATAATAAAAAGGCTCAACCAAGAGGATATGTGAAAGGCATGATAAAGCATATTATAAGACTATTACAAGGATGAGCAAAAAGCATCATCATAGTCTTCAATGAATTATATTGCTTAGCATGACCAATCAACACGCAATAAATAAATAAGATATCAAAAGGAGATGTATCATCTCTTATGTGTATAAGTTTCTCTAAGTGGGCAATATCACAAAGATATTTATCCACAAAGAAACATGCACACATAAAATAGATACGCAAGAAAAATAGTATGATATCCAAGACGAAGTCATGCAATATACCAATAAGAATTTTTGCTTAATAGCATGGCCAAAGGCTCAATTTTATCTTATTGTACATTCATGAACTTCAACCACAAACAACTAAAATACATCACAAATATCAACAAGGGATAGAAGATAGTTGGGATGCATTTGAGAAAGGCAACAAGTATCACAAACGGGGATACCAAAAGAAGTAACTAAATTTGCACTTTCATCTATATTGCACATGTGAGAGCCTTGAGGAATTGATATGCAACAAAATTGCTAGATAGGCATAGTTGGGATGGATGAATCATGAGCATGATTTAAAATACTTCCCAACAAATGCACTCATCTCAAATTACTCACATTCACAATAAAGAGGTTTCATTAAGACTTTTGCAAGAAGCACAACATTTGCAAATCAAGAGATTCATGCCAAGATGCAACCATAAGGTTGGATACAAGAAAAGTATGCATGAGAAGATACTTGTTACCAAGATAGCATTGGTGTGGATGTAGTAGATATGTGTTCGTTGACCATCCTAGCTTGCCTCAAGTTACCATTGAGTCACCACTTCTTTCCAAGAGTGAGACAAGCATTCAATGCATATCCATTGTACCTAACACAAAGGTAAGTACAAAATGGTCCCCAAACTAATTGGGTCCGAAGTAGTTAGACACACTACAACATATAGGACAAACTCCACAATTCTATGTGCATATAGATATGAAATTGAATTTCATGCACATCTTAGCCAAATTAGGATTTGATGGAGTTTACCCTATATATTGGATCAAAGAAAGTGACACATGCCATAAGATATACATATATTAAATATGCATGCACAATACTTTCAAGAACCAAAGGAAGATACAATTTGGACAAAACACCAAATAAACCAAGAGACAATGGTTGTCCAAATTATATCAAAGAATCAAATCAACACAAGATTGACTTCAAAGACTTATCTCATTATAAGAAGCTAATTAAACCTAAACACAAAGGAATGAGATAACCAACTCCCAAGAGAGCAAGGTTCCAACAAATAAACCAAACCCTCGAAACTTTTTATGATGGCACAAAGTACCAAAAAGAAAATTTTATGTCTCCCAAAACCAAATTTTTGATAAAGATCAAGAGATGTTAAGCATTCTAATAATATAGAAGAGCTCCCCCAAGTTTGGTGCATTATCTAGGATTTTTTATATGAATACAAAATGCACAAAACTAGGATCATCACGCTACCTATATCTTCTAACAATGCTAAGAAAGTTTGAATAGACAACTTAGATCCATAAGATGCAAGGAAGACACATGGGAGTCAAAGCACAACAAATTCATGGCAATAAATAAGGCAATATAAATACAAGAGTGAAAGGATCGTATGCCGCACCTAGAGGGGGGGGGGTGAATAGGTGCTAACCAATTTTTAGTTCTTTTTCAATTTAGGCTTGACACAAAGGTAAATTCTCTAGATATGCAACTAAGTGAATTTACCTATATGACAAGGCTAACAACTAAGCAAGATATATCTAAGCAATATAGAGATAGAATAGGATAGAGGTAACCGAGAGTGGAGCACGCGATGACACGGAGATGATTCCCGTAGTTCCCTTCCTTTGCAAGAAGGTACGTCTACGTTTGGAGGAGTGTGGTTGCTACGAAAGCCAAACCAACAGCCACGAAGGCTTCACTCAGATCTCCGGTGAGCAACGCCACGAAGGCCTAGCCCACTTCCACTAAGGGATTTCCTCGAGGCGGAAACCGGGCCTTTACAAGGTTCTTGGGGCACACATCCACAACCAAATTGGAGGCTCCCAAATCTGTTACAACACAACAATCAACAACAATACATCAACACAAATCAACTAGGGAACCAAATAGGAACACTAGCATGAGATCCCTCAAACAAGAGAGGGGGAAATGAAGAACGCTTCGGTGAGGATGTAGATCGGTGTCTTCTCCTTCGAATCTCCAAAGATCAAGAGCTTTGGTTGGGGGAGGAAGGAGATCTTGCAAATCTTGAGTTTCTTGAGGTGGCTCTAATGGAGGTGGCTTGGCAGATTTCTTGTGTAATGATTGAGCAAGCAACCAAGGTAGAAGAAGGGGGGTATTTATACCCCCTCACAAAATTGAGCCGTTGCTGCTTCCGGGGGGGGCGGATAATCCGGCCTAAGTAAGGGCCGGATAATCCGCCCCCCCGATAATCCGGTCTTCGGGACAAAACCATGACATTGTCCGGCCAAAAGTCCGGCCCATGTAGAGCCACATTTCTTCCAGTCCTTAAAAATGGGGGCCGGATATTTCCAAAATATCCGGCCCGGATAATCCGGCCCTGGTACAATACCGGGACAATATCCGGGCAAATGTCCGGCCCCCATACTGCGCAGCTTTTCCTCGAAGACTTAGCCAAAACAGGGGGCCGGATATTTCAACAATATCCGGCCCGGATTATCCGGCCTGGCCAACTTTTTCTGATTTCTTTTGACAGACGATCAAATCCAACACACATGAATAAATATCTATGTAATCCCTGTACCACTTAAACAAACATTAGTGTATCACATATATTGACATCAAACACACAAAACATAATGTGAGAGATGTTCTTTCAATCTCCCCCTTTTTGGTGTTTGATGACAATATACGGATTTGCAAGAGAATCACTATAGAGACAAGCATGATGGCAAAACATAGAGGCACTCCCCCTACATGTGTGCATATAAGTAATTTGCATTTGAATACAAATACACAACACATAGGAGTATGGTGCCTCAACACAAGAGATATCCAACATGAGCTCTAACAAAAGACATTGACACATATGAAGTTGAGATAGGATGAAGGAAGTCATACCCATGTGTAGATATGTAATACGAAGATATAGCATCACACATAATGTAATATCCTTGATCTCAACAAATAGAAATCCGAAAACCATAACAATGTCTCCCATAACAATGTCTCACACCACATAGCACATAGTTTTGAACGGCACACAAACAAACCAAATAGTTCAAATAAGAGGGAACACAAGCAATATAAGAATGATAAACGCATATGCTTGTGCCCAAACCATGCAAATCCCCGAGAATCCTAATAGAACACTTCTCCCCCTTTGGCATCGAGACGCCAAAAAGGGGACAAGCGCGATGCTACACGTCCCATGGGAATCACTCGGAGGCATAATCATCATCGGACTCTTGCACTCTTCTTCTTCTTCTTCTTCTTCCTCTTCATCAGTGTCAGGAGCATCCGGAGAACGACGAGAGGTGTTGGACCTTTGAAGGCAATCATCAAGATCACTCCATGGAACCTGTGCAGAGTGCCATCCACTGTAACCCTGGTGAGCTGGAGGCTGAGGCGGGGGACCTTGATCACCACTGAGCTTGTGTAGAATAACCGCCTGAGTATGCTTAATCTCAGAACGCTCTCGGCTAGCTGCATAGTTCTCCTTATGGATCTCAATGTTCATGCAAAGGATGTGACGCTGAAACCAACTAAGCCGGGTCACTTGCTTCCTCATAGCCGGGACATCAGGATGACGAGCAGGAGCAACACCACTAGAACGAGCATCACCCATGAAAGAGTCAGGTGCAGGTACAGCTGAAGAGACTGGCTTAAGCTTGTAGGCCTTCTTGACATGGTGCTTCACCAAAGGATACCCACTCAAGTCTTCACACACAGCCACAGAGTTGTTGATGAGAAGCTGGATGTAGGGTGCATAAGGTATGGTGGTCCGGGAGACCATGGCATCACGGATCTCATGGAAGATAAAGTCCATGATATCAAGAGTGTAGTCCCGCACCTCATCACCATCACGAGCACACTTATAGCTGAGGTGCATAAGGTCCACAAGGGCTCCCCGGAGAGCATCATTGTTACCACCACTTGGGCAAATGGTTGCCCGAAAGAACCGAAGCAACTGACTGTATATGGGAAGCAGCCCCTTAGCTTGACCAATTTTTCCCGCTGAGGTATAGAGATGCACAAGAGCATTCTTATCTGTCTGTTGTGGTCCATGAAGGCGACGACCCCCATCAACAGGAACTCCAAGAAAACCAGCAAAACTGACGCAGAGTGGCACTGCAGTGAGTGGAGCCAGTCATCCATTCCATAGTGCGTTCCTCATCTTTCTTGATTGCCAAAGTGGCAAAGAATTGCTTCACCAACTCTGGGCTATAGTCACATTGAATCTTCATGATATCTTTCAAGCCCATTCTTCCAACTACCCAGATGGCATCTTCAAAGTGATCATTTGCAGTTAGAATGTCCACATCAATGGCTTGCATGGGTCTCAGATTCTTCATGGGCTCATAGATGTCCTTGTAGATGTACACCTGCTCCATGCACCAAAATCTCCTGCCCTCAATCTCTTCATCCCTTGGAACATCTTCATACCAGTTCTTCAAGCGGATAGCGGAATAAGAGACTGGGTCCATGGCCTTGTAGTTCTCCCTCACTTCCTTGTTCTTCCGCCTTGAAGTGACGGACTTGCGAGGTGCATTGGGTGCAAACTCGTCACTAGATCGATCATGCCTTTGGCGTCTCCGACCACCCCGAGAAGCACCACCTGTGAGAAGCAAAGGCGGGTAGCAAAGAGAAGGTAATGCTCATAAGTCATGTAAGATACAGTAATATACTCGAGAAACATGCTATAAGTCGGTACAAATCTAGACATGATAGATTGAAGCAAAACTGCAGCGGCGATGAAGCTCCAGGCCGGATAATCCGGTGTCCCCTGGGGGCGGATAATCCGGCCCGGCCGGATAATCCGGCCTGCTCGGGGGGCGGATAATCCGGCCCTGAGATGTGCAGATTTCCAATCAAAAACTTGTCTAAGACTAGATCGGCCTCATAGCATGCAAGAGGAGTACACTACACGTGATTTGGAACAACTAGACACCAATTCCACCAAGAAAATAGCACATATAAAACACAACATCTAGGGTTAGAGATTGTGAATCATACCCACATCCATTGTGGAAACCGCTTGGAGGAGAAGGTAGCTAGGGAGGAGATGCACCCGATCCACCCAAGAACTCCGAGAGGGGGCGGACGGAGCGTCTCCGGCGAGGAGGAGGAACTCCGGCGGCTTGAGGAGGAAGAAGGGGGGCGCGTGGGGGAACTGATTGGTGTGCCAACCGTTCACCCCGCGGCCTCCCTTAGTCTTCCCGCAAAACGCCCAGGCCGGATAATCCGGCCCAAAGTGAGGGCGGATAATCCGGCCCGGCCGGATATTCCGGGGCGCCAGGGGGGCGGATTATCCGGTGTTCTGGAAAATTCCAGAACACCGTAAATCCTGCCTATCTTTAGTTGGTTATTTGCGAACCCATATGTGGTGCAATAAACTATCACCTCACATATAAGATGCATATTTACCAATAAGATGGGGCAACCTAGATCATCCGACCGAGAAACCTCAAACTCCAAGTTTTTACCAAACATGACAAATGAGCAAGATGGAAGTGGCTTATAGGAGAGTGTAGGCTTAGGTTTAGAGGGTTCAAACTGTTAATGGTACATGATCACTCAAGTTTGCAAGATATGAGCAAATAAGGCCAAACTAGAGTGATTTCCCATAAGAACATGGAGTTGTCAAATAAAAGGCGATAAGATCCAAATAACTCCAACTCTTCACAAAGAAGAGTGTGGTGGCCTAGGCCACCATATATGAGTGTTGTGGCATGGCACCGCGAAGATATATCTTGGGTCCAAGCCACTACTCATCATTGAAGCTCACATATCAACATATGATATAAAGAGAATGATTTCTTTAATGTTGGCATTATGGGGGGAGGGATAGCTCAATAATTTAAACCGCACTCCCCCTATTTCCATGCCCACATCTAAACCAAATAAAGTTTTGAGACGAAGGTGTGTTTGCAAGATGGTCAAGCTATACTCCTTGAATCGATGATATTTAGCTCATTCCTCAAATAAGTGAACCTTGCTTCATCAAGAGGCTTCGTGAATATATCGGCAAGTTGATCTTTGGTAGGAACATAGATGAGCTCAATATCACCACGGGCAACATGATCCCTAATGAAATGATTCCGGATCTCAATATGCTTCGTTCTTGAATGTTGCACCGGATTATAGGCAATCTTGATAGCACTTTCATTGTCACATAATAGAGGCACTTTGTCACAAATGACACCGTATTCCTTTAAAGTTTGCCTCATCCATAACAATTGAGTGCATCCACTTGCGGCGGCAACATATTCGGCTTCGGCGGTGGAGAGAGATATACAATTTTGCTTCTTAGATGACCAACACACCAAGGACCTACCAAGAAATTGGCAAGCCCCGGAGGTTGATTTCCTATCATCCTTGTCTCCCGCCCAATCCGCATCGGTGTACCCATTGAGAATAAAGCTTGAGCCTTTGGGGTACCAAATACCATATCTTGGGGTATCAACCAAATATCGAAAGATTCTTTTGAGAGCCATCATGTGGCTCTCCTTAGGAGAAGCTTGATACCTTGCACACACACCAACACTCAACACTATGTCCGGTCTAGATGCACAAAGGTAAAGCAAGGATCCAATCATGGAGCGATATACCTTTTGATCCACCTCTTTACCATTGGGATCTAGTGCAAGATGACATTTGGTAACCATAGGAGTGGCCACACCCTTCAACTCGGTCATCTTGAACCTCTTGAGCATGTCTTGGAGATATTTTGCTTGGTTGATGAAGGTTCCTTCTCTCAATTGCTTGATCTCAAAACCAAGGAAAAACTTCATCTCTCCCATCATAGACATCTCAAACCTATCGGTCATAAGCTTTGAGAATTCATCATTGAAAGCTTTGTTAGTAGAGCCAAATATAATATCATCAACATATAATTGGCAAACGAAAAGCTCCCCATTGACCCTCTTAGTAAAAAGAGTGGGGTCGATTAGCCCAACATCAAACCCACGGTCTACCAACAATTCCTTAAGGTGCTCGTACCAAGCTCTAGGAGCTTGTTTGAGACCATAAAGTGCTTTATCAAGCTTGTAGACATGGTTAGGAAAGTTGAGATCCTCGAACCCCGGGGGTTGCTTAACATAAACCTCTTCATGCAAAGGACCATTAAGAAATGCACTTTTCACATCCATTTGTTGTAATTTAAAGTTATGATGCGATGCATAAGCAAGAAGGATACGTATGGACTCAAGGCGAGCCACGGGAGCATAGGTTTCTCCAAAGTCAATTCCCTCAACTTGAGAGAACCCTTGAGCCACCAATCTTGCCTTGTTCCTCACAACATTGCCAAACTCATCTTGCTTGTTCTTGAATATCCATTTAGTGCCAATAACATTGCGGCACTCCTTTGGCTTCTCTACTAAGGTCCACACTTTGTTGCGCTTGAAGTTGTTGAGTTCTTCGTGCATAGCTTCCATCCAATCCGAATCTTCAAGGGCTTCAAATACTTTCTTGGGTTCCACTAAGGAGATATAAGCATGATGATTGCTAAAATTAGCCAATTGCCTTCTTGTGGAAACCTTTGCCCTTACATCACCAAGAACCTTGTCATGTGTGTGTTCAAGACGCTCAAGTTGCCTTTCTCTTCTTGCTAGACGACGGGCCTCGATCTCCTCCTTGGTTCTTCTTGGCCTTGGAGGTGTCACTTGATCAACTTGATCATTTGGGTCCCCGTCTTGACCTTCAACTTGAGCAACTACAATCTCTTGTGGGTGCTCAACATCATGTGCTTGATCTTGGACATCATTTGGTGCGGAGCAAATATCAAATGGATACTCGTCGGAACCATCATGGATTCTTGGTTGATCATGACCTTGATCTTGTTCTTGATCTTGCACACTAGAGGGAGGGTTTTATTCTTGTTCTTGGGTTGGTGCATCATTTGCTTCACTTGATGGGGTTTGTTGATGTTGAGAAGATGAGGGCTCCACCGTGGTAGAGCATAGTCCTTCCCGAGATGCCACACCGTGTCCCTCAATGGGGCGGAAAAATCCCACACCCATTCTTACTATGGCATCTTGAGGTATTTCATCACCTGCACATACATCAACTTGCCCCACTTGGGAGCCATCATTTTCTTCGAACTTCACACTACAAGATTCAATGATAATCCCGGAGGATACATCAAAGATTCTATAAGTGTGAGATTCGGCACCGTAACCAACAAATATACCCTCCAAAGCTTTAGGAGCAAATTTAGACAAACGAACCCCTTTGATTTTGTAGAAACACTTACACCCGAACACCTTGAAGTATGAGATATTAGGCTTGTTCCCGGTGAGTATTTCATATGGAGTCTTGTTCAAGCCCTTGCGGAGATAGAGCCGGTTGGAGGAGTGACAAGCGGTGGAGATGGCTTCGGCCCAAAAGTTATAGCGGGATTTATACTCCGCCATCATAGACCTTGCCATATCCATAAGAGTCCGGTTCTTCCTCTCCGCAACACCATTTTGTTGAGGGGTGTAAGCAGCGGAATATTGATGACGAATCCCCTCATCACTAAGAAAATCATTGAGTGTGTAGTTCTTGAACTCGGAGCCGTTGTCACTTCTTATTGCCATAATGAGGAGGTTGTGTTGGCGTTGCACCTCGGTAGCAAAGTCAATGAATATTTGTTGAGTCTCATCTTTTGTCTTGAGAAAGTAGACCCAAGTGTATCTTGAGTAGTCATCGACAATCACCAAGCAATGTTTCTTCGCACCAAGACTTGCATGAGTAACGGGACCAAAGAGATCCACATGAAGGAGCTCCAAGATCCTCTTGGAAGAGATGATGGTCTTGCTTGGATGCGGAGAGTCATGCATTTTGCCTTCAACACAAGCCCTACAAACACGATCTTTGGCAAAAGACACATTTTCCATTAGTCCCACAATATGGTTCCCCTTGTGAAGACTTTGCAAAGTTCTCATGTTGACATGGGCTAGGCGGCGATGCCACAACCAACCCACGTCCGCCTTTCCGAATAGGCACATCGCACTTGACGTGGTGGTCCCCGAAAAGTCCACCACATACAAGTTGTGTTCGCGATACCCAACGAATGCGACTTTTAGAGTCTTGCTCCACAAGAGGACCACAATATCATTATCAATAAAGACGGCGAAACCCATCTTGCCAAGGGCGGAAACGGAAAGTAAATTGTAACCAAGGGTTTTGACAAGCATGACATCCACAAGAGTAATGTTGTGTGCAACCACAACCTTGCCAAAACCCAATACCTCGGATGTAGAATTATCGCCAAAGGAGACGGTGATATCATTTATGTTAGGCCTCAACTCCTTGACGAGGTTCTTGCCGCCGGTCATATGACTTGTACATCCACTATCAAGTACCCATTTTGAACCTCCGGCGGCATAGTCCTACATGAGATCAATTCTTGGATTTAGGTACCCATTTTTCAATGGGTCCTCTTTTGTTAGCAACAAGGGTCTTTGGAACCCAAATAGACCAAGCAACATAACCATCATATGGACCAACATATTTAGCATAGACATCACCATAATAATCTTTAAAGAGAACATAGTGAGGGTTATCTATTCCCGCACCATCATCATTAATGGTGTTGCCCTTTCGGGTTTCACCATTAGCTTTCTCATGTGCGGGCTTGGTCTTTTTCTTGTTTGCCTTTTTAGCCTTGGTATTAAAACCAAGTCCCTCCTTCCCATTGTTTGACCTTTGCTTACTCAAAAGATCATCCAAGGAAAGTTTACTTTGGGGAGAGGAGGTCCTAGCAAGTTCATCTTTCAACCTAGCATTTTCCTCAATTATATTTGCATGATCACATGAAGGAGTAGAGGTACTAGGTATGTCATATGAAGCAAGCCTAATTTGAAGTTGCTCATAAGACTCGGAGAGGAGAGAGTATTCACTCTTCAAGGCTTTGTGAGCCTTGTCTAGTTCATCTAGATCCTTCACAAGTTTCTCATGATCAACACCAAATTTGGCCTTTTCCTTTTTAAGCACTTTAGACTTAGCCCTAGCAAGATCTCTAGCTTTTGTGAGCTTGTTAATTTTATCTTGAGGCTCTTCAAGAGTTTCTAGCCTCTCCTCAAGAGAAGCTATAGTTTCTTGACTTTCCTCAAGAGCATTTTTAAGAGCATGGATTTCAAGAGAGTCTTCTCTCTCTATTTGACCCTTTTTCTCAAGCATATCACTTTGTTGAGCTATACGAACCATGAGGCTAGAAACATGCTTCTTAGTGTTACCTTGTAGGTTAAGAATGAAATCATCAAACTCTAGCATTTCTTGTTTCACTTTTAGACTAGCATCATCAACCCCTAGATCACTAGATAAGTTAGGCATAGAGGGGTTAGGGGATGATACCTCGGAGGATTTAGCCATAAGGCAACTTTCTTCCTCCACATGAATGACCTCATTGGGGGATTCACTTGGTGATGAAGAGTTAGTGGAGAGGGAGGCAAGAGCGACCAATCCATTAGAGGTTGCATCTTCTTCATCATCAACATCATCATCTCCGGAGGTATACTCTTCTTGAGTTGATAGCACAATAGGTGTGTCCAAGGAGGACCTTGCCATGAAGCAATGTGCATTCTTGATGTGAGGGTTCTCATTGGGAGATTCAAAGAGAGATGAAGAGGGTGTGTTGGTGGTGACGATGGCGGCCAATTCCTTTGAGCTTTCTTCATCTTCATCACCACTAGAACTTTCAACTTCATCGGTAGAATATTCTTCCCTTGTTACTAGCACAACTCTTGAGGGCCTCTTGCCCTTCTTGGTCTTGTTGTTGTAGAACTTCTTGTTGAGGGGCTTTGAATATTTGCCCTTTGAGTCTTTGCTCTTGTCCTTGGGAATGAGCCTCCCATTATGAAGCTCTCTATTCTCATAGGGGCATTCGGCAATGAAGTGGCGCTTGTCATCACAATTGTAGCATGATCTTGTCTTTGGACCAAAGCTAGTGAACCCACTTTTGTTGTTCCTCTTGATGTTGTCTTCCTTGGCCTTGGAGGGATCAATCCAAAACGACTTTGCATGGAAGGCCATGTGGTCATGGTAGTGGCATTGCAAATCTTCCGGATAGGTCATGCTCCAAGATGCCCTATAAGATTCTTGAGGAATCACTTCTTCAACGGAGTTGACCACCAAGGCAAGGTTGGAACCTTTTGCCATCCCAAGAGCGCGATTGCGAGAGTCATGAGAGGCTTCCTCAAGCACCTTGAGAGCTTGCATCTCGTGCACGACTTGTTGAGAAGTGAGAGAGGAATAGCATTCCCTCCCCACAAGAGTCTTGACATCAATGGGTACAAATGGCATCATGCATTCAATGTACTTCTCCTTGATCCAAGAGTCATTTATGTGGGTGGCACCAATAAGCCGGAAGGCATCGGCAACGGTGAGAAGTCTTCCATACATATCTTCATGATCTTCATCCGGTAGCCTCAAGAACCCTTCGGCTTTATTCTTGAGAGCATTATACTTGTTCCTCCTTGTGCTCTCACTTCCAATGCAACTAGCGGTCAAACCATCCCAAGCTTCCTTGGCGGTGGTGTAGTTCCGGACACGATGCAATTCCTTTGTCCCCACACTTGATTGAATCATGTGCAAGGCGGTGTTGTTGAGTTGACTATCAACCGCTTCTCTTCTAGTCAAATTGTCGGGGTTGTATGGCTTGAAGCCCTCCATGATGATTCTCCATAATTCATTGGAGGCACTACAAACATGAGAGCGGAACTCAAATTGCCAAGTATCGAAATTTTCAATAGAAAACTTAGGTGGGTCGCCCCGAATGTTCAAATGAGGATGGGGAACCGGTATATCGGGTGATTGGAAAGGTGGAGGTACTCGATTGTAGCTCTCACTCCCACTAGTTCCCCTAGGAGATGCAATGGGAGATTTGATAGTGTTTAAGTTATCACCTTCCACGGGTTTGGTAGATGAGGGTAAGTCCGAAGCCTCTCCCTCATCTAACGCACCCGTGTCTTTTACCTCTACACTAGGAGCCTTGGGAAGGGCCGGAGCCAAAAGCTCGGCAATCATCTTTTTCATGCTTTCCATTTGGGCTTCCACGGAGGACTTCAACGAATTGAAGTCTTCCACGGAGACCATCTTGGCGGCCCCTTCCGAGGACTCCTCGTCCGGCATACTCTTAGGCGGTTAAGCCCGAAATAAGAGCCGAGGCTCTGATACCAATTGAAAGGATCGTATGCCGCACCTAGGTGAATAGGTGCTAACCAATTTTTAGTTCTTTTTCAATTTAGGCTTGACACAAAGGTAAATTCTCTAGATATGCAACTAAGTGAATTTACCTATATGACAAGGCTAACAACTAAGCAAGATATATCTAAGCAATATAGAGATAGAATAGGATAGAGGTAACCGAGAGTGGAGCACGCGATGACACGGAGATGATTCCCGTAGTTCCCTTCCTTTGCAAGAAGGTACGTCTACGTTTGGAGGAGTGTGGTTGCTACGAAAGCCAAACCAACAGCCACGAAGGCTTCACTCAGATCTCCGGTGAGCAACGCCACGAAGGCCTAGCCCACTTCCACTAAGGGATTTCCTCGAGGCGGAAACCGGGCCTTTACAAGGTTCTTGGGGCACACATCCACAACCAAATTGGAGGCTCCCAAATCTGTTACAACACAACAATCAACAACAATACATCAACACAAATCAACTAGGGAACCAAATAGGAACACTAGCATGAGATCCCTCAAACAAGAGAGGGGGAAATGAAGAACGCTTCGGTGAGGATGTAGATCGGTGTCTTCTCCTTCGAATCTCCAAAGATCAAGAGCTTTGGTTGGGGGAGGAAGGAGATCTTGCAAATCTTGACTTTCTTGAGGTGGCTCTAATGGAGGTGGCTTGGCAGATTTCTTGTATAATGATTGAGCAAACAACCAAGGTAGAAGAAGGGGGTATTTACCCCCTCACAAATTGAGTAAAGCTGGGGGCGGATAAGGCCTAAGTAAGGGCGGATAATCCGATAATCCGGTCTTCGGACAAAACCATGACATTGTCCGGCCAAAAGTCCGGCCCATGTACTGAGCCACATTTCTTCCAGTCCTTAGCCAAAAATGGGGGGGCCGGATATTTCCAAAATATCCGGCCCGGATAATCCGGCCCTGGTACAATACCGGGACATTATCCGGGCAAATGTCCGGCCCCCATACTGAGCTGCATTTCCTCGACGACTTAGCCAAAACAGGGGGCCGGATATTTCAACAATATCCGGCCCGGATTATCCGGCCTGGCCAACTTTTTCTGATTTCTTTTGACAGACGATCAAATCCAACACACATGAATAAATATCTATGTAATCCCTGTACCACTTAAACAAACATTAGTGTATCTTATATATTGACATCAAACACACAAAACATAATGTGAGAGATGTTCTTTCAAAGAGCCAATGTAGATATGATCAATAAATATCTACCTCATAATTGATTACCAATTGTCCTAGGACAAGAGGTATTAGGAAATATTTCCCGGTGGTAGTTTGTAAGTATACATAAGATCATATTTACAACGAACAAAGCATATGGTAAAAGATAAGAGTTAACCATCATGCAAAGATAGTTTCTTGATAGCTTCATTTAGTCATACCAACATGCAAGGCAATTAATAGTATTCATACCAACATGCAAAGCAATTAATAGTATGACTTGAAGCACATGGTTTTCCAAAAATGTATTGAGGGACACGTTGTGAAAAACCATGCCAAGAAAAACTTTCACAAATAAGATCCACAAAGATATTAGCAATGAAGCCATTTAAGCAAATTGGAGCTTGTTTGAGCAAACATGCCACATAGGAGAGAGATAATTTACGGTATCAATTCTATGTGACACAACCTCAAATGTTCACATTTTCTAGGCTTGTAATATGCACAAAGCTTATTACTCCCCCATAATGTGATAAGGAATTTATTTTCACAAGAGGCAAATAAGATCCAAGTAGAGATATTAATGGACATTAGAATTTGAATTTCTCATGAAGATGACATACCACATAGCGACTAGATAATCTCGCAATATCAATTCTAAGTGATATTCCTCATGTACACACATTGTTTAGGATCATGAAATTCCCAAAGGAATATCACTCCCCCAAAATGGGATTGTCCATTAATCGCTCATAAGAGCCATATAAGATACAACAAGATGCAAAGAGGCTCCAACACAAACACAAATACATGGTGTGCAACCCAACATGCATAGACTTGATTTCTCAAGCAAAACTATTAGGAAGCACAACATATACAAACACATGTTAGGAACAAAACTAACACATGCAAAGGGGCGAGTAACTTTCAATATAAATGAGTTGAGAACATGTTACCGCAAGGAGGAACATTGGATATATGATAGTAGCAAGATAATCAAAAGACTTGGCTTGATATAATATAAATGATGAAGATCCCTTAATTCTTCATGATGTAGCCAAGTCTCCAATGCCCTCCAACAAGCACCTATTGATCAAATTTTGGATTGTTGGTCCCCAACTAAGTTGGGTCCTAAGAGGTTAGTCACAATAGGCTTGGCAACCCAAATGGTTCTTTTCTTGACACCACTTTGAGCACCAACATATTTGGCAAACACATTGCCACCCTCATCCTTACGAAGAGAATAAACATCATCAATGGTGATAGAGTTGGATGAGGTACCAATAGTGCACAAGGAGGAGATGTGGCCCTTCTCACGGCATATGTAGCAAGTTCTTTTCTTCTCCTTCTTCTCACTAGGTTTCTCCACAATGGGAGCATTGGCTTGTTTCTTCTTGGGAAGTGACATTTCTTCAACTTGAGGTTGAATATGAGTTTGAGCTTGAGGCCGCTTCCCTTTTGCTTCTTCTTCAAAGGGCAAGATCTAACATGGTGCCCTTCAATATTGCACTTGAAGCAAACAATCTTGGCCGGGTCTTTGACTTGTACTTGGACCTTCTTCTTGTTGTTGTTCTTGGACTTGTTCTTGTTGTTGGATTTGAATCCAAGTCCACTCTTGTCATTGGGGGATTGTTGCATACTCAACATCGTGTCAAGTTTGCATTTCCCTTCATGACCCTTTACCAAGTCATTCTTCAAAGAAGTGACTTGGGCCTTGAGCTCTTTGATTTCCTCTACATGGTTAGTAACAACACAAGTACTAGAGGAAGTAGAATCTTCATTGTTAGAGCAACAAGGCAAGGAAGATAATTCATCACAAGATTTAGCAATATTATGAGTGGATGAATTACAAGGACTAGCACATGGCAATATAGCATTTTGAGTAGTAGTGCTAGTATCCACATGAGGCTCACAAGGTGTTTCCTTTGATATGATAGCCTCATGAGCTAACTTTAGCCTATCATGAGAGGCTAGAAGATCCTCATGGGAGCTAGAAAGCTTTCCATGATTTTCTTCCAATTTCCCATAATTGCTAGTTAGCAAATCAAGTTGAGCCCTTAGCTCAACATTCTCCTTCAAGGTAGATGCTTCACAAGAAGTAGAGTTAGTAGCACAAGCATCATTATCAATAGCAATAGGAGAAGGCAAGTTGGCATGCACTTTTAGATAAGAAGCTTTAAGTTGCTCATGCGACTCGGTGAGTTTGGTGAGCGCACTCTCAATGACCCTTGAGCCCTTTTTGAGTTGCTCAAAATCCTCAAGGAGTTTAGCATTAACAAACACAAGCTTATCATTTTTTAGCTTTAGTTCATTTGCCATCTCAAGAGCTCTATCATGGTTTTCCTTTTCTCTAGACAATTCTAGAGCAAAGGTCTCCTCAAGAGCTTCCTTGATGGTTTGTTCTTCTTCAAGTTCATTCTTTAATGATGCTACATCATCGGCATACTCTCGTTCAAGAGCACCCTTTTTATCAATGGTGTTCTCATGCATCCAAATAAGTTTTTGGCTCTCAATAGCGGTAGTCAAGATTTCAAAGAAGTGAGAGCTAGCAATTTTATCTTTGTAAAGAACCTTGAATACACTCTTACCCTTATCGCGTAGAGAGACAACCCAATCCTCTTCTTCATATTCATCCTCATCCTTATCACCACGAGAAATATTAGGTTCCATGGTAGGAGGTACCGTGGAACCCTTGGCCATAAGGCATATATGAGGACCGTGAGATAAAGATGAGGAGTTACTTGAGGCTCCTTTCAAGATCTTGTCTTGACCAATAGAATCTTTGGTTTCCTCTACATTGTTAGACACACAACAACTAGAGGAAATAGAATCATTTTTATCATGGCCACAAGACAAATCAAGCATATCATTATGAGATTTATTCAAGCAACTTACACATGATATGCAAGGACTATCAACACAAGCATGTAAATCATTTCTAGTGCTAGATGTGTTTAAGTCCAAAGATGAAGCATTGCAATGAGATAGAGATGAAGAATCATCAATAGTAAGCTCAATATCAACATTGCAATTTTCATCACCACTCACCATATCATTACCTTGTGTCTTACCACACTTTGGTGAAGTGGATGAAGATGAGAACTCATCACGGCCGGAAGTGGAAGCAAAACAATCATCCTCAATGATAGTGGACACATCATATTTATCTTGAAGCTTTGTCCATAATTCATGAGCGCTCCCAAAAGGCATGATTGAAGAAGTAACTACATTGCTCACAACAATGGAAAACACATGAGAAGCAAGAGCATCGAGACAAGAGTTTTTCTCCTCCTCAAGAGATAAATTTTGAGGATCCTTAGGAGAAGAAAAACCCATGCCAAGAAATCGCTCCATGTCCGGGGACATACGCCGTAAAATATTAAGCACATAAATTTTCCATAGATCATAATTTGTGCCATCAAATATAAACAAGTTATTGTGCACTAATCCCCTAACCGACATCTTTACTCTCAAGGCGGTGAAGCCTAAGAATGAGAGACCTTGCTCTGATACCAATTGAAAGGACACGGATGTCGCCTAGAGGGGGGTGAATAGGCGATTTAAAACTTTTACGAGATGGGCTTAACAAATGTGGAATAAAACTAGCGTTTACTTTGTCAAGCCCAAAGCCTATATACTATTGTTCACCTATGTGCACCAACAACTTATTCTAAGCAATGGTTCACCTATGTGCACCAACAACTTATGCTAAGCAATACAAGCAAGTATGTGATAGCAAGATATATATAACTTCAAGCACGATGGCTATCACAAGGTAAAGTGCATAAGTAAAGAGCTCGGGTATAGAGATAATCGAGGCACGCGGGAGACGATGATTTATCCCGGAGTTCACACTCTTGCGAGTGCTAATCTCCGGTGGAGAGGTGTGGTTGCTTAGTGCTCCCGAATGCCACAAGAGGCTCACCTTGAGGTGTGGTTGCTCGATGCACACCAACGCCACAAAGGCCTCACCCCAAGATGCGGTACTCACACCACACACCGAATGCCACGAAGGCGCCTCACCTAAATCTCCGGTGACCCTCGCCACAAAGGCCTAGGTCACGGTTCCACTAAGGGATTTCCTTCGAGGCGGAAACCGGGCCTTACACAAAGATTGGGGCACACATCCACAACTTAATTGGAGGCTCCCAACAAATCGCCACAAAGGCGTAGAATCCGTCTAGGGTTCCAAGAACCCAAGAGTAACAACCTTCTTGCTTTCACCACCACGAATCACCGTGGAGAACTCGAACCGATGCACCAAATGCAATGGCAAGAACACCACAAAGATGCTCAAGTCCTTCTCTCTCAAATTCCAACAAAGCTACAAAAGCTATTGGGGGAATAAGAGAGGAAGAACAAAGGAATTCACAAAGAACACCAAGATCTAGATCTAGAGAGTTCCACTCACAAAGAGATGGATTTGATTGGTAGAAGTGTAGATCTAGATCTCTCTCTCTTTTCCCTCAAATGGGGGCAAGAATCATGGAGGGATTGAGAGATAGTGCAAGCTTCTCTAGTTCAACAATGGAGGAGAGAGAGAGTGAGAGAGGCAACAGCCCAAGGAGGAAGAAGGGGGGTATTTATACCCCCCAAGAAAATCGAGCCGTTGGGCAAAACCAGGGCCGGATAATCCGGCCTAAGTAAGGGCCGGTGACATAGGCATCCCAAATGGGCCTGCCGAAGATAGTACCCGGAGTTTACTGAAGGCCCATTACCCGAAGAATAAGAAGATTCGGGAGCCCAAGATATATTAAGGAAAATTAGAGTTGTAATAGGAAGTGTTATTTGTAATCTGGCAGGATGAGTTATAAACCGTCCCGGACTCTGTAACTTGCACAAAACGAAACCCTCGGCTCCACCTCCTGTATAAAGGGGGAGTCGAGGGACGAAGAGATCATCGAATCATTGTCATAAACCCTAATTTCCACAATCGTCGAGTACTTTTCGGCTGAAACCTTCGAGATCTACTTGCCCTCTACTTCCAACTAAACCCTAGCCTACAATCCATAGGCATTGACAAGTTGATACCTTGTCAATTGGCACCGTCTGTGGGAATTAGAGGCGTAAGGATCTGATCTCGATGGCACGTTCAAGATCTTCGACATCGTCAACCGCAAGCAACGCAATGGATCGAGGTAAACAGATCGCTGCTGGTCTTGTCGATTTTGTTCCTCACCCACCCTCCCGTTTGGATGCATATGCGTATCTGGCGGAGCCCATGGAGATGACGTTCGGAAGGTTTCACTTTCGCGTCGAGAAGGAAGGATCGTATCGTGTCGAAATTCCGATTTCATCGGGATCGTCGGCGGTCGATTCCGATTTTTCAAGCCATACATCGTCAACCGAGTCAGGAGAAGAAACTTTGTCGACACGCTACGTCAGCACCAGAGCAAGAGAGAAACTCGTCAAGATCTTCAACACCATGTCGTTTGAGTCATCTGCGGACTCATCTATAAGCGATGGCTCAAGCGATGTCGATAGTTACGACTTCATCGACAAATCTATCACAGTGGGCAAGGTCTTCATCAATCTCAACGATGATGTCACCAAACCCAACATAGATCTGAATACAAAATATCATCAGATTTATGCCATTGAGGATCAAGAGGAAACATCCGAGGCTTTCGACGATGGGAAATCCATACGTCGATCCCTCCAATCTGCGACAAGGCCTGGGCAACAAATACGTCGGGCCATAGCCGCGAGACAGAGTTCAACTTTCGCAAGCAGCGTGGGATAGAGCCGCGAGAGCTATGAACGGTTCAGAACCAATGGCCACCACAGCCACACCAGAGGAATTGCAAGCATATCAATATAGGCTCGCACGAGCTGCAAGAGAATTGGAAAAACAGACAGCTGAGTTAAAAGAAGAAAGGAGGCAGCTTCTGCGTCTAGCAGGAGAAGGGCAGATCTAAGCCGACAATCTAGAACTTCGGGTGATAGCCACAGGGAGGCGCGGAACAGAGCAAGATCAAGGTTGCAACATATACCCGAAGCAGAAAGAGAGCACTTGGTCCAAAACCTCGACATGTCCTTTATGTCAATAGATACAAGAGGAAATATCATCCCTAAGACACCAGAGGCTGGGTATATGGCGACACATGCTTTTATCCTTGCATCTAAACCACCTCCAGGTGATCCAAGGGAAACACTATACAATATGGCGGTAGCAGGAGTTGGAGCTATGGGGACAACGTTTGTATCAACGCCTCCCGAAGGAGCGGCAAGGCAAAATAGTCCACGACCTGCAGCATAACAGCGGCAGCACCTGAACCAAGTGGAGCAAGAGACACAGCACAAGCAAGGGTCGACAGAGCGCAAAGCAGAGATCATCGGCAATCTCCGGAGCTTAACGACGAAGATATGTGCGGCTTGC
Source organism: Lolium multiflorum (assembly GCA_030979885.1). Classification (NCBI taxonomy): domain Eukaryota; kingdom Viridiplantae; phylum Streptophyta; class Magnoliopsida; order Poales; family Poaceae; genus Lolium; species Lolium multiflorum. The sequence continues at coordinate 160,212,623 of CM061747.1, forward strand.
CATGCTTCACGAGGAGAGTCCGAAAAACTCGAGTCCCTCAGGATTCAAGTTACCCGATAACTTCAAGAAGTTCGACGGCCTTCAAGATCCAGAGGATTGGCTAGTTGATTATCTCGAGACAATGAAGCTCACAGGAGGAACCAGGGCAACAGCTATGCAAAGCATCCAGGTGCATTTGAGTGGAGCCGCACGATCTTGGATAAAGAAACTCACTCCAGGATCTATCGACAGCTGGGAAAGTTTCGAGGACGTGTTCGTCAAGAACTTCAGATCCACGTGCAAAAAACCCTGCGTCGTTAGAGGAGTTGAGAGCATGTCGACAAAAGCCAGATGAGCCAATGAGAAAGTACATCCAAAGGTGGAATATCATCAAAAACTCGGCAGAACATATCCGACGAGAGAGCAATAGATGCGTTTGTCGCAGGAATCAGGCGTGGAGATTTTGTCGAGGACTTGGGAAGGACCAATCTAAAGACAGTATCCGCGTTAATGGAGATAGCAAACAGATGGGCAGATGGAGAAGACGCTGTCCACAACAAACGGCACAGGTCCCCAGAGGAGGACCGTAGTCGAAACTATCAATCGAGGCAACGATTTCGGCAGTATCCGAACTATGACGCTCCAGGGCAAATTTCGGTGTTTTCTCAAACACAGGAGGAAACAACAGAGATGATTATCGAGAAGAAAGGAACAGCGAGGTGATAACAGGGATGATTCACGCAACAACAAAATAGCGGGCCTAGGTTCCCAAGGCCCTTCGTGTCCCCTGAAGACATGATGAATGGACCGTGTCGATGCACTTTTTCATCGACAAAGAACGGTAAAAGACAAGTCAGGGCACTTGCGTAAAGACCGTCGATTTCTGTGCAATGTTCAGGTATGCGGAGCACGCTAACGCTCAAAGACAGAGAAATCTTTGAGAACCCAGGAGCGAGATTCACTTACCACCTCCTCCCGCGATTGCGTAAGACAATCGACATCAGCTCAAAATAGCGGCAGCACCACCACCACCACCTTATGTTGATCCCAACTCTCACGGAGCGGTGTCGATGATTCAAGGCAAGGCCGTCAAATAGAGCTCAAAAAGTAATCTCACGACAGTGTTTATGGCAGAAAAAATGCCTCCACCAACTGTCGAGTATCTTAATTGGTCAGGGCAAGATATTGGTTTCACCATAGCAGATCATCCGCAACAAGTTCCTCGACCAGGCAGCACTTATTCTGCCAGCAGTTATGGGATTTGATGTCTCTCGAGTGTTCATAGACGGCGGCAGCAGCTTAAACCTCATGTATGCAGACACATTGAGGAAGATGAACATATCCTTAGCGAACTTGAAGCCAACAGACACAAGGTTCCACGGTATCACACCGGAGAAGCCAAATTATCCATTGGGGAAGATCAATCTCGACGTTCAGTTTGGAACCCGAGAGAATTATAGAATCGAGAGGCTGGAATTTGAAGTCGTGGATTTTCCGTCGCAGTATCACGCTTTGTTGGGACGACCAGCATATGCTAGATTTATGGCGGTGCCACACTATACATACCTGTTGTGGAGATTGCCTGGACCAAAGGGACCAATCACAGTCAAAGGAAGCTTCGCCTAGCCGATAAGTGCGACAAGGATTTTCATCGACTATCAGAAACTTTCGGGATGCAAGCTGAGTATTTGGCGTCAAAAAGTATGACTGACTACGACGTGCTGCCAGACGTTGGAAGGCCAAATAAAGAATCAACTTTCAATACCTAGAAAAATTCTAAGGAAGTGCAGATTCACCCGACAGACCCGAAAAAGACGACGTCCATTGCAACAAATATGGATATCGCATAGGAAAGCGCGCTCGTCAAGTTCCTCCGTGAGCACTGGAAAATCTTCGCATGGTGTCCAGCTGACATGCCAGGAGTACCCAGGGAACTTGCCGAGCACCACCTCAACTTAGATCCTCTCGCGAGACCAATCAAACAACCATTGCGGCGTTTTTCGGAACCAAACCGCAAAGCTATGTTATCAGAAATAAATCGACTAAAGGATGCTGGTTTTATCAAAGAGATATCTACAGAAGCCACATGGGTAGCTAACCCAGTGATGGTGCCGAAGAAACACACGACAGTCCTTCATGTGCGTCGACTTCACGTGTCTCAATAAATATTGTCCCAAGGATCACTTCCTCCCAAGAATCGATCAAATCATCGATTCCACGGCAGATGTGAACGTCTTTCCTTTTGATGCATACTCGGTTATAACCAGATCAGATTAAAAGAAGATGATGAGGCCAAAACATACTCATAACACCGGCGTGTTTTGCTAGAACAATGCCTTTTGGTCTAAAAAAACACGGAGCAACATATCGAGGATGATGCAAGTGTTTGGCAACACAGATTGGGAAAAACGTAAGTATACATCGATGATGTCGTTATAACATCAAAAAAAACGCTGATCGAGGATCTCAAGGAAACTTTTGACAACCTCGACAAATTCTGCCTCAAGCTGAACCGACGAAGTGTTCTTTTGGCGTCCCAGCAGGAGAACTGGGGTTTCTAGTTTTAGCAAGAGGGATTGAAGCAAATCCCGACAAAATACAAGCTATAGTAACAATGAGGAAGCCAACAAAGTTGAAAGAGATACAGCAGCTAATGGGCGAGTCGCAGCTTTGAGCAGATTTCGTCGCCAGGCTGGGAGAAAAAGCGTTACCATTTTACGCTCTGATAAAGCAAGGAGATAAATTCCAATGGAACGAAGAGGCCGACAGAGCTTTCGAGGATTTGAAGCGCACAATTTCAACACCACCAATTTTGGTGGCGCCGAAGGAAAAGGAACCCTCCTGCTGTATATCGCAGCCACACCCCAAGTGGTTAGCACGGTGCTAGTTGTCGAAAGAGAAGAAGAAGGAAAAATCCATGGAGTGCAGAGGCCAGATACTGGTCAGCGAAGTTTTATCGCCTCAAAACAAAGGTACCTCGTACCAAAAGCTAGCATATGGAGTGTTCACAACACACGAAAATTGCGCCACTATTTTTCGGCACACCCGATCATAGTGGTCAATGAAGCTCCCTTGTCAAATATACTAAACAACCAGAAGTTACTGGTCGTGTCTCCCCTTGGGGAATAGAACTTTCCCTCGGGACATCACGTATGAAAAGAAAAGGCAAGTCAAGTTCTGCCAGACTTCATCACAGAGTGGATGGAGTCAGAACACAGACCCCAGACTTGTCGAGAACATGGACCATGAACTTTGATGGGTCCAAGAGACTTGAAGGAGCTGGCGCAGGAGTAGTACTTATATCACCTGAAGGCGACAAGTTAAAATACGTCCTTCGGATGACGTTCCCTAACGCATCCAATAACGAAGCAGAATATGAAGCTCTCATACACGGGATGAAGATGGCGAAAGCTTACGGTGCAACTCGACTAAAAATCTTTGGCGACTCACAATTGGTGGCTCAGCAAGTTATGAACCAATGTGACGCAGTCAATGACAGCATGATGGCATACAAGGAGGTGTACAACGAGCTCGAGAAGTTGTTCGATGCGAAGTAAATCATATTAGCAGATTGAGCAACGACGAAGCCGACGTCTTGCAAACATCGTCGCAATGCCTTGCAGTTCCGCCGAGTGTATTTTGGGAAGAGATAACAGAGAGATCTACTAAATCGACAAAATCAAAAAAGAAGGAGAAGAAACCCTCGGGGGCTACCAAGGAAGAGCAAGAAGAAGAAGAAGATCAGGACCTGGTCATGATGATACAGATACCATGGATGCAGACGTATATCATACATCCTCAGGAAAGAAATACCCGATGATCCAGTTGAGGCAAGGCGAGTAATTCGACGCTCCAAAGCTTTCACGGTGGTCAAAGGAGAATTGTACAAACGAAGTATTTCAGGCGTCCTGCAAAGGTGTGTCACACCCGAAGAAGGAAGAATAATTCTGAAGGATGTACACGAAGGATATGTGGCCACCACGCAAGTAGCGAGCTATTGCAGCCAAGGTTTTTCGGGCAGGATTCTACTGGTTGACAGCAATCGAGGACGCCAAGGAAATAGTAAGAACGTGCGACGCGTGTCAAAGGTTTGCCGCAAAACCTCACTCTCCAGCAGCAGAACTAACACCAATACCATTGTCGTGGCCTTTTGCCCAATGGGGACTTGATATGGTGGGCAAGTTACACAAATCCTGGCCAGGAGGAAAGGAGTACATGCTAGTAGCTGTCGACAAATTCACAAAGTGGATAGAAGCGAAGCCGATAAATTCACCAGACGGAGCATCCGCAGTAAAATTCATAAAAGGCCTCGTCTTCAGATTTGGAGTGCCCCACAGCATCGTCACGTACAATGGCGTAACTTCACATCCCACGAGTTCAAAGATTATTGCGAAGTGGGTATTAGTTGCACTTTGCGTCAGTTGCACATCCTCAAACCAATGGGCAAGTCGAGAAAGCCAATGGCATCATTTGCAATGGCATCAAGAAACGCCTGCTTAGGACCACTAGAAAAGCTCGACATACCTGGCCAGAAGAACTACCAAGTGTGTTGTGGAGCATCCGAACAACACCAAATACGCGCGACAAGGAGACCCCGTTTTTCCTGGTCCATGGAGCAGAGGCAGTACTGCCAATAGAAATAGAGCACGACTCCCCCAGAGTCACACGAGTATAATGAAGAAACTTCCAAGATAGCATTGGAAGACGACGTCGACGCACTCGACGAAGCTCGAGACGAAGTACTATCAAGGGTAACCAAATACCAACATGACTTGAAGAATTACCACAAGTCGACGTTTGCGGCCAAGATCTTTTCAGGTGGGAGACCTAGTTCTTCGGCTCACGCAAAAGTCATGAAAAACTCGAGTCACCATGGCTTGGCCCTTACATTGTCACGGAAGTAATCGGAGGAGGAGCATACAGGATAAAGGACAAGAAGACAGGGGTGGAGGAGCAAAACCCCTGGAACGTGGCGCAACTCAGGCGGTTCTACGCTTAGAGCTGAAATATAGTCCTTGTAAAACTTCAATGTACTGAAACGCCCGCGAGTTTTCAGACGCACTCTTTTCCTTTTTCGGGGCACCGAGTGGGGCCGGAAAGGTTTTTGAGGCGGGCTCGCGGTGCTGCAATATAATAAAGATAGTATCAATATAACTTTTCTTCATCGACACGCTCAAAGTCTCGACCCGACGAATTTCAATATAGTTCCTCGAAAAAAGAAAAAACTTCGCCTTGGTATCAAAATACCTCGCAAGTCAATAACAATACAAAATAGTACTCGGGGGCTGATTCTCGGCAAAACTACATATTGAATAAATGCCTTGGTTCAAAACCTCGCAATACACAAATACAGAAAATAGCCACCAAAACACTCGGGGGCTATACAAATATAGAAATATGATGATTATTTCACAATATAATCACAATCATGGGTTACAAAGAAGAGTTATCTACCAAAGGAAAATAATTAGTCATGATTTAATATATCATCAAGGGTAATTCTGTTTTCTTCAGGAGCAGCGCCAAGAAAATCAGCATAATGACCATCTGCAAAAAAGTCGGCATCCATCCGAAGAAGGTCTTCAATCATTTCTTCGCTATAGGCGAAACCTTCGTGTTAATTCTGTCGACACCAACTCTTCGACGCCTTACCTTCTCATGAACTTTCGCAACAATGGTCACGATCAAGCTTCGAATGGCAGATCTGAAGCATAATAAGAGCAAATTGGCGCCTGCTACTAGTTGAGTTTCGACAAAATCATGGATCTTGTGAGCATCCTTAAATTTCTCCATTAACTCGGGTTTTTGTTGAACGTTCCGAGAAACATGGAGTTATAAACCATAGACAGTGGTCCTGGCAGAAGTCAAGGAAGTCGCGAGTTTGAGAGGTGCGATCCTGAAATCTGACAACTGGCGGGTCCTCTCTGGGGTAGCCCAAAACAGAGAACCATGGTCAAGGGAAAGGTTAACAAGGAGGTTCGCCCTAGTATTTACCCTCTCTTCTTCGGCAACAGCATCAAGAAAGGAACCTATTAAAACAACGGAGAAAACTTTAAGAGATGTAGCATGAAGACGGAAGATATTGAGGATGAAACAAGCATACCCGACATATCAGCACTGGTTTCATTCATTAACTCGAGCATGATATTTTCTCGAGTAGTCGCCTTTTCACTGGAAGCAGCACTTTACAGCCATGGCCTCGCGAGCTTGCAAGTGCAATTTTTTCGTTCGATGACTTACGAGACTTTTCTATCATCGCAAGAGTTTGTTTCTTCATGGATTGAAGTTGTGTCGAAGTTCTTGCAAATCTTCTGACGAATGTTTGCTTGAAGAACCTTCGAGAGGGTTATCAGCGATTGGCATTTTCTTCGAGAAGGAAGAAGCGGGAGAGGCATCGGCAGAGCAAGGATTGGTCGAATAGTTGTCAAATATTAACTGGAAAAGAAAGCGCCAGGATCAATGATAGAGCCAGAGGAAATTTCATTAATTTCTAGAAACATTTACATAGGCATTACAAAAGAAGTTTTTCCTAAAGGACTATCAGGGTGATTGTCGCCACAGCTAAATTTGGCGACAAGGGCAAAAGAAGCAGAGAACGAAAAAACAAAGAGGCATGCAACTAGACCTCCGGCCTTGATGAGCTAGGAGTTGAAGCTGGTTTGATCCCAAGATAGGCCAGGATTTTCTTCGTGTTGGGCTTGGCTGCCTTAATCAACGACCTCCATCTTGATTGCTCTATCTGATCGGTGTCGCCAACTTTCATCCAATCAACAGTCTTGGCTGTCAGCAACCAGGGCAACAGTGCTTTCGACAGCAATTCATGTTTTCCTGACGCATCTTCAGTCCAAGGTCCTCTGCTGAATTGAAGCTCTTGGCAAGGGTAAGGAAAGTCGGGGGCTCCTCTTTCTTCGGGAAGAAGTAGGGGAACAGCGCCGACAGTCCCGCACTAGCATTCGCCACGCCTTCACGAATTTCGGCTCCATGAAGCTCCAGATAAGAAAGTGCGTCAAGGAGAGGATCATTGTCGGGGTTCTCCAAGTCAAACTCTTGGTTTGTTTGGTCTGCCACAAAACATTGGTCAACAACAAGAAACATCGGGTAGCACAAAAATAGAAGAAATCAATAATATTACTTTGAGTGCGTTTACTAGATTTCAGGCGCTTGAGGATCCCCGCTCACGATCACCTGTAGCTTTGTGCTCGCAGCAGAAGCCAAGATCCTCAAGTCTTTTCTGCATCCGACGAGCAGCGCTTGGCTTCATTGCTTTGGCTTCGCTAGCAACAAGTTCGGCTTTCTTGCGGGCCACTTCACTTTGCTCCAGTTTTTGAGCAAGTGCGTTGGCACGTTTGTTGGCCTCTGCAAGTTTCTCTGTCGAGATAAAAAAAAGAAGAAAGATAAAAAATCGCGACAAACAACAGGAGCAAAAAATCAGAAAGAACGGAAGCATAAAGTTGTTACCTTCGGTTCTGCTACATACTCACGGTACCCAATGAATTGGGATCCGATGCGGATAAGATCTTTGATCATGGGCTGTCAAAGAAGAACACAGCAAGAGAAACATCGGCATGAAAAAAGAGTGAAGGCGTGACAAATCAAAATAGAGGAAATATAGATATCGACAAACTTACATCATCCAAGAGCAGGGTCGAAGAGCTGCCCAATTGAGGGGCAGGTTCAAGAATTGTTTCAATCCTTGTCCTTTTGGTGAAGGAGCAAGGAGGCTTGATGGCGGAGTTGTGGTGACGACGTCGCTGAGGAGGCGAGGATTCTTCTCCCTCAACTGGCGTGTCCGAGGCAAGTACAGTGTGACGTTTGTTCGAGGAGCCACATCAACAGTTGGTATTTCTTCATCAGTTGATTAAAAATCGACAGCATAAAAAGCAAGACAAGATAAACACATTAGAAATAAGGAGAAAAGTAAAAAGGACTTACGAGCCGACGAGGGATCCAAGATAAGGATCGTAAGCTGCCTTCTGACGTGAAGGATCAACTTTGGAAGTGCCGTAATCTTCGACATCATTCCTTTTCCTTTTGCCTTTCGGGGAGACAGCAAGAGGAGGAGATTGTGCCGATACCTTCGGAATTACCCGCAGATTTTCGTGAATCCACGGGTTCGTTCACAAAAGATGGAGCTTCCTGATTGTCATCCGTGACAATGGCCCTTTCTTCGACTTCTCCATCCTCGGGAAGAGGAGGAAGGGAAGTCATAGTAGGATGGTTCTGCAAGAAAATAGCGACAAAAGAAAAATTAGAGAAATATCAATACAATGAGATGCAGGGAAAGTTCGGAACAAGACAAAAATTCGAGAAGACAAAATACCTCGGGGAGAGGATTGGTGGAGCTGTATGGTTCCACGCGGCAAGAGGAGGGAATAGGATCCTTCTTGTTCAGCGAGAAATTCTTCGAATCAGCTTCTCCAAGTCCTTTACAGAAAGATCATTGGAGAGCCTATGGCGTCATTTTCACCAGATACGTCCAAAGGGGATTTTTGCGAGCCTGAAGAGGCTGCACTCTAATCCTAAGAAAGTAGGCAGTGATTTGAACACCAGACAGCTCTTTGCCTCGAGTATTTTGAAGCTGATGAATACGAGACATAAGTGCTTCGTCGCTTTTTTCTTCTTCTAAGCTTCACATCCCAAGAGCTACGCTGAATTTTGGCACTTCCATCGAAAGGAGTTGTGTTCAACAGAATTGGCACTTTCTTCGTGTATGTAGAGCCACCTTTTGCGCCACCCTTGGACAGAATCAGAAAATGACGAAGTAATCAACGCAGTTCGGACACAGATAACAACGCCGCCTATGTTATAGGTGGCGTTGTGGGAGCCATTACGGCGGAGGCAGAAAATGCGTTTCCAAAGAGCCCATTAGGAGGGACTCCAAGGAAGCATCGCAAAGAGTGATAAAAATAGAGACATGAAGATGGAATTGTGGGTCAACTGGTGCAGTTGAATCCCATAAACAAAAAGAAGGCCGCGGAGGAAATCGTGAATTGGGGCAGAAAGGCCGCGGATGAGGTGATCAACGAAATTCAACTCCGGTACTCCATTGGAGGCAAGGTAGCTCTCTTCGCCGGGAGTGGATGGCGTCTCTTTTCTTCATCGCCAAGCCTCTTCAAGAGTTGACGTTCTGGTTGGAGATCTTAGATCTCTCCCACTAAGATCTTCTGGCTGGCCATCTTGGACTCTGGAGTACTATGGCGAGTGAGTCGCCAGGCGCGGTGGCACTTCAATGGCAACTGGAGAAGCAGAGTTTGTGCGTGCGGAAGATCAAACAGAGTTGGGCGCAAAGGAAGTTTTTGCAGAGGGGAACATGTGCGGCGCAAACGAAGGTACGAACGGAGGTTGAAGAAAGGTTTATATAGGAATTGGGCGAAGCAATGAACCGTTGGATGAAGAAATCGTGTGGTGAAAAAAGATCTTGTAGATAAAGGGTAAAAAGGTATTTTTACTAAGATGGAATAGTACATGCGTGCGCCAGGAAAAGCGGAGGACGTGTGTCCCCCACTTGCACGACGTGTCAACGTGGTGGAAACAATGGACCCACAAGGTAGAAAAATCACGACTATTCACAGAGATGAAATAAATTTGAATAAGGGAAGCATGCCGACAAGAGAAATGAAAGAAGATTGGCGACAGGAGAAGTTATTGAATACTTCGGGAGCCTTTGATCAAATACAAGTTTTTGCCCAAATGCTCGGGGGCTACTCGGGAAAAAATTTCGAGCATGGCAATATAGAAATTGTGGGAGCCTACAACACCAAGCATAAGTCCTTGGCTGTAGCCCTGCTACTCCCACCTGGGAGTACTGCTGTCGCGTGACCCGAGAGATGAAAAGAAGATCATATCGGGAAATAATGACAAAATAGCGACAAGGTGGACTAAAATGTTGAGCCCACAACCAAGCACAAGTCCTTAGCTGTAGCCTCGGGGGCTACTCCCATCGGGAACGCTGTTCGCGTGCCCGAGAAATTAAAAAAGAAAGATAGCAAAGTAAAAGAGTATATTTCAGTTATAATGAACTCTACATATACTCCCATCGGGAGAGCAATATAAGTCATATTTGACTCGATAAATGTGCCATTCCAACAGCCGAAAGCACTCGACAATATATTTCCGAACGCCAAAGTTGCGATCAATTTCTCGAATGCCGCAAATTTGCGAAGGTAAGACCCGTATCCGTTTCGTCGGGCGTGGTATCGCCGAAGATCGCGTCGCTACTTTTATCCATATCACCGTATACGAAGAAAAAAAATCCTAACGACGCGTTAGGTACTGATAAAATTGACCCGGGACTCGGCTGCACGGTAAGACCTAAGCTGCACCATCAAGTTTACACCGCATCCCGAGGTCATGTCCAAAGGACGTGATCTTGAAGTAGGTTTTTGCGGATTGCCACCAGAGCAGTTAACTAGTACTGATCCGTCATATGAACTAGCCCCAACTACCATTATCCTTGACAATATAGAATTTTACGTGAAGAAATATAGGAAAAGTTGAAGCTGTTGAATAAAAATAAACAAAGGGTTGTTTCGACTCCACAATTCAAGCAAAATCTCGGGGGCTACCGATAGGCATCCCAAATGGGCCCGCCGAAGATAGTACCCGCGAGTTTATCGAAGGCCCATTACCCGAAGAATAAGAATATAGCAGCCTGGTTATATTAAGGAAAATTAGAGTTGTAATAGGAAGGTTATTTGTAATCTCAAGGATGAGTTAGAAACTGCCTTGACTCTATAACTTGCACAAAACGAAACCTCGGCTCCACCTCCTATATAAAGGGGGAGTCGAGGGACGAAGAGATCATCGAATCATTGTCATAAACCCTATTCCCACAATCGTCGAGTACTTTTCTGCTGAACCTTCGAGATCTACTTGCCCTCTACTTCCAACTAAACCCTAGCCTACAATCCAGGCATTGACAAGTTGATACCTTGTCGCCGGATAATCCGGCCCCGGGGACAAAACCGACAATATCCGGCAATGTCCGGCCCTATACTGAAAGGAAGAATTCTCGTGTCCTTAGCCGAGCTGAATGGAGGCTGGAAATATCCGCCCGGATAATCCGGCCCGGATATTTCGGAAATATCCGCCTAAGCAAACTGTAGAAACACCAAAACTAAAACGTGCATAACTTCATCCGGACACCGATTTCGATGATCTTGGGCTCGTGGAAATCACAACAACGAGACTTACAACAATATGCATAGAAACATCATAGTCCAGCAAAGGAGGATAGAAACAAATGATGAAAGGTTTGACCTATCTAAAAAAGACATACCGGTAAAACCTCCAATCTTGAAAATGCAACAAGTTGCCCATGGAAAAACCATTCTCAATGAACTAGAGATTTTCATGAGAATAAGCACAAGCTCTAAATCATCACATGGATAAGATTCAAATAACAACCAAGAAAGATGATGAACCAAACTCGAAAACGCAACAAGTGATCTATGCGAACTCCTGATGAACTAGAGCTTGTCATGAGAATAAGCACAGCCTCTTTAAAACATCACATGGATAAGGTCCAAATAACAACCAAGAAAGATGATGCAAGGATGCAAAGGTTTGAGCTCTCCGAACGATACGATCGAGTTACTCTCGATAAGAGCCTCTCTTGATAGTACGGCAACTAAACTATAAACCGGTCTCCAACTACACTATAACCTGGAGAAAGAAACCCTATCAAGAGCAAACCTTGAGACTTGCGCATTCCACTTGAGCCGGCAACGACGATATTGACCTCAACAAGATGGAACGCCTTCTTGCTTATGCTTGCTTGATGAAGTCTGTGATTGCTCCCCCATAATCCACCATGGGAGAGCTTCTTCTTTGGCGCATCTTCACATAACCATGACCACCATGTGGATGGAAAGACTCAAGCAAAGGATCTCTTCGAGATGGCTCATCTTGAACTTCTTCACATATCCATGATCACCATATGGATGGCAAGACTCAAGCAAATGATCTCTTCGAGATGGCTCATCTTGAACTTGCACTTCATTCTTCATTCTTCATCATATTGATGTCTTGAAGTAACTTGAGGGCTCACTTCATCTTCATCTTCAAGACATACTTGACACTTGATATCCTTCATCAATTTCTTCTTATTGCAACCTTGAAGCTAACAAATGGTTCAAGAATTGCCTATGGACAACTCCTGAAGTAACTTGAGGCTCACTTCATCTTCATCTTCAAGACATACCTGACACTTGATATCCTTCATCAATTTCTTCTTATTGCAACCTTGAAGCCAACAAATGGTTCAAGAATTGCCTATGGACAACTCCTACAAATATAACTCAATGCAAACATTAGTCCATAGGGATTGTCATTAATTACCAAAACCACACATGGGGGCTCCATGCACTTTCAATTAGTACTATTGCTGCACCTTTGAATGACTTAACTAAAAAGGGTGTAATATTTGAGTGGGGCGCAGCCCAAGATCATGCTTTTGATGAACTTAAGAGATTGTTAACTGCTGTTGTTTGCACTTCCTGATTTCAATAAGCAATTTGAGAGATTGAATGTGATGCTAGTGGTATTGGAATTGGTGGTGTGTTGATGCAAGAGGGCCGCCCAATTGCATATTTTTCTGAGAAACTGTCTAGTGCTAAGTTGAACTATCCTATATATGATAAAGAATTGTATGCTTTAATTAAAGTTTTTGAGGTTTGGCAACATTACTTGTGGCCAAAAGAATTTATCATACATTCTGATCATGAAGCTTTAAAATAACTAAAAGCTCAGTCTACTTTGCATAAGTGTCTTACTAAGTGGGTTGAGTTCATTGAGTCTTTTTCATCTTCATCTCATCGAAAGATCGGACACCTTTGTCCTATCATGCTCTATCTAGGAAGAATATGCTATTAACTCAACTTGATGTTAAAATTCCTGGATTAGAGATACTATGTGATTTGTATGCCACTGATCATGATTTTGCTGAACCATATCGCTTATGTGCCCTTGGTAAAGCATGGGAAAAATATCACATACATGATGGGTTCTTGTTTAGAGCTAACAAACTAAGTGTTCCACGTCTCTGCGTTTGCTCTTATTGCAGGAATCAAATCCTGGAGGTTTGATGGGTCACTTTGGGCGTGAGAAGACGCCACTCATGCTAGCTGACCACTTTTATTGGCCAACGTATCGAAATTTTTATGTTCCATGCCACATTATTGATGATATCTACATGTTTTATGCATACTTTATGTCATTATTATGCGTTCGGAACTAACCTATTGACGAGATGCCGAAGGGCCGGTTGCTGTTTTCTGCTGTTTTTGGTTTCAGAAATCCAGTAAGGAAATATTCTCGAACTCGGACTAAATCAACGCCCAGGGTTAGCCTCGATTCCTCTTCCTGACACTAGAAACCCGAGAAGTTCTCCCACAGAAACGCCCGTCGTGGTATCGTCACGGCATATGCCATAGGATGGCTAAAGAGGTGGTTCCTAGGAGATCTCACGGCGGTATCCGGATGCGGGTATGGGGACGCGTGACACTGAGGCGTACCCAGGTTCGAGGCCCTCCCGATGGAGGTAAACCTCATTCTCGCTAGAGTGTATATGATGATCACACAATACAATGGTGCTCCCAGAGCTGTGTCCGACTGCTCCCTGGAGGCTAAGGGAGACGATGGTCTCTCTCACAGTGGCAGCTCTAAGGGTAGAATGAAGGGAGAATGATCGATCGATCGATGGATCCCCCGCACGAGAGGGGTAGTGCGGTTTATATAGGCACCCTCCGACTCTTACATATAAGACTCCCATAGTTCATCGGGCCGGCTTGGCCAAGCTTTCGCTTCCGCCTCCTTCCCGGAAAGTGGACGTCAGAGCCGCAGGCGTCGTGGCCTGCTCCCATCCGGGCCGCCACGGCCAGCGGTATGGAGAGGAAGTGTCCTCAAGCCGGCTGGCTAACCATCGTAACCAAGACGGCATAACACCATGATGGCTTATGTCCGGCGCGTGGCACTGGCTGTTCTGCTGCCCCCGCTGCGCTTACGGAAGATGAAGCTGTCGTGGACTTTGGGAACCCGATCACCAACCCGGTTCCTTCCAATGCAAGACTCGCCAACCAGTCGGTCTGAGGTACAAACCCCAGTTGGATATGGCTTGTAGAAGCCGGCCCGGGCCACAAAGATTGGCGGCTTTAGCTGCATCGACTAGTAACTATAGAGGTTGCATCTGAGAGACGGCCACTTCGCCGCCACTGCCCATGCCGATGACATGTCACTCCAGACCTGGACCTGGATCTCGCCATAGTAGGTCAGAATGTACCTGGTGCGTGGCGCTCCATCCGAGACGTACCTAGGCAGGTTTTCCTGGCTTCTCGAATATATTTGACGGCACTGGGAGGGGCCGACTGAGAATTTTCATTCAGCCGGCTACGCCCTCACTCGGCTCGTGCCTGCCGACTGCTTCTAGCTGGCCACTTTTTACACTTATGCAGCTTTTGCTTTCTCGCAAGTTTTGGTGGCGTCTCCGCCTTGCTGATGACTTTTGGTCCGAGTTGAGCTTATCGTCCGGCTCCGGCTCGCGGCGCGCCGGAGTCTCCGCCGCTCGGTCCGCACCCGACGGAATCGGCCCGACGCCCGCTCGCGGGGCCTGGCTCGTCTCGGTCACATCAATGTCTCCCCGATCCTACAGTGGGGCGGTGGTGTGGCCGTTGCAACTGCTAAGGTCGTGGGAGAGCACAGTCACAGTAAACCCGATCGTGGCCCACAATCGCCACGCGGTCACAAGAATCGGCGCGGGCCAAAGTGCTTATAAATGCCCTTTAGGGCGTACCGAGGCGCTCCTCTTCTTTCCTCGCATTCTTCGTTCTTTCGCTCAAACTTCCTCTTTCTTCGCTCGAGCTCCGTCGCACGCGACACTCCTGGCGAACTCGGCGAAAGGCTGCCCCGACGTTCTCCCCGTCGGGCCGCCGCCGCCACTCTGCCACAACCTGCCCCGTCGGGGCCGCGCGTCTCGACGGAGCGTTCTCAGCCGCCGCCGCCGGCCGCGCCGCCGTCACAAGGCTCTTCGTCGCTGCTTTCGTAGCCCTCTATGGGAGCTTCATCCTCCTCATCAATGGCCTCCTCAGCCGGATCGTGGAGGGCCTACATGCGGGAGGATGACATCGCGCCTCGTGCGCCTCCGCCGGATCCCGCCGGGGGTGATCACGCGGGCGCCCGGCGGGGAGACGGAGCCCGGGCCGGAGCCCGGCGAGCGCGTCGCCTTCGGCGCGCATCTTGATCGCGGGGGCTGGCCCGCCGCTTCAGTCCTTCTTCCGGCGCTCCGGACAATCTCGGCTCAGAAAGCACCACCTGCCGGCCAACGCGTGCGTCCTCCCGCCCGCTTCGTGGTGTTCATGGAGGCCTACGCTCGGCTTGTGGCCGACATCGACTTCGGCTGCACTGAGGCCACCGCCGGCAGCAACCACCGAGGGCCGCCGCCCGACTCGGCGGCGCCGCCTCGATCTACACCCGCCCGGTACGCCTTCCCCAAGATCCCCACCGTTAACCTTGAAGAACTGCAGATGTCGTTTTATGTGGGCGCAACGAGGGCGCTCTGCCGATCGATCAACTGGCCGGAGAACCGGTTCCCCCAACCGGTCGGGATCAACTCAGCTACAACGCCCGCACGTATGACCCGGGACGCTGAAGTGAATCAGCTCGGGACTTCGGGGGCCGCCGTCGGCCAACGGGCTGACCGAGGACCTCCTCTCGCACTATCGCCGAGCGCTCGGGTGCTGCCGCCTCCAAATGCGCACCCACAAAATGGCACATGTCCGGCCGGTTCGATCCGAATCGGACGTCCAAGGCGCCGCTCCAAGGCCCAGGTGGCCAGCCGGGTAACAACATCACCAAGGCGAACGTGGAAGTGACGCATCGAGCTACGGCCGGCGCCCACGACAGGACCACCTACCCGAGCAAAAAGTACGCGCCGGGCCCGCTGCGGTTGCGAGGCCGACCTTTGCTTTTGCCGACCGTCTGTCGTTTGCTTATGTTTTCGTCTTTCTAGCTCTTTGAGCGCGCCAGATGCCGAGGGACAGCGACTCGGGCGACGAGAGGTGGACGCCGGACGCGCACCGATCCGGCCGACCAGGCCGGCGAGCATGCCGGCGACGACGACCTGCCGCAGGCGCCCGATCTAGGCGGCCAGGGGGAGCACAATCCGCCCCCTTCACCAGAGCACCAGGAGGAGGAGGAGCCGGCGACGTCCGCCACGGGGCCAATCCCCGCCGTGCCTCTGCGCACGAGGCCGCCAAGCACCACGGCGACTTCGGCGCCCAAGGGGAAGAAGCGGGCCAGCGAGCCTCGCTCTACTGCCGCCTTGGAGGCGAAGGCGAAGAAACTCCACCGGCTGCAGCCGAGGAAGGTTCCGGAGCAGGCCGGGTGAGCTCTCTTCTTCTTTCTTGTTTGATTCCTTTTCTTTCCTTACTCTTTATGCTTATCTTTTCTTTGTTTGTCTGGCTAGGGCCCCTATTAAGTTCGCCCAGGGCGGCGGCTCCCGGCAGATTCCGCGCGTCGCGTCGCCGCCTCTTCGCCAAAGGAGGGAACCGACGCCACAGCCAACGTCGCGCGCGCCTACGCCACCGCCGCCTGCGGGTACTCCGCCTCCCGCAGGGGCGCCTTCTCTTGCCGTGCCGCTAGCCTCAGCGCCTGATCGCGGCACGCGGGCTGAGCCGCCGCGGCAGCCGACGCTGGACGATATGTTCCCGCGCCGGACACGTCTTCTGGACCCAGCCGCTGGGGCCGGGCGGGGCATGCCGCCTTCAACCGGAACCGGAGCCGGCAGAGCTGCACCGTCCGCGACTGGAGCCGGAGCCGGCAGGGCTGCGCCGCCTGCGACCGGAGCCGGAGCCAGGCCAAGCGTGGTGGTGCTGGATGAGAGCCAGGCGCTGTGCGCCGGAGACAGCCTGCGCCGGGCCGCCGCTCGCTGCGCTCGGAGCGCCGCCACCGCTCGTGAGCCGACGATAGAGGAGCCGGCCAGGCGGGAGCCGGCAAGGGATGAGCCGGCGCGCATGGAGGGCGCCGACTCGCGCGCGCCGGTAAGGACGGGAGTTCGACGGCGTCACCGCAAGGCCTGCACGTGGCCAAGGGCGCTCTTCTTCTTCAGGTGCCGTCCGCCTCCGACTCTAGGCTCGCCGGCGCTGATGGAAAGGTGCGTGCCCGCCGACTCCTACGAGGTGACCAGCCGGGAGGGGGACCCCGGCCAAGCATCGGTGGAGATGTTCTTCTCCATTGCAAGCCAACCTCAAGGCCAGGGCCGCCGAGGCCGCGGCCAACGTTGCCAAGGTGGAGGAGGCCGGCAAGGTAAGCTTCGACTCCTTTTTGATTTGGCTATCATCCCCGGTAGCCCTCTCGAGGCATGGGCCGTCGCTTCTGAGCGTCCGGCCGTTTCTGTACCTCGACCGACTCCTTTTCTTTTTTCCTAGGCTGTGATGGATCGGCGCACCACTTTGTACAACCGCGCCGTGACCCATTACCACAAGGCTAAGCTGGACCGGGCCGACTTGGCCCGCGAGCTGGAAAGCCGTCAAGGGTAGGATTTTGCTTCTTTCGACTCGATGTTTTCTTTCTTTTAGTCTTGGTTGGCCGACGTTTCTTTCCGGCGCCTTGCAGTTGAAGCCGCCAGGGTCCCGCTTGCCGGAGGCGGATCTCCGGCTGCTCGCGCCTGCGCCGAGCTGTGAGGCGGTCGGTCCACACCTCCAAGCCTGCCGGCTGAGCAGAGCTCCACGCGGCCGCGTCGTCGGGAGCAACCACCCTCCGAGCTCAACTCCCTTAGGACGGCTGAGAAGGAGAAGGTGGAGGGATCTGAGCCGGCGGCTGACGAGGAGAAGAGCGGCTTTGCGCCGGCAGAGGAGGTCACCAGCACGGAGGCCGACGGCTACCGCCAAGCGCCGGATCGGACGAGATTGGATGCCGCGGATCACGCTTGCTCCGGTGAGTGCATCTCTTTCATGTTCCTTTCCTTTGTCGGTTGTCGGCTGCCGGCTACTGCGCCCGGCGTGGGAAACTTCTGATTTCTTCTCGGAATCCCATCTTCGGGTCGCTGAGGAAGGGTCGCGCCGTGCCTTTTACTTTCGAAATCTCCATCTTCGGGCCGGGGGCAGTCGGTTCTTGCTGGCTGCCGCCAGCCTTACTTTAGAGCTTCGAATCTCCATCTTCGGGGCTGGGCAAGCCGGTTCTGCCGCTGCCACCACTTTACTTAGCTTCGAATCTCCATCTTCGGGTCAGCGCTGCTTTTGCTGCCGCCAGTTTTACTTTAGGACTTCGAAAATTTGCCTTTTCAGCTTATTTCGGCTTTGATGATTTTTGACTTGCTTTTCCTTGCAGCGGCCTTCCCCGAGACGCAGACGCAGCCTTGCGGCCGTTGGCGTGGCGCGGGAGTCCGTGGAGGCGGCGATCGCAGAGGGCGTGTTCGGAGTACTTCAAAGATGAGGACTACATGGCGTCCATGGCTGCCCGCATCGAGCCCATCACTGCTTGGCTGGGAGCCCGAAGGCGGCCGAGCCGGTGCCGATGCTGTGGCCTCGAGGAGCGTGTCACAAGATATCTCCAACCTACCTCCTGAGATGGAGCGGGCGCCTGGACGCTTCTCGACTGAAGGAGCGGCTGCTGCCGCGCCGGTGCCGACATGGCCCTGTCCTTCGTCCTCTCTTGGTATAACAAGGTGGACCTGGGGCAGCTGAGGCTCCCGGCGAGCCGGCGTGGAGGACAAGCTCCCACCAACACAAGACCACCCGGTTGTTCCAGCCGGGCCATTGCCGACTTCAAGTGACAAGTATGCCCTTTCGTCATGTATTCGAACCTCCTCTGTCCGATGAGGAATACATGGAAGATGAGGAGGCGGAGGCCCAGGACGACCCGGCAGCCGGCTCCGCCGATGCCCCTCCGGCTTAGATTTCCTGCTTTGGTTGTTCTTTTGCCAAGACACTTTATTAAATCCCCGGGATGCCGGTGCATATGTATGGATATAACCGCCCTTTAATTATGTCACACTTTAATGTGTTTGTTAATCATTTGTGTGCCGACTCTGCTTTCTTTCGACTCGTTCGCTCGCTTTTCCCCATCCGCCCCACTCTTTGGTTGTGCTCTTGCCGGTCGTATGTCCGACTTTCGATCCGTCGCCGGATCAAGAGCGCCGGGTGAGGCCGACAGTATTTCAGCCGAACGAGCTGAATTCGGCAATCCGAACACTTTTTATGAAAAGTTGCAAGTCAACTCACTTTACTCTTTCCCTTAGTCGTTGCGTGCTCGGTTCCCTTAGGCCTTACTCCTCAGCCACCGACACTCGCGGGTTGCGGTCCGTAGTCGGATCTAAGCCGCCTGCTCTCGAAACCGGATCACGTTACTGAGCCGACCCATGAGAGGGTTCAAGCCAATTGGCGAAACGAAGGTAAAGTACGCGAAAAATGTCGGAAACGACGCTCTTGGCGCGTGCTTTTCATAGCTTACAAAAGGGATACAAGGGATACATACATTCCTCCGCTCATGTGTAAAATGGGCGGAGTAAGTTGACATTCCAGGGACGTTTAGTCTCCTTCAGCCTTGTCTGGCTTGTTTTTCTTAGCCTCTTGGGATCTATGAGATAGTAGGAATCATTGCCTAACGGCTTTGCTCATGATGAAGGGACCCTCCCATGGGGATGACAATTTATGCTGTCCGGCTGTCCGTCGGATCAGCCGGAGCACTAGGTCCCCTTCTAATGCTAAGGGCTGGACCTTCCGGCCGTGAGAAGGCCGGAGGCTTTGTCGGGGCTTATAGATCCGGACGCAACAGCGGTGCCCGGCCTCTTCGACTAAGTCAACTCCAACTCCATCTTCGCGGCTTCGGCTTCCGTGTAGAGCTTGATCCTTGCGCCAGGCTCGACATCGCCCAAGACGGCTTCTGCCCCGTACACCCAGGAAAATGGTGTAAAGCTCATCGAGCGGTTTAAGGGCAGCGCAGTACTCCATAGCACATTGGGCAGCTCTTCAATCCAAGAAATGTCGGCTGCTTCACGAGCGCCATCTGTCGGGGCCGGATGCCGGCTAGGACCAAGCCGTTAGCCTTTCTCCACTTGTCCGTTGGACTCGGGTGCGCCACAAGAGGTGGCCATCCGGATCCCCATTTTCCCGCAATAGCGAGAGAAGATGCCTTGGGAGAAATTGCTGCCGTTGTCGGCGATAATGTTGTGGGGGTAGCCGAACCTCACGATGATGATTTCCTTGAGGAATGTGACGGCCGTGGAGCCGTCCGGCTTCTTGATTGGCTTGGCTTCGATCCACTTGGTGAATTTGTCAATCATCACCAAGAGGTGTGTCAGGCCGCCTCGCGCTGTTCTGAACGGACCCCATATCCAAGCCCCATACGGAAAACGGCCATGTGATGGGGATGGTTTTCAAGGCGAAGTCGGCCGGTGTCTCTTCTTGCGGTGCCATTGATGTACCGTTGCACTTTTTCACCCGCTCTTTCAAGGCCTTCCAGCTACTGCTAGTAAACCGTGCCGCGAAAGCTTTGGCCACTATGGCTCTCGATGAGGCGTGGTGGCCGCACTCTCCCTGATGGATTTCAGTTCAATCCCTTCAGCCGGCTCGACGCACCGCCGGAACACCCCACTTACGCTGCGTTTGTACAGCTCGTGGTTGATGATTGTATAGGCCTTGGCCCTTCTCTCAATCTGCCTGGCCTGGACTCTATCATCAGGCAGCACACCGTTGGTGAGGTAGGAGAGGAATTCTTGTGCCCATGAAGGTACGCATCTTATTTCGAATACGCTGACCAACAGGGCCTCCTGCGTGGGAGCTTCCGGATTCGACTGCATGGTCGCCGGGTTCGGCTTGCTAGCCGGTGGGTTCGGCTTGCTAGCCCCGAGTTTGGCGATGAAGCCCCCGGGTTGGACTGAGAAGTCCCCGGGTTCGGCATGGTAGCCGGCGGGTTCGGCTTGTGCCCCGACTTGGGCGATGAAGCCCCCGGTTGCTGAGCAGCCGGGTCAGCCGGCACGAATATTGAATCCGAGTCCGGTGACGGATGATGGACGCTTCTTGAGAACCGCCAAGGCGATGCCCGGCGGAATGGCTTGTCGGGTTGAGCCAATCTTGGATAAGGCGTCAGCCGCCTCGTTGTTTGCTCGTGGCACATGGTGGAATTCGCAGCCGTCAAGCCGGATAGCCGCTGGACATGGAAGCGTATGAGGCCATGTTGTCCTTCGCGTCCCGCCGCCGATGCTTGCTGTATGGTCGGAGTCACCGGCTGCAGTATGCGACGCACGCCAACTTCCTTGGCCAGCTTCAGCCCATGAATGAGCGCTTCGTACTCCGCCACATTGTTGGATGCGGCGGCGGGCAGGACGTAGTCCAGCCGGTCTCCCTTGGGAGAGGTGATGACGATGCCGGCTCCCAAGCCGTTGCGCATCTTCGAGCCGTCGAAGTGCATCTTCCGGTGTGTGGAGTCCTGCACAGCGGCAGGTATTGCATCTCAGCCCAGTCGACGAAGAAGTCCGCGAGGATCTGCGACTTGATGGCTGTGCGTGGCTCGTAGAGGATGGTGTGGGCGGCTAGCTCCGTGGCCCACTTGGCAACCCGCCGCTGGCATCCTCTGTCGATGATTTCGCCAAGGGCGCTGTGGCAACCACCTTGATGGGTGCTCTTGGAAGTAGTGCTTGAGCTTCTTGGCCGCCATGTAGACGCCGTAGGTGACCTTCTGGTAGTGGGGTAGTTTTGCTTCGATGGGAGAGCACTTCGCTAAGGTAATAGACCGAAGCCGCTGAACTACCAAGCCTCGTCTTTCGCTCCACCACCAGGACAACGCTAACCACTCGGTTGGTGGCTGCGATGTACAACAGCATCGGCTCCATTGAGGCCGGCGTTGCAAGGATTGGCGCGCTTGAGAGCACGCTTCAAGTCTGGAAGGCTTCCTCCGCCTGCGGTGACCGGCGAACTTGTCCGCCTTCTTCATTAATTGATACAGGGCGTGCCTTCTCCCACGGCCGACGAAGCGGCTCAAGGAGGCCGGCAGCCAACGAACTGGACGTCCTTGAGGCACTGCGGCAGCTCCATCTTCTCCAGGGCACTGATCTTCTCCGGGTTGGCCCATCCCTCGCCGAGAGACGAGTAGCCAAGGAGCTGGCCAGATGGCACGCCGAATGTGCACTTGGCCGGGTTGAGCTTCATCCGAAATCTTCTCAGATTGGTGAAGGTTTTCTCTGGTCATCAAGGAGGGTAGTCGTCTCCTTGGTCTTTACAACGACATCATCCACATATGCGTGAACGTTTCTGCCGATTTGATCCTGCAAGCATTTTTGCATGCACCTTGGTAGGTGGCGCCCGCATTTTTCAAGCCGAACGGCATAGTCGTGTAGCAATCCCGTACGGGGTAATGAACGAAGTCTTTATTTGATCATCCGGATTCTGAGGAATCTGTAGCCTGGTAGGCATCTAGGAAAGAACAGTTCACAGCCGGCAGTCGAGTCTATGACTTGATCTATGCGCGGCAGAGGGGTCCTTCGGCACGCTTGTTCAGGCTGGTGTAGTCGATACACATGCGCCAGGAGCCGTTCTTCTTCAACACCAGGACCGGGTTTGCCAACCAGTCCGGGTGCAACACTTCCATGATGAAGCCGGCAGCTAGGAGCCGGGCGATTTCTTCACCGATGGCCTTCCTTCGTTCTTCGGCGAAGCGCCTGAGAGGCTGCCTTCGCTTGGCTTCGCCCACGTGAGGTGATGCGCAGCCAACCCTCGGCACACCCGGCATGTCTTTTGGAGTCCATGCGAAGATGTCCCGATTCTCACGGAGGAAGCTGGTGAGCTCGCTTTCCTATGCTGCTCAGCCGGCACCGATGGTGACGTACTTGTCCGGCTGCGCCGGTCCAGCAGGATCTTCTTGGTGCTTCCGCCCGGCCCATGAGTCGTCCAGTAGGCCTGCCCGTCCGATGTCCGTCCGCGCGGCTTGGCGAGGGCGACGGCGCGTGGATGAGCTGCTTCTCGGTGGCGATGACCGCGTCGGGGCTATCTGGGCTGGCGCAGCCCATGAGCGGCGATAATCGCCGGCTACGGTGATGACCCCCGGGGCAGGCAGCTTCATCTTCAGTACCCATAGTGGGGCACCGCCATGAACTTGGTCGTGCCGGCCTGCCCAGGAGCGCGTATAGGACTCACGAGGTCCACCACTTCGAACTCGATCCGCTTGCGGGAAGTGATCCTGGCCCGAACATCACCTCCGCGTGATCCAGCCGATCGGCTGGCAGCAAGGCTGCACGATGCCAAGGAAGGTGGGGTGGGACGAGCTCGGCTTCTGGATGCCTAGCTTGCGGGCGGTGTCGCGGTAGAGGATGTTGATGCTACTGCCGCCGTCGATGAGGACGCGCGAAAAGCGCACGCTGCGCCGGGTTGTGGCGATGGTGTGGTCGAGGACCATGGCGTAGCGCGTGCTTCGGCAAGCAGCCCGGTGTCGCGGCGATCAGTGATGGCCTGTTCTAACCAGTTTAGGTACTGGGGACCGGCGGTATGACCGCGTTGACCTCGAGGAACGGCTCGCTGGCTCGTCTTGTCCTCCGGCTCGGAGGTGAAGATGATGTAGGTGGCATCTTCGGCCAGATATCGGCCATGTTGCACCTGGTTAGCCTCGTGGGTGCTCGCGTTCTCTGCGCCGGCTTGGCCACCCGGCCCGCCGGCTGGTGGAGGCGGGGGTGGAGGCGGGAGAGGTTCACCGCTTGTCAGCCGCTTCATGAAGTGGCAGTCGCGGGTGGTGTGGTTGGAGGGGTTCTTGCCGCCGTGGTACTTGCATGGCGAATCGAGCATTGCTCTAAGGTGTTCTCGGCTTCCACCGCGGCCTTGCTTCGGCGGGGCTGCCGCCCGTGTTGTCCCGCACGGCGGCTACGTGGGTGGAGCCGCACGGCGGTCCGGCTGGCGTCGTGACGCTGTCGCGGTAGTTGTCCCGCCGGCTGCCATGAGAGGCGCCGTCGGCCGGCTTGTTGTTGTCCTTTCGGCGGGCGGCGAAATGTTTCCACGGTGCCTTGCCGGCTTCCTCGCCAGCGCGTACTTGTCGGCGATGGCCATCAAGGCGGCCATCGACTTGGGGTCGCTGCGCGCAACTTGTGCCACACATGGTGTTGGGCCGACAGCCTCCCATGAAGAAGCCGATGGCTTGGATCTCGTGCACGCCCTCGCAGGAGTTGCGCATTTCGCACCAGCGCGTTAGGTACGCGCGATCCGTCTCGCCGCCCCGCTGCACATCTCAAACTGTTGGGGCCGACCCGGCCATGGTAAGTTTGAAGGCTGATGAAGGCGCTTCAAGTCCAAGCGTTATGCTGCGCTGGCAGTGTTGTTGAGCCATGTGCGGGCGGAGCCGACCAGATGAGGGGGGAGCAGCGCACAGCCCAGCGCTTGTTGCCTTTGGCGATGCCGACTGCGGTGGAGTAGTCCCGCAGCCAGTCCTGGCGGCCCGTCGTACTTGGGGGTGTCACGGGGGAGCGTGAAGCCTTCGAGCGTGGGCTCGTTGGCGATGCGGGGCCCGAAGCACTTTGGGCCGGCTGGCCCTTCTTCCTCCGCGAGATTCGACCAGCCGGTCGAGGCGTTCTCGGCGTCGGCGGGCTCGACGCGCGGGCCTGCCGGGAGTGTGCCACGGCGGCGCCGCTGCTGGAGCCGGCCGGTGCTGACGGCGGGGCTCGGAGTCTTGCTCCTGGTTCCGGCTTGGAGGAGGCCGGCTGCGGCCGCCGCCGCTGGTGGCTCGGCCTGCTCGAGCTTGCGTGCGTGGCGCGGAGTCATGGTGCCGGCTTGGTGCTGGGGAGGCGGACTCGGCCGAGTCCCTGGCGCCTTCCCTGTCGTTGCCTGCAGCTCCACGCAGCTAGGCCTGGGGGCATTGACATACTGGGGTCGGCCGCCGCCTGGTGGCTGCGTTGGAGCACGCTCAGTCACCCGCTTGGTCTGGCGGCGTAACTCTTCGCCCCCGAGGCGGTTCAGCTCTTCTGCGGCGGCTTGTGCCACGCGCATGTTCTTGTCGGGGGTGTTGTAGACGGGTAGCCCGCGGACGGAGCCGGCGAAGGAGCGCCGTCGCGGCGATCTCGGCGCCAAGGTCACGGCCCCTGCGGCGGATGTGGCCAGGCTCGGCTTGGCTCGTCGCCGCCCTGGAGTGAGGGTGAGGCGGTTGTACTCGCGCTGGTGATCTCCATCTCGCCGCAGCAGCCGCTCTTCCGTTTGCTTGAGGAGGAGCGGCGGTGCGCTCAAGTCCGCTCGGCGGCGGTGGGTCGCGCTGTGCGTGAGCGGGGTGCTCAGTTTCGCCCGGACTTCGTCAAGCCGGGACGGTGGCGGTGGCGCCTTTGGGCCCGAGCCGGAGGCGTTGGGGTCAACGTTGCGCTCCAGGTTGGGGCCGCGGGTGCGCGGGTTCTTGGTGGGGAGCTCCTCGCCAGCCATCATGACTTGCACGACGGCGGGGCTGGCGGGAGCGCCTCGGCTCGCGGAGGAGGGCTAGCGCAGCGCAGCACCTGCCGCGGGTAGCGCGGCGGTGCGACGGTGGCGACGTAGACGTCGCCGCCGAAGGAGATGACGCTGCCGCCGGCTGGGAAGGGCCGGTCGGCGAAGCAGCCAGCGTTGTTGCTGACGCAGTTGAGGGAGCCGAATCTCCAGATCAAGCCTGAAGCGACTCGCTCGCCGGTGGTGGTGGTGATCCGGATGAAGACACCGGCCGAGGATGCTGAAGGCCCCACGGTGGGCGCCAAATGTCGTGGTATCATCATGGTATATGCCATAGGGTGGCTAATCGAAGTGGTTCCTGAGGGATCTCACGGCGGTATCCGGATGCGGGTATGGGGACGCGTGACACAGAGGCGTACCAGGTTCGAGGCCCTCCGATGGAGGTAAAACCTCTCCTGCTAGAGTGTATATGATGATCACACAATACAATGGTGCTCCTAGAGCTGTGTCCGGCTGCTCCTGGGAGGCTAAGGGAGACGATGGTCTCTCTCACAGGGCAGCTCTAAGGGTAGAATGAAGTGAGAATGATTGATCGATCGATGGATCCCCCGCACGAGAGGGGGTGCGGCTTATATAGGCACCGACACTTTACATATAAGACCCTATAGTCTACTGGCCGGCTTGGCCGGCTTCGGCTTCCGCTCCTTCCCGAGGCGGTGACGTCAGGAGCCGTTGAGGCGTCGTGGCCTGTCCCATCCGGCTGCCACGGCCGGCCGGTATGGAGAGGAAGTGTCCCGTCGCCGTCAACCACTGTAGCCAGACGTGCGACGTAGACCATGATACTGTCCGGGCTGGCACTATTGCTCTACAAGGCTCCGCGCTTACTGGAAGATGAAGTCATCGTGGACTTTGGGAACCCGGATCACCAACCCGGTTCCTTCCAGTGCAAGACTCGCCAGCCTCGAGTCGGTCTGAGGTGCAAACCCCTAGTCGGATATGGCTTGTAGAAGCCGGCCCAGCTACAGCATTGGCGGCCGTAGCCAGACCGACTAGGACCTAGAGCCAGCCGGCTTCCCGACCAGCCGGCCACGGCGCCAGCCGGCCGCACCTCGGCCGGCCTTTGCGCCGGCCGACTCAAGCCGTCCGCTCCGCGTCCATTGCCCTACCCGGGTCTTCCCCCCGACAGCCTAGCCCGGCCGCGCCGCCTAGTGTGTGGCCCACCAGACTCCACCGACCTTGCCCTCCGCCTACTTAAAGTCTCCGTCGCGAAAACCCTACCACGTTCGACGAAACCAGAGAAAAACCTTCCGTGAGCCGCCGCCATCGCGGGCCAAGATCCGGGGGACAGGAGTCTCTGTTCCCGCACGCCGCCGGGACGGGAAGTGCCCCCGGAAGGCTTCTCCATCGACACCACCGCCATCTTCATCAACGCCGTTGTCTCCCATGAGGAGGGAGTAGTTCTCCATCGAGGCTCGGGCTGTACCGTAGCTATGTGGTTCATCTCTCTCCTATGTACTTCAATAAAATAATCTCATGAGCTGCGTTG
Organism: Lolium multiflorum; assembly: GCA_030979885.1. Taxonomy (NCBI): domain Eukaryota; kingdom Viridiplantae; phylum Streptophyta; class Magnoliopsida; order Poales; family Poaceae; genus Lolium; species Lolium multiflorum. The sequence continues at coordinate 160,239,524 of CM061747.1, forward strand.
CATGATTGAGATTCATATGATGATGCTTGTAATCTAGATGTCATTATGCTAGTCAAGTGGATTTTACTTATGTGATCTCTGGAGACTCCTTGTCCCACGTGTGTAAAGGTGACAGTGTGTGCGTGTGGGTCTCTTAGGCTATATTTCACGAATACTTATTCACTGTTATGAATGGCATATTGAAGTGCTTATTTATATCTCTTTATGATTGCATGTGTTTTGTATCACAATTTATGCTGGTGCTACTCTAGTGATGTTATTAAAGTAGTTTATTCCTCCTGCACGGTGTAATGGTGACAGTGTGTGCATCGTGTAGTACTTGGCGTAGGCTATAATTGTGATCTGTAGATTATGAAGTTAACTATTGCTATGATGGTATTGATGTGATCTATGCCTCCTTTCGTAGTGTGAAGGTGACAGTGTGCATGCTATGTTAGTACTTGGTTTGGTTATGTTGATCTGTTATGCACTCTAAGGTTATTTAAATATGAACATTGAATATTGTGGAGCTTGTTAACTCCGGCATTGAGGGTTCGTGTAATCCTACACGATTAGTGGTGTTCATCATCCAACAAGAGGGTGTAGAGTCTAGCATCTATCTATTTATTCTGTTATGTGATCAATGTTGAGAGTGTCCACTAGTGAAAGTATGATCCCTAGGCCTTGTTCCTAAATATCGCTATCGCTGCTTGTTTACTCTTTACTGCTTGTTTACTTCCCGCAATATTACTACCATCAATCACGCCACAAGCACTTTTCTGGCGCCGTACTATTGCTCATACTTATTCATACCACGTGTATTTCACTATCTCTTCACGAACTAGTGCACCTATTAGGTGTGTTGGGACACAAGAGACTTCTTGCTTTGTGGTTAAGGGGTTGCATGAGAGGGATATCTTTGACCTCTTCCTCCTCGAGTTTGATAAACCTGGGTGATCCACTTAAGGGAAACTTGTTGCTGTTCTACAAACCTCTGCTCTTGGAGGCCCAACATCTACAAGAATAGAAGCACCCACAGACATCAAGCTATTTTCTGGCGCCGTTGCTGGGAGGTAAGGTAAAAGGTATTCACATCCTCCGACTACTAAGCTATTTCCTAGCACTGTTGCGGTGTGAGTGCTCGAAGCTATTTCCTTTAGATCCTGCAATTGCATCTTTTTGTTTCTTGTTTTACACTAGTAAGGCGTAATGGACAACAATGAGCTTCTTATTCTATTTCCTGATTTAAGACATGGATGGTTTGATACGAAAATTAAAAAACCTATGGAACACATTAGTATGAACGCTTTGAACACCATTGTTGCTAATGATATGGAAAATTCTAAGCTTGGGGAAGCTGCTTTTGTGAGAGCATGATATTTTTAGTCCCCAAGCATTGAGGAGAAAATTTACTTTGATGATACTTTACCTCCTATTTATGATGATTATAATGATATTGGTCTTTTGGTGCCGCCTACTATGGAGGATAAGTTTAATTATGATTACAATATGCCTCCTATATTTGATGATGAGAATAATAATGATAGCTACTTTGTTGAATTTGCTCCCACTACATCTAATAAAATTGATTATGCTTATGTGGAGAGTAATGATACTTTTATGCATGTGAATAAGAATGCTTTATGTGACACTTATATTGTTGAGTTTGTTCATGATTCCTCTGAAAGTTATTATGAGAGAGGAAAATATGGTTGTAGAAATTTTCATGTTACTAAAATACCTCTCTATATGCTGAAATTTTTGAAGTTACACTGGTTTTGCCTTCCTATGCTTGTTACTTTGCTCTTCATGAACTTGTTTATTTACAAGATTCCTATGCATAGGAAGCATGTTAGACTTAAATTTGTTTTGAATTTGCCTCTTGATGCTCTCTTTTGCTTCAACTACTATTTCTTGCGAGTGCATCATTAAAACCGCTGAGCCCATCTTAATGGCTATAAAGAAAGAACTTCTTGGGAGATAACCCATGTGTTTATTTTGTTACAGTACTTTATTTTGTATTTGTGTCTTGGAAGTTGTTACTACTGTAGAAACCCTCCTTATCTTAGTTTTGTTGCATTGTTGTGCCAAGTAAAGTCTTTGATAGTAAGGTTCATACAAGATTTGGATTACGCACAAACAGATTTCTTGCTGTCACGAATCTGGGACTAATTCTCTGTAGGTAACTCAGAAAATTATGCCAATTTACGTGAGTGATCCTCAGATATGTACGCAACTTTCATTCAATTTGAGCATTTTCATCTGAACAAGTTAAGTGCCACTTTAAAATTCGTCTTTACAGACTGTTCTGTTTTGACAGATTCTGCCTTTTATTTCGCATTGCTTCTTTCGCTGTGTTGGGTGGATTTCTTTGTTCCATTACCTTCCAGTAGCTTTGGCAATGTCCAGAAGTGTTAAGAATGATTGTGTCACCTCTGAACATGTGAATTTTTGATTATGCACTAACCCTCTAATGAGTTTGTTTCGAGTTTGGTGTGGAGGAAGTTTTCAAGGGTCAAGAGAGGAGGATGATATATTATGATCAAAAAGAGTGAAAAGTCTAAGCTTGGGGATGCCCCGGTGGTTCATCCCTGCATATTTCAAGAAGACTCAAGCATCTAAGCTTGGGGATGCCCAAGGCATCCCCTTCTTCATCGATAACCTATCATTTCCTTCTCTTGAAACTATATTTTTATTCGGTCACATCTTATGTACTTTACTTGGAGCGTCTGTTTGTTTTTGTTTCTATTTTTGTTTGAATAAATGCTTGTGTGGGAGAGACACGCTCCGCTGATTCATATGAACACATGTGTTCTTAGCTTTTAATTTTCATGGCGAAGGTTGAAACGCTTCGTTAATTGTTATATGGTTGGAAACGGGAAATGCTACATGTAGTAATTGGTATGATGTCTTGAATAACTTGATACTTGGCAATTTTTGTGCTCATGTTTAAGCTCTTGCATCATATACTTTGCACCTATTAATGAAGAAATACATAGAGCTTGCTAAAATTTGGTTTGCATAATTGGTCTCTCTAAAGTCTAGATAATTTCTAGTATTGAGTTTGAACAACAAGGAAGACGGTGTAGAGTCTTATAATGTTTACAATATGTCTTTTATGTGAGTTTTTGCTGCACCGGTTCATCCTTGTGTTTGTTTCAAATAACTTTGCTAGCCTAAACCTTGTATCAGAGGGAATACTTCTCATGCATCCAAAATCCTTGAGCCAACCACTATGCCATTTGTGTCCACCATACCTACCTACTACATGGTATTTCTCCGCCATTCCAAAGTAAATTGCTTGAGTGCTACCTTTAAAATTTCCATTCTTTACCTTTGCAATATATAGCTCATGGGACAAATAGCTTAAAAACTATTGTGGTATTGAATATGTACTTATGCACTTTATCTCTTATTAAGTTGTTTGTTGTGCGATAACCATGTTCCCGGGGACGCCATCAACTACTCTTTGTTGAATATCATGTGAGTTGCTATGCATGTACGTCTTGTCTGAAGTAAGGGAGATTTACCACTCATTTAATGGTTAGAGCATGCACAATGTTAGAGAAGAACATTGGGCCGCTAACTAAAGCCATGAATCATGGTGGAAGTTTTTTGGACATATATCCTCAATCTCATATGAGAACATTAATTGTTGCTACATGCTTATGCATTAAAGAGGAGTCCATTATCTGTTGTCTATGTTGTCCCGGTATGGATGTCTAAGTTGAGAATAATCAAAAGCGAGAAATCCAAATGCGAGCTTTCTCCTTAGACCTTTGTACAGGCGGCATAGAGGTACCCCTTTGTGACACTTGGTTAAAACATGTGTATTGCGATGATAATCCCGGTAATCCAAGCTAATTAGGACAAGGTGCGGGCACTATTAGTACACTATGCATGAGGCTTGCAACTTGTAAGATATAATTTACATAACACATATGCTTTATTACTACCGTTGACAAAATTGTTTCTTGTTTTCAAAACCAAAGCTCTAGCACAAATATAGCAATCAATGCTTTCCTCTTTGAAGGACCATTTTTTACTTTTATGTTGAGTCAGTTCACCTATTTCTCTCCACCTCAAGAAGCAAACACTTGTGTGAACCGTGCATTGATTCCTACATACTTGCATATTGCACTTGTTATATTACTTTGCATTGACAACTATCCATGAGATATACATGTTATAAGTTGAAAGAAACCGCTGAAACTTAATCTTCCTTTATGTTGCTTCAATACCTTTTACTTTGAATTATTGCTTTATGAGTTAACTCTTATGCAAGACTTATTGATGCTTGTCTTGAAAGTACTATTCATGAAAAGTCTTTGCTTTATGATTCATTTGTTTACTCATGTCATTACCATTGTTTTGATCGCTGCATTCATTACATATGCTTACAATAGTATGATCAAGGTTATGATGGCATGTCACTCCAGAAATTATCTTTGTTATCATTTACCTGCTCGGGACGAGCAGAACTAAGCTTGGGGATGCTGATACGTCTCCGACGTATCGATAATTTCTTTTGTTCCATGCCACATTATTGATGATATCTACATGTTTTATGCATACTTTATGTCATTATTATGCGTTTCCGAACTAACCTATTGACGAGATGCCGAAGGGCCGCTTGTCTTGTTTTTGGTTTCAAAAATCCTAGTAGGAAATATTCTCGGAATCGGACGAAATCAACGCCGGGTCCTATTTTTCCACCTAAGCCAAGTCCGAAGGGGAAACGGTCGGGCCACGAGGTGGGGACATAGTAGGCGCGCGGCCCAACCGGCCATGCCGCCTAGTGTGTGGCCCCACCAGACTCCACCGACCTTGCCCTTCCGCCTACTTAAAGTCTCCGTCGCGAAACCCTACCACGTTCGACGAAACCGAGAAACCTTCCGAGCCGCCGCCATCGCGAAGCCAAGATCCGGGGACAGGAGTCTGTTCCGGCACGCCGCCGGACGGGGAAGTGCCCCTAAGGCTTCTCCATCGACCACCGCCATCTTCATCAACGTTGTCTCCCATGAGGAGGGAGTAGTTCTCCATCGAGGCTCGGGGCTGTACCGGTAGCTATGTGGTTCATCTCTCTCCTATGTACTTCAATACAATAATCTCATGAGCTGCCTTACATGATTGAGATTCATATGATGATGCTTGTAATCTAGATGTCATTATGCTAGTCAAGTGGATTTTACTTATGTGATCTCCGGAGACTCCTTGTCCCACGTGTGTAAAGGTGACGTGTGTGCACCGTGTGGGTCTCTTAGGCTATATTTCACAGAATACTTATTCACCGTTATGAATGGCATAGTGAAGTGCTTATTTATATCTCTTTATGATTGCAATGTGTTTTGTATCACAATATATCGTGTGCTACTCTAGTGATGTTATTAAAGTAGTTTATTCCTCCCGCACGGTGTAATGGTGACAGTGTGTGCATCGTGTAGTACTTGGCGTAGGCTATGATTGTGATCTCTTGTAGATTATGAAGTTAACTATTGCTATGATGGTATTGATGTGATCTATGCCTCCTTTCGTAGTGTGAAGGTGACAGTGTGCATGCTATGTTAGTACTTGGTTTGGTTATGTTGATCTGTTATGCACTCTAAGGTTATTTAAATATGAACATTGAATATTGTGGAGCTTGTTAACTCCGGCATTGAGGGTTCGTGTAATCCTACACAATTAGTGGTGTTCATCATCCAACAAGAGGGTGTAGAGTCTAGCATCTATCTATTTATTCTGTTATGTGATCAATGTTGAGAGTGTCCACTAGTGAAAGTATGATCCCTAGGCCTTGTTCCTAAATATCGCTATCGCTGCTTGTTTACCGCTTTGCTTGTTTACTTCCTTCAATATTACTACCATCAATCGCACGCCAGTTTCAGCGCTAGTTATCAAGCTCATACTTATTCATACCACGTGTATTTCACTATCTCTTCGTCGAACTAGTGCACCTATTAGGTGTGTTGGGGACACAAGAGACTTCTTGCTTTGTGGTTGCAGGGTTGCATGAGAGGGATATCTTTGACCTCTTCCTCCCTGAGTTCGATAAACCTTGGGTGATCCACTTAAGGGAAACTTGCTGCTGTTCTACAAACCTCTGCTCTTGGAGGCCCAAGACTGTCTACAAGAATAGAAGCACCCGTAGACATCAACCACTTTTATTGGCCAAAGATGAGGCGGGATGTGGATAGGTATGTGAAGAGGTGCATTACTTGCAACAAGTCCAAGTCCAAGCTGAAGCCTCACGGTTTGTATACTCCTTTACCGGCACCTACTACACCTTGGGAAGACATAAGTATGGATTTTGTGTTGGGTTTGCCGCGTACTAAAGAGGCCATGATTCTATATTTGTGGTAGTGGAGAGATTTTCTAAAATGTCACACTTTATTGCTTGCCAAAAGCGACGATGCGTCGCATATTGCTAACCTGTTTTTCAGGGAGGTTGTACGACTACATGGAGTCCCGAAGACTATTGTTTCGATCGTGACGTGAAGTTTATGAGCTACTTCTGGAAGACTCTTGGAGAAAGCTGGGGACGAAGCTACCTGTTCACTACTTGTCATCCCCAAACTGATGGTCAAACCGAAGTGGTGAATAGAACCTTGTCACAACCGTTGAGATCCATGATCAAGAAGAACCTGAAGGAGTGGGAAGAGTGTTTGCCGCATGTGGAGTTTTCTTACAACAGGGCGGTACATTCTACCAGAGAGCTATGTCCTTTTGAGGTGGTGTATGGTTTCAAACCCATTACTCCGCTTGATTTGTTGCTTTTGCCCATACATGAGAGAGTTAATATGGAGGCATCCAAGAGGGCAGATTTTGTGAAGAAGCTTCATGTGAAGACTAAAGAGTTGATCGAGAAGAAAGGCAAGAGCAATGCTGCAAGGATGAATAAGAAGCGTAAGGAGATGTTGTTCAAGCCTGGTGATATGGTCTGGGTACATTTTCGCAAGGATAGGTTCCCGAAGCTACGGAAGTCTAAGTTGAAGCCTCGTGGTGCTGGTCCTTACAAAGTGCTTGCCAAGATCAATGATAATGCATACTCGATAGATCTTCCATTGGGAAGTAGTAGTGAGGTAGTAGTGAGCAGGTTCAGAGAGAATAAGAAAATTTGGGTTGCTTACCTCTTCTCTGCGTGTTTAAGTCATCCGACGCGTGGTACGGGCGCACGGTACGGGCGCATCCCGCCCCTACCAGGTGCAACCGCCTTAGGACTGAGGCGGTCGACGCGGTACGGCCGGGGGGGGGGGTACGGTCATATCTCCTCATACTGATGGTCGTTAAACTTACAATATGTTTTCAGAGAAATTGATGTTTTCGTCGTCGAAGCGGTACGGGCGCACGGTACGGTCTGGTCTGCCCGTACAGATGGTCGCCAAAGTTACATATGGTTTTGAATCTTCAACTTTTCTTTCTCGGAGTCATGGATGCAGTACGGGCGCATGGTACAGTTTGGTCCGACCGTACCGATGGTCGCCAAAGTTAACATCAAAAATTTCTTTGCAATCTTCACGTGCCCTTATGCATCAACACTACCTCGAAAATGGCTAAGGAAAAATAATAGTATATATCAAGAATGCGCAACCGTTAGCATATAAAGTCAAGAAGGCATTGTTGTATATTGTCTTCTCTTCTTTTACAAAGGATCTGATGAACACTCTTTATAAAAAATAAAAACAAACGAAACAAAGAAATAAAACTAAACAAGAACTAGATAGAAAATTTATTGATCATGGGTTACCTCCCATGAAGCACATCTAGTTAAGGTCAATTAGCTTGACCAAGATGGTGATCACTTAAGTGTTTGAAGTGGAAGATTCACTCCAAAATAATTTGCTTTCAAAGTAATGATCTCATCATCATCATCATTTTTGGCCTTGTTCTTTCTAGGGAAGTGTACTACAAATGGATCTTTGGATGGTAGTCCAATTCTCACATTTCCTTCATGCAAATTGATTAGAGCTTTAATAGTTTTAAGAAATGACCTTCCTAGGATTATAGGAGCTATAAGATCTTCAGGCATGCCCATAATAATAAGATCAATAAGAGCAGGACATGCTTTAATCTCTACTACAATATTATCTTTTATGCCTACAACTTGTCTATATGTTGAATTAGCTAAGTGCAGTCTCAGCTCAGTAGTTCTAAATGGCCTCATTCCTAACTTATCAAATAAGGTTCTTGGAATTGTGGAGACGCTTGCACCAAGATCACAAAGTGCAGCCACCTCGTTTGTTCCAAAATAAATTTTAATAGTGGGCTCAAATATATCATCAAGCTTAGCTGGAAGTTTTTCAGCTAGCTTCTTATATTGTTGTTCTAAATCACAGACTTTGCATCCTACCTCATGAATAAATTGATGGTACTTTTCACCATTACCTTCATCGACTCCGGGGTGTCTTACTATGACCATCTTTATGAGGTCTTCTACGGAGTACTCAGGTGTTGGAGCATTGTTATAATCCAGTTCTTCAAATGCTTCTCCATTTCTTACAATCCTCATCATCTTGAGGTCTTCGACGGGGTTTGCTTCTTGTTTACCTGTAAATATTGCAGGTATAATAGTTTGACTTTCAGTTATCTTCCCCAGTTCTGTCTCAACGGTCTTCGTCCTTTCCTGTAGAACTTGAACATCATTCCTAAGAGAAACGGTTTGGTTAGATAAATTCCCTAACATAGTGCTATGATTTTCAGTGAGCTTTGTAAGGGTACTATTTTGGTCATCTTGAGCATGCATAATTTTTTTGAAAGTACTTTCAATTGAGGTATTACTATGGCTTGCTCCATTACCGTTGGTGAAGTTATTATTTAGAACTTCTGAATTATAATTATATTGTCTAGGAAAATTAGAGCCATAGTTTTGAATCTTCCATGGAGGGTTATAAGGATTTCTTGCTATGAAGTCTATTTCCTCAACATTAGTATTGGTGATGGCATTAATTTGGGTAGTTTCCTTACCTTTAAGCATATGTATAATTTCATCTACCTTTGAAGTGAGTTCTTCATTGTCACCTTCGGTGATTGCATTCACCTTTCTTGAGGAGGATCTGTCTACATGCCATTGGGCATGGTTGCTTTGCATATCATCTAGAAGCCTCCTTGCCAGTTCAACTAGCTTGCTCATGAATGTTCCTCCCTGTTGCAGTATCAAGCATAGACTTTGAAATTGGGTTAAGGGCATTATAAAATAAATGTAAGATTAACCAATCCTCCAATCAATGACTTGGACAGTTCATGGTGGCTTCTTTCATCATTTCCCATGCAAGCACTAGTGGCTCGCGGTCTTATTGTCTAAAGCCTATAATATTAGACCACAATTACATAGTATTTGTTGGTGGGAAAAACTTAGTCATAAATATATTAGTACATTCATTCCATGAAGTTGTACCACTCTTAGGTAAAGCTAGCAACCAGTTCTTTGCTTTCCCTCTTAATGAAAAAGGAAACAAGCGTAATGTAATAGCATTTGGATCAACATTTTTAATGTGCATCATATCACCTATTTCAGTGAATGTGTTTAAGTGCATACCTAAATCCTCAGCGGTTGAGCCTCCAAATTGGTTCTACAAAACCAAACTTAAAAGGTTAGGCTTAATTTCATAGTTCTCCGCTTCAACAACGGGCTGTGTTATGGGTGCACGAATAAAATCCTCATTGGGGATAGCATATTCCCCAACCTTCTTTTCTGCCATAGTGATTATATTTTTGGTATTTTCTTCTATGATCGAAAAAGAACAAGTAACTAATTTTTGGTTTTTCAAGTAAATAACAAAATAGTAAACTAATAATATTAAATAAAAACTTAAAACTAAAAATAAGATAACTAACAAAGTCTCTAGTAACCTTACCGAAATAGCGAAATTGCTTCCCCGACAATGGCGCCTGAAAAAGGGTTGATACCTTCGATCCGGATTACGGATTGTAGTATGATAATTTTTTTCCTAGAAGACCTAGGTTTAATCGAACCTTGGGAAGCACTGCTAAATGGTGTGAAGGAAACGTCTACAAGACTTGCTAGTGTACTTTATCTTCAATTTACTGGACCTATCTAGTTACTTGTAAGGGGGGGGGTTGTGTTCAATTATGGGAAATAGGCCAGGGTTAAGGTTTCACCTGCAGCTATGCATACATATATAATTGAAGCACATATGTGTAAAAAATAAAATGGAGATAATAGAGTTGTGAGTAGCACATCTGTAAGTACTCTTGCCCCTAAAGCCAAAGGTGACAAGAGCCTAGTGATCCAACCACTGTCCTTACAGGCGCAAGCAACAACAGTTATTAAGTAATGAATACAGACCAAATCCTTAAGCTAGATGATTGTGCCATGATCCCGAATGAGTCACTAAACATGTACCATTACTTTCTGTCACTGAGGTTTCGCGGTAGCACGCCGTTCTACACTCATCCCACCTCTTCTCTTGATCGACTGGAATGATATGGGTACATGCAGATCATCAAGACGAGGCAAAGAGACAAGGATACAAGATTACAAAACTTCTATTCAATCCTTACACATAACATAAGATTATATGCACATGAACGCTGCAAGGATTCACCCCAACCCGCAGCCCGTGAGGACTACTCACACATAATATCAAGATCAAATACAAAGATAGAACTCATTGTGTAAAATACTTAGATTGAAATCACGATATTCTTACAATGGTCGCTAATTTTCAAGAAGATCTCTATTACAATGGTGATGGCTATGGCTATGGAGGAGATGGGAGATGGAATGGATGAACTATGGTGATGGATCTCGTTCGGTGTGGTGCAGATGTATCTGGTGGATAGCGGCTCTGTTTGGCGACGAATGGCTCTCTTTTCAGCGTCGGTCCCTTCAAGACTTTTATAGGGTTTGATCTCGGGAACGCAGCCGCGGGTGGTATGGGCAGATGGTACGGGCGGGGCTTGCCTGTACTGATGCCCGTTATAGCCCTGGAATCGCCTTTCCGAGTGTAGTCAACTTTGCCATGCTCCTGACGTGATTTTCTTCAGTAATTGCAGATTCATTTGCCATTATGACGTGATTTCCTGCATAGCATCCAAAAATAGAAGAGATTGCGCATCTTTGCATTGATTAGGCATTAGTGGCAAGTTGAGAGGTAAACTTAGTCAATTTCTTGACTTATCTAAGGGTTTAAACGCGAGAAAATATGGCGTTTTTCACAACCATCATCCGCTGTAACAGCGGGATGAGTTATGGGTGCACGAATAAAATCATCATTGGGGATAGCATATTCCCGAAGCTTCTTTTCTGTCATGGTGATTATCTTTTTGGTATTTTCTCCTATTATTTTAAAGGAACAAGTAACTATTTTTTTTGGGTTTTCAAGTAGAGAATAAATAGTAAACAAATAACAGTAAATAAAAACTTAAAACAAAAATAAAACTGACTAACATGGTCTCTAGTAACCTTACCGGAATAGCGAAATTGCTTCCCCCGCAACGACGCCAGAATAAGAGTTGATACCTTCGATCCAGATTACGGATTGTAGTATGATAATATTTTTCCCTAGTAGACCTAGGTTTAATCGAACCTTAGAAAGCACTACTAAAATGGTGTAAAGTAAACGTCTACACGACTTGCTGGTTAATTTGATTTTATGTTTACTGGACCTATCTAGTTTACTTTTACGGGGGTTGTGTTCAATGATGGCAGGCCAGGGTTAAGGTTTCTCATGCAGCTATGCATACATATATAATTGAAGCGCAAATGTGTAACAATAAAATAGAGATAGGAGATTTGTGCGTAGCACATCCGTAAATACTCTTGCCCCTAAAGCCAGAGGTGACAAGGGCCTCTTGGTCCAACCACTGTCCTACAGCCGCGAACAACAACAGTTATTAAGCATATGAATACGGAACAAAGCATTAAGGTAGATGATTGTGCCGTGATCCCGAATAAATCACTAAACATATACCGTTACTTTTCCCTTTCTGTCACTGAGGTTTCGGGGTAGCATGCCGTTCTCCACTCATCCCACCTCTTCCCTTGATCGATCCGAATGATATGGGTACCCGCAGATCATCGAAACGAGACAAAGAGACAAGGATACAAGATTGCAAAACTCCGATTCAATCCTTACACAAAGATGAGATGCACATAAACGCTACGAGGATTCACCCCAACCCACTGCCCGTGAGGACTACTCACACATAATATCAAGATCAATAACAAAGATAGAAATCATTGTGGCAAATACTTGGATTGAAATCACAATATTCTTACAATGGTCGCCAGTTCTCAAGGAGATCTCTATTACAATGGTGATGGCTATGGCTATGGAGGAGATTGGAGATGAAATTGGTGAACTATGGTGGTGGATCTCCTTCGTTGTGGTGTAGATGGATCTGATGGATGACAGCTCTGTTGAGCGACGAATGACTCTCTTTTTGGCGTCGGATCCTTCATAGAACTTATAGGGTTTGACCTCAGGAAGGCTGCGACACATGGTACGGGTGCATGGTACATGCGGGGCTTGCCCGTACCAATCAGTGGCGGAGCTAGACCAAGCTCAGCCAGGGTGCACAACCTAGTAATATGAGCTGATTTAACTCACCAGGGTGCACTAATCATGTATTACAGGGGTGCACATACTAGTTTTTGAGCTGATATCAAGGTTAAATATTTTTTTTACCCTGGTGCACGTGCACCACCTTGCATACATGCAGCTCCGCCCCTGGTACCAATGCTCATTAAAGTCCCTGGAACGCCTCTTCGAGCGTAGTCAACTTTACCATACTCTTGACGCTATTTTCTTCAGTAATTGCATGTCCATTTGTCATTATGACGTGATTTCCTGCACACCATTCAAAAATAGAAGATATTGCACATCTTTGCATTAATTAGTCATTAGTAGCAAGTTGAGAGGTAAACTTAGTCAATTTCTTGACTTAGCTAAGGGTTTAAACGCGAGAAAAAGTGGTGTATTTCACATCCATCAACTTCCTCAAGCTTAAACTTGAACGTCCTCGAGCAACAAATAAAGAACGATAAGAAACTTGGGTTAAACCAAAATAACAAGAAAGTAAACTCATTTACAAGTTTAGCCTTATGAGTCCAGCACTTGTTACATTTGAAAGCTTAGCATAGTTAGAGAAGTGTCAAGAATATAATACAATCATCGAGACAATCACAAAAAGATTTATAAGTACGAATTAATAACTAGTCGAGCATCGTGGTGGCGAGCAGGCGTCGTGCTGCCGCGATGAGGCTCCGGTCCGCGCGGCGTGTGGGCTTGGCCATCACGAAGCTGGCCCCGAAGGATGGCGTGAGGGACATAAGCAACCGTGCCACCAGGTCGGCGTGCACGTAGACGTTGAAGAGACCACCATTGCCCGCGAAGAAGCGCACCTAGAGAAGTGGGAAAGGGACCGTGGTTTGGGAAGAAATATTAAGATGGGGTCGTTTTCCGAATTTGGAAGTCCAGCCGGTAGCCTCCTATACCTTGCCAGTGGTCAATGTCACATGGGCAGGTCAACATGGGTCGAACCAAAATAAGACCTCGAGTGAGCAACTAACTAAAGATTTAGAATTGAAATGTTTAATTTTGAAAAAAGGGACTAAAGTGTGTTAGACTATACGTGTGTATATTTGGATAGAGATAGACTAGGATTTTGGTACCATCTTGTACTCCAAGTCTACCTCCTTTTGTAACTCTATATATACCCCAAGAGGGTCATGACAATACAACACACAAGAATTAGGTTCTTTATTTTCCACACGGTATCAGAGCGGTTAGCCTCACGGCGCCGATCCTAGGTCATCCCACCACTTTCGCATCGCGCCGCCCCCGGGGAGATCTCTCCTCGGGGCTGCGGCACCTGATCTTGATCAAAGATTAGATCGGTTCTTTAGTTTAGATCTTAGATCAAATTCGAGTTCCTAGATTAGATCCAATTAGCTACAGAATAAATCTCATGATACCCTCGTTCTCCGATGAAAATCAGTGCAAGAAAAAGTCGCTTCAAATCAATCTACTCGGGGCATGGCAGGCGCCGCCGGGCGCTTTGCTGCATGTGCGCGTGAGCCGTGCATGCTTCATCCAAGAGGCGTTGGATTGGAGCATGCGGCAACATCGCGTGCCCTCGACGTGCAAGCGCTGGCCAGCGAGCCCAGCCCAAGGTCGTCTAGCGCGCATGTGCAGGTCCCTCGCGCATGTGCAGGTCCCTCGATCTGCGTTGGTGCAAGCTAGCGCACATACAGCAGGTCCAACATGCATGATCACCGGGCCAAGCCATGGAGACGTGATGCGCTGCGCCCAGGCATCACCCGACCTGTATTGCCAAACGATCTACGTCTACAGTACTGCACCGACCCGAACTACACCACGCTCAACCACTACGTCTATGTCGAGTTCTACATCGCCAAATACATCGCCAAGGTCTACATAAACATGGTCTCCATCGACATCCTCGTCAACACTGTCGTCGCTGCCTACGACACAAAAACCGCCCCCGCCGCAGAACCGCTGCCGCCGCCGCACTACGACAAAAACCCGCCGCCGCCGCAGAACCGCTGCCGCCACCGCACTACGACAAAAACGCGCCGCCGCCGCAGACCCGCTGCCGCCGCCGCACAATGACACAAAACCCCGCCGCCGCAGATTCCTGCCGCCGCCGCGCAAAACCTAAAACCCTACGACCAAAAACGCGCAAAAAAAATTTGCGCCTTCGGCGAATACGGCTACACCACATATGACGACTACGACATCGACCATATCTCGACCACGGCTACATCACGCTCGGCTACCTCGAAATCGACATCAACAAAACGTCTACGACAACTTAAGAACTCCAGTCAACAGCGTCCGCGTCGTCACTTACGCCTAGGGGTGGGCATAAAAAACCGAGCACCGAACACCGAACCGAACTAACCGGAACCGAAACCGAATACACCGAGACCGAATTGACCGAAAACAATTTCGGTGCTTAAATATGAAAACCGAATTTATATTAAAAAATTCGGTTTTGACCATCTGTTAACCGAAATAACCTTAAAAACCGAGATACCTTAAAAGATAGCATAAGCGTCTCATGCAGACCTCGACTGTCAATCATTTCAACTAATTTCTCTTCCCAACAAGCAAACTCCAAGCATGCCAAAGTCTCAAACTCCACGTACAACATCACATATCTCCTGGCAGGCCCATGCACATCCCTAAAAAAAATAAAAGGAAACCACATGCACGTAGTATGTGTATACAAGTTTCCCCCAAAAATAGTATGTGTATAGAAGCATCTGTCTAGTTTCATTTTGCTTCATCTAGCTATGTACGAGTAGTTTACTACTACATGGTTGTATGGTTGCTGGAGTTAGAAGCACTAGTAGTGTATACGTGCTCAACAATCCTTGTCGTATGTGGACCTAGCTTCTAGTCACGGAAACTTGGCAACTGTCAAGCTACTGTATGCCATCATACGTACTTAATTTTGTATTTCTTGTCACAATTAGGTTAAATCGGTTAAAGACCGAACACCGAACCGAATTGTCGAGTAACCGAATTACAAATTAATTAGGAAACCGATATAATTTCGTTCTCATTTCTTATTACCCGAATTATCAAAAAAACCGAAAAACCGAACCGAATTTTCGGTTAAAACCGAACGCCCAGGCCTACTTACGCCCATGACACTCCCGCTGTGACTGCGGGAGGGAAGAGAAGGAACCAGAAGGGGACGCCGATGAAGACAAGGAGGAGAAGAGGGCGGAAGCGCAAGACTTCAAATCCAGTCGCAAGCGTCCGCTTCACTCCCGCTACGACTGAGGGGTTGTGTTAGACTATACGTGTGTATATTTGGATAGAGATAGACTAGAATTTTGGTACCATTTTGTACTTGAAGTCTACCTCCCCTCTCTACCTCTATATATACCCAAGAGGATCATGGCAATACAACACACAAGAATTAGAGTTCCATATTTTTCACAAAGTGAAGGCACGGCAAAGAATTGGGACGCGGTCTACTCAAAACAAAACTATGGAAAGCGTCATCTCTGGCTGTGGTCGTTCATCTCGCGTCCGAAGCTCCACCGCTATCCGCCTCATTCGTCTCGAGCTCCAAGCCGTGGAGCACAGGCGCCCTCCAGGCTGCAGTTCCAGTAGTCTCTGCTGCCTCAACTCCTCCGGCCGTCCAGCCCCTCCTGCTGTCAAATCCCTCCCACCCCAGCTCCCTGGCCGGTGGCTCGTACAGTGAAGTTCAAGGTGTTATTTTGTTTGTTATCTTGCTGGTGATCTCAGGTCTCCATGCTTGTAGGAAAAGACTTCGAAAAGTGATGCATCTGTGTATCTAATGTGCAGACAGGGATGTTTTGACTGAAGATCTCGAAGCCTCAACGGCCATGGCGGAGGCTGTGGTCGGGCAGCTGGTGGTCAAGCTCGGTTCGGCGCTGGCGAAAGAGGCGCTGACCTTTGGTGCGGCGCTGCTGTGCAAGGAAGCCTCCGCCCTGAGGGGCCTCTTCGGCAGGATCCGCGACTCCAAGGCGGAGCTGGAGAGCATGCAGGCCTACCTGCAGGAGGCGGAGCGGTTCAAGGACACCGACAAGACTACGGCCATCTTCGTCGGCGAGATCAGGGGCCTCGCCTTCCAGATCGAGGACGTCGTCGACGAGTTCACCTACAAGCTGGAGGACTGCAGGCACGGAGGATTGTTCGCGAATAAGATGAGGAAGAGACTCAAACATATCAAGACCTGGCGCCGCCTGGCGGCCAAGCTCCAAGAAATCGAGGGCAAGCTTCAGGATGCCAAGCGGAGGAAGAAGGATTACTCAATCAGCAGATCTGCTTCTGGTGCCAGATCAAAGAATCAAGGTCAAGCTCTGCATTTCACCAGTGACGAGGACCTTGTGGGGATCCAGGGGAACAAGCACAGGTTGATACGTTGGCTAACCGGCAGCGGTGGTGGTGGCGATGATGATTTGAAGCAGATGGGCAGCAAAGTCACCACAGTGTGGGGGATGCCTGGTGTTGGCAAAACCACTCTGGTTGCTCATGTGTACAACACCGTGAAAGTTGATTTCGACGCCGCAGCGTGGGTAACCGTGTCGGAGAGTTACCATCTCGAAGATCTGTTGCAGAAGATCGCTGCCGAGCTCGACATCCCTGTCGATGCCAATGCTGAGATGAGAGGCCTAGCAGAGGACATCCATAGCCACCTTCAAGGTAAAAAGTACATCTTGGTCCTGGATGATGTCTGGACTGCACGCTGTTGGTCGGAGATAAGGAATATCTTCCCAATATCTAATTGTACCGGTAGATTTGTTATCACATCAAGAAAGCATGAGGTGTCGTTGTTGGCAACTAGGGAGTCCACAATTCACTTGGAACCGCTACAAGCACATCACTCCTGGGTCTTGTTTTGCAAAGGGGCCTTTTGGAATGATGATGACAAAGAGTGCCCGTTGGAGTTGCAGAAATTGGCTTGGAAGTTTATAGCCAAGTGTCAAGGCTTGCCCATTGCTCTTACATGCATTGGCCGCCTACTATCCTGCAAACCCCCAACTTCCCCTGAATGGGAGAATGTGTATAGGGGTTTGGATTCGCAATTGGCCAAAGACATGATCCCAGATGCTCATATGATTCTAAAGGTCAGCCTGGAGGACCTTCCGTACGGTTTGAGGAATTGTTTCTTACACTGTGCATTGTTCCCAGAAGATTATGTATTAAAGAGGAGGACGATGATGAGGCATTGGATTGCCGCAGGGTTCATCAGGGAAAAGGAGGACAATAGAACATTGGAGGAAGTGGCAGAGGGATACTTGACTGAGCTTGTGAACCGAAGCTTATTACAGGCAGTGAGGCGGAATCATGCGGGACGACTGAAACACTGTCGGATGCATGATGTCATACGCCTTCTTGCCCTCAACAAAGCCAAGGAGGAATTATTTGGTGAATTTTATAACGGCTCTGCTGCTAGGTCATTCTCTGTAGAGTGCGCACGCCGCATATCTATCCAGGGGGCAGGCCTTGAGCAGCTCAGCCGATCTGGTGCAACACATTTCCGAGCACTCCATGTTTTTGAGAGGTATATTGATCTCCATTTCCTGAAGCCTATCCTAACATCTTCGAATTTGCTGTCGACGTTGGATCTGCAAGGTACTTCTATCAAAATGCTGCCCAGTGAGGTATTCAACTTGTTCAATCTCCGTTATTTGGGCCTTAGAGATACCTCCGTCGAAAGCCTACCTGAATCAGTCGGGAGGTTACAAAACTTGGAAGTATTGGATGCTTTTGACGCTAAGCTGTCGTATTTACCTAACAGTATTGTAAAACTTCAAAAGTTGAGACACCTGTATGCGTGTACTCCTGGCACATTAGATATTGGAAGTGTAGGCGGGGTCAAGGTGCCTAATGGCATTCGGCACTTGGCAGGACTTCAGGCTTTTCAGTGCGTCAATGCCAGTTCAGCAATTCTATGTGAAGTTGCTTCTCTGACAGAGCTCAGATCATTCGGTGTGTGCAACGTCAGAAGTGAACACTCTACTGACTTGAGTAATGCTATCACCAAAATGAGCCATCTTGTTCATCTTGAAATCATTGCTGCAGCTGAGAATGAGGTGCTGCGGCTGGAAGGACTGTATTTACCTGCAACCCTTTCTTGGCTTGGTTTACGAGGGCAGCTAGACAAAACATCGATGCCTCAGCTTTTGTCCTCTTGGTCACACCTTGATAGCCTTACCAAATTGTACCTGGCATTCTCCAATATTGATGAGGAAACCTTTTCTTGTCTGTGCATGTTACGTAGTCTACATTTCCTTGAGCTAATGAAGGCTTTTGAAGGGAAGAGATTGGATTTTCACGCAGGGTCATTTCCAAAACTTCGGTATCTCTGTATATTGGATGCACCACAGCTCAATCAAGTTGGAATAGAGGAAGGTGCGATGCAAAACCTCGTCAATCTATTGTTCATATACTGTCCCAAGCTAGAGCTTCTTCCTGATGGCATCGAACATCTTAGAGCCCTCGAGAACTTACATCTGGAAGAAACGTCAGAAGAGTTGATAGAGAAACTCCGGCAAAAGAGAAATTTAGATGAATACAGCGAAGATGTAGTGAGGATTAGCCACATAAGGAATGTTATGGTTGTACTGAGGAAGAAAGGACTATCTGAAAGGATCAGGTGATCGTCGATCATCGCTGCTCCAAGGTTAGGTTGCTGTTTAATTATTCATATATGTATTGTGTAAAAGAAGCCATTATTTATTGGCGGAACTAAAGCAATCAGTAGTTACCAATATTGCTAATAATAAGAAAATTTGGCGGATGAAAATATCATTAAAAAAAATAGATGGTATCTTCGTTGAGGAGTTATCCTCACCAAAGACAATCTTGTTAAGCGAAATTAGCATGGAAGTAAACGGTGTGTTTTCTGTCATCATGACAAAACTATCAAACACCTGTTTTTCCAATGCCAGTTTGCGAGATCTATATGATCAGTCATCCAAGTAGCGTCTAGCCTATGTCGGCTCCTCCGATTAGTGTGGCCAATGTCTTTGGCAATTAGCTTCATGGTATTGATTTAAGGTTCAAGTTGCTTCTTAGGATGGAGGCGCCAGGGTGCTTTGGCTAAGTAGAAATGACAAGATTTTTAAAGATAAAAATTGCTCCTTTTTGCAGGTTATCTACAGATGTACAGGTATTCTCCGTTTGTGGTTACCTCTTCAGCGAGTGGAGAATTGAGACCTGTTTACGGAGGTCTGTACACGGTTGAAGACCACGGCGAGGGATACTTTTTTCCGACTTGGGTGGCAGCATAGTCTACGGATTGAAGCCCCATTCACGCCTTAGGCGTCATATGATTCATCGCTTCGATATGTATTTCGCTTAGTTTTATTTTTTCCGACCTTTTGGCTTGAGACATATAAACATATAAACGGCTGTGTGCATCCTGGTTGGCTGGATATAATTGCTTATCAAAGTAATAAAGCATCCTTTATCGAAAAAAAACTAGCAATATTGTTGTTGCAAATTTATTACGAGTTTGCTGGCTCAAGCTAACTTTATTCCTTTGTCCATGTTCATGCGTATCTTCACCTAGGCTAGAAATCTGCAACTGCATAGCCCATAACTTTCAGGACCAACTAGATACAAGTAATATGTGCTATGTTATATTTAAAATATGTGTGCTTTCCGGCACCTGTGTTGAAATCTTATTGTGCTCACACCATGGTGAGAGGGTGGCCAATTGTGCGGCAGTGAACTTCTAGTTTCTCATCTGTGTATGTTTCTCGTCTAATGTTTGTTAAGAATGTGTGTTTTTTGTACGTAACCTAAACTAAGAGGCTTAGAGTATCTCTAGCCTCGTCTGCCAAATCGGCCCCTAAATAGATTTAGATTTGCGGGCGCGCCAGACAGAAAATCATTCCTAGCCACGCGTTCCAAATGACTTTTTTGTCCGACGCGGTCCAATACGGTGTCCGGCGTCCTGAGACTGTCCCTGCTACACAGGGAACGCTCTGCGCACGCCGGACACAACGAGAAACGAGGCGAGGAGAGGTGAGCCTGACGCGTCAGCGGGTCGGACGCTCAACCGTTGCCTACGTAGCGACGGTGCAGTTGCCGGGAAAGGAACAGTCACATTGGCAACCGCGTCGATCAACGCCCGAACCGCCGGAATGGAGCGCGAACTCCGCGGAAGAGCAACCGCCGCTCCCTTCGACATTTGCGCTGCCGTTCATCCGCACTCAATAAGACTCCTACGTATGCGCTTTCCTATCTACAACCGGCCGCCATTCATCGAAACCTCTCCTCTCACAATGAGCGACCTCTCTCGGCTTCCATCAGACACCGACAACGAGGGTAAGCCGTCGGGATGGCGCCACTGGTGGGACAAAGCTGCGACGCCTAGCAGTGATGATTCCCCGCCGCCGAACAGCGTCGAGGAATGGGAGGCCGAGGAGGAGGAGGAAGAGGCTGAGGCGGCGGCAGCCTGGGCGAAGGCGGAGGCGAAAGCGAAGGCGAAGGCAAAGGCGCAGCCGGCAAGCACCGTCGAGGACGAGGAGGACACAAGTTCCTCCGACGCGTTGAACGATACCGCTTCTTCGGAAGAGGTGACGAGCAGGAAGCGACGTGATGACGACGAGGCGGGGCCATCAAAGAAGAAGTAGTTTAAATTTTTATATGTAATTTGTTTATGTCTTTTCGAAGTTTTTATATGTAATTTGTTTATGTCTTTTTGAAGTTTTTATATGTAATTTGTTTATGTTGCACCGATTTAAATATTAGTACTACAGAGTTACCTACACATTTTTTTCTATCTATTAAAATAAAAATACAGTATTTTAAAATTTTGATGACGCGTTTGGGAGACGCGGCTGAGAAGCGACGTTCCCAAAGCACGCCATGAAAGAAACACGTCCCCTAAACGATAAATGCGGCTCCCAAAAGGGGCCGCTTTAGGGGACACGGTTGGAGATGCTTTTAGTTGACTGCTCATTAACTCGCATTGACAAAGATATATATATTCTTCACTGCCAAGACTGACTCACTTGCGAAGGTGCAATTATTTTCATTTTCTGCTCTGTAATGCAACGATGCCAGCTCCGTCATCTTCTCATGATTTTCACAGCAACTCAATAGGTCCAAGGCAAAATTGCACTCACTAGTAGAAAAAGGGTTTTTAGTCCCTGTTGTGCAACCGGGACTAAAGGGTCGTGACTAATGGTCCCCCTTTTAGTTCCGGTTGCTTACGAACCGGGACTAAAGGTCCGTCAGCACGGATTCTGCGCGAAAATGTCTCCCCAGGTGAATTTTTTCTAATTTTTTTCCACTCTATTTTTTTATTTTTTCAGAATTTCTATTATTTCAGTTATTTGCATAGTTTAGTCTCTATCTCTAACTATACTTATCTCTAGTTAAATTACTTACTCGTGGTCAAACTTCTCGCTCGGTCACCCATCCTCCCGCTACTCTAGCACTAGCACGCTTAACTTCCGAGTTCCATCCCGTCCAGCATCCAAATGGTTCGCGCGCATGTATGTGATACTAGTATCATATCAATCCTATTAACATATGTTGCTCGATGTCACATTTCTTTATTGTTTGAATTTCAAATAATTCTTTTAATAAACAAAAGTAATGATGTAATAATAATCTTGAATAAATAAATAAACATTAAAATTTTAATTTGTATTATTTTTAAATTTTTTAATTTTTTTTTGCCAAACCTAAAATCTAAAAATTCGGTAAAATTAATAGCAATCTTTATGCAGGATGCAATTATTAATTTTAATTTTTTTATAAAAAATATAAAATCCATAATTTATAGCAAAAACTAAAATCTTCCAACTTTTGTATTTTCCCACGATCATTTTGATATATTATACGTTTTTTTCGACATGCAAAAGTTAATGCGGGTTTACCATTTTTCAAATCTTTTTTGCAAAAAAAGTGAAAATTTAAATTTGTTAATTTTCCCTAATACTAGGTTGCATAACATATAAGAATCTAAAAATATTTTATTTTTTGATTTTTCTATCATTTTATTTTCTATTTTACAGCGCTAAAAAAGGCGATCCATGGGGGGGGAGGTGCGTGGGGAGCCAAAAACCAGAAAAAACCTTTAATCCCGGTTGGGAACACCAACCGGGACTAATGAGTACCCTTTAGTCCCGGTTGGTGTCCCCAATCGGAATTAAAGAGCCCGGCGCCGGCCGGCAGCCCACCATAGCCCTTTAATCCCGGTTGGTGAGCATTAGTCTCGGTTTACCAGGAGAACCAGGACTAAAGACCCCATTAGTCCCAGGTCAAAGTATTTGAGGATTAATGGATTGGGATGGAAGGCCTTTTTTCTACTAGTGACTTCTCGATAGCTTGTATGTACCTTTTGCACATGTCAAACACATTTTCCCACTTGGACTTGGGAGGATAAGAGATGTTCGTGTTGTGAGTGCCCTTGGGAGGAACTCTTCTAACATATCACCTCCCGCATTTAGGTGTGATGAAGCAAGATTAATTTAAGCTGGGCAGGCCATGAGGTGTTGCACTTGTCACATCTGTTGCTCAACGAAATTCTGGGATGGTCGTTCTCAGCTGCAAAGAAGCAAATGAACTATGAGTTTGGGATTTACAGTATAACTCTGCAAAATGAGTATTTCTGCTCATCAGTTAGTGGCAGTTTCTGTATGGCAGCTGCTCTCTTTGTGATGGTGAAAATTGTCCATAAGTGCATGCTATCTGCTACTGCAACTCAAACTGGAATTAATGATTTTTTTCTGTGAATCCAGTTTCATGACAAACTTGCGGAGCTGAACTGTATTACTTCCTCTGGTTAAAAAAACCCCGTCTTGTTCTTCGCGACAGAAGTGGAATGTATTACTTCCTCTGGTTAAAATAATTGCTCGAAAATAGATGTGTCTACACACTAAAAGGACATCTATTTTTAGGTAATTAATTAAATCGGAGGGAGTATTATCTTTGATGTTGGCTGCAGCCTCAGGTAGTAAATCAATGGTGCCGTGTCTGAACCACGTGGTAAAAAAATGCATGCTTGCTCTCAGTGACGTTGATGGAATGTTTTTTTTTTCGAGAGCACGCGAAAAGCGTGCCTTATCTTTATAGAGGAAGAAGCATAACAAAGTACAAGAAAGCACACCGGTGCTGAGACACACGCACACCACCTCCCTCCGCCTAGGCCTACTCCCTCCCTATACATAGCCTCCCTTCTCTCTTGGCCCTCTCCGAGAGGTGGAACTCCTCTCTAATCTTCACCAACATTTGGTCTACCATTTTCTGCTCCCTCTTATTCCCAAAATCCCTCGCATTCCTCTGCTTCCAGAGCGTCCATGCCGTGCTGATGACCATCGAGTCGAAACGCTTCCTGTCGATCCTCCGCACTCGCTTGCGGGGCTCCGTCCACCATCGCTGCAGGTTCCCCGTGTACCCAGGATCTGCGATCTGTAGGTTCGCACTACGTATTACCCTACACCACACATGTCTCGCGTATGGGCATAGAACTAGAATATGATCGACATTGTCCTCCTCTTGCAAACATGTATAGCACGTATCTGGACGCTCCTGGAGCCCATGTCTCGCCCTCCTATCTAAAGTCCACAACCGATACTTCAGAGCCAACCACGCGAACATCTTGCACTTCATGGGGGAGAAAGAACCCCACACCGGCTCGCTCATACTCCATCAAACGCTTCCATGACAGAGCATCTAATACATGCCCTTCGCCGTGTAGGTTCCCGATTCCCTTCGACGTTGATGGAATGTTCATCCACCATACATTGATGGTATAATGCAAAAGTTCTTTCTTCTAGGAAAATGAACGACTAGATCACCGAACCATCGCAATCATCGTCATCATCATCGTGTGTTCACAGTCCATCGCCAAAAAAAAAAATTACCCAAAGATTTAGTTGTTGTACAGCATGGGAGTGGCCAGGCGACAGTTTGGTGGACGCCAGTGCATTCAAGCGGACCAACTGGCTCTGCTAGCGCAACTAGGCTTGGCTGGCTCGCCTTCAAGCGGACCAACTGGCTCGTAACATAAGGGCATCTCGAACGGGCGACGCATTTCGGACATTTAAATTGTCCGCAAGCGTCCATTTGCGTCGTCTGCCGGACGTGGAAATGGTCCTCTGTTCGTTTGCGTTTGGAGTTGGCTCCAGACGTATTTTCGGCACGAGCTAGCTTATTTTCACGAAATTCAGAAAAGAGGTTGTAGCCTCAAATTTGTACGAAATTACAGCCTCAAATTAAGGTCTGAAACAAGTTCATCACACTTTGCACATGGTACGGCGCAAAGTGGAGTCCAAAAGGGGCACAGCAAGGCCTGAACAGCAATAAAAAAGTCCAAAAGGAGGCCAAGGTGTTGGGCGCATGGCGCCGGCGATCAGGCGTCTCGCGCGCGGATTTCTACGCGCCTCTTCATGAACCAGACCGTGGTGTCGTCGTCGACGCTGCTCAAGTCGGCTAGCATGATCCTTGTGTCTTCTGCACGGGTCTTGGCCTCAGCGTCCATCCTCCTGGCCTCGGCGTCATGCAATTTGGCCTCGACGTTCATCCTTTGGACCTCAATGACCTCTTTCGTGAGGTTGAGGTAGATGGCAGCTGCGGCCTCTTTTTCCAGACGCCTCTTCTCGTCCCTAGCAGCCAAGGTGACATGATTCTCGGCCATCATCTTCTCCGGGCTCTGGGTGAACGCAATGGCATGTGCCTCCCGGGCTATATCGGCCTTGGTAGCCTTATGGCCTCAGGGACGAGGTGGAAGGGCTTGATGGCCATGATCGTCATCTTCGCCGTCGAGGTTGACCGTTGTCCCATTCTTCACAGCTTCATCGTAGGCCGCAAAGCTTGTCTTCCACTTCTCCGCGTCCTTGAGCTTGTCCTAGCAATGGACCATATGGTAGCCCTTCTTATGCACTGCCTTGAACCTCACCAAGGCCCGGGATACCTGCAATCACGCCAACGCCACCAACGATGTACATAGAATGATGTAGATAGAATAGAATGATGATGGTTGTATCTTGTTTACCACTGAAATGATGTCAGCGCCGCTTACGGGGTGCCTCTTAGTATGTTCGACGGTCGAGCATAACTTTCTTGTCTCTTGTTTGATGTAGTTCCATCTTTTTCCGAGGGACTCTTCCGTGCGAGGGCTTGGGATGTGGTAGGGCGGGTGCATCTTGGTCCCTTTGTACTCCTGCATGACCTTGGCCCAATACACCTTGCCCTTTTGTTGGGCGCCATTAATACAGTCATGGTTTGTTGCCAGCCACGCGTCCAAACACTTGTCCTCGTCATCGATGAATCCTTGTGTCCTGTGGCTCCCCCTTCTTCTTGCTAGCATTATCCGTGGTGAGGACAGGCTGTGTTGGCGCGTTCTCAAAGTCGTCGATGCACACGGGTGTTGGCTGCGTGGGCTGGATGGAGAACAGCCGTGCGCCATCGATGTCCTCCGCATCTTGCGTCGGTGCCCACTCATCATGCGGGCATGTCCTGGCCCGGTCGTCGCCAACGCAGTTGCCGCTGAAGATCATGGCCTCGATGTCTACCTCATTCCGGTCCTTCCAATAGGGCTACGAATGATCGGACGTCAGACGCATGATACACGACAGTTGCACACATTGAGAGAGCTCACGTACCGGGTCGTCCATCATCGGGGCAGGCGGTGCCATTTCGTCGAACAGGATGCGGGGCACCGACATGCTCTCCTCCGGCAGCTGGCGCGTTTTGTGTGTCGCGCGCGGGCACGAGTCACCGCTTCGAGGCGTCTGGCACCGGCGGCACGCCGGAGGCGAACCGCGACGCCGGGTGGACCTGCAAGGGAGCGGGAGTTCCAGGACGCAGCTGGGAACTTACCGAGCTCACCGACGAGGTCGGAAGAGCGATGCCGGCGATTCCCTCTCGCTTGACGAGCATGTAGCCCTCCGCTAAGCTCGGATTGAGGCCTTCTTGCGCGACGCTGGCTTTCACCTGCATCTGCCACGCCTGCTGGTCGGCGGCCGCCGCATTCCTCTCAGTTCCGCGCCGGCCGCGACGTTTTGCGGCCTCGACGCATTCTCTCCTTGGACAGACCTTCTTTGCGGCCTTCGCTTTGCCCGGCCGGTGGCAGCCCGCTTTGCTTCACGGAGTGCAACCTCCATTGTGGCTATGGCCGTGGCTACGGGGAGTGTGGGACGGCGGCGGGTGCCAGGGTTTCATCGGCATCAATGGTGATGGCTGCGGTGGCGAGGACGTCCATCGCTTCTGGACTGCTCGCGCCAGTCTACTTTGATTTTTCGCGCGGGAAATGACCACCGACGGGAATAATATCGCCTCCCTGCCACTGACGCGCGGATCCTACATCATTTTCGGCGGACACTGCCCGATCATGGAGTCGCGAGCGCAAACCTGACGCATATTTGGGCCAGGTTTGCGTCGCCGCGGATGACCCGGTCACTACGCATTTTTAGCCACGGCGGAGCGTCGCCCCGTTGGAAGATGCCGAAGATGCAAACAATCAGGCAGCCTTCACGTGGTCATCCATGTACCTACGATCCAGTATACGCAACTGAACGCTTGTGCACCAGGTCAGTGTAACCTGAGGAATAGCTACTGAACACATGTGCGCCACGACAGAGCAAGCTGGGCACTGTACGTGCCACTCACCAACAACGCTGCACGGTCCAGCTCTGCGATTCACACGTACAGTACACAATAACACAACGTATCTCGACATCTTCCTGGCCGACAGCAGGCACGGGTCCATGAAAACAAAAATAAGAGACCTGGATCAAGAAACACGAGCCAGGCGAAATTTAAGGGCGCGTTTGGTAGCTTATGTGGGTTTTAAAGCACCTCTGGGATAGGTCTTGGAGAAATGCCCGGTTTAACAGTTTCTTCAGACCAGGTCCTGACGAGACGAAAATCGGCAACGCCGTTCGCGCGGGAGCTCCGCCTCGGCATGGCGGGAGAAGCCGAAATCCCAGCGGCGTTGCGCGGCAAAGGTAGGGGTAACCTCCCTCTTCGGATCCATTAGCCCTCCCAAAATCTTCCTTCAAATTTCCGGCGGCGAACCAGGATCCTCTTTTCCAGCCGCGGCGGAGCCTTCTCACATCTGCGGCGGCTTTCGGCCATGTCCTTCGTCCACCATGACGGAGGTAAGTGGAAACTCCTCTGCTCTACTGTAGTGTTAGATTCATGTTGGTAGAACTAGTTGGGTTCGATAAGACCGTTCGTAATGCATAGATCTTGTTTGAGTAGACCGACCAGCTTCAGCTTGTGCATCACGCCGCAGCACTCATCATTTGCGTACAAGTCTGGATCCTGATGGTGCACAAGAGAGCAGTTAGGCATGCTGTTTTTCCTCGTGTGACTTACGGACCTATGTTACAACAAGATCAGGAGAGGATTGCCAACCTAAACAACATCTACAACTGCAACGACGTAGAGGCTATCCAGATGCTACAGATGAGAAGAGCTCCTTTCTATGCACTTGTGAAAACGTTCAGGGAAAGAGGACTGCTGACTAATAGCATCCACACCTCTGTCGAAGAACAAGTCGCAATGTTTCTTCATGTCGTCGGTCATAACCAGAGGTTCAGAGTCATCCATAACACATTCATGCGATCCACGGAGACTATCTCTCGGTACTCCAGCAGGTGTTGTACGCAATTGGGGAGCTCAGAGGTGAAATGATCAAGCCAGCATCAATGAACACACCAACCAAGATCAAGAACAGCTACTGGTGGTTCCCCTATTTCAAGGTGAGTACAAAATTATGTTCCTTCTACCTATCTGTGCTACTGTGAGAAACATGATTGTGTGCTACTGTGAGAAACATGATTGTGCTAATGTTTTTACATGATTGCATTGGGGCTATTGATGGTACTCATGTCACTGCAAAGGTACCGAGATCAATGTCTGCAGCAATCCACGGGAGGAAGCACTACACCAGCCAGAACGTTCTAGCAGCTGTGGATTTCGATATGAGGTTCCCTACGTGCTTGCTGAGTGGGAGGGTTCAGCTCATGATGCGAGCATCCTGGCCGACAGCTTATCAAGGCCCGATGGGTTGCAAATCCCTGACGGTAAGTTCTACCTTGGAGATGCTGGATATGCATGCCGACCTGGAATTCTACCTCCCTCAGGAAAACAAGGTACCACCTCAACGAGTTCTCTGCGAAACCGACCTCTGAATGCGAGAGAGTTGTTCAATCTCAGACACTCAAGCCTTAGAGTCACCATTGAGAGGGCCTTTGCTGCATTGAAAAACAGGTTCAAGGTCCTTGACCAGAAACCGTTCCACACGTTTGACACTCAGGTAAAGTTGGTCCTTACTTGCTGCATTCTTCAAAACTGGATCCTAGGTTGGGGCGAGGATGAGTTCTTCGAAGAGGTTGTCAGTTTTGATGAAGCAGAGACCGGCCATGGCGTGGAAGCAGGCGACAATGATGCCTCGAAGGTGAAGAGGCAAGAGTGGGCAGACGCAATGTGGGAAGCCAGAGGCAACACCACCATCTGAGAAGAAGTGAAAAAGTGAAGAAATGAAGAAGAAGTGAAGAAGTGAACAAGAAGAAGAACCCCTATGATCCCCTGTTTCCCTTTTCGATCCCCGTATGTTGACGACCCCGTTATGATAAACTGCAATTCGTAGTAGCTAGGGAGCACCGTGTTATGAACTACCATTCGCAGATTGCAACTATCATGAACTATGATTTCTGTGTGATGGGAGGTGAGAGCATGGTAAGGCTACCCGTCATAGAGAAGAGGTAACCGTAGACATGTCTGGATGGTACCAAACAGGCCTAATATCATCTCCATCGAGATTTGGGCTACAGGCAAACAAACAGAAAGTCCTTTTTGGCCCAGCCGATGCAGCCCGACCTACTAAACAACAGACCAATTTCAGCCCGTGGCTCGTTTTGGACGCGCAAGTGTGCTTGCATGGCTGCGCCAGTGAGCACGAATCAGGCCCAGGCTACCAAACGCGCCCTAAGTGGCAGCGTCGGTGCCGGGGTGCACAGGCAAGCGAGCAGTAACAACATCACGAGAGGCGATTTGCACAAAAATAACCCAAAACTTAAAGAAAAGCACAGACTGACCCTCCGGCGAAACTATTTCACCCATCTAACCCTTTTGTGTGGCGCCTCCCATCGGCGCCACATGTGGCGCCCTCTGCCGGCGCCACTCTCCCAGCCGACGTGGCGCCTCGACGCTGAGCTGGTGCGATCCGACGTGGCAGCATGTGTGGCGCCCCTCCCAACGGCGCCACACATGCCCTTACAATTGCCCAAAACATACTGTGAGACAATTCGTCTGGGACTTAGTCGTTTTGGCGAGGCTCTATGTGTGGCGCCGACGCAACGGGCGCCGTACTAGCATGTGTGGCGCCGATGTCGCAGGCGCCACACAAAGAGCCTCGCCAAAACGGCTAAGGACTTATCGTCCGGAGCCCCTGGATGTTTTCGACCCAATAGTTGATATAGGTTGGCATGTGTGGCGCCTATGCCGCGAGCGCCACACAGTGCAGTGTGGCGCCACTGTGGAGGGCGCCACACATTGACTTGTGTTAAAAACCTGAAAAATCCTACCAAACTCCAACAGTTTTGAGTACAACATTGGACACAACAAGTAGCAATTTCAGAACATACACATATAACACTTCATAGCTCACATCGTAGCAAGTAGATTCAAACAACAAGTAGCATTACAGACATGGTTCGAAATGACATAGGGTTCACAACTCGATACTTATGAATATATAGTTCACAACAACACGGAGCACATCCTAGTGTCGTCTGATAACCCACAAGTATAGGGGATCGCAACAGTCTTCGAGGGAAGTAAAACCCAAATTTATTGATTCGACACAAGGGGAGGTAAAGAATACTTATAAGCCTTAACAACTGAGTTGTCAATTCAGCCGCACTGAAAAGCACTAGTAACAGGGGTGATGTGAAAGCAGCAGTAATATGAGAGCAGTAGTAACAGTAACACAGAAAGTAGCAGTAATATGAGAGCAATGGCACCTAAAATAGTTGATACTACTTCCAATGACATGTAGAACGAGTATATGATGATGAGAGATGGACCGGGTTCCCAGCTATCTACACTAGTGGTAACTCTCCAAGAACTAGTGTTGGGTGAACAAATTACAGTTGGGCAATTGATAGGATTGAAATAGCATTAAGACAGAACATCAATATAATTAATCATGTAGGCATGTTTTCCATATATAGTCATACGTGCTCACAATGAGAAACTTGCATAACATCTTTTGTCCTACCAGCCGGTGGCAGCCTCTAGGGAATCTACTGGAAATTAAGGTACTCCTTTTAATAGAGCACCGAAGCATTAACACTCCGTGAAAACATGTGATCCTCATATCTAAGCCTTCCCTCCAGGTTGTCCCAAATTCTATCACTTTGGGGCCTTTGGTTCCTGACATAGACATGTGCAAACAACTTGTAGATACAATCTAAGCAATAAGTATAGAGCTTAAATCTAAGATCATGCCACTCGGGCCCTAGTGACAAGCATAAATACAACAAGATTGCAGCAACAATAACTTCACAAACTTATATAGATAGACTAATCATAATGTAACAATCCATCGGATCCCAACAAACACAACACCGATTACATCAGATGAATCTCAATCATGTAAGGCAGCTCATGAGATCATTATATTGAAGTACATGGGGGAGAGAATACCAACTAGCTACAGCTAGAACCCGTAGTCCATGGGGGAACTACTCACGGAGCATGATGGAGGCGATGGCGTCGATGGAGATGGCTTCCGAGGGCACTTCCCCGTCCCGGCAGGTGCCGGAACAGACTTCGTCCCCCGAATTGAGTTTCGCGATGGTGGCGGCGCCCGGAGTCTTTCTGGAGTTTCGTCAATCGGTATCGCGTTTCTAGGTCGAAAGGCCTTATAGGCGAAGAGGCGGCGCAGAGGGGCCCTGGGGTCCCACACCAGAGGCCGGCGCGGCCGGCCCTGGGCCGCGCCGCCTTATTATGTGGTGGCCCCGTGGCCCGCCTCCGACTCTCCTTCGGTGTTCGGGGTCTTCCGGGAAAATAAGATACCGGGTCTTCGTTTCGTCGAATTTCGAGAATATTGCCCGAACAGCCTTTCTGGAACCAAAAACAACAGAAACAGGAACTGGCACTTCGGCATCTTGTTAATAGGTTAGTTCCGGAAAATGCATAAAAACATTATAAAGTGCAATTAAAACATGTAAGTATTGTCATAAAACAAGCATGGAACATCAGAAATTATAGGTACGTTGGAGACGTACGCATCCCCAAGCTTAGTTCCCCGCCTCGAGTAGGTAAACGATAAAAAGAGTAATTTCTGTAGTGACATGCTACTTACATAATCTTGATCATCCTATTATAAAGCATATGAGATGAATGCGTGACTCAAGGCAATGATCTATAGTTGCTAACAAATAGATAACATATAGCGAAACTTTTCATGAATAGTACTTTCAAGACAAGCATCAAAAGTCTTGCATAAGAGTTAACTCATAAAGCAATAAATTCAAAGTAAAGGCATTGAAGCAACACAGAGGAAGATTTAAGTTTCAGCAGTTGCTTTAAACTTTCAACATGCATATCTCATGGATAATTGTCAACACAAAGTAATATGATGAATGCAAATATGCAAGTATGTAAGAATCAATGCACAATTAACACAAGTGTTTGCTTCTAAGATGGGAAGAAGTAGGTAAACTGACTCAACATAAAGTAAAAGAATGGCCCTTCGCAGAGGGAAGCAGGGATTAAATCATGTGCTAGAGCTTTTTAAGTTTTGAAATCATATAGAGAGCATAAAAGTAAAATTTTGAGAGGTGTTTGTTGTTGTCAACGAATGATAGTGGGCACTCTAACTACCTCATCAACCAAACTTTCAAGAGCGGCTCCCATGAAGGACGTTATCTCTACCAGAAGGTAGATCATCCCTCTTCTCTTTTGTTTACACATGTATTTTAGTTTCATTATTTATGGTTGACACTCCTCCCAACCTTTTGCTTTCACAAGCCATGGCTAACCGAATCCCTCGGGTGCCTTCCAACATTCACATACCATGAAGGAGTGTCTATTTGCAAAATTAAGTTGCTTACTGATGAATCAGAGCAAAACATGTGAAGAGAATTATTAATGAAAGTTGATTAATTGGGGGCTGGGAACCCCGCGCCAGCTCTTTTTGCAAAATTATTGGATAAGCGGATGTGTCACTAGTCCATTGGTGAAAGTCTGTCCGAAGTAAATGACAAGATCGAAAGATAAACACCACATACTTCCTCATGAGCTATAAAACATTGACACAAATAAGAGATAATAGCTTTTGAATTGTTTAAAGGTAGCACATGAAGTATTTACTTGGAATGGCAGAAATACCACATAGTAGGTAGATATGGTGGACACAGATGGCATAGGTTTTGGCTCAAGGTTTTGGATGCACGAGAAGCATTTCCTCTCAGACAAGGCTTTGGCTAGCAAGGTTGTTTGAAGCAAACACAAGTATGAACCGGTACAAGAAAACTTACATAAGAACATATTGCAAGTATTATAAAACTCTACACTGTCTTCCTTGTTGCTCAAACACTTCTACTAGAAAATATCTAGACCTTAGAGAGACCAATCATGCAAACCAAATTTCAACAAGCTCTACGGTATTTCTCCACTAATAGGTTTAAACTACATGATGCAAGAGCTTAATCATGATCTACTTGAGAGCTCAAAACAATTGCCAAGTATCAAATTATCCAAGACAATATGAAGCATTTTCTTTTTCCAACCAAATAGCAATAAATGCAATAGCTTCCAACTTTTATCATTGAACATTAAAAGTAAAACGAAGAACACAAGTGTTCATATGAAAAAGCGGAGCGTATCTCTCCCACACAAGGATTGCTAGGATCCAATCTTATTCAAACATAAACAAAAATAAAAACACACAGACGCTCCAAGTAAAGAACATATGATGTGACCGAATAAAAATATAGTTTCAATAGAAGAACCTGATAAGTTGATGAAGAAGGGGATGCCTTGGGCATCCCCAAGCTTAGACGCTTGAGTCTTCTTGAAATATGCAGGGATGAACCACGGGGCATCCCCAAGCTTAGGCTTTTCACTCTTCTTGATCATATATCATCCTCCTCTCTTGACCCTTGAAAACTTCCTTCACACCAAACTTCTCATAAACTTCATTAGAGGGGTTAGTACTCAAAAACTTTAATCCACTTTAGTCCTGTAGTGACACATTGCAAGTACTCAGTAAAACATTAGCTACAACTCTCCACGTCTAGAAAGCCTCACTTAAAGTCCACAAGAGACAATGCAAAAAACAGAGACAGAATCTGTCAAAACAGAACAGCCAGTAAACACGAATTTTTAAGAGGTACTTCCGTTGCTCAAATCAGAAAAATCAAAACTAATGAAAGTTGCGTACATATCTGAGGATCACTCACGTAAATTGGCAGATTTTTCTGAGTTACCTACAAAGAATCATACCCAGATTCGTGACAGCAAGAAATCTGTTTCTGCGCAAAAATCCAAATCTAGCATCAAACTTCTATTAGAGACTTCACTTGGCACAACATTGCAATAAAATAAAGATAAGGAGAGGTTGCTACAGTAGTAACAACTTCCAAGACACAACAAAACAGTAGCAAAATAAACACATGGGTTATCTCCCAAGAAGTTCTTTCTTTATAGCCATTAAGATGGGCTCAGCAATTTTAATGATGCTCTCGCAAGAAATAAGAATTGAAGCAAAAGAGAGCATCAAGAAGCAAATTCAAAACACATTTAAGTCTAACCCACTTCCTATGCATAGGAATATTGTACACAAATAAATTCATGAAGAACCAAGTGACAAGCATAGAAAGATAAAACAAGAGCAACTTCAAAATTTTCCGCATATAGAGAGGTGTTTTAGTACCATGAAAATTTCTACAACCATATTTTCCTCTCTCATAATAATTTTCAGTAGCTTCATGGATAAACTCAACAATATAACTATCACATAAAGCATGTCTTTCATGATCCATAAACACATAATTTTTATCAAGCTCAAAAATAGTGGGATTAAAACTTTCAAACCCACTTTTATCAATAATGTAACAAGATGATTGATCAATCTCAAAAGATATGGGACTCATAGATAAAGTCAAGAACTCTCCAATCCCATTTTCATTAGTAGTACAATTAATAGTATCAAGTAACATAGGACCATCATCTAGAGATTTATCATAAACATTTGCCAAGCAAAACTCTTTAGTACCATGCATATCGACATCAGGCATAAACAAAGCATTATCATAAGATTTATCAAAGTAGCATGGATTATCATAGATAACAGTAGCATAATTATTCTCACAAGTTTTACTCATAGGGAATATTTCAAGAGAATCCACATGAACATAACATTCATCCTCCTTCGGTAAGCATGGAGGACAATCAAATAGTGTAAGAGATAAAGAGTTACTCATTAGAAGGTTGGCATGGGTAGCTAATCCATTCTTCCTCCTTTGTTCATCACTCTCCTCTTCTTTTTCATCCAATGAGCTGTGTTCATCAATTTCCTCCTCTTTTTCATCCAATGAGCTTTCAGGTTCATCAATTTCTTCTTCCACAGGTTCCTGCAAATTGTGAGTGCATTCTTGTGCATTAATGAGTCTCTCTTTATAATAATGATATAAGGATTATCACTGTAGCTTTCTATGCAAAAATTAAGGATAGAAGAGACATAATCTTTAAGGTCCTTACAAACAACACAAGTTTCATAATTTTTAGCAATGAAGGATTCTATCTCAGAGGCTCCCATAAACAAGACAAATTGTTCTACTTCTTCGAACCCAAAATGAATATAGTTATTCCAATTATAGTTCTTAATTAAAACTTCCTCACTAAAGCCACATTGAAATTTAAGTGTTTAGTATCCTGTTTAGAGCAACAATTTATATCATGGCGTTTAAGCAAGATTTTAGCAATTGTATTCAATTTTTCTATCACATCACTCATAACTTTTCCCGTTCTTGATTCTCTATAATTATTATATAATTCTATAAGCTCCAAATAGGTTGTGGGTTCCTCCATAACAACAGTTTTTAATTTTTAGGTTTTTCAAATTTTTATGGATTTTTGGGTATATGAGAAAAGTAAAACAAAACAAAAACAAACTAAACAAAAGTAAACTAGGCAAAATAATACTAGACAGAAATAAACTAAGCACAAATAAACTAGACAAAAGTAAACTAAGCAAAACAAAATAAAGTAAAATGAGAGAGAGAGAGGTGTACTCCCAGGTGAACTTATGAGTAGAGCTATGCCTCCCCCTCGAGGGAAGTAAACCCAAATTTATTGATTCGACACAAGGGGAGGTAAAGAATACTTATAAGCCTTAACAACGAGTTGTCAATTCACTGCACTGAAAAGCACTAGTAACAGGGGTGATGTGAAAGCAGCAGAATATGAGAGCAGAGGTAAAAAGAATACAAAGCAAGAGCAGTAATATGAGAGCAATGGCATCGAAAAATAGTTGATACTACTTCCAATAACATGTAGAACGAGTATATGATGATGAGAGATGGACCGGGTTCCCACCTATCTACACTAGTGGTAACTCTCCAAGAACTAGTGTTGGGTGAACAAATTACGGTTGGGCAATTGATAGGATTGAAATATCATTAAGACAACATCAAGATTATTAATCATGTAGGCATGTTTTCCATATATAGTCATACGTGCTCGCAATGAGAAACTTGCATAACATCTTTTGTCCTACCACGGTGGCAGCCGGGCCTCTAGTGAATCTGGAAATTAAGGTACTCCTTTTAATAGAGCACCGGAGCAAAGCATTAACACTCCGTGAAAACATGTGATCCTCATATCTAAGCCTTCCCTCCAGTTGTCCCAATTTCTGTCACTTTGGGGCCTTTGGTTCCGGACATAGACATGTGCAAACAACTTGTAGATACAATCTAAGCAATAAGTATAGAGCTCTAAGATCATGCCACTCGGGCCCTAGTGACAAGCATTAAATACAACAAGATTGCAGCAACAATAACTTCACAAACTTATATAGATAGACTAATCATAATGTAACAATCCATCGGATCCCAACAAACACAACACCGATTACATCAGATGAATCTCAATCATGTAAGGCAGCTCATGAGATCATTGTATTGAAGTACATGGGGAGAGAATACCAACTAGCTACAGCTAGAACCCGTAGTCCATGGGGAACTACTCACGGAGCATGATGGAGGCGGTGGCGTCGATGGAGATGGCTTCCGGGGCACTTCCCGTCCCTGCAGGTGCCGGAACAGACTTCTGTCCCCGAATTGGAGTTTCGCGATGGTGGCGGCGCCCGGAGTCTTTCCTCGTCTCGAATCTGTATCGTTTTAGGTCGAAAGGGGTCTTATAGGCGAAGAGGCGAGCAGAGGGTGCCCGGGGTCCCACACAGGCCGGTGCGGCCAGGCCTCGCGCCGCCTTATTGTGTGGTGGCCCTCTCTGCCCACCTCCGACTCTCCTTCTGTTCTGGGGTCTTCCGGGAAAAGATACGGGTCTTCGTTTCGTCGAATTCCGAGAATATTGCCCGAACAGCCTTTCGGAACCAAAAACAACAGAAACAGGAACGGCACTTCGGCATCTTGTTAATAGGTTAGTTCCGGAAAATGCATAAAAACATTATAAAGTGCAAGCAAAACATGTAAGTATTGTCATAAAACAAGCATGGAACATCAGAAATTATAGGTACGTTGGAGACGTATCATCGTCCTCGACGTGTCGTCCTCACGGGCTGCTTCCGGACGGCCATCCTCTTCGTCCGCTGCCTCCTTGCTGCTGCTCCTCCCGCTCCTCCTCCTCTCGAAGATAAGGGCTCGTCGTTCCTCATCCTCCTCAAAGATGATCTCCGCGGCGGCGCCTCATCCTCCTCAATGACAACCTTCTTTCCTCGGTTGACATAATCTTCCGGAGTGTACCGGTTTGGAGCATTGCCCGTTGGCTTCAACTGGTAAGCAGACCGTGGGGCTTGCTTGGAGATATGCTTTGGAGGTATGCTTTGACTCAGAATTTCCTCGTCGTCAGGAATCTTCACAAACATGAACACATGAGATTACAAAAGTTGAAATTAGTAAGAACATGTTTGACAGCAACAAAATAGTCCATACCTCCCTGATACGTCTCAAACGTATCCATAATTTCTTATGTTCCATGCTACTTTTATGATGATACTCACATGTTTTATATACATTATATGTCATTATTATGCATTTTCCGCACTAACCTATTGACGAGATGCCGAAGAGCCGTTGTTGTTTTCTGCTGTTTTTGGTTTCGTAAATCCTAGTAAGGAAATATTCTCGAATTGACGAAATCAACGCCCAGAGGCTTATTTTTCCACGAAGCTTCCAGAAGACCGAGGGAGAAACGAAGTGGGGCCATGGGGTGCCACCACACTAGGGCGGCGTGGCCAGGCTTGGGCCCGCGCGGCCCTAGCATGTGGGGCCCCCGTGACTCCTCCGACTCCGCCCTTCCGCCTACTTAAAGCCTTCGTCGCGAAACCCCCTCGTACCGAGAGCCACGATACGGAAAACCTTCTAGAGCCGCCGCGCCAATCCCATCTCGGGGATTCGGAGATCGCCTCCGGCACCCCGCCGGAGAGGGGAATCATCTCCGGAGGGCTCTTCATCGCCATGATCACCTCCGGATCGATGTGTGAGTAGTTCACCCCTGGACTATGGGTCCATAGCGTAGCTAGATGGTTGTCTTCTCCTCATTGTGCTATCATGTTAGATCTTGTGAGCTGTCATGATAAAGATCATCTATTTGTAATGCTACATGTCGTGTTTGTTGGGATCCGATGAATATTGAATACTATGTCAAGTTGATTATCAATTTATCATATATGTTGTTTATGTTCTTGCATGCTCTCCGTTGCTAGTAGAGGCTCTGGCCAAGTTGATACTTGTAACTCCAAGAGGGAGTATTTATGCTCGATAGTGGGTTCATGCCTCCATTGAATCTGGGACAGTGACAGAAAGTTCTAAGGTTGTGGATGTGCTGTTGCCACTAGGGATAAAACATCGATGCTTTGTCTAAGGATATTTGTGTTGATTACATTACGCATCATACTTAATGCAATTGTCTGTTGCTTGCAACTTAATACCTAAGGGTTCGGATGATAACCTGAAAGTGGACTATTTAGGCATAGATGCATGGATAGCGGTCTATGTACTTTGTCGTAATGCCCCGATTAAATCTCATAGTACTCATCATGATATATGTACGTGCATTGTTATGCCTTCTTTATTTGTCAATTGCCCAACCGTAATTTGTTCACCCAACATGCTATTTATCTTATGGGAGAGACACCACTAGTGAACTGTGGACCCGGTCCATTCTTTACATCTGAAATCTTCTGCAATTGTTCTTTACTGTTCTTCGCAAACAAACATCATCTTCCACACTATAGATCTAATCCTTTGTTACAGAAGCCGGTGAGATTGACAACCTCACCGTTACGTTGGGGCAAAGTACTTTGATTGTGTTGTGGGTTCCACGTTGGCGCCGGAATCCCGGTGTTGCGCCGCACACACTTCGCCGCCATCAACCTTCAACGTGCTTCTTGGCTCCTACTGGTTCGATAAACCTTGGTTTCTTACTGAGGGAAACTTGCTTTTATACGCATCATACCTTCCACTTGGGGTTCTCAACGGACGTGTGCTTTACGCGTATCAAGCTAAATTCTGGCGTTGCTCGGAGATCAAGACACGCTGCAAGGGGAGTCTCTCACATCCAATCTCTTTACTTTGTTTTTGTCTTGCTTTATTTTATTTACAACTTTGTTTGCTGCACTAAAACAAAACACACAAAAAATAGTTGCTAGCTTTACTTTATTTACTGTCTTGTTCTCCATATTAAAAACACAAAAAATTAGTTACTTGCATTTACCTTATCTAGTTTGCTTTATTTACTACTGCTAAAATGAGTAATCCTGAAGTTGAAGTTCGTTCGTTTAAGAAACAAGGTGGAGAAAGTTTTAAAGATGCTTGGTATAGAATTAGTGATGCTCATCATAGGTGCACTAAGAAACACTCCACTATTATCCTACTTAGGAACTTTTATGTTGGTATATCTAGCTGGAATAGGTATGTTCTTGATACTCTTTCGGGGGTAATTTCCTAGGTACTCCTGCTTTAGAAGCTAGTTGCATCATTGAGAGCCTAGTTGGAATACCACCTATTAATGAAACTAAAACTGAAATCTCTCTTGAGGATGTCATGAAAAAGTTGGAAGCCATAGAGAAAAATCTTCCAAGCATTGATACTAAACTGGGAATATTACTTGATAATACTGATAAACTTGATAAATCCCTAGGAGGAATTAATGAAAGAATTGCTATGTTAGAAACTTGTGCTATCCATGATAATCAAACCCATAGGATTGGTAAACTTGAAGAAGCTATGGGAATATTGGGATCAACTTTTTCTTCTCTTAAATTTAAGGAGAAAGCTTATGTGGGCAAGGAGCAAAAATTCATGTATGTCTCTAAGGTGCCTAAGCCAAAGAATTATTATAAGCCTAAAATTGATAAAACCCTTAGTACCACTACGGAAAACTTAGATAATGGAGCATCTAAGGTACCCTCTGCAACAAGTTATGTTTGTAAGGAAAATTATGATGTCGATGCTTCATCTCTTGATAATACTTGATTCACACTTTCTGCGCCTAGCTAAAGAAAAGCGCTTATGGGAGACAACCCATGATTTTACTACAACAGTACTTTTGTTTTATATTTGAGTCTTGGAAGTTGTTACTACTGTAGCAACCTCTCCTTATCTTTATTTTATTGCATTGTTGTGCCAAGTAAAGTCTTTTTGATAGTAAAGTCAATACTAGATTTGGATTACTGCGCAGAAACAGATTTCTTGCTGTCACAAATTTGGGCAGGGTTCTCTGTAGGTAACTCAGAAAATCTGCCAATTTACGTGCGTGATCCTCAGATATGTACGCAACTTTCATTCAATTTGAGCATTTTCATCTGAGCAAGTCCAGTGCCTCTAAAAATTTGTCTTTACGGACTGTTCTGTTTTGACAAATTCTGCCTTTTATTTCGCATTGCCTGTTTTGCTATGTTTGATGGATTTCTTTGTTCCATTAACTTTCAGTAGCTTGTGCAATGTCCAGAAGTGTTAAGAATGATTATGTCACCTCTGAATATATGAATTATGCACTAACCCTCTAATGAGTTTGTTTCGAGTTTGGTGTGGAGGAAGTTTTTAAGGGTCAAGAGAGGAGGATGATACAATATGATCAAGAAGAGTGAAAAGTCTAAGCTTGGGGATGCCCCGTGGTTCATCCCCGCATATTTTAAGAAGACTCAAGCATCTAAGCTTGGGATGCCCAAGGCATCCCCTTCTTGATCGACAACTTATCAGGTCACCTCGGTGAAACTATATTTTTATTCAATCACATCTTATGTGCTTTACTTGGAGCGTCTGTTTGTTTTTATTTTTATTTTGTTTGAATAAAATCGGATCCTAGCATTCTTTGTGTG
Organism: Lolium multiflorum; assembly: GCA_030979885.1. Taxonomy (NCBI): domain Eukaryota; kingdom Viridiplantae; phylum Streptophyta; class Magnoliopsida; order Poales; family Poaceae; genus Lolium; species Lolium multiflorum. The sequence goes on from CM061747.1 coordinate 160,280,513, forward strand.
GGAGAGAGACACGCTCCGTTGTTGCATATGAACACATGTGTTCTTAGCTTTATTCTTAATGTTCATTGCGAAGGTTGAACTACTTCGTTCATTGATATATGGTTGGAAACGGAAAATGCCGCATGTAGTAAATGGTATAATGTGTTGAATAATTTGATACTTGGCAATTGTTGTGCTCATATAGATCATGTTTAAGCTCTTGCATCATGTACTTTGCACCTATTAATGAAGAACTACATAGAGCTTGTTAAAATTTGGTTTGCATGATTGGTCTCTCTAAGTCTAGATATTTTCTGGTTGAGGTGTTTGAACAACAAGGAGACGATGTAAGGTCTTATAATACTTACAATATGTTCATATGTGAGTCTTGCTGCACCATTTTATACTTGAGTTTGCTTCAAACAACCTTGCCAGCCTAGCCTTGTATTGAGAGGGATTCTTCTCGTGCATCCAAATCCTTGAGCCAAAAACTATGCCATTTGTGTCCACCATACCTACCTACCACATGGTATTTCTCGCCATTCCAAAGTACATTACTTGAGTGCTACCTTTAAACTTCTATTCTTTGCCTTTACAATACATAGCTCATGGGAAAATAGCCTTAAAAACTATTGTGGTGAAGAATATGTACTTATGTGTCTTATTTCTTAATAAGTTGCTTGTTGAGCGGTAACCATGTTTCTGGGGACGCCATCAACTTTTAACTTTGTTGAATATCATGTGAGTTGCTATGCATGTTCGTCTTGTCTGAAGTAAGGGCGATTTTCATGATCAAATGGTTTGAGTATGCATATTATTAGAGAAGAACATTGGGCCGCTAACTAAAGTCATGAATCATGGTGGAAGTTTCGGGACGCAAATCCTCAATCTCTTATGAGAATATTATCTCGTTGTTAAATGCTTATGCATTAAAGAGGAGTCCATTATCTGTTGTTTATGTTGTCCCGTATGAATGTCTAAGTTGAGAATAATCAAAGCGAGAAATCCAATGCGAACTTTCTCCTTAGACCTCTGTAAAGGCATAGAGGTACCCTTTGTGACACTTGGTTGAAACATATGTTATGCAATGATAATCCGTGTTAATCCAAGCTAATTAGGACAAGGTGCGGGCACTATTGGTATACTATGCATGAGGCTTGCAACTTATAGGATATCTTATACATAACACATATGATTTATTACTACCGTTGACAAAATTGTTTCTATGTTTTCAAAATAAAAGCTCTAGCACAAAAATAGTAATTCATGCTTCCCTCTGCGAAGGGCCATTCTTCTACTTTATTGTTGAGTCAGTTTACCTATTCTTTCTATCCCAGAAGCAAACACTTGTGTCAACTGTGTGCATTGATTCCTACATGTTTACCTATTGCACTTGTTATATTACTTTGTGTTGACAATTATCCATGAGATATACATGTTGAAGTTGAAAGCAACCGCTGAAACTTATATCTTCCTTTGTGTTGTTTCAAAGCTTTCTACTAAGAATTTATTGCTTTATGAGTAACTCTTATGCAAGTCTTATTGATGCTTGTCTTGAAAGTATTATTCATGAAAAGTCTTTGCTATATGATTCATTGTTTACTCATTGTCTTCATCATTGCTTCGAATCGCTGCATTCATCTCATATGCTTTACAATAGTATTGATCAAGATTATGATAGCATGTCACTTCAGAAATTATCCTTGTTATCGTTTACCTACTCGAGGGCGAGTAGGAACTAAGCTTGGGGATGCTTGATACGTCTCAAACGTATCCATAATTTCTTATGTTCTATGCTACTTTTATGATGATACTCACATGTTTTATATACATTATATGTCATTATTATGCATTTTCCGGCACAAACCTATTGACGAGATGCCGAAGAGCCAGTTGCTATTTTTTCTGTTTTTGGTTTCAAATCCTAGTAAGGAAATATTCTGGAATTGACGAAATCAACGCCCGAGGCTTATTTTTCCACGAAACTTCCAAGACCGAGGGAGAAATGAAGTGGGGCCACGGGGCGCCGCTACACTAGGGCGGCGCGGCCAGGCTTGGGCCCGCGCGGCCCTAGCGTGTGGGGCCCCCGTGACTCCTCCGACTCCGCCCTTCCGCCTACTTAAAGCCTTCATCGCGAAACCCTCTGTACCGAGAGCCACGATAAAGAAAACCTTCCAGAGACGCCGCCGCCGCCAATCCCATCTCGGGGTATTCAGGAGATCGCCTCCAGACTTCGAGAGGGGAATCATCTCCGAGGGCTCTTCATCGCCATGATCACCTCCGGATCGATGTGTGAGTAGTTCACCCCCGGACTATGGGTCCATAGCGTAGCTAGATGGTTGTCTTCTCTCATTGTGCTATCATGTTAGATCTTGTGAGCTGCCTATCATGATCAAGATCATCTATTTGTAATGCTACATGTTGTGTTTGTTGGGATCCGATGAATATTGAATACTATGTCAAGTTGATTATCAATTTATCATATATGTTGTTTATGTTCTTGCATGCTCTCCGTTGCTAGTAGAGGCTCGGCCAAGTTGATACTTGTAACTCCAAGAGGGAGTATTTATGCTCGATAGTGGGTTCATGCCTCCATTGAATCTGGGACAGTGACGAAAGTTCTAAGGTTGTGGATGTGTGTTGTCACTAGGGATAAAACATCGATGCTTTGTCTAAGGATATTTGTGTTGATTACATTACGCACCATACTTAATGCAATTGTCTGTTGCTTGCAACTTAATACCGGAAGGGGTTCGATGATAACCTGAAAGTGGACTATTTAGGCATAGATGCATGCCGGATAGCGGTCTATGTACTTAGTCGTAATGCCCTGAAATCTCATAGTACTCATCATGATATATGTATGTGCATTGTTATGCCTTCTTTATTTGTCAATTGCCCAATTGTAATTTGTTCACCCAACATGATATTTATCTTATGGGAGAGACACCACTAGTGAACGTGGACCCCGGTCCATTCTTTACATCTCAAATACAATCTACCAATTATTCTTTACTGTTCTTCGCAAACAAACATCTTCCACACTATACATCTAATCCTTTGTTACAGCAGCCGGTGAGATTGACAACCTCCGTTACGTTGGGGAAAAGTACTTTGATTTGTTGTGCAGGTTCCACGTTGGCGCCGGAATCCCTGTGTTGCGCCACACTACACTTCGCCGCCATCAACCTTCAACGTGCTTGGCTCCTACTGGTTCGATAAACCTTATTTTCTTACTGAGGGAAACTTGCTTCTATACGCATCATACCTTCCACTTGGGGTTCCCAACGGATGTGTGCTTTACGCGTATCACTCCCGCTCTTCAGAAGAGGAGGATGTAGGAATTTCGCCTTCGCGGCAACCTAGCAAGTTGGCTAACCGCCGCATCTTTCGTGCAGTGTTCTGCGTCATGGAACTCATGGTTACAAAGCCACCAGAACATAATAGCGTACATTCAAAGCTGGTGATCATACCTTAATGAAATTCCGCAACGGTCCGACAGGCTTTCCATCTCTCCCGCTCTGGTCCCACATAATCTCGCACTCGTCAGCTGTTTTTTGGATCTCCGACCGCTGTGACAAACATAGCATACACAATTTAAGCGAGCACATGGCAATCTAGATGATGTACTAGTTAGTGAGAGAATCCATTACCACGAAGTTCAGCTCGGAAGCAATAGAAGTCGATCTCCCTCTGCGAGCAAAGGTGTCGTGCTGGCTTTGCGCAACCTCATCGAACTCGATGGGGTCGTCCAAGATGTCCTCAGCATACGCGTGCTTCACTAACTCGATCCGCGTGTTTTCATGGAACCGCTAGAGGTAGTTGTTGAAAGCGGCCAAGTCGTGAGGCACAATCTCCACAGGGCCAGCAGCCCGTGTCGCTTCCAAACAGTGTTGGAACGCTGCGACGTGGCCGCTATGATGGACTGGCCAGTTTGTGATCTTCTGCCGCTGCCTATCAAGCCTGCAAGAATCAAGAAGTTAGATTCTACCTCTTCTATCAAGAATCTTCCATCGCATGATTCCAGAAGTTTACCTATGAAGCGCCTTGTCCGTGTCTTGCCACTGAGGTGGGCACTCCTGATACAGCCCAAACGGTCTCATCACTCTGTGCGGCTGGTGGTACTCAACAAGCCACATGCATATGAGTGGGCAGCGCATACGCCAGAACCGCGCCTCCTCCGTGCACTTGTGGTTGAGGTCAGGCATCCCCGCGCCAATACGGTAGTAGGTACCATATGGCTCTCAATCCACCTGCAGCATACAAATATTTCAGAATTTACAACATGCCAGTAGAATCAATGAAAACTAGGATTGCAAAAGAGTGATCGGTTACCTGCTCAGCGGTAAGAGTGTCCAACTCCGCAGTGTACTGCCTGTACATGATCTTTGGATCGCTCGTCATCTCCGAGACATTGTCCCAAAGGTATGCCCAAGTCGGCTCCCGATCAAGGTTCTCATGGTGATGAGGCCATGGCCTCTCGTCGAGTACCCTGGGACGCCCAACTGATAGGCGGTCCCCTCCATACGGAAAGTAGGAGCATGCATCCACCAATACCGCCACCTCCCTGCTCCCACCTGCGACAAGCTTCGTCCAACTGCGTACATAAGACATTTGGCTAGTACTTTGTCTAGCACACTACTATAGGAAAATAGTACATACAACAAATCATCACCTGCCGGTAGAGGTATGCAAGTGCCGCTGCTCCCCAACTCCACCGGTGCTCCAACACCGTAAGCGCCTTCAGCCAACACCAATGGGCCAGCTTTCCCCCACTGTCAGGAAAGAGAGTCCTCGAAATCATGTACCATAAGTACACGCGGGTGTACGTCCTGATAGTGTCCTCGTTGGCGTCTTCCGGCGGAGGTTGTCCAAAGTTAGTCCTTATCCAAGCGAAAGGTGCGCCGGCGGGAGCTCTCTCCTTTGGATTTGTTGGCGCCGGAGGAGCCATGCCAATAAGCGCCGCCATCTGCTGGCGCCACCCATTAGAAGTTGTGTTCATACACAGTGGCTCGCCCTGAATAGGAAGTCTAAGGATCATGGAAACATCCTGGAGAGTAGGGGCCATCTCACCGGCCCTCAAGTGGAAGGTGTGCGTCTCCGGCCACCACCGGTCGACAAGGGCGGTGAGTGCCGAGGGGTTCATGTTCGGCCCCCCACGGCTTACAAGCGATATGAACGGGAGAAGACCGGTAGGCTGGATGTGCTCCGTATACCTCTCGTCATACGGTATATCCACTGTGCCATGGTAACGAATCTTCAAAGGGTGAAGATCCGTTGTCCTCTCCGTCATATGAACAGCCCGGTGATCCCTATCATACTCTTCATCCAGGAGCCACACCATCCTACATGTTTACACAAATACAACATATTATGAGCAACACATACATGAGAATATATCCAAATAAGCCATCACAAATACATACATATACATTCATATATAGGGATAGAACACCATATGAGTTATTCCTTCACATACACATTCATGAAATTTGATGCCTAGGGTTCCTCCACAAATCTAGGATACATACATATCTAGGGTTCCTACACATACACATTCAACACTTACATACCCATTTCAACACATACATAGCCATTTCAAACAACTTTGGATACAATGCATACAATCTAGCAAAATTTAACATCTATGGTTCAAACACATGCATACAATCTATGGTTCCAACAAAACTATGGTTCAAATCTATGGTTCAAACACATGCATACAAATCTATGGTTCAAACACAACCAACATGTCCAATCTAGGCAAAACGGCTAAATCGAATTAAACCGGAGCAAATCTTGGATGAATCGAAGGGGAACGAAGGGGAATACCTTGAGGATTGTATGGGGATGGATTTGGCCGGCCAGATCTGTCCAATCCGTGGAGGATTTGGTGGGGGCGGAGGCGGCGGCGGCGGCGGTTGGAGGAGAGAAAGAGAGAGAGAAAGAAGAGAAAGAGAGGGTCGGGCTGGGGGCGGGCGCGGCGCCACACTTAAGTGGATGTGTGGCGCCCGTGGCATCGGCGCCACACATGCTAGTGTGGCGCCCGTGGCATCGGCGCCACAAGTAGAGGCTCGCAAAACGGCTAAGTCCCGACGTCCGAGCCCCTGGATGTTTTCGACCGAAAACTTGATATAAGTTGGCATGTGGCGCCGTTGGGAGGGCGCCACACATGCCGCCACGGATCGGCGCACCACTCGCGTCGAGGGCGCCACGTCGGCCGGGAGAGTGGCGCCGGCGGAGGGGCGCCACACTGGCATGTGTGGCGCCGATGGGAGGGGCGCCACACAAAAGAGTTAGATGGGTGAAATAGTTTCGCTGGAGGGTCAGTCTGTGCTTTTCTTTAAGTTTTGGGTTATTTCAAAAAAAAAGAGAAGTGCTACAGCTGTAGGACGGCAGCGGACGCCCCCATTCCCCCAGAGTCATATCCACCGACAAGGAGCTTTTAACACAGAATGCCTGTTGCTCATCAGGTAAATCGCAATTGCTTCCAGGTGTGAAGAAAGAGGAATACATGCGTTCTTCTCCATTCTGGGAAATCTTTCAAGTGTACAATGAAATACTATAACATACTAGTAACATAAACTAAGACCTCACAATCCACCTTAGCTTGATTCGGCCAACCAACTAGAGTTCTTATGGATCTTGCACCGGAAGATTTTGTAGTCGAATTATTGCCAAATGCTATAAGTTGCCATTATAGAGTATACACAGGATATACAATTCATTACCAGTTGTCGCACCTGATTCGTCCACAACATAGAGCAGAATTAAGTGATACAATTCATCAAGATTTGAGCCCAAAATCTAACTGAGATGCTTCAAGAAGGTGACAGGGAAAGTGAAACCACGCTCACAAAAGAAAGCATAGATCATAATTATTGCAATGCCTATGGAGCTCAAAATGCAAAATAGCCACAAAAATAATTAAGAAATGCCCAATTCCTACCAACCGACACAACAGCCTGGGCAGAAGTAAAAAGAGATGAAGATGAAACAAAAACACATTCCATGTTCAGTCAGCTACATATCATAGTATGACGATCTGGGTTTGTTTTATTTCCTTCTTTGCCTAAAACAAACACTAAAATGTGGATGTAATAGATAGATCATGCATAACCTAACACAAATGAACACAGATATATCAGATCCTCAATAACCCTACAGAAAAGATCGAACACATGGAGTCTAATGGAAAATTCTGTCATGCCAATCAGTAAAACAAACAGAAACATTTAGTGTATCTTCCTCAAATATTACGATTTTATTTTTGATTATAGCCAATCATTTTGTATTTTAGATAAACACCGGATTTTTCTTCAACGAAGAAGTTTACATAAGTCATTTGGTAGCTTGCAGCAATTAAAAGTATCACCTGAATTTATTCCCTAATCATTGTAGTACTATTTAACTGAAGTGAGCAGAACCCACTTTACCTGACGTTTTAGTGCGGGCAGCTATGATCATCAGTTCCAGGCATTGTCATAACTGATGTTAACTCATGATGACAACCACATTCACAAAGGCACTTTAGGTTCACTGACAATGATAATCACAAGGGGAAAAGGAAGACTGACAGAAAACCAAGATCTTTTATGGTCACCAGCGGAAAACTTATTTTCCGAAGTTTCAGCTTCAAAATCATTACCTCTGGATGAAAATTATAGTCAGAGTACACTCTGATATCATGCTCGGAAATCTATTATCTAGGCAATTATATCATTTCGGGGAAACTTTTTTTTTAAACGGAGGCAAAAGCTTTGCCTCATCCATTAATTAAGAAGAGAGTGCCCAGTCCCCCAGATTTGTGAGTTGTCCAGAACATAATAGATAATACTAGCATCTTTAGAATAACGTTTTGTTAGTTCAAAAATTAACAGGTTTTATTCTGGCCCTCTCATAATCTCTTGCTCTTAGTTCTAATATAGCCACAATGGCACCGGTTTTCGTCATATCCTGGCTCCGCCACTGTGTTTAGGTACTACTGTTTTCGTATGTGACCTTCTCTTGTTTGTAGGGAAAGTAGGTATGAGAAAAGAGGAACAATTTGAATCACTTCTTATTTGCATAAGAGGAAGCCACCGGTCTGGCATCCATCAGATCACAAAACAGCTATGGAACAATGCCACATAAAATTAACGGCCAAGTTGAACAAGATGAAAATATACCCTTGTATCATTTTCAGCGCCAGGCTATTTCATTTTCGGGGGAAATGGCACTGTTAAGTGTTAACCCCTTTACTAGAGTTCATCTTGCAGTTGATAAAAATAGATATTTGACATTATGATATATTGCTGGCTAAGACTGTAGACCAAAGACAGTGAGAGTGCATGTGCTTGAATAATAGTTTTGCATTTTCACCTAGAAAATCAACATCGTGTATCTCAAAATGGCGCCTAAGGCAATATAGAGGCAGATGGGCAAGGTAGAGCGGCAGTTACTTAATAACACTGGCCATTTGTTACTACTTGGGAGAAAAATAAAAGCACGCAAATGCTCCAGCAAAACCCCCAAAGTATCGCACATTCAAAGATAGCTGTCAACCGTCTATCTCGAGTAAAAAATCAACCAAAATTATTCGTTTGGGTAAATAGTTATTCTGCAGCAGTGATGGTACATCCCTGATACTCCGTAGTATAAGAGTAGAACGTTTGTATTTCAGCTACAAGGCCAGCTCAGAAGTGTTTAGGCAGTGGCGGAGACAGGATCCAGTCACACAGGGCCATGGTCCGGGGTGCAGGATGTGCTGTTTGATAACAAAATAGCACGTTTTAGTCTGCATCTCTCATAATCTCTTGCGCTAAGCTCCCGTATAGCCACACTGGACAAGAGTTTGATCATATCCAGGCTCTGCCACAGTGTTTAGGTACTACTGCTTTCGTTTATGACCTTCTCTTGTTTGTAGGGAAAGTGGGTATGAGCAAAGAGCAAGCATTGGAATCACTTCTTAGTTGCATAAGAGGAAGCCAACAGTCAGGCATTCATCAGATCACAAACAGAACAGCTATGGAAAAATGCCACATAAAAATAATGACCAAAGTTGAACTAGATGAAAATATACCCTTGTATCATTTTCAGCGCCATGCTATCTCATTTTCAGGGGAAATGGCACTGCTAAGTGTTAACCCATTCGCTACAGTTCATCTTGCAGTTGATAAAAATAAATATTTGACATTATGATGTATTGCCGGTCAAGACTGAAGACAAAAAATAGTGAGAGTGCATGTACTTAATAAAATATTTGCATTTTCGCTGAGAAAATTAACATATCTCAAAATGCATCTGAAGAAAAATAGTTGGATGAATTTGCAAGGATTTTGTGGGAAAAGGCACAAGATATGAACATCACCATCACCATTGGGTTAGTTAAATGTAAAACCTAGCATGTACCTGAATTAGACTGAAGCTTAACAAAATCATGAACAGCACCATCACATTTTGGTCTGGTAAATAATCTAGCATGTAGCAGAAAATGATTTAGCATATGCAACTAAATCTGATTGAAATCAGTTGACATCCCTAAAATGAGAGCCTAGATGGAAATCCAGAGTTACGCACAGAGGAGCCTTTAGAAAATCCAGACAGCTATAAAATCCCTAGCAGTTCCTTGTCTTCTTGGGTGCCTGATCCAGTTCCGCAATTTTCCCCTGTGGCTTGCGCAGGTAACCACCTGTGAGAAGCACATGCCAAGCCCGAAACAAACATAAACCCCTGTGACCATATTCTATACTCAAATTCTAGGCGGGTAACACTAATGAACTCTTAAACTCCTGTGCTCATTTTGCATCAGGAACGAGATGTATCGCGCTGCTGTCTGTTGTTACTTACCTGGCTTGGAGACGAGGTTGATGCGGGAGCGCGGCGCGGCGAACATCCAGTTGTTGTCGTCGAGTGACCTGACCTCCTTCTGCAGCGCCTCCATCACATCCGACCGGAGCTCTGCGTGCGGGGGAACCAGCCAGCCCAATTCGAGTGCTTAACTAACTGAGCGGAGAAGGGGAAAAGGGAGCTAGGTCTTGCAAGGGGTCGAGGAGGTGGACCTACCGGTCATGGCCTCGTCCATGCGGTAGAACGCGTCGATGGAGTCCGCGACGTCGTCCGCGGCGGGGATCGCAGTCCCGCCCCCCGCGCTCGCCGCCGAGACGGTCGACCTCGCCGGAGAGCTCATCGGAGATCGGCCTCGTTTTGAAACGCGGTACCCTTTCGTGCGTGGTCACTGGTCAATGTGTTCTAGGACTGTCATTGGGCCGTGTTATGGGCCTAATATAAACGGGCCGCAGTAATGGGCCGGGATGCTACTGCAAGAAGAGTGGTTTGTCTCAGCATTCCACATTTCCCCACACACAGTCACGCACCACCACCAGACCCAGCCCGAGCACAGGGGAGAGAGAGGTCGTCGGCGGCGGAGGAGGAGAGGCGACCGGAGATGGGGCGGAAGGCGAAGGTGGAGTTCGACGAGAGACCGCCGGATGACTTCGACCCGAAGCACCCGTACGCGGACCCGGTGGCGATGCTGGAGTACAGGGAGCACCTGGTGCGGGAGAAGTGGATCCAGATCGAGACCGCCAAGATCATCCGCGAGCGCCTCCGCTGGTGCTACCGCGTCGAGGGCATCAACCACCACGTCAAGTGCCGCCACCTCGTCGACCAGTACCTCGAGTCCACCCGCGGCGTCGGCTGGGGCAAGGACCACCGCCCGGCGTACCTGCACGGTACTGCTCCCATCCCAACCCTCCTCTGCCTATAACCCATACTTTCGTTTGTTTCACTGTCTCAAAGAATGGTTGGCTGATTGTTCGGTGGTTGCGCAGAGCCCAAGAAGGTGGTCGAAGTCGAGGAGTAGCGCGGCTGCTTCTGCTGCTGATGTTACTGTAATGGTGAGGTTAGGCTTCCTCTGGTTCTGCTTAGAATCACCTTATTGTGTATGCACGATGCAGCTAACAATGAAACGTGTTAAATGGTTACCTAGTTGACCTAGGAATGAGAGGTTGTTAGAACAAAATTAGTGCAGTTCACTGCAGGTTTCCATCTGGGTTTGATATGCTTAGATAGTTGGGAACTCAGTAGTCAAGATTTCTATCTTGACCGGCTATTGTTCCATGCTAGTTGGCCTTAGAATGAGAGGATGTTGGAACAAATTTAGTGCAATCACATCAATTGTATTTGGGGCCAGATTACAGTGTGTAAGTATTAAGCATTTTGGTTTATAAGGGGTTGGAGTGTTATCTTGACTGTATGGGTAACTGTTCATTCCAACCTTCATTTAAATGGATTCCCCTGGGTCAGATCATGATATATTCATAATTTATCAGGCGTCATCACCTTATCCAGCTTAACCCAGAAATGATGGCATGATTCACACATCCATGCCACAAGCTAGGTTTAGTCATAACCCATTTTGTTCACCATGATTGTTAGTAGCCTGAATTTCTGAGGGTCTGGTACTAGGTCCAGGCAAAACATTTAAGCGGACTAACTATGGCAATGCTCTTCCAGAATCAAGATGTGCGGGGAGTGTCTTAATATTACTAATCAATTGACTTGAACCATCCCTTTTGAGGAAATGGGCTAAAAGCTAAAAACACCCATGTCTGAAACTTTGAATACACTTGCGTTAACTTTTGAGCAGTTGGATAATCTGAGATGCTTACCTTAGCACGAATTTTCCCACACATTATCCCACTATGGAGTCTCATGGTTAATAGAGATTGTGGAGTCTCTTTTGACTAGATATAATTTTGTGACCAGCAGACTGCATGAATTTAGTTGCATATATTGTTTATATTGCTTCATAGAACATAACCTTGACTTCTCTCACCATACATTTGAAATTTATGGAATGCATATATGCCGGTTATTCTACCATATCTGTTGGTAATTAATTTCTTGTGATTTTCTTGCTCGTGATTGTGACTAAGTATTCTGGTGATTCTACTCCGTTAGAACAAAGTAGAACTGGATATATATTGTTGTGAACCATAACGTTGGCCCTTATATTTTTGTGTGCAGGTTATCTTTCTGTTGAAAGTGAAAGGAGTAACCTGAACTGCTGCAGCTCTTCTCTTACCTCTGAAGCTGCTGATAGACCTTTAATAAATGATGTCAAGGAAACATTATGTTATTGTGTCTGTAATTTTTGTCACTTCGAGGAATTGAGCAAATCATTGCTTGGACTTTCCTGTCTTGTTTCCAATTTTCGTTCATACAAATGGTGTTTATCTTGAATTCTTGATCTAAAGGGTACGAAAGATGGTTCTTGTTGTGATGTATTTTATTTTTCAAGTTTATCACTGTACTGTTTTTTCCTGGCGAAAAGGAACTGACAACACAGGTTGCATTTGCATCTTTTTTTTTTCGAGAGTACGCCAAAGGCAATACCATAAGGCAGAGTTTTGAGTACAAAGAAAACGCTACCACAAGTAGCACACACCACACCGGCTAGTCCGAAGACAGCCACCACCGATAAAACAATAACAACACAAAAGACCCTACCCTAAGCTAAAACACACAAATCCTCGTCTTCACTGGCTCTCCTTATCAACGCGCCAAGAAAGAGGAAGATGGCGGAACTTGGACAGCCCAAAGAAGATATCGTCTTGGGGATGCCAGCAATGGCATGCATTGCACCCTTGCAGCCAGCCTCGGACAGCGGCGAACACCGGAGGAATGCACCAGGACCTCCAAGCCGTGTCTCCAAACGCGAAGCTCCCAATAGAGGAACGACGTCGAGGATGCCGCCATCGCGCTGATCCAAAGGATCTAGGCTTTCGCCCAGAGACAACAACCAAACCAGACGAGAACACGAGAGACACCGACATGCCTCGGCGACGCCTCCAGAGAGGGGCACGACACCCGCGGGCGCCGTCGCCGCCGGCCCAACGAGTTGGGCAAGACCTTCGTCCGCATCGTCGCACGACTCCAAGCCTCCGAGGTTTGGGGCAACCCTGTCCATGGAGAGACACACCGCCGCCACCGCATCTCCTCAACATCATGGTCGCAAAACGTCGTGGTCTCTAGCACGACAGCCCAAGCCACTAGCTTCAGCCTTGACGAAAACAGCGCAGCAGCTTCCCACCACCTCCGGCGAAGGCCAGGCCATCTCCGGCACACCCGCTCCAGGCACAGCCAGCAGATGACCAGGCCCAAAAAAACTCAGATCTGGCCCAAGAAAGCGCAGATCATGAACCTTTTGCCGGTGCGGCAGTTTTAGCATATGACTGAACACATATCAGCCCAGGCAGATTGAAATAGAAACGGGGAATTGGATGCCAGTAGAGTTGTCAAAAATAGGACACTGTTATTGTCAGGTTGAAACAGAATTGAGAAATTGGATGCCAGGGGCTGTCAAAAATAGTACACTGTATAGTCGACATGAAAATGGAAAACATGATTTGTATGAAAAATAGCTGAAAAGGGAGCGAGCAAGGAGTATGACAATTCTGATTACTTGCTACTGATTATGGTCCAAACAAAGGTACAAATTGGTGGATGCTTATATATAGATTCCAGCTTAAATTTGCATAATGGACGCTGAAGGAGTTCATCAGAACTCGTGTTACGTATCAGCAACATACAAACTCGGTCATTTCCATACGCCGCAGAAGTACTGTTGCTTCAGTAGCACTTCCGAATTTGTTTGCCCTAGTTATCTGTAACCTTACCTCCCGCTACTGCATCATGTGTCATGTTTGCTCCAGTTTTCAACACCAAAACAAGAATGTACATACATCATGTAACTATGAACACGAATTGTTCCAACTTGAAGCAACTATAGAGTAAGCCATTCAGGGAAAGCAATGAAGCACTAAAACAAGAATGTACCCTACTCGATCATGTAACCATGAACATGTACTATTCCAACTTTGAAGCAACTGTAGAGCAAGCCATTCAGGAACGCAATGAAATTAACAGGAAAAGAATAACATTTCGACTACAAACGACAGAGAACGAAGAATGAAAGCACAGGGATACCCTTGTTTTGTCTTTTGGTAATACCATACTCGATGATTGTCTGGCACATAACCTTGTAACTTGTAAACTTAAATATGGTCATCAGTTCCACTACTACGTTTGAGCAAATGAAAACTGAATAAAGACTTGAATTCTTGCAAATGTAAATTTCCCATTCTGTTCACTTTTTCCAACTGACAGTTCCACTACTAAGTTTGAGCAAATGAAAAATGAATATAACCTTGAATGCTTGCAATGTAAATTGCCCATTCTGTTCACTTACTTCCAACTGAAGGTGATGAAGATAGCAGTGAGATTCTTTCCTACTACTTAGACATCCACTCCAGAAAGATAGAACACACAAATGCAGTCTCATTACAAGGAGAACATGCAGCGCATCTAAAAAACATGCCACGTGCATCTTGACCTGAATATAAAGGAAACATGCCGATGCGGAGAACTTGATGTTGAACTGAGTGCAGATAAAATAACATGGAAGTAATACTGGACTTTAAACATTTCACATTATGAAGGAATAAGCGAAAATGTAGTACACAAGCAACTTTTAAATGAATCTGATTCAGGTATCTAGCAGGAATTCATGTTCACACAAAATACCAGATGTGGGAATGATAAATCCCCTGGTTACTGAATTTCATGAAAAGCTAGTCAAACATTCAGTGCATGAATTCAATTCCTCTGTGACCAACATAAAAAAACATTTCTGATTATAGAATCAGTATGATGAACAGAAGAGCCTCAATTTTGCATGCAAATACTCAAAAGGGAGGAGAAACAATTGTAACATCTCTTTCATTCAAACAGGTGATAAAGTTTCAGAGCTCCAGTACCAATTGAAAACATATCCATCACTGCAGTACCAGTCGAAAACATATTCATCACTGCAGTACCACTAAGATTGGCTTGCCATTCATCCAGTATCAAGAACAAATGATTTGCACATCTAGAACAAATTTTCTTCAGAAGCTGGTTTTTAGTCCCCTACTTTTGTTCTGACTAAACTGGGTGAAGCAAACTAGGAAGAAGAGAAAGATACCTAAAGAACCAGTATGAAAGGAGCCAGGAGAAGGGATTTACACCGCAGGGCCTGCGCGCGGCGCCGCAGGTTGAAACCCAAGTAAATCCATGAACCTGTTAATAAACGTAGCTCCCCATCCTAAATTGTTGCTCATTATTCCTCTCAAGTCTTGCAATGTCACCCTCGCATTACCCAGACATCCAAGAATTGCAAGTCTGCGACCATGGCATCCTGAATCCATCATCTCATTTCACGACAGTGGGCTTGCTCTCCTCCTTGAGGGCCACATCATCGTCCTTGTGAACCATCTCCCAGAAGAAATCGGTGAGGGCAATCTCGTAGCCTGGCATCTTGGCGTAGCCTGGGAAGTAGTTGATGTCAATGACGAGGTAGCGGTCCCCAGCGCGGACATCCCTGATCATGTCGAAGTTGAAGAGCTGCAGGCCGAGCGCGCGGCGGAGCCCGCCAGCGATCTCGTTGACGAAATCGGTGGGCGGCATGACGGCGTCCTCGAGCCGCAGGTCCTCGTAGTACTCCTCGGCGTTGCGCGCCGTGGGGAGGTTGGACACCTGGGAGAAGGAGACGGTGCCCTCGGCGGCGGTGTCCTCGAGGATCTCCTTGGAGACGTCCGGCAGGCTGCGGCGCTTGACGCAGGTGACGTGGCCGCCGACGACGTAGACCTTGAAGATGACGCCGCCGTGGTTGACGAACTCCTGCAGGACGAGCGGCGGGCGGAGCTTGCGGAGGCCCTCGCCGTGGTAGACGAGGGACATCTTGTGCGACTTGGCGCTGCCGTCGGCGACGAGGGGCTTGGCGATGAGCGGGAAGCGGAGCGCGGCGAGGAGGCCCGAGTCGGTGAGCGCGGCCGCGTCGTAGACGACGACCTGGCTGGGGATGCCGAAGGTGTGGCGGTGGTGGTGGGCGGCGTCGCTGGGCGGGACGTCGAGCTCGGAGACGACCTGGAGCATGGAGATGCGGTTGTGGAGGCGGTCGATGGCGTGGGGCGGGTCGACGACGGGGACGGACGGGTAGCGGGCGGAGAAGGCCTGGAGCTGCGCGCGCCAGTCGTGGCCGTAGAGCTTGTGGATGACGAGGTCGAAGGGGCCCTGGTCCGCGAGGGGCCGCGCCTCGTCGACGGGGACGAGGTCCATCCCGCGCGCGGCGGCGCGGGAGAGGAGCGAGGACTGGATGAAGCTGTTCTGCTTCTTGGGCGCGAGCGCGTAGCCGACGACGTAGCGGCGGGTGTCGGCGGAGGAGGTATCGGCGGCGGCGGCGGCGGCCATGGCGTCGTGAAGGGTGGGAGGAATCGGGGATTTGGGGTGGGTGGATAAAGGTTGGGGAGGGATGTGATGCCCTGGCTTTTATAACCGGATCGCTCGATCTGGAGTAATTTCTCAGGCGACGGTGAAAAGAATCCCATTCTGTCCTCGTGGACCAGGTCTATCTATGGCCGTGGGCAGGCTGGATTAGTTAACATCGTACGATGCTAAACCTCACTACACCATGTCACCATCTGATTTGGTTTTGGGTGTTGATTAACCACTGATATGCTAACTTTTCAGTCATGTGTAAAAATTTATACGGAGTAGCTACATAAGGGGCAATTGATAACAAGGTTATTGGTGCCGGCTCCATAATCTTGCTTAAGGTAACAAGGGAAAGCGCTCGACATCTAAAGTATATCCCCAACTAATCAACTTGTATGAAGCATGTTAAGATTAGAATGTCACAATCACAAGTCCTCGTGTCAAAAAGAAGAAAAACAATCACAAGTATTCTTTTCCATAATGTTCACTAGGGACGTGTTTGTTTCCGTCAACGTTGACATAAACGGCAAGGGAATCAAGTTACACTCGGATTGCGGCGTAATAGTATTTTGTTTGGTTCGGCCTAGATAATAGTATTGATTACCTTACGGTATTGAAGAGAATCAGTGGTCGCCTCTGCTTCTCACATAGTGATGTTGGTGCTCTTCCCACCACATAGTTGGTGCTCCTTCCCGTTGATTTCCTTCCTACCGTGAGCAATAGAGGAAGTCGATCGGGTGATCGGGAGCCACCAATGCCAGTCAACTGGCAAATGCCACCGCTCTTTAGGCTACTTCTCCTCCCACGAAGAGTTACAAAGAGGAAATTGCGGGGGAGATGTGCCTCCACGGTGACCAACGTCGGCAGTATAGAGAAGACCTGGGATAGAGCAAGAGGGAATAGGAGGCAGAGGCTTCATTCGGGCCATCGATGGGTCCGCCGGTAACGATCTATTTACAAAATGGAGTGGGGGTCAAAATTAAGTTGGGCCATAGTTTGCTTGCAGGGTATCCGATTACAGGATGAGCAAACCAAACATCTTTAACAAATTATATTACAACGTGATCGGGTAACATGAAAAAAAAGGTTAAACCAAACAGAAGAATACAAAGGTTAGGGATAAAGTAATGATGAGTAAATCATTATGAACTTTCCATGAATCATAGAACGAGAAATATTTATGTTCTTGGCATATGTCGGTAAATCAAAATGAAAAACTTTAGAGAACCTCATGAATATGGTTTCAAAGAGAATTCAATAGTGGAAGGAGAAGACATTCTCGACAGCCAAGAAAAAAAATTGACCAAGAATTGTACACAAGCAATCTTGACTTTTGGTATGTGTTGTTTGACCTCACCAAAGGGCTATTTGTCCAGATTAGCTCACTCATACGGGGATATTGGTGGAGCCAGGTAGAAAATGAGAACAAGGTGAATTGCGTCAGCTAGGATAATTTAATACTCCCAAAGAAAGATGGACGTCTTGGGTATAAAGATTTATATGCATTTAATATTTCTACGCTAACAAAAGGGTGTCGAGTTTTGACTAACCGAGATTCTTTGTGTGCTTGGGTCCTAAGAGTAAAGTGCTATCTTGATATAGATGAGCCAGAAGTAATGCCAAAGGATGGAATTTCATACATGTTGAGAAGTACTATAAGAGTAGTTGAGCTCGTGAAACTAGGTGTGATAAAAAGGGCATGGCACTTTGATCTACATGGTTGTTTCTCAGTTAAGTTAACCTATCAGCTATACCAAAGCTAGGATGAGTATGCCATCTCGTTGTGCAATAATGTTGCACAAGATCAGGTGCAGTTTCATCAAAAGAAGGAAGAATGGATTAATTAACATCGTGTGATGCTAAACCTCGCTATACCATATGATTTGGTTTTGGGGGTTGATTAACCACTGATGTGCTAACTTTTTAGTCATATGCATAAATTGATACAAATTAGCTACATAAGGGATTATTGCTAACAAGGTCACTCGAGATGGCTACCTAATCTTTCTTAAGGTAACAAGGGAAAGTGCTCGACATCTAAAGTATATCATCACCTAATCAACTTCTATGAAGCATGTTCATATTAGACTATCACAATCACAACTCCTCATGTAAAAAAAGCAAAACAAGCACATCTTACATATTGTTTACTTGTTCACTAGAACACAAAGGTAAGGGATAAAACAATGATGATGAAATCATTCGGAATCGCCATGAAGCAAGAGAACTATTTAGGTTTATTGGCATATATTGGAGAATCGAAATCAAAAACTTTTAAGTACCTCAGGGATAGAGTTTTGAAGAGAATTCAAGAGTGGAAGGAGAAGGCCTTGTCCAAAGCTAGGAAAGAAAAGTTAATCAAGGCTAGTTCTCAAGCAATCTCGGATTTTTTAATGTCTTGTTTGACCTCACAAAAGGGCTATGTGACCAGATTAGCTCAATGATATGTGGACCTTGGTGGACTCGGATAGACAATGATAACAAAGTGCATAAGGTTAGATGGGATAACTTAGCACTCCCAAAGAAAACTACCTTCATTTGTATTTCCTTTGATGCACCTAGATGTTTTAAGGGCATTCAAGCTAGCGATAACAGCATACACAATGAGTGTTTTCTAGTTCTTAGTTGGTTGTGCAATAAATGGTGCAATTGATAAGACAATTTTTGTGGGTGATGACCAAAGACACATTCACTACACGAGTTGGGAAAATCCCACTAAAAGTAAATATCAAGGGGGGATGGCTATAGATATGGGCAGCACTAGGGATCGGCTCCCCGATTTTTGCTTCACATCGGACCTGCGTTTGGCCGTGGGATCGAATGCAGTATGACCGTAGGATTTTCCAACCAGGTCCATTGACTGCTCCTTCCGTGATTCCAGTAACTAGCTTGTTAGTTTGTACGGAAAATTTGAACAAAGCATTAACTGCTTCCGCAAAACATGTCACATTTAACCCTTTAGCGCTAATTACATGGGATTATAGGAAACCAATTATTGTAGGAAAGGTGAAGCTTGCTTCCTTAGGAAAGACATCCCGTTTTCAGTGTTATGCAGATCTGCTTCCTATGAAACCAATGTTATACAAAATTGTTTTTCGTGTAGGGAAGAGTCTGCTTCCACGTGAATGAAATTTGCTAAAATTAAAAGAAATCTCGAGCTAATTACATGGGATTATAGGGAACCAATTGTTGTAGGAAAGGTGAAGCTTGCTTCCTTAGGTAAGACGTCCCGTTTTCAATGTTATGGAGATCTGCTTCCTATGAAACCAATGGTATACAAATTTATTTTCTGCTTCCTATGAAATCAATGTTATACAAAATTATTTTCTGCTTCCTATGAAACTAATTTTATACAAAATTATTTTCTGCTTCCTATGAAACCAATGTTATACAAAATTGTTTTTCTGTGTAGGGAAGAGTCTGCTTCCACCTGAATGAAACTTGCTTCAAATAAAAAGAAATATTCATATAGCTTTCTTCCTTATGAACACCATTTTATTTCCAATGCTACAATACTTTGCTTCTCACACAATTGAAGTTTGCTTCTATGAACAAATACATTAATGATTACATTGTTCCTGCTAGCTACTTGCTATACAATGGGATAGTCTACTATTCATGTTAGTACGATCCAACCGAAGCAAGATCGAACTATGTTGACGGCTTAATGAATAAGCCAATCGATGTTGTCCTCAGGGTTTGATTTGTTGTAGCCCAGGGTGAACGAGGCTGCACCATGCTTGTCTCTTGACGGTCACTTGTCAAAGAATGCTCAACATTTAGACATCATCGGACTAGAGACCAAAACGGCAACGTGATGCAACCTTCGCCATACCCAGGATTGGTAGCATGGTGGCCGATACACGCCAAACACCCATGAAGAGAATTGTTTGTTATACAATCAAAACATATGTGGAAAGCTTAGGAACATGTAGGATTGCACAAAGAAAAACTTGTCTACAAGAGAAGCATTTAGGAGAAGAGGCAATATCTCTGTAGAAGGAAATATGATACTAGTATGAAGCACTCTAAAAGTTTAGCTTTTGGGAAGCAAAAAATCTACGTGGCAAGGAGAAAGCATGTTTCATACCGTGCTTCCATATAGGATTTTTTTATTTCAAAATATATAGAGCTTTGCTTCCACTACAACTGTTTATATTCAGTTCCTCCATGGGAGCACTCTTGATCAATAATGAGTTTTCTCTGATCATCCTTAAACGCGTATACTACATCCCTCAAACAAGCAGCCGTAGAATGACTCTTCGACGTACAATCTTTATATGCATCCTTCATGATTTTGGACATTTGTGCTGCTAAAGAGATTGGAAGCATATGATAATGTAGAAAAATATGTAAAAGCAAACATTTAGTAGTTGGGAAACATATGAACATTAATTTGGAAGCATAGAAACATGAAGCAGGAGTGCAAAGTTTTTTATGAACATTGTATACTCGAAGCATGAGTATAAATCCCACGCTCCAAAACAGACAGCACATGGAAGTATATAAAAATATGAAGGAACCGGCTGCTAAAATGTATTTCACATGGAAGCCTAGCAAATCATGTATGCTGCAAAACCGGAAGCACGTGGAAAATATCAACATCTATTCTGTCAATATACAAAGAACTAGGTTACATGGATCGGCTGGTACAATTGATTTCACAAATGCACTATAAAAGGAATACATGTATTTAATTTCAGAAAATTACAGGAAAAAGGCGCACAATTGGAACCAGTTGATATTACCTTCTCCCGATTCGTGTTGCCATCGTAGGGATCAAGATGGCTCCCTTGAGCCATGAAACAAACCTAGGACACGCTGCTTCTCCAGATCGAAGAATTGACGGCCCGACAGAGCCGCCTCCGACACCTATTTCCGCCGGTCGCCGGTTAGTTCGATCCCGGCCGCCCGGTGATGTCTCCCTGTGGCGGAAAGACCTGCGTGGCGGCGCACGAGATGCCGACGAGGTGGAAGTGCAGGGCTAGACCAAGATGATGCAACGCCATGGGAGGAAGCCGAGCGAGGCGAGCAATAACGCGGGGCGGATGCGGAAGTAGATCAAGGCGATGCCGGGGAGCCGTGCGGTGCTTTCTCGCTAAATTAGCGCAGACTTATCGAGAGGAGACGGGCCGGAATTAATGTGCGTAGTTATGCTGAAAAAGGATGCAAATCCAATCGTTCAAACGAGACGAGATTGATGGTATCGGAGAGGTCCGATTATTTGCTGCCAGTCGGACCCCGATACATAGTGTTTACCTATAGATATTTCAATCTATTAAAACAAGCGTTGTTGGCATTTCTGGACAATCTTTGTGTATAACTAATGAAGGCTAAATACTACCCTATTGGACCAGTTTACAGATACAACTTTCATTAAAAGAAATCACCTTGTTGGCAAAGGGTCAGCCATGGGCTCGAATTGCTCAAGAAAGGGTTGGAGAATCGGCAACAACGAAAAATTCAGGATATGGCCAGATAATTGGATTCCAAGTGGGGAGTTCAAGATCACCAAGAATTTACCAAAATATCGAAACAGAAAGTCAAGGACATCATCGACTGTGAAAAAATGGAATGGAAGGAAGACGTGGTTAAGAAAATATTCATGCCATATGATGCAGATGAGGTTTTGAGAGTCATAGTACCAAAGGTTGACACTGAGGATTTCCTCTCGTGGCAATTTGGAAAATCTAGATTTTTTTGTCCAAGGTGAATACATACTAGCTCTCAATGAAGTGGGCCTCCTAAGGCTAGAGTGTTTTCTTGGAAACTAGCAACTGGCTTTCTTGTTATGTAGGAAAATCATAGTCGATAGATCCCAAACTTAGTCCTCACATGCCATATATGTGGCATGGGCGATGAAACTAGGTATCATGCGACTATGGAATGCACGACAACAAAAACCCTTTGAAGGGATCTTAGGAAAATATGGTCTCTACCTTCTGACTATGTCATGAGGTATACATGCAAGGATTTGTTGCTTGTTTTGCTTCATAGTTTAAATGATGATATGAAGGCAAAAGTCATGTTCATGTGGTGGAGAGACTGGCATCACCAAAATGATTGCATTTTTGGTGAAAGGGATGCCATCTTGTCGCACTCTGCTAACTTTGTGAAGAATTACTATGAGTCGATGTAGCAAATAAAGAATGGAAATGGTGAAATGGATAAGAAATTTAAGTGGCTTGTGGTGAGCATAGATGCAGTGGATGATAAGAAGAAGGCACTAGAGTAACATAATACCATCTTGGAGAATCCAAAAGAAGGTTGGAGCAAAGAAAGATGGATGTCTTGTGGAAAAAAAAATATTGGTGTGCCTTATTCAATCTTAAAAAAAAAATGAATTAGTGCTAGGAGGAACTAGACACTAAATGATATAGTAGAAGCGGGACCTCGGTGTGAGAATTCCAGAAATTCACTCCTGACAGGATTCGAACTCTGGTCATTGGGGTGCACCACTGCGACCCCAACCACTGGGCTATGCCCACGTCCTCGCCTTATTCAATCTTTCAATGCTAGCAAAGGAAGGATGGTGTGTCTTGACTAACTCATGTCGTTCCTTGTGTGTGCGGGTCCTTAAAATAAAGTGCTATCCTGATATAGATGTGCTAGCAACGCCAAAGGATGGAGCTTCACACATGTGGAGAAGTATGATGAGAGTGCTTGAGCTCGTGAAACTAGATTTGATTAAAAGGGTTAGAGATGGTTAGCGTATAGACATGTGTTAGACTCCTTGGTTTCTAATAGATGGGACTCTCCGGCCAAAAACACCAAGATGAAACATGGTGATTAGAACCGTTTCAGACCTAATCAACCCGGTTACTGGTGGGCTGGGCAATGATTTGATTTCCGATCTGCTTTGGGTGATGAACATGCCCTATATATATACTTGTTTTTTTCTATTTTTGAAGACCTGTGGGATAGTTGGGCATTACAGTTTGATCTGCATAGTTGTTTCTCTGTTACAAGTAAGATATACGAAAGTCGGGAGGAGTTTTGCCATACCTTTGTGCAACAACATGATTAGACACAATTTCGGTAGAATTAATGATGTATGGTAGCTTGGAAAGAATAATACAGACTACTTAAAAGGATAGACATCTTGAACAAAAATTTGATCTATTAGTTAGTTATATAGTATATACCATGCAATTTTTTAATCTTCCATAGCTATACTATGTTCTTTCATAAAATGTTTTCATGGCTGTACAAAATATTCCAAAGAAAACTACCTTGATTTGTACTTATTTGAGATGCACTTAAATGTTTTCAAGGCATTCATGCAAGTGATAACAACATACACAATGATTATTTTCAAGTTCTGGGGTAGTTCTAGGACCTTGTGCAGTTGATAAGACAATTTTTATGGGGTGATGAGCATGATCGTAGACAAATTCACTAGACTAAGTCAGGAAAATCTCACAAAAAGTAGATACCAAGGGGGAATGGGCTTTAGGGATTTCAAGCTACTCAACCAAGTGTTGTTGGCTAGACAAGCATATCGACTAATTGCATTTCCAGAAAATCTTTTTGCATATTAATGAAGGCTAAATACTACGCTATTGGAGCACTTCATGGATACAACTTTCATAAAAAAGGCTCACCTTTTTGGCAGGGGAACAACCATGTGCTCAAATTGCTGAAGAAAGGAATTGTTTGAAGAATTACCAACGATGAAAAAGTAAGGACATGGTGGAATAGTTGTATTCCAAGAGGGGAGTTCAAGATCACCAAGAATTTACCAAAATCTCGAATCAGAAAAGTCAAGGACATTATTGGTTGTGACAAAATGGAATGGAAGGAAGACATGGTTAAGAAAAACTTTATGCCACATGATGCAAATGGGGTTTTGAGAATCATAGTACCAAATGTTAACATCACCAAAATGATTGCATTTTTGTTGAAGGGGATGCTATCTTGTCGCACTCTCCTAACTTTGTGAAGAATTACTATGAGTCAATGTAGCAAATAAAGAATGGAAATGATGAAATAGGAAATTTAAGCGGCCTGTGGTGAGCATAGATGTAGTGGATGATAAGAAGAAGGTACTAGAGTAACATAATACCATCTAGGAGAAGCCAAAAAAAAGCTGGACCAAAGAAAGATGGATGTCTTGTGGATAAAAAAGATTTGGGTGCCTTCAATCTTTCAATGCTAACAAAGGAAGGATGGCGTGTCTTGACAAACTCAGGTAGTTCCTTGTGTGTGCGGATGATGGCTCCCAAGTGCAGAAGATCAATTGTAGTACTTTTCAATAAAGAAAGGTTGTCGAACCCACGAGGAGCTGGAGGTATTGGTTAGCAAAAATAACAAGAAAGCAGTAATAATAAAGTAACTGTTTTGGTGTTTTGGATATATAGTTTGAGATAAAAAATAAAGTGCGGAAAGTAAATAGCAAATAAGTAAATGCTCTCGATGAGAGAAAAGCCCAATCCTCTATGCAGCAAGAGGAGAAGATAAAGTGTGTGTGATTATATGTGAGAAAAGTTTCCGTGGGCGGCATGGATTCACTAGCATCTGAATTCTAAACAACATGGTAAATATCTTGTCAAGATTTATTCAATTAGGAGCGGAACCTTAATTAGGTGCAGCCATAAAAATGTGCAAATACACCCATTATGATGGGTCCTAGAGCGATTTCCATATGCAAGTATAGAAATCATTAATACATAAATGTTCCATCATAGCCATAAGATTTGGGGTCTGATACGTCTCCGACGTATCGATAATTTCTTGTGTTCCATGCCACATTATTGATGATATCTACATGTTTTATGCACACTTTATGTCATATTCGTGCATTTTCTGGAACTAACCTATTAACAAGATGCCGAAGTGCCGTTGCTGTTTTCTGCTGTTTTTGGTTTCAGAAATCCTAGTAAAGAAATATTCTCGGAATTGGACGAAATCAACGCCCAGGGTCCTATTTTGCCACGAAGCTTCCAAGACCGAAGAGGAGACGAAGTGGGGCCACGAGGTGGCCAAACCATAGGGCGGCGCGGCCCAGGCCTTGGCCGCGCCGACCTATAGTGTGGGCCCCTCGTGCCCCCTGACCTGCCCTTCCGCCTACAAATAGCCTTCGTCGTGAAACCCCCAGTACCGAGAGCCACGATACGGAAAACCTTACTGAGACGCCGCCGCCAATCCCATCTCGGGGATTGGAGATCTCCTCCGGCACCTGCCGGGAGGGGATTCATCTCCGGAGGACTCTTCACCGCCATGGTCGCCTCCGGAGTGATGAGTGAGTAGTTCACCCCTGGACTATGGGTCCATAGCGTAGCTAGATGGTTGTCTTCTCCTCATTGTGCTTCATTGTTGGATCTTGTGAGCTGCCTAACATGATCAAGATCATCTATCTGTAATACTATATGTTGTGTTTGTCGGGATCCGATGGATAGAGAATACTATGTTATGTTAATTATCAAGTTATTACCTATGTGTTGTTTATGATCTTGCATGCTCTCCGTTATTAGTAGAGGCTCTGGCCAAGTTTTTGCTCTTAACTCCAAGAGGGAGTATTTATGCTCGATAGTGGGTTCATGCCTCCATTGAATCTGGGACAGTGACAGAAAGTTCTAAGGTTGTGGATGTGCTGTTGCTACTAGGGATAAAACATTGATGCTATGTCTAAAGATGTAGTTATTGATTACATTACGCACCATACTTAATGCAATTGTCTGTTGTTTTGCAACTTAATGGAAGGGGTTCGGATAACCTGAAGGTGGACTTTTTAGGCATAGATGCATGCTTGGATAGCGGTCTATGTACTTTGTCGTAATGCCCAATTAAATCTCACTATATTTATCATGACATGTATGTGCATTGTTATGCCCTCTCTATTTGTCAATTGCCCGACTGTAATTTGTTCACCCAACATGCTTTTATCTTATGGGAGAGACACCTCTAGTGAACTGTGGACCCCGGTCCTATTCTTTACATCGCATACAATCTCTGCAATACTTGTTTTACTGTTTTCTGCAAACAATCATCTTCCACACAATACGGTTAATCCTTTGTTACAAGCCGGTGAGATTGACAACCTCACTGTTTCGTTGGGGCAAAGTACTTTGGTTGTGTTGTGCAGGTTCCACGTTGGCGCGGAATCTCTGGTGTTGCGCCGCACTACATCCCGCCGCCATCAACCTTCAACGTGCTTCTTGACTCCTACTGGTTCGATTAAACCTTGGTTTCTTCTGAGGGAAACTTGCCGTGCGCATCACACCTTCCTCTTGGGGTTCCCAACGGACGTGTCAACTACACGCATCAAGCAAATTTCTGGCGCCGTTGCCGGGGACCTGAAGAAAAGTTACACTACATAGATCTCTAACTCCCACGTCAACCGCATGCCAGCAGCAAATTTCTGGCGCCGTTGCCGGGGATATCAAGACACGCTGCAAGGGGAGTCTCCACTTCCCAATCTCTTTACTTTGTTTTTGTCTTGCTTTATTTTATTTACTACTTTGTTTGCTGCATTATATCAAAACACAAAAAAATTAGTTGCTAGCTTTACTTTATTTACTGTCTTGCACTCTATATAAAAAACACAAAAAAATTAGTTACTTGCATTTACTTTATCTAGTTTGCTTTATTTACTGTTGCTAAAATGAATACTCCTGAAAACACTAAGTTGTGTGACTTCACAACCACAAATAATAATGATTTCTTATGCACACCTATTGCTCCACCTGCTACTACAGCAGAATTCTTTGAAATTAAACCTGCTTTACTGAATCTTGTTATGCGAGAGCAATTTTCTGGTGTTAGTTCTGATGATGCTGCTGCCCATCTCAATAATTTTGTTGAACTATGTGAAATGCAAAAATATAAAGATGTAGATGGTGACATTATAAAATTAAAATTGTTTCCTTTCTCATTAAGAGGAAGAGCTAAAGATTGGTTGCTATCTCTGCCTAAGAATAGTATTGATTCATGGACTAAATGCAAGGATGCTTTTATTGGTAGATATTATCCCCCTGCTAAAATTATATCTTTGAGGAGTAGCATAATGAATTTTAAACAATTAGATACTGAACATGTTGCTCAAGCTTGGGAAAGAATGAAATCTTTGGTTAAAAATTGCCCAACACATGGACTGACTACTTGGATGATCATCCAAACCTTCTATGCAGGACTAAATTTTTCTTCGCGGAATTTATTGGATTCAGCTGCTGGAGGTACCTTTATGTCCATCACTCTTGGTGAAGCAACAAAGCTTCTTGATAATATGATGATTAATTACTCTGAATGGCACACGGAAAGAGCTCCACAAGGTAAGAAGGTAAATTCTGTTGAAGAATCCTCTTCCTTGAATGATAAGATTGATGCTATTATGTCTATGCTTGTGAATGATAGGACTCATGTTGATCCTAATAATGTTCCGTTAGCTTCATTGGTTGCCCAAGAAGAACATGTTGATGTAAATTTCATTAAAAATAATAATTTCAACAACAATGCTTATCGGAACAATTCTAGTAATAACTATAGGCCATATCCTTATAATAATGGTAACGGTTATGCTAATTCTTATGGGAATTCTTACAATAATAATAGGAACACACCCCCTGGACTTGAAGCTATGCTTAAAGAATTTATTAGTACACAAACTGCTTTTAACAAATCTGTTGAGGAAAAGCTCAATAAAATTGATATTCTCGCTTCTAAGGTTGATAGTCTTGCCTCTGATGTTGATCTTTTGAAATCGAAAGTTATGCCTAATAGGGATATTGAAAATAAAATTGTTACTACAGCAAATGCCATCCAAGTTAGAATTAATGAGAATATAAGATTAATGGCTGAATTGCGTGCTAGGTGGGATAGAGAAGAAAATGAAAAACTAGCTAAAGAGAAAAATGTAGCTAAAGTTTGGACTATTACCACCACAAGTAATGTTGATTCTTCACATGTTGCTGCACCTCCTACTATTAATGGTAAAATAATTGGTGTTGGCAATGTTTCTACTCCTAGTGCAAAGCGTACAAAACTGCCTGAAATTGCTAAAACTGCTGAAATTGCTTGTGATAAAACTGCTGAAATTTTTTCCAACCTTGGGGATGATGATCCCATTGCTGTAGCTCATAATGATTTAGATTTTGATGATTGCCACATCTCTGAAGTTATAAAGTTCTTACAAAAACTTGCTAAGAGTCCCAATGCTAGCGCTGTAAACTTGGCTTTCACAAAACATATTACAAATGCTCTCATAAAAGCTAGAGAAGAGAAACTAAAACTTGAAACTTCTATTCCTAGAAAGCTAGAGGATGGTTGGGACCGATGACCCACAAGTATAGGGGATCGCAACAGTCTTCGAGGAAGTAAAACCCAATTTATTGATTCGACACAAGGGAGACAAAGAACACTTGGAAGCCTTAACAGGAGTTGTCAAGCTGCACCTGAAACAGACTTGCTCGCAAGAGTTTATCGATAATGCTTTATAGCGATAGATAGTGAAATAACGAGAGTAACGAGACAGTAGTGATTTTAGTAAACAGCAGGATTAAAATACTGTAGGCACGGGGACGGATGACGGGCGTTGCATGGATGAGAGAAACTCATGTAACAATCATAGCAGGGCATTTGCAGATAATAATAAAATGGTGTCCAAGTACAAAGCAATCAATAGGCATGTGTTCCATATATAGTCGTGCGTGCTCGCAATGAGAAACTTGCACAACTTTTGTCCTACCAGCCGGTGGCAGCCGGGCCTCAAGGGAAACTACTGGATATTAAGGTACTCCTTTTAATAGAGTACCGGAGCAAAGCATTAACACTCCGTGAACACATGTGATCCTCACATCGCTACCATTCCCTCCGGTTGTCCCAATTCTTGTCACTTCGGGGCCATTGGTTCCGGACAGCGACATGTGTATACAACTTATAGGTAAGACCATAAACAATGATTATCTTGATGAAACAATAACATGTTCAGATCTGAGATCATGGCACTCGGGCCCTAGTGACAAGCATTAAGCATAACAAGTTGCAACAATATCATCAAAGTACCAATTACGGACACTAGGCACTATGCCCTAACAATCTTATGCTATTACATGACCAATCTCATCCAATCCCTACCATCCCCTTCAGCCTACAGCGGGGAATTACTCACACATGGATGGGGGAAACATGGCTGGTTGATGTAGAGGCGTTGGCGGTGATGATGGCGATGATCTCCTCCAATTCCCCGTCCCGGCGGAGTGCTAGAACGGAGACTTCTGGCTCCCGCGACGGAGTTTCGCGATGTGGCGGCGTTCTGGAGGGTTTCTGGCGACTTCTCCCCGTGCGTTTTTAGGTCGAGGCCGATAAATAGTCCGAAGGAGGGCGTCGGAGGCCGGCCGAGGGGCCACACCACATGGCCGCGGGCCCCGGCCGCACCGCCCTATGGTGTGGGGCCCTCGGGCCTCCACCTGGTTTGTCCTTCGGCTCCGTCGGTTCTCGGGAAAATAGGGCATTCGCATAAATTCCGAGGATTTTCCCGAAAGTTGGATTTCTGCACAAAAATGAGACACCAGAGCAATTCTGCTGAAAAAGCGTTAGTCGTGTTAGTTGCATCCAAAATACACAAATTAGAGGCAAAACAATAGCAAAAGTGTTCGGGAAAGTAGATACGTTTTGGACGTATCAACTCCCCCAAGCTTAGCTTATTGCTTGTCCTCAAGCAATTCAGTTAACAACTGAGCGATAAAAGAACTTTCACGAACACATTTGCTCATATGATGTATATATTCTCATGCTATGGCTAATACTTAAGCAATTCATAATGAGATACATGCAAATAAGATCATCTAACAGCTATGTCAATCATGGAGAGGTACCAACAATTAATAATAAGCATCATGAACCATGTATATAAGCAGGATTGCAATGTTCATAAGAGAGCATGATAAAGTGGTATCTCGCTTGCCTGTATTTGATTGGCAAAACATAAATGCCCGGGCACCTCTGAAGTTCATAGAAAGACTAGAAGTAGTGATTGTCAAAGATAAAAGCATCAAAGTTATACCACAATCAATCATATTTTGAGACAAGCATATTATACTAAGAATGACAGTTGTGCTCTCAAGATAGTGCTCAAAGAAATAATGGAGACACAACATAAAAGTAAAAGATTGACCCTTCGCAGAGGGAAGCAGGGATTAACATGCGCTAGAGCTTTTCATTTTTGAAATCAGGAGTAAAATTATTTTGAGAGGTGTTTGTTGTTGTCAACGAATGGTAATGGGTACACTAACTACCTCGCCAACCGGACTTTCAAGAGCGGCTCCCATGAATTATTGCATATTTATTTGGCACTCCTTCCAACCTTTCTTTCACAAACCATGGCTAACCGAATCCTCGGGTGCCTGCTAACAATCTCATACCATGAAGGAGTGCCTTTTTATTTTATTTTTATTATGATGATGACACTCCCCAACCTTTGCTTACACAAGCCATGGCTAACCGAATCCTTCGGGTGCCGTCAAACAATCACAAACCATGGAGGAGTGTCTATTTAAGTTAATTAATTCGGGACTGGGAATCCCATTGCCAGCTCTTTTTGCAAAATTATTGGATAAGCGGATGTGCCACTAGTCCATATGAGAGTCCGTCAAAAGTAAATGACAAGGTTGAAAGCTAAACACCACATACTTCCTCATGAGCTATGAAACATAAACACAAATTGAGAAGCATTTTGAAGGTTTTAAAGGTAGCTGATACGTCTCCAACGTATCTATAATTTCCGATGTTCCATGCTTGTTTTATGACAATACCAACATGTTTTGTTCACACTTTATATCATTTTCATGCATTTTCCGGAACTAACCTATTAACAAGATGCCACGGTGCCAGTTCCTTTCTGCTGTTTTTGGTTCCAGAAAGGCTGTTCGGGCAATATTCTCGGAATTGGACGAAATCAACGCCAAACCTCCTATTTTCCCGGAAGCGTCCAGAACACCGAAGAAGAGTCGGAGAGGGGCCAGGGGCCACCACACCACATGGCGCGGGCCAGGCCTAGGCGCGCCGGCCTGGGTGTGGCGCCCCCGGTGCCCCCCTCTTCGCCTATAAAAGCCCTTTCGACCTAAAACGCAGTACCAATTGATGAAACTCAGAAAGACTCCGGGCGCCGCCATCGCGAAACTCCAATTCGGGGACAGAACTCTCTGTTAGGCACCTGCCGGACGAATTGCCCCGGAGCCATCTCCACCGCCGTCTTCACCGCCATCTTCACCGCCATCGCTGCCTCCATGATGAGGAGGGAGTAATCCACCCCCGAGGGCTCGTGTAGCTATGTGGTTCATCTCTCCCATGTACCTCAATACAATAATCTCATGAGCTGCTTTACATGATTTAGATTCATATGAGTTTGTATCACAATTTATCTATGTGCTACTCTAGCAAAGTTATTAAAGTAGTTCTATTCCTCCTGCACGTGTGTAAAGGTGACAGTGTGTGCACCGTGTTAGTACTTGGTTTATGCTATGATCATGATCTCTTGTAGATTGCGAAGTTAACTATTGCTATGATAATATTGATGTGATCTATTCCTCCTACATATGCATGAAGGTGACAGTGTGCATGCTATGTTAGTACTTGGTTTAGTCTTTTGATCTATCTTACACTATAAGGTTACTAAAATATGAACATAATTGTGGAGCTTGTTAACTCCGGCATTGAGGGTTCGTGTAATCCTACGCAATGTGTTCATCATCCAACAAAAGTGTAGAGTATGCATTTATCTATTCTGTTATGTGATCAATGTTGAGAGTGTCCACTAGTGAAAGTGTAATCCCTAGGCCTTGTTCCTAAATACTGCTATCGCTGCTTGTTTACTGTTTTCTGCGTTACTACTGCTGCAATACTACCACCATCAACTACACGCCCGCAAGCTATTTTCTGGCACCGTTGCTACTGCTCATATATATTCATACCACCTGTATTTCACTATCTCTTCGCCGAACTAGTGCACCTATTAGGTGTGTTGGGGACACAAGAGACTTCTTGCTTTGTGGTTGCAGGGTTGCATGAGAGGGATATCTTTGACCTCTTCCTCCCCGAGTTCGATAAACCTTGGGTGATCCACTTAAGGGAAAACTTGCTGTTCTACAAACCTCTGCTCTTGGAGGCCCAACACTGTCTCAGGAAAAGGAGGGGAAGTAGACATCAAGCACTTTTCTGGCACCGTTGCCGGGAGGAAAGGTAAAAGGCACTCATACTTCGGTTCCAGGTAAAGTACTTTTGGCGCCATTGTGTTTGTGCTCGAAGCTATTTCCTTTAGATCCTGCAATTGCATCTTTTTGTTTCTTGTTTACACTAGTTAGGCATAATGGAAAACAACAAAAATATGAGAGATCTTTATGAACTTTATCTTGAATTAGGACATGATGTGTTTGAAGAGAGAATTAAAAAACCCATGGAACTTTATATGAATGCTAATGGGAATGTTATTAATATGAATGCTTTGAACACTATTGTTGCTAATGCTATGGAAAATTCTAAGCTTGGGGAAGCTGGTTTTGATGAGCATGATCTTTTTAGTCCCCCGGGCATTGAGGAGAAAATTTACTTTGATGATACTCTACCTCCTATTTATGATGATTATAATGATAGTAGTCTTTTAGTACCGCCTGTTATGGAGGATAAATTTGATTATGATTACAATATGCCTCCTATATTTGATGATGAGAATAATAATGATAGCTACTTCGTTGAATTTGCTCCCACTATTACTAATAAAATTGACTATGCTTATGTGGAGAGTAATAATTTTATGCATGAGACTCATAATAAGAATGCTTTATGTGATAGTTATATTGTTGAGTTTGCTCATGATGCTACTGAAAGTTATTATGAGAGAGGAAAATATGGTTGTGGAAATTTTCATGTTACTAAAACACCTCTCTATGTGCTGAAATTTTTTAAGCTACACTTGCTTTATCTTCCTATGCTTGTTACTTTGCTCTTAATGAACTTGTTTATTTACAAGATTCCTATGCATAGGAAGCATGTTAGACTTAAATGTGTTTTGAATTTGCCTCTTGATGCTCTCTTTTGCTTCAAATACTATTTCTTGCGAGTGCATCATTAAAACTGCTGAGCCCATCTTGATGGCTATAAAGAAAGAACTTCTTGGGAGATAACCCATATGTTATTTTGCTACAGTACTTTGTTTTATATTTGTGTCTTGGAAGTTGTTTACTAATGTAGCAACCTCTCCTTATCTTAGTTTTGTGTTTTGTTGTGCCAAGTAAAGCCGTTGATAGAAAAGTAAGTACTAGATTTGGATTACTGCGCAGTTCCAGATTTCTTTGCTGTCACGAATCTGGGTCCACCTCCCTGTAGGTAGCTCAGAAAATTAAGCCAATTTACGTGCATGATCCTCAGATATGTACGCAACTTTCATTCAATTCGAGCATTTTCATTTGAGCAAGTCTGGTGCCATTTTAAAATTCGTCAATACGAACTGTTCTGTTTTGACAGATTCTGCCTTTTATTTCGCATTGCCTCTTTTGCTATGTTGGATGAATTTCTTTGATCCACTAATGTCCAGTAGCATTATGCAATGTCCAGAAGTGTTAAGAATGATTGTGTCACCTCTGAATATGTTAATTTTTATTGTGCACTAACCCTCTAATGAGTTGTTTCGAGTTTGGTGTGGAGGAAGTTTTCAAGGGTCAAGAAAGGAGGATGATATACTATGATCAAGAAGAGTGAAAGCTCTAAGCTTGGGGATGCCCCGGTGGTTCATCCCTGCATATTTCAAGAAGACTCAAGCATCTAAGCTTGGGGATGCCCAAGGCATCCCCTTCTTCATCGACAAATTATCAGGTTCCTCCCTGAAACTATATTTTTATTCCATCACATCTTATGTGCTTTTCTTGGAGCGTCTGTTTGTTTGTTTCTATTTTTGTTTTTGTTTGAATAAATGCTTGTGTGGGAGAGAGACACGCTCCGCTGGTTCGTATGAACACATGTGTTCTTAGCTCATAATATACATGGCGAAGTTTTTCGTTAAATTGTTATATGGTTGGATTTGGAAAATGATACATGTAGTAATTTGCTATAATGTCTTGGGTAATGTGATACTTGGCAATTGTTGTGCTCATGATTAAGCTCTTGCATCATATGCTTTGCACCCATTAATGAAGAAATACATAGAGCATGCTAAAATTTGGTTTGCATATTTTGTTTCTCTAAGGTCTAGATAATTTCTAGTATTGAGTTTGAACAACAAGGAAGACGGTGTAGAGTCTTATAATGTTTTCAATATGTCTTTTATGTGAGTTTTGCTGCACCGGTTCATCCTTGTGTTTGTTTCAAATAAGCCTTGCTAGCCTAAACCTTGTATCGAGAGGGAATACTTCTCATGCATCCAAAATACTTGAGCCAACCACTATGCCATTTGTGTCCACCATACCTACCTACTACATGGTATTTTCCGCCATTCCAAAGTAAATTGCTTGAGTGCTACCTTTAAAATTCCATCATTCACCTTTGCAATATATAGCTCATGGGACAAATAGCTTAAAAACTATTGTGGTATTGAATATGTAATTATGCACTCTATCTCTTATTAAGTTGCTTGTTGTGCGATAACCATGTTCACTGGGGACGCCATCAACTATTCATTATTGAATTTCATGTGAGTTGCTATGCATGTCCGTCTTGTCTGAAGTAAGAGAGATCTACCACCCTATGGTTAAGCATGCATATTGTTAGAGAAGAACATTGGGCCGCTAACTAAAGCCATGATCCATGGTGGAAGTTTCAGTTTTGGACATATATCCTCAATCTCATATGAGAAAATTATTAATTGTTGTTACATGCTTATGCATAAAAGAGGAGTCCATTATCTGTTGTCTATGTTGTCCCGGTATGGATGTCTAAGTTGAGAATAATCAATAGCGAGAAATCCAATGCGAGCTTTCTCCTTAGACCTTTGTACAGGCGGCATAGAGGTACCCCTTTGTGACACTTGGTTAAAACATGTGCATTGTGATGATCCGGTAGTCCAAGCTAATTAGGACAAGGTGCGGGCACTATTAGTATACTATGCATGAGGCTTGCAACTTGTAAGATATAATTTACATGATACATATGCTTTATTACTACCGTTGACAAAATTGTTTCATGTTTTCAAAATAAAAGCTCTAGCACAAATATAGCAATCGATGCTTTCCTCTTTGAAGGACCATTCTTTTACTTTTATTGTTGAGTCAGTTCACCTATCTTTCTCCACCTCAAGAAGCAAACATTTGTGTGAACTGTGCATTGATTCTTATATACTTGCTTATTGCATTTGTTATATTGCTTTGCATTGACAACTATCCATGAGATATACATGTTACAAGTTGAAAGCAACCGCTGAAACTTAATCTTCCATTGTGTTGCTTCAATGTCTCTACTATGAATTTATTGCTTTATGAGTAACTCTTATGCAAGACTTATTGATGCTTGTCTCGAAAGTACTATTCATGAAAAGTCTTTGCTATATGATTCACTTGTTTACTCATTGCATTTACATTGTTTCGAATCGCTGCATTCATCTCATATGCTTTACAATGGTATGATTAAGATTATGTTGGTAGCATGTCACCTCAGAAATTATCTTTTATCGTTTACCTACTCGAGGACGAGTAGGAACTAAGCTTGGGGATGCTGATACGTCTCCAACGTATCTATAATTTCCGATGTTCCATGCTTGTTTTATGACAATACCAACATGTTTTGTTCACACTTTATATCATTTTCATGCATTTTCCGGAACTAACCTATTAACAAGATGCCACAGGCCAGTTCTGTTTTCTGCTGTTTTGGTTCCAGAAGGCTGTTCGGGCAATATTCTCGGAATTGGACGAAATCAACGCCAAACCTCCTATTTTTCCCGGAAGCGTCCAGAACACCGAAGAAGAGTCGGAGAGGGCCAGGGGCCACCACACCACATGGCGGCGCGGGCCAGGCCTAGGCCGCGCCGGCCTAGGGTGTGGCGCCCCAGTGCCCCTGCGCCGCCTCTTCGCCTATAAAAGCCCTTTCGACCTAAAAACGCAGTACCAATTGACGAAACTCGAGAAAGACTCCAGGGGCCGCCGCCATCGCGAAACTCCAATTCGGGGACAGAACTCTCCGGTACCTGGGACGGGGAATTGCCCCGGAGCCATCTCCACCGCCGTCTTCACCGCCATCTTCACCGCCATCGCTGCCTCCATGATGAGGAGGGAGTAATCCACCCCCTGAGGGCTCCGCTGTAGCTATGTGGTTCATCTCTCTCCCATGTACCTCAATACAATAATCTCATGAGCTGCTTTACATGATTGAGATTCATATGAGTTTGTATCACAATTTATCTATGTGCTACTCTAGCAAAGTTATTAAAGTAGTTCTATTCCTCCTGCACGTGTGTAAAGGTGACAGTGTGTGCACCGTGTTAGTACTTGGTTTATGCTATGATCATGATCTCTTGTAGATTGCGAAGTTAACTATTGCTATGATAATATTGATGTGATCTATTCCTCCTACATATGCATGAAGGTGACAGTGTGCATGCTATGTTAGTACTTGGTTTAGTCTTTTGATCTATCTTACACTATAAGGTTACTAAAATATGAACATAATTGTGGAGCTTGTTAACTCCGGCATTGAGGGTTCGTGTAATCCTACGCAATGTGTTCATCATCCAACAAAAGTGTAGAGTATGCATTTATCTATTTTGTTATGTGATCAATGTTGAGAGTGTCCACTAGTGAAAGTGTAATCCCTAGGCCTTGTTCCTAAATACTGCTATCGCTGCTTGTTTCTGTTTTACTGCGTTACTACTGCTGCAATACTACCACCATCAACTACACGCCCGCAAGCTATTTTCTGGCACCGTTGCTACTGCTCATATATATTCATACCACCCGTATTTCACTATCTCTTCGCCGAACTAGTGCACCTATTAGGTGTGTTGGGGACACAAGAGACTTCTTGCTTTGTGGTTGCAGGGTTGCATGAGAGGGATATCTTTGACCCTTCTTCCTCCCTGAGTTCGATAAACCTTGGGTGATCCACTTAAGGGAAAACTTTGCTGTTCTACAAACCTCTGCTCTTGGAGGCCCAACACTGTCTACATGAAAAGGAGGGGGAAGTAGACATCAGTAGCGCATGAGAATTTACTTGGAATGGTTTGAAATGCCATGCATAGGTATTTATGGTGGACACTCTAGAATAACTTGGTTTTCATGTGTTTGGAAGCACGAGCAGCGTTCCCGCTCAGTACAAGTGAAGGCTAGCAATAGACTAGGGAGCGACAAATCAAGAGAGCAGTAACTGTCATAATCATGCTTGCGGCAAAATAAATTAACGGAGGCATAAAAGTGATACAAGAACTGAAGCAATATAGATCATCGAGGCTTAATTGACTTTGGTTCAG
This sequence comes from Lolium multiflorum, assembly GCA_030979885.1. Lineage (NCBI taxonomy): Eukaryota > Viridiplantae > Streptophyta > Magnoliopsida > Poales > Poaceae > Lolium > Lolium multiflorum. Next base: position 160,318,170 of record CM061747.1, read on the forward strand.
TCATATGCATGCGTGAGCATGTGCCAAGTCGATATAAATGAATTATTCAGAGGAGGATACCACAATGCCATACTTACTTATGAATAAAACAATGCAAGCAAACATCCATGACATGCTACTCATATTAATAAATTGGAGCTAAACATGAGAGATCATAAACTACTAGACTTTCTCAAATAACATATACCTCACATGAACCAACTAAGCATGCTCACATGGATGAGTATATGTACAAAAATGAAAACAAATAGAGTTCATACCAGCCTCTCACCACAATCCAATTGTCGTAGATCGTCATTATTGCCTTTTCACTTGTGCAGCTTGGATAATATGAAATGAAAACCACGCTCCAGCCACCGAAGACCATTGAACTCATAAAGAACTTTACAAACCAAAGAAGAACAGCAAATATTTTTGGTGTTTTCGAATTAGAAACAAGAACAAAAGGAAACAAGCAAACAAAGCAAAATCTTTTTGGGTTTTCTTGTAGCAAACTAGCAATAGCAAATAAAGCGAAACAAATGCAAGAAACCAAAGCAAACAAATGGTGAAGAGAAACAACAGAAATATTTTTGGTCTTTTTGTATTTTGGGAAGGAAACAAAGCAAGAACAAGAAATAGCAAACTAAAAGAAACACAGAAAAGCGAGATGGCAGAAATCTGCCAAAACCTGATAGCAGTACAGAAATCGATTTTTACAAAAATCTTACGTTGCTCAGCTCGAAAAGTGTTCAACTAATGAAAGTTAGATAACAACCTGGGGAACCTGCACAAAAATTGGCAACTCAAAATAACGCTCTGGCTGTGCGCACGAATTTTTCTAGTAACAGTCCAGAATCTGTTTTCAGGCAGCACTTCCCCAAATATCATCTTCCTCTCATTAGAAAACCACTCAAACGAACAAAACAAATATGTACAAGTATCCAGCAATCATAATATGCAAAGAATGAGTGATGCCGGTATACCTCCCCCAAGCTTAGGCTTTTGGCCTAAGTGGAGTTCAATCCCATCGATCCCATGAGGTAATATCTCCGTAGTATGACGAAGATGGATCGTATTCCGGGTATGTGCTAGAAGAAGCACCCGGATACGTGACGGTGTAGTCGTGGGAGGCCTCGGCGTCCTCGGAGTCATGCTGCTGGTGGAAGTCTTGTATCTTCATATGTTCATCCACCTCCTCCTTAGTGCACGACCATGATTGCCTGTCAATACTGAACAAACCTGGTTGGGGAAGAGGGATTTCCTTCTCATCCCCGTCAGAAAACAACATTCTATAGACCATATTATCTACAGTAGAATCAGCGGTAACAAAATGATGACTCTTCATAGCAGCAATATCAAGTTTCCTAGGGGCCAATGGCACATCATTAGGATCAAGAGGAAGCCTTAGATAAGTTAAAACACGCAGTGCAATAGTTCCTCCAAAAATAGGCCCTTTATTAGACAGGCGGCGAGCAATAAGAGAACCAAGGTGATAAGATGTCCGACCAGTAAGTGCAATATTCAAGAAAGCAAGATGATAACTAGAAATATTGCTAGTGTTCTCCCTACCAAGAATGCTAGTAGCAATGTAATATGCAAAATACTTAATGGCGGGGAGTTGAATGTTCCTTATCTTGCCACGCTGAATGGTGCGACAATCATCATCGGTAATCCCTCGATAGAGCTCCAACAAGTCCCGGGGGTTGTCATCAATCCTACTTGCTGTACCTACAGGGGCAATATCCAATGCACGACAAAAATCTTCCAATCCCATAGTAACAGGATTACCATAGATCTTGAATGCAACTGTCGGCTCATATTGCTTGTTGTGGAACTTGAAGCTCTCAACGAAGATTTTGGTGAGCATGTAGTATTGCTCCCTTTCATCTCCCACATAGGTGGTTAGGCCCGCCCTGTTGACAAGGGTGGAGAAATCCTCCAATATCCCTGCATTCCTCAGAAAATCATAGCATGGAAAAGACGAAGCATTAGGAGCCCCGTTGTCCTCTTCGGGCGCGAAGCTAGGCGCGATGATATCCTCGTTGTACGATCGCCTAAGCCGGGTGGCGGCCCTAGAAGGCCTCCCGGTGCTGGTTGTTCCTTTCTTGAACAACTCTCCAAAGTTGAACTTCTTCATCTCTTCTCTGAAATTTTCAACAAACAATATAAAAATTTGATTTGGTGACATATAATCAAGGGGAACTACCATAGGAACTTGCTAGAGTACTAATCATGCATCAAAACTAGTTTCTACCACTTAGAACAAGCATGCAAGCTCACTAAACATGTTACCTACAGCAGCAAAATATTCAAGATATACTCAACCAAACAAAATTCTACTTGGATGGGTGGAGGAGTCACATACCAAGGAGCAAATGTGCCAAATTTCAGCAAGAAATCTGGGCTGAGCAAAGAGATCGAAAAATCTGGAGCTCTGGAGCAAAAACGCGAGTGAGAGGAACCTGGTACGAGTTTTTTCGGGAGAGAGAAGGTGCTGGGAGAAAGAGATGGCAAAGTGGGGCAAGGAGGGGCCCACACCACAGGGTGGCGCGCCCCCCTCCTTGGCCGCGCCGGCCTGTGGTGTGGCACCCGGTGCCCCACAGGTCATCCTCTGGTGCTCCCAGGTGCCTCGTCGAAAAATAGGACCAACGGTATAATTTTTGTGAATTTTTGAAAACTTTGAAAAATGCACATTTCTGGGTATTTAATTTATTATTACTGGCCAGGAAAATTTTGAAATCTCCGATTAACTAAGGAACTTTGCAAATTAAAAATGCTACAGCAACTAGAGCAAACAGAGGAAGAAAGGGATGTTGTTTACCTCCTCTATGCATATAAAAAGTATTCGTTAACAAGGTTGATCAAGTCTTGCCACCAAATAAATTTTACATAGCATAAGAAGAAATAAACCTCAAATCAATCATGTTACCTTGAATTGTATTGATATGGATCCAATCACGAGAGTTTGATATTCTTCTTTAGGCTCATATATAGGACAATCAATAGTTCCAACTTTGATAGTTCTCACATTAGAAATAGTATTAACTCCACATACTTTATCAATCTTCTTGGGGAAATAGACGGTATGCTCTTTATCATCAACATTGAAAGTAACCTTTCCTTTATTGCAATCAATAACAGCCCCTGCGGTGTTAAGAAAAGGTCTCCCAAGAATAATAGACATATTATCATCTTCAGGCATTTCCAACACAACAAAATCAGTTAATATCAAGCAGTTAGTAGTAACTTGAACAGGAACATCCTCACATATACCAACAGGAATAGCAGTAGATTTATCAGCCATTTGCAAAGATATATCAGTAGGTATCAACTTGTCTAAGTAAAGTCTCTTATAAAGAGAAAAAGGCATAACACTAACACCGGCTCCCAAGTCACATAGAGCAGTTTTAACATAATTATTCTTAATAGAACAAGGAATAGTAGGTATACCTGGATCGCCCAACTTCTTTGGAACTTTGCCATTGAAAGAGTAATTAGCAAGCATAGTGGAAATTTCCTCATTGGGGATTTTCCTTTTGTTAGTAACAATATCTTTCATATACTTTGAATAAGGAGGCAATTTAATAGCATCAGTCAAAGGGATTTGCAAGAATAAAGGTTTCATCCAATCACAAAATTTATTATAGTGTTCTTCTTCCTTTGATTTTAGTTTCTTAGCAGGAAAAGGCATTTGCTTTTGCACCCAAGGTTCTCTTTCATTACCATGTTTCTCAGCAATAAAGTCTTCTTTAGTGTACTTTTTATTTTTAGCATGCTTTTCAGGTTCTTCTTCAACCTCTTCTTTATCAGAAGCATCATTCTTATCATTATCTTTATCATGTTCATTACCACTTTCAGTTTCAGCATCAGAAATAGAAATACTATTAGGATCATTAGCAGGTTCAGAGGATTCTACAACATTTTTATGTTTCTTCTTCTTTTTCTTCTTAGAATGAGCACTAGGTTCAATGTGTTGAGAATCTTGTTCAATTCTTTTGGGATGCCCTTCAGGATATAGAGGATCCTGGGTAGAGACACCACCTCTAGTTGTTACTTCATAAGCATGTTTTTCTTTAGAATTATTCCCTAACAAGTCATTTTGCACTTTAGTGAGTTGATCTATTTGAGTTTGAATCATATGAAAATGTTTAACAAGCATCTTAACATCATTGGAGGTTCTCTCTACAATATCATGCAATTCACTAATAGCTCGAGAATTTTCCATTAAATGATTCTCTACTCTCATATTAAAATTTTCTTGTTTAACAATATAATTATTAAACTCATATAAGCATTGTGCAGGAGGTTTCGAATACGGAATATCTTCCCTAGTAAAGCGTTGAAGGGAGTTTACCTCAATCATGGATGAAGGGGAATTATCTCACATATATCTTCTATGGGAGGCAGATTCTTCACATCTTCAGATTTAATACCTTTCTCCTTGAGAGACTTCTTGGCTTCCCTCATATCTTCATCATTTAATTTAATTAAACCCCTCTTCTTCAATATTGGCGTTGGAGTTGGTTCAGGCGTAGTCCAATCATCATGATTCCAGCCTATTTTAGCCAATAATTCTTCAGCGTCGTCTGGAGTTCTTTTCCTGAAAACACAACCAGCACAACTATCCAGGTATGCCCTAGACTCAATGGTTAGTCCACTATAAAATATATCAAGTAAATCATGCTTTTCCAAATCATGTCAGGCCGAGCTCTAATAAGAGAGCAAAATCTCGCCCAAGCCTCAGGCAATTTCTCTCCATCTTCCTGGTTAAAATTATAAATTCTCTGCAAAGCAATATGTTGAGCACTAGCAGGAAAGTATTTACGGAAGAAAACATCAAGCAATTCTTTTGGACTTTTAATAGAATTAGGTGGCAAATTATTATACCAAGTTTTAGCGTCATCCTTTAATGAGAATGGAAAGATTTTAGCAACAAAGTAAGTACGCATCTTGACATCATCAGAAAACAAGCTACTTAGAGTAGATAACTCAATCATGTGTTCAACAGCACTTTCTTTTTCAGTACCACAAAAGGGTGTTTTCTCAACAATAGCTATATGAGATAGATCAAGAGAAAAATCATAATCTTTATCCTTAATGTTTATGGGAGATGTGGCAAACTTAGGATCAGGAGACAGTTTATATCTAACAGCATGTTCTGCAAGCAACTTTTTAATTTTTCTTGCATCAGTAGTAGCATTGCATTTTTCAATAAAATCATCATTAAGCTCCACATAATCTTCATCAGGATCATCACTAAAATAATCAAGTTCAGGTGAATTAACAGGTGTAGTAGCATTAGGAGTTTCAGTATTTTCAATTTGTCTAGACCTAGCAATTGTAGCATCTAGAAAGGATCCCAATGAACCACTATCATCAAGCACAGCAGAAATATTATCAATATTATGAGAGTTTTCAGATTCAGCAGAAGTACCCGCATGTGAAGCATGTGGCGGTGAAACAAGTTTATCAATCACAGATGGTGAATCAAGTGTAGCGGAGGTATTCAGAATTGTACCTTTTCTTGTAGTGGATGGTAATATGGCGACCTTAGTATCGCGAGGTTTACCCATGATGGAGAATTTGCAGCGAACAATATTAATCCAAGTGAACTTCCAAATAAAGCTATGCTCCCGGCAACGGCGCCGGAAAATAGTCTTGATGACCCACAAGTATAGGGGATCGCAGTCTTCGAGGGAAGTAAAACCCAATTTATTGATTCGACACAAGGGGAGACAAAGAACACTTGGAAGCCTTAACAGCGGAGTTGTCAATTCAGCTGCACCTGGAAACAGACTTGCTCGCAAGAGTTTATCGATAGTAACATTTTATAGCGATAGCAGTGAAAAATAACGCAGTAGAACAAGAGTAGTGATTTTAGTAAACGCAGAATTAAAATACGTAGGCACGGGGACGGATGACGGGCGTTGCATGGATGAGAGAAACTCATGTAACAATCATAGCAGGGCATTTGCAGATAATAATAAAACGGTGTCCAAGTACAAAGCAATCAATAGGCATGTGTTCCATATATAGTCGTGCGTGCTCGCAATGAGAAACTTGCACACCATCTTTTGTCCTACCAGCCGGTGGCAGCCGGGCCTCAAGGGAAACTACTGGATATTAAGGTACTCCTTTTAATAGAGTGCCGGAGCAAAGCATTAACACTCCGTGAACACATGTGATCCTCACATCGCTACCATTCCCTCCGGTTGTCCCAATTCTTGTCACTTCGGGGCCATTGGTTCCGGACAGCGACATGTGTATACAACTTATAGGTAAGACCATAAACAATGATTATCTTGATGAAACAATAACATGTTCAGATCTGAGATCATGGCACTCGGGCCCTAGTGACAAGCATTAAGCATAACAAGTTGCAACAATATCATCAAAGTACCAATTACGGACACTAGGCACTATGCCCTAACAATCTTATGCTATTACATGACCAATCTCATCCAATCCCTACCATCCCCTTCGGCCTACAGCGGGGGAATTACTCACACATGGATGGGGGAAACATGGCTGGTTGATGTAGAGGCGTTGGCGGTGATGATGGCGATGATCTCCTCCAATTCCCCGTCCGGCGGAGTGCCGAACGGAGACTTGGCTCCCGCGACGGAGTTCGCGATGTGGCGGCGTTCGGAGGGTTTCGGCGACTTCGACTTCTCTCCGTGCGTTTTAGGTCGAGCCGATAAATAGTCCGAAGGAGGGCGTCGGAGGCCGGCCGAGGGGGCCACACCACATGGCCGCGCGGGCCCCCGGGCCGCGCCGCCTATGGTGTGGGGCCCTCGGGCCTCCACCTGGTTTGTCCTTACGGCTCCGTCGGTTCTCGGGAAAATAGGGCCTTGCATAAATTCCGAGGATTTTCCCGAAAGTTGGATTTCTGCACAAAAACGAGACACGAGCCTGAAAACAGCGTTAGTCCGTGTTAGTTGCATCCAAAATACACAAATTAGAGGCAAAACAATAGCAAAAGTGTTCGGGAAAGTAGATACGTTTTGGACGTATCACCCATCATTAAAATGAGGGTCAATGATTTTGATTGTAATGCTTTATGTGATCTTGGTGCAAGTATTTCTGTTATGCCTAAGAAAGTCTATGATATGCTTGACTTGCCACCATTGAAAAATTGTTATTTGGATGTTAATCTCGCTGATAATGCTAAAAAGAAACCTTTGGGGAGAGTTGATAATGTTCATATTATGGTTAACAATAACCTTGTCCCGTTGATTTTGTTGTCTTGGATATTGAATGCAATGCATCTTGCCCCATTATATTGGGAAGACCTTTTCTTCGAACCGTTGGTGCTACTATTGATATGAAGGAAGGTAATATTAAATATCAATTTCCTCTCAAGAAAGGTATGGAACACTTCCCTAGAAAGAGAATTAAGTTACCTTATGATTCTATTATTAGAACAAATATGATGTTGATGCTTCGTCTCTTGATGTTACTTGATTTACACTTTCTGCGGCGAAAAGCGTTTATGGGAGACAACCCATGTTTTTACTACAGTATTTTTGTTTTATATTTGAGTCTTGGAAGTTGTTTACTACTGTAGCAACCTCTCCTTATCTTAGTTTTGTGTTTTGTTGTGCCAAGTAAAGTCTTTGATAGTAAAGTTCATACTAGATTTGGATTACTGCGCAGTTTCAGATTTCTTTGCTGTCACGAATTTCGACCTGCCTCCCTGTAGGTAGCTCAGAAAATTAAGCCAATTTACGTGCGTGATACTCAGATATGTACGCAACTTTCATTCAATTTGGGCATTTTCATTTGAGCAAGTCTGGTGTCTCAATAAAATCCATCTTTACGGACTGTTCTGTTTTGACAGATTCTGCCTTTTATTTCGCATTGCCTCTTTTGCTATGTTGGATGAATTTCTTTGATCCATTAATGTCCAGTAGCTTTATGCAATGTCCAGAAGTGTTAAGAATGATTGTGTCACCTCTGAACATGTTAATTTTTATTGTCTACTAACCCTCTAATGAGTTGTTTCGAGTTTGGTGTGGAGGAAGTTTTCAAGGATCAAGAGAGGAGTATGATGCAATATGATCAAGGAGAGTGAAAGCTCTAAGCTTGGGGATGCCCGGTGGTTCACCCCTGCATATTCTAAGAAGACTCAAGCGTCTAAGCTTGGGGATGCCCAAGGCATCCCCTTCTTCATCGACAACATTATCAGGTTCCTCCCCTGAAACTATATTTTTATTCCGTCACATCTTATGTGCTTTGCTTGGAGCGTCGGTTTGTTTTTGTTTTTGTTTTTGCTTGAATAAATGGATCCTAGCATTCACTGTATGGGAGAGAGACACGCTCCGCTGTTGCATATGGACAAGTATGTCCTTAGTTTCTACTCATAGTATTCATGGCGAAGTTTCTTCTTCGTTAAATTGTTATATGGTTGGAATTGGAAAATGCTACATGTAGTAATTCTAAAATGTCTTGAATAATTTGATACTTGGCAATTGTTGTGCTCATGATCAAGCTCTTGCATCATATACTTTGCACCCATTGATGAAGAAACACCTAGAGCTTGCTAATTTGGTTTGCATATTTGGTTTCTCTAAAGTCTAGATAATTTCTAGTATTGAGTTTTGAACAACAAGGAAGACGGTGTAGATTCTTATAATGTTTACAATATGTCTTTTATGTGAGTTTTGCTGCACCGCTTCATCCTTGTGTTTGTTTCAAATAGCCTTGCTAGCCTAAACCTTGTATCGAGAGGGAATACTTCTCATGCATCCAAAATACTTGAGCCAACCACTATGCCATTTGTGTCCACCATACCTACCTACTACATGGTATTTCTCCGCCATTCCAAAGTAAATTGCTTGAGTGCTACCTTTAAAATTCCATCATTCACCTTTGCAATATATAGCTCATGGGACAAATAGCTTAAAAACTATTGTGGTATTGAATATGTACTTATGCACTTTATCTCTTATTAAGTTGCTTGTTGTGCGATAACCATGTTTGGGGACGCCATCAACTATTCTTTGTTGAATATCATGTGAGTTGCTATGCATGTCCGTCTTGTCTGAAGTAAGAGAGATCTACCACCTTAATGGTTGGAGCATACATATTGTTAGAGAAGAACATTGGGCCGCTAACTAAAGCCATGATTCATGGTGGAAGTTTCAGTTTTGGACATATATCCTCAATCTCATATGAGAATAATAATTGTTGCCACATGCTTATGCATTAAAGAGGAGTCCATTATCTGTTGTCCATGTTGTCCCGGTATGGATGTCTAAGTTGAGAATAATCAAAAGCGAGAAATCCAAAATGCGAGCTTTCTCCTTAGACCTTTGTACAGGCGGCATGGAGGTACCCCATTGTGACACTTGGTTAAAACATGTGTATTGCGATGATCCGGTAGTCCAAGCTAATTAGGACAAGGTGCGGGCACTATTAGTATACTATGCATGAGGCTTGCAACTTGTAAGATATAATTTACATAACTCATATGCTTTATTACTACCGTTGACAAAATTGTTTCATGTTTTCAAAATAAAAGCTCTAGCACAAATATAGCAATCGATGCTTTCCTCTTTGAAGGACCATTCTTTTTACTTTTATGTTGAGTCAGTTCACCTATCTCTCTCCACCTCAAGAAGCAAACACTTGTGTGAACTGTGCATTGATTCCTACATACTTGCATATTGCACTTATTGTATTACTCTATGTTGACAATTATCCATGAGATATACATGTTACAAGTTGAAAGCAACCGCTGAAACTTAATCTTCCTTTGTGTTGTTTCAATACCTTTACTTTGATTTATTGCTTTATGAGTTAACTCTTATGCAAGACTTATTGATGCTTGTCTTGAAGTACTATTCATGAAAAGTCTTTGCTTTATGATTCACTTGTTTACTCATGTCATTACCATTGTTTTGATCGCTGCATTCATTACATATGTTTACAAATAGTATGATCAAGGTTATGATGGCATGTCACTCCAGAAATTATCTTTGTTATCGTTTTACCTGCTCGGGACGAGCGAACTAAGCTTGGGGATGCTGATACGTCTCGACGTATCGATAATTTCTTGTGTTCCATGCCACATTATTGATGATATCTACATGTTTTATGCACACTTTATGTCATATTCGTGCATTTTCGGAACTAACCTATTAACAAGATGCCGAAGTGCCGATTCTGTTTTCTCTGTTTTTGGTTTCAGAAATCCTAGTAAAGAAATATTCTCGGAATTGGACGAAATCAACGCCCGGGGTCCTATTTTGCCACGAAGCTTCCAGAAGACCGAAGAGGAGACGAAGTGGGGCCACGAGGTGGCCAAACCATAGGCGGCGCGGCGGGCCTTGGCCGCGCCGACCTATAGTGTGGGCCCTCGTGTGCCCCCCTGACCTGCCCTTCCGCCTACAAATAGCCTTCGTCGCGAAACCCCCGTACCGAGCCACGATACGGAAAACCTTGAGACGCCGCGCCGCCAATCCCATCTTGGGGGATTGGAGATTTCCTCCGGCACCTGGGAGGGGATTCATCTCTGGAGGACTCTTCACCGCCATGGTCGCCCGGAGTGATGAGTGAGTAGTTCACCCTGGACTATGGGTCCATAGCGGTAGCTAGATGGTTGTCTTCTCCTCATTGTGCTTCATTGTTGGATCTTGTGAGCTGCCTAACATGATCAAGATCATCTATCTGTAATACTATATGTTGTGTTTGTCGGGATCCGATGGATAGAGAATACTATGTTATGTTAATTATCAAGTTATTACCTATGTGTTGTTTATGATCTTGCATGCTCTCCGTTATTAGTAGAGGCTCTGGCCAAGTTTTTGCTCTTAACTCCAAGAGGGAGTATTTATGCTCGATAGTGGGTTCATGCCTCCATTGAATCTGGGACAGTGACAGAAAGTTCTAAGGTTGTGGATGTGCTGTTGCTACTAGGGATAAAACATTGATGCTATGTCTAAGGATGTAGTTATTGATTACATTACGCACCATACTTAATGCAATTGTCTGTTGTTTTGCAACTTAATACTGGAAGGGGTTCGGATGATAACCTGAAGGTGGACTTTTTAGGCATAGATGCATGTTGGATAGCGGTCTATGTACTTTGTCGTAATGCCCAATTAAATCTCACTATATTTATCATGACATGTATGTGCATTGTTATGCCCTCTCTATTTGTCAATTGCCCGACTGTAATTTGTTCACCCAACATGCTTTTATCTTATGGGAGAGACACCTCTAGTGAACTGTGGACCCCGGTCCTATTCTTTACATCGCATACAATCTACTGCAATACTTGTTTTACTGTTTTCTTCGCAAACAATCATCTTCCACACAATACGGTTAATCCTTTGTTACAGCAAGCCGGTGAGATTGACAACCTCATTTCGTTGGGGCAAAGTACTTTGGTTGTGTTGTGCAGGTTCCACGTTGGCGGAATCTCTTGTGTTGCGCCGCACTACATCCCGCCGCCATCAATCTTCAACGTGCTTCTTGACTCCCACTGGTTCGATTAAACCTTGGTTTCTTGCTGAGGGAAAACTGTGCGCATCACACCTTCCTCTTGGGGTTCCCAACGGACGTGTCAACTACACGCATCAAGCAAATTTCTGGCGCCGTTGCCGGGGACCTGAAGAAAAGTTACACTACATAGATCTCTAACTCCCACGTCAACCGCACGCCAGCAGGGTCCCCGACATAAACCCCTCTAATGCAACCCATAGTGTTGGAAGACGGTTTCTGTCATTCCGACCCCTCCAACACTAATGCATTACATCAAAGTGCAGCCCTATGAGCCCATATAGGTGAAGTAATATGCAGTTGACGTTCGCATAAAACCATCATAGAACAACATAAAAGATAGAAAACTTGACCAAATACTCATTGCACATCATATAGAATCATAGCTAGATCATCCTATGCCCTCAGGAACGTGGGGAACTACTCACAAGTGACAAACATTATATGGACCAGAGGCATAATGGTTCCAACACAATCTGAATATATAATCTCCCCACCAAATAATGACAAAGTACCAATCACGAACATGCAATAGCACTAAAAACAATATCCGGGGTTCAATTCAACACAAACTATGAGGGGGATGACGCGCTCTCGAAGATGGTGATGGTGGTGATGATGGTGTTGGTGAAGATGTTGATGGAGATGCCTCCTCCAGAGCCAAGGAGGTGTGGGGATGTCGATGGCATCGCTTTCCCCTTCACCGGAGGCATCGGTGCAACACGATCTGCCCTCTCCTGGAATAGGAGAGGACTTTCGCCTCCGCCGCCGCCTCAATAAATCTCGCGAAAAATATGGCTTAGGTTTTTGGGCAAAACAGAGCGTCTGGAATAAAAGGGGGGGCGAAACGATGTCCAAGGTGCGAACGAACATGGGTGGCGTGGCCAGGAAGTTGGGCCGCGCCAACTGGTGCCGTTCGCACCTCATGGCCCCTCTCGCGTGCTTCTTTCGCTCATGGCCTTCCTTCGGGTGAAAAACTGATCAGGTAATTTTTCCTTGAATTTTTTTGGTCCAGAAAGTCCTAAAAAAATAAAATACGAAAAAGTGGTTGTCTGCCTCCCAGGAATTAAATACCAAAGAAGGGAACTTTGTAGGAAAGTCCTGGAAATCTTCTAAAAATGCATAAATAACAATGTATGAAGGCAAATAACAATGAATACTAACTCTATATGTAGCAATAATGATGATGCAAAATACGTGTATTAGCAGGTCCTAAAAGTAAAGTGCTACCCTGATATAGATGTTCTAGCAATGCCAAAGGATGGAACTTCACACATGTGGAGAAGTATGATGAGAGTTCTTGAGCTCGTGAAACTAGGTTTGATTAAAAGGGTTAGAGATGGTTAGCCTATAAACATGTTTTAGACCCCTTGATTGCTAATAGATGGGAGTCTCCGGCCAAAAACACTAAGATGAAACATGGTGATTAGAACCCTTTTAGACCTAATCAACCCGGTTACTGGTGGGTTGGTCAATGATTTGATCTCCGAGCTGCTTTGGGTGATGAACATGCGCTATATATATACTTTTTTTTTGTATTTTTGAAGATGCGGGGGATAGTTCAGCGTTATAGTTTGATCAACATGGTTGTTTCTCTGTTACAAGTAAGATATACGAAAGTTGGGAGGAGGTTGCCACACCTTTGTGCAACAAAATGATTAGACACAATTTGTGGAATTAGTGATATATGGTAGCCTCTAAATAATAATACAAACTACTTAAAAGGATAGACATCTTGAAGAAAATGTGATCTATTTGTTAGTTATATAGTATATACCATGCAAATTTTTGGTCTTTCATAGCTATACTATGTTCTTTCATAAAATGTTTTCACGGCTATTCAAAATGTTCCAAAGAAAACTACCTTGATTTGTACTTCTTTGAGATGCACCTAAATATTTTCAGGGCATTCATGCAAGCGATAACAACATACAAAATGAGTATTTTTCAAGTCCTGAGGTAGTTGTGGGACGAAATTGTGCAGTCGATAAGACAATTTTTGTGGGGTGATGAGCATGATCGAAGACAAATTCACTAGACTGAGTCCGGAAAATCTCACTAGAAGTAGATACCAAGGGGGAATGGGCTTTAGAGATTTCAAGCTATTCAACCAAGTGTTGTTGGCTAGACAAGCATAGAGACTAATTGCATTTCCGGAAAATCTTTGTGCAAGATTAATGAAGGGTAAATACTACTTTATTGGAGCACTTCATGGATACAACTTTCATAAAAAAAGGCTCACCTTGTTGGCAGGGTAACAACTATGTGCTCAAATTGCCGAAGAAAGGAATTGTTTGAAGAATTATCAACGACGAAAAAGTTAGCACATGGCGGGATAGTTGTATTCGAGAGGTGAGTTCAAGATTACCAAGAATTTACCAAAATCTCGAATTAGAAAAGTCAAGGACATTATCGGTCATGACAAAATGGAATGGAAGGAAGACATGGTTAAGAAAATCTTCATGCCAGATGATGCAGATGAGGTCTTGTGAATCATAGTACCAAAGGTTGACTCTGAAGATTTCATCTCGTCGCATTTTGAAGTAGGATATACGAAAGTCAGGAGGAGGATGCCACACATTAGTGCAGCAATGTACCATAGGATCGGACGCAATTTCGGTGGTGGAATTAACGATATATGGTAGCCCAAAAATAATAATTTAGACTACTTAAAAGATATACATCTTAAAAAAATGTGCTCTCTTTGTTAGTTATATAGTACATTCCATGCAAATTTTTAGTCTTTCATAGCTACAATATTGTTCTTTCATAAAATGAATTGCGATAATTCGATATGCATCATCATTTCTTCGTGCATATGCTCCATAATTTGCACATTTTCCTATTCTAACGTGGAAGGTCGATCTTGGGTGTTACTTTCATTATATGAGCTCGCACATGCATCACATATAGTTGGCTAGTGTCTACATTTATAGCGCATAATAACCTATGTTTTATTAGCTAAATTGATTGTCAAAGTTGACATTGTAACATGCGTGGTTGTCATGTAAATGTGGACCGAGGGATATATATGTTCACAAATAAGAGCCTAAATATACGTCTTAAATCTCCCATTGCTTTGAAATTCCATGGGAACGAAAAGTGGAAAATTATATCAGCTTCGCCGATGGTCCTTAAGAGGCGAATGTGATGTATGGATTAGTTGAGCACCTTTTTGAGCATGATCATTTGGGTCGCTAGACTGACGAAACCATAATAGACTTGCTAGTGGGAGCAGATACCATATTTTGCTAGTGGAGCAGCAGGTGCTAGATGGATCGCAAATTAGTCAGCGGAGTTCAGTGGAACTAAATCACATGGGGTTGGAGACTGTTGCTCCTTTTCTGTTGACAAGCGGAGACCGATGTGATGCACGAAATGTGCCCGGAGAGATGAGTTGAGCCGTGGACCAGGTCTACCTGAGTTTCTCGGAGAGACGCGTGACAGTCTAGCAGCGTGAGGTCGCTGGGAGATGCGGGACGCGTCGGGCGACACCTGGCCCGGACGGGCGTCTCCCGGCGTGGTCCACGTCAGTGTTGACATTGTCTTCTCCCTCGTGGTTCGTGCTGGCACAGCCGTCCATATGGCCACGGAGGGCCGGCAAGGATGCCACGCGTGCGATCGGTACGAGCCCCACGAGCCAGATCAGCATGTTCACGTTCGCTCCCTGCCTGGCGTGGCCCACAGGAATCTCTAGTGCAGATTCCGCGGTGACAGCGGGGACGGACCAGTGATCTGTAGGGCGCGGGCAAAAATACCGAGGGGTGTAGGGCTAGGGCTGATCACGTTCTTTTGTCTTCTTTATTCGCACGAAATCCACGGTCTGGATGGATCCGTTGGGATTTAGTCGCGGACTCGCGGTAAACGCATTATTTGTTGCCCAGTAATGCTAGACTTAGACCATCTCCAATAAATATTGCAAAATAAAATTAACAAAACTTAGGGCGTGAAAGGCAGCAATGGCTTCAACAGCGGTCTGCTCGCTGGGACGCATTTATCATCCACGATGGGCAACGGTGGTAGCTTGGGGACTTTCGCGTCGCCGGAGTTCACCGCCTGCGCATACGACGCGACATCGTGGAGGTTCGGCCACCCGCGTGCGGAGCCGAACTTTCCGGAGGTGTAGAGCAGGCATGAGGCCGAGTTCCTCGTTCCCAAGGTTCGGATGGTGGCCCGCGACGAGGAGCGGGAGACTCGTCGAGCGTACCTGCAATTGCCCATCCATTTGTCCGACGAGGAAGCCATGGCGAGGTTTCGCCGCGAGATTAGGGAGTTCATGCAAGCGGAGCTAGAGTTTTACGCCGTGAGGGACACAACGAAGAAGCAAGTTGCGACATCACGGCGAGAGATTGGCCCCTCCACCATCAACGTCTCGTCGCGCAATGAGATGGAAGATGCCTTCTTTGGATCACTTGGTGCCTCCTCTGACGAGGACGGGAGTAGTATCGGAGTCGTGATCTATCTAGTGTCAAATTAGTTTTGGAGTAGAAGTCTATGTACTGTTGAAATCGAAATGTATCGCAATCTCTGGAAGTGCTGAAGGAATGTATCGATAGTGTCGAACTATGTGTTAAAGTCAAGTTATGTTTGAAATGTGTCAAAATTTGTTCGTCGATGCTCTACTTTACATCATCTGAAAATATCCAAAACCCTATCTTACATCATCTTTAGCTTGTGTGGTCAATTTTGTGTCCTAAAACACCAAAACAAGCGTGCTAAAACTACTTTTGTGTGCCCTATTTTGCATAACCAGTTGGAGATGCTCCGACGAAAACCATTTTTACGGAGGATCTTGCTACTGGTCCAAAAAAAAAAAAAAAAAAAAAAAACAGAAGCACACGGTCTCGTCCAGTTGGGCAGAGAATCTTGAGCTAACCCTCAACTTCTTCTTTCTTGCCAAGCGACTTGATGCTCCAATCAAACTGTTGGTCGCTTTAGTTTATTAAGTAACGCTCATGGTTGCAACTTGCATCTACTCTACATACAGAAATTGTCCTGAGAAGATCGAATCTGATAGGGACCAGGAATATCTATCTGCCCTGCTACCACTTCGCTTTATTCTTCTTCATTAGTTTGTCGAGCTAGCGCACTGTGCTGCTTTTATATATTCTTTCTCCATGTCTTTTTGAATACTCAACGTGTTTTGCTGTAGCAGCATCAGCATCAGCATCAAAATGGCTATTGGGTGGATAAAAATCAAATATTTAACCCAAAAAAGGACCCCTCGCGTCGTCCCCCCGGGCGGCGCCAGGGGCGACCGATTCCGTGCCGCCGGGCCTTCCTCGTACAGGGCTCCCCTGCCGCTGCCGTCGCAGGCTTCCTCCGCGGCGGTGGCGGCACCCCCCGCTGCCAAAGGTGGTTGGGGGCGGGCCTGTTTCACGCGGTGGAAGGCCGTCCCGTGGGGGCGTGGGCTGCCGGGATTGGGGATGCCGAGTCGGCGGGCTCGGGTCGAGGTGGTGATGGCGGGTGCTCGCCGGCATCTGCGGCGTGGTGGCGTGGGCGGAGCTCGAGCTCAGGGCGGGGCTGCGGGGAGGCCGATTTGCGCGGCTGGGGCTCGCCGGCGTTCGGGGGCCGGGTGGTGGCTCGGCCAGTGGCGGCCCTCCCGTGGGCGTGTTGGGTGGCGCGGAGGAGCTCGTGGTGGAGGTCTGCTGGGGCTGGAGGGGCCGGCGCCAGTGGGCGGCGGCGGGTGTGGCTCCGAGGTGGCGCGTGGCTGGGAGGGCGGCGGCGGCCGGACCGGGAGCAGGCTGCGGCCGATGGCTCGGCCTTGGATCCCTGTGTTGACGTCGAAGCTCCCTCTGTGGCGGTTGGCGGCGTCCGCGGTGCTCTTCTCGGCGAGCTTGGTCGGCGTAATGGTGCGACTCGGCTCTTCAACCGCGCGGTGCGGGTGGTGGCAGCGGAGCTCGCGGAGCTCCTTGGTCTGGTTTTGGTGGCGGTGGTGGCTTGTGTGCGGCGGTGGCGCCGCTTCGCACATGAGGTGTGTCTGCGGAGTGCGGGGCAGCGCTTTCGGCCTTTGTCTCGCTGTGCAGCCGCGTGAGGGTGTGGTGGCTCGTTTTCTCCGGGCGAAAGCCTGACCGCGCGGCGTCTGTGGAAGTCGCCGTCCTTCTTGGGGGCGGTCGTGGAGCTCTACGACCTTCGTTGCCTCGGGTCCACGTCTTCAGGTGAAAGCCTAGATCCCGCGGGATCGGACGACGGCGTCGATTCTTTGTCGTGTCCCCTCTTGAAGTTGGTGATCCCCTTCGCGATCCGGCGAGCTAAACACACATGGCATCTGGGTTGGCAGGAGGTCAACTGGAGATGCGGGTGTTCCGGGTGGAGGCTTGTGAGGCGACGACGATGGTCGTGGCCAAGGGTTGGCTGCGGCAAGGTCATGTTAGTCGGCTCCGTTCCGGCGTGTCTACCTTCGTGGTGATCTCCTCTTGCTGTGAAGTCGAAGCTGGCTTTGGGCGGTGTACGATGACCTTTGAGGGGCGGTCCGATGAAGATCCTATTTGGCGCTTGTCTTGCGCTTCTCCTCTCCGAGGCTCATCTTCAGAATCAGAGCTGCCAGTCTCTCCTCGAAGAGCCATCTGTTTGGCATAGGCCGACTTGAGCTTCTTGTGTAGCTTTTGTGGGTAGCCAGGGTGGCTAGGTGTGCCCCTTGTGGCGGAGTGTGGTTGTGGGTGTGCTTTGGCTCGATTGTTGTTGGTTTTCGCCCGGTTTTCTCCTAAAAACCGGACACCTTCTGCTTAATGAATAGATGAGGCAAAGCTTTTGCCTCCGTTTCAAAAAAAATAAAATGGCTATTGGGTCGCTGGAGGCGACGGTCTTCTTGGTGGCATTTTTTTTCCTAGGAAATCTGTTTTTTTTTTTCCTTTTGAGAACCACTAGGAATCTTGGTGGCAAGTGGATCGCGTCGCTGAATGCGCAAGAATCCTTTTGTCTATTATACATTTGGACTACATTTTCATTCATAGGACGCAGCCCAGTGGGCTTCCTGACTGCGTACACGAGCAAATGTACTCTACCAGAATTAGCCCACTATGTACAGCGGATAATGGTGTACAATTGACCTGCATATAAGGTAGGTCGGCCTTTCGTTCTAGCCCGTGTGCGGTAGCATCCTATCTTCCGCCTGTAGCCCAGTAGTATGCGGCAAATCCTATATGCCGACCAGCGCGGTGGTTACCGCGTGCCGCACACCCCGCGCACGCGGTATGGGCCGGTCTGGTCGGCCCAGTTTGTATTTTTTTGTTTTTTGTTTTATTTTTCTTTTCTGTTTCTTTTTTCGTTCTTAAGATTTAATTTTTAAATTTAAATATATTTTAAGTGTAAAATGCTCTATCTTAAAAATTCGGAAATTGTTCATTTATGATTTTTTTCAAATTCGAAAATTGTTCAAGTATAAAAATTATTCAAATTCGAAATTTGTTCAAGTATAAACTTTTTTCAAATTTGATTTTTTTAATATGATATTTTTCAAATTCAAAAATTGTTTAAATTCGAAAATTGTTTAAATTTGAAAAAAATCAAATTTTAAAAATGTTCAAATTCAAAAGTTATTCATATATATAAAAATATTTTGAAAAATAATATTTTCCAAATTTTGGAAAATATATATTTTATATATGTTCATATTAAAAAATGTTCAAATTTTGTGTTTTTCAAAAACGTAGAAAGAAAAGGAAAATAAAAAAGAAACAAAAAAAAAGAAAAACACATTACCAGCTAGCAACCTGCGGGCACAGGGGTGTGCGGCGTCCTGCTGTTGCCGACCTGGTCGGTGGTGAGGAGCCCCCGTAGTATGCCGTAGCTGTACCTGTATGGTGGCTCCGTGCGCGTCCAGAATTCTATTTTTTCGTTATTTGTTCCTGTTTTTTGATACTCCACTCGTTTCATATTAGTTGTCGTGCTGGTACTTATGGACTGGCTACAAAGTTGGTGTGCTGATAGAGAGAAAGATGGTTGCACCGCTATGACATGGTCTTCCTACCCTCTGGGGCGGATCTCTCTTAGACACATATTTTCTACCAAGATTTAGGGGTGTCACACAACACAAATGCATAAAATTTACCAATGAAAGCAAGTTTCGGTGTCCTCTAACCCCTGCTAGTTTAACCTAGGTCCGCCCTTGGCTACCCCTCCCCAGCCGTCGTTCTAGGCAACATTTACGCCGATGCAGACGCATGGAGTGATGCCAAGTTGTTTAAGGCTAGGTTAGCGCTGGTGGAAGGGTGGAAGTTAAGTGAGTAGTCCCCTAAAACTCGAACCGTCCTTATGATAGCATGGATTCTGCATCATCGGTTTCTGTGCCGACCGTTGTCACTATTTAGTACACATTTGTACTGGGTTAGCGACAACTAATATGAAACAAAGAGAGTAGTATCGATCTAGTCCGATGAGGGATCCTCAACCATGAAATGGCGATGCTCGACCAGAGAGGGATGCCCTCCTCATTCCATCCATTCAGCTCTCTCCCACTCCCCTCTCCTCTCCCTCACGTGTGTTCCCGAGTTAGGAACCTGCGCAAGATTGGAGTTCTCGCATCCAACTGCACGCCGTCGTGTTGTTCGGGACACCGGTCTGAATCGTCTTCTTTCGCTGCGCCGCTAGACCGGCACCCGGGAGACGTCTATACACCGTACGTGTGTAGAACTGCGGAGGCACGACACTTGGAGCGCTTCATCATTGGACTTCTTCACGACCTTGAGGTTGAAGTCGACGTACAACTTCTTCGACAAACATTTATCGTGAACGTTACGTTTTTTGTCCTTCAAAGGTATGAACACCGACGTCTTCTGTTACTTTGCATCTCCATAGAATAGATCTTAGCTATGTTTATCTACCGTAGATTGTTTTTTTGTTTTCTGCATCGAAACCTAACATATTTTAATACCAAAATCAACACCTCTTTATAATGAATCAGAAACTGTACAACACCTCTTTATAGATTGTCCTTTTGTTAAGATTATTTGGCGCATGATATATTTAACTTATAATTTGCCTCCTTCGGCTAATGTTACCAATATGTTTGGGAATTGGCTTAATGGAGTTAATAAACAGGATAAAGCAAGAATACGGATTGGCATTTCAGCTATGTTGGTCTATATGGACAACTAGAAATGACATTTTCTTTAACAAACAAACGGGAACTAATTTTTTGCAGGTAATCCGACGTGCAACTCACTGGATTCAGCAATGGGCGCTGCTTCTACCGGAAGATCAACGGGAGAATATGGCTAGTGGGTGCAACCGTCTGTTAACGGTTACTCAGGATTTCTTTTTCCAGGCTACTGGGTGGCGGCACACTAGTATGATACTGTTTTTCATGTTTAAATGGTTGATACTTGTCTCAACCTTACCTTTTATGTGATGTAAGACTGCTATACTACTGCTGAATTTCGCTTTATTAATAAAGGCCGTATGCATCGTTTCGATGCAGAGGCTGGGCTCTGCCCCTTTTCGGAAAAAAAACCAAAATCAACGTAAAATGCTATATCTATGTTTTTCAGAGAAAGGTACAGAAATATGCTGGTACAACTTTATAATGTATGCTACAGATGAGGACAAAGAAAACAAATCAAAACTGAAGATGACGCCTAGTGAGCGGCGTGCCCATATTGCTGAGACAATCTAGAAACCTACTAGCTTCGTCAATAACTTTGTTTCTTCCAATAAGTGGATTATTCACTATCGATATATTGATTCTTATTTCTTGGGCAAAATTTTCACCGTCTGATTCATGCATTCAGATTCATCCCACGTACTCTCTTGCAACCTTTATTAAACACTGTTTTTAAAATCGATGCCACATACAAGCTTCTCGTAACTTGTATGCATCTGCACTTTTTTATTTATTTCTTCTCTCCAATTTGCAGACCTTGCATAGTGCATTAGTGCCTATCATCGCTAGCTGTGCAAGTGACGTATTTTTCTGTTGATATGATAGATACATCCAGTGTGTTAGTCAAACATAGAAAACTAAATGACCAGTGTGATTCAGCTGGTTCATAATTAAACATAGATTGATTATTATTGCTCTTGGGTGAATACAACCAGACAGATCAAAGCAAAGATTGGCCCGATCTCGGTATGGTGATTGGAATTACACATTAGGGAGGCATCAGCCGAGCTCGAGCAGCTCAGTAATTAAACAGATAACAAGCTCGCTCTATAGCATGATTAGTGCAAAGAAAGGTTAATTATTAAGTAGTTGTAGGCGATTGTCGATAGCAGGAAAGAACTTCAGTAGAGTAGTAAGTAGTTGCCTCAGGCGACGCGGATCCATTGATCCATTCACGTCCGTCGACTTGTTGCCTGCAATGGCATGCCGTATGCACCATCGATCAGTTTCTCGGTGCAGGTCATTACTCCTGGATCGATCCGGCCGCCAAGCCGCATGGGCGAGGAGGTCGCTGGCTAGCCGCCATCACGGCCCTCCTCATACGTACAGTATAGTACAACAGGACTGCGCGCCATCGACGATCGCAGGACGACGGCCAGGGTCAGCACGCCGGCACCAGCGCCGGGGAGCCACTGGTCGTCACCGCCGTGCTGGCTTCCTCGTCGTCCTCGTCGGCGTCCCACAGGAAGCTCGCGTACGATCCCAGCACATAGCTGCAGTTAAACGTCACTAATTAAGTTCGGTCGATCACAATCAGAAACCAAGATGGACAAAACAAATAGCGCGCCTGGGCGTACCAGTCGTCGGGCGCGGCCTGGACGGCGCGCTGGAAGTATCCGTCGGCGCGGTCCTTGTCCTGGTCGGCCTCCCAGAGGACGCGGCCGTAGAGGCTGAGCAGGTCGGCGTCGCCGGGGCAGGCGAGCAGGGCGCGGCCGTAGTACTCCTCGGCGCCCGGCAGGTCGCGCTCCACCTCGTGGAGGTAGTTGCCGTAGTTGCGCAGCAGCAGCGGGTTGTCCGGCTCCAGACGCAGCACCCTCCGGTAGTGCTCGCCCATACCGGCGCTCTGGCTCCCGCTGCCTCCGCCACCGCCCCCGCTCCCGCCGCGGCCGGAGCTGTTGTTGTTGTTGCCCTTGCCGCCGGCGCCGTCGAAGCAGCCCTCCATCGGCGTGTCGTCCCTCTCCTCGAGAGCCAGTGAGCTGGGCGAGCGGAGGAGGACGGTCGCGGAGGATGCCGCGGCGGCGGCGGTGATGGGTCCGAGAAGAAGGTCGGCGTCGGATCTGGCGCGACGGAGCGGGAGGACCCGGGGCGCCGGGGAGAGGGTGGGCATGCAAGGGGATTTCGCGGCGCGTGGGCGGCGGGGGCGGGGCGCGAGGGAGAGGGAGCGCGTGAGGGAGGAGGTGGCTTCCATGATGCCTTCTTGGCCTGTACCCGAAGCCAGATCGATCAAACCGATGGCTCTGTTTTATAGCGAGACGTAGGTAGAAGACGACGTAGGGAGGGGTGCGACGGCGAGATTGACGGCGTCAGTCACTCGAGTGTCAAGTGTGCGGTGCGTCCGTGAAGGAGAAGGAACGAGAGGAAGACGACGGAGCATGTGAAGGTGGGAGGACACGTGTTAGGGACGGCGGCGCGTGTGTCCGTGCTCTGCATGTGGCCGGGCGGGAAAGGGGCAAGCCACGGCCGACGCTGCTGGTTTTCCGGTGGCGCCCTCATGCACACATGGTTTCCCGCGCGCGCCTCCCACTGGCCGGTGGGCTGCACGGTTTCACGGTACAATGTCCAGCGGCCAGTCGGCCTCTGTCTCAAAATGAGAGTAACATGAACAAAAGTAACTTAAACTTGTACTAACAAAATTTAAAAGTAAACCTTTCGCGACACAATTTCACATCAGTTAACATTTTTTTATTGCTCCTGTCACTACGGCGCATCAAACAATTGTATGGCACCATATGCTGGGTCGTGACAATTCATTGTGTGGCGCCATAGGCTAAGGACAAAAGAAAAAGTGTGACGCCAACTCGCCGAGGGCTGGGGCGCAACACCTTATAGTGTGGCGCCATAGACTAGGACCCCACACTATTGTTTGCTGCACCGGGGAGACCAGTGCGACACACAAATGGTTAAATTTGTGAATTTATTTTGCCGGAAGTTTATTACTTAAAATTTGTTTTAAATTTTTAGGTTACTTTTGTCCATTTTTCCCAAATGAGAGAGGAACACAAGATCGACGGCCCAGAATGGTTGGGATTGCGGCTCGCTACGTCCAAAACTAGTCTCTGCTGAGTAGCTTTCACCTCCTGGCCCCGCCGCATGACGAAGGCGGCCATCTATCCATCATCCATGGATCGATTGTGAGTCCAATATCACAGCTGGCCATGCAACAGATGCACTCGTCGTGCATGCATGTATGTGATGCGAGGTAGCAGCCGATCCAGCATTGGAACTTGGGATACGGATGGAGCTAGTTGAGGATCAATATCAATCGGCCACTTGTGTTGAATGTAGATGGGGTGCAGCCCAGTAAGGCAGCCCATATAGTCTACAATTCCTGAAATCTCAAGGCCCATCACGTTGGCAGTTTGGGACAGTTTGGGGGACATTCTAGTTGGGAGAGAGTTGGAGTGGTATATAAGGGCTGCTGTTCTAGTCATTTCAAGTGAGTGAGAATAGAAAGAGCCCTCGCGCACTCCTCCTCCTCCGCCCGCCCCGCCTCGTCACGCACGCACGCACGTCGCGTTTCGTGACTCGAGTTCGAGACACACTCAAGGAAGCCTAAACTTTTTGCTTGGTGCACCAACTGTGTTGGGTACGTGTCAACCTGCATGTGCATGTTCGCCGCGTGTCAACGCGGTCGGGTCGGGTCGGCTTCCCAGGCTATACAAGGAGACAGATCAGATCTAGAAAGAAATACAGTTCTCAGAACTCTCTAGTTCCTCTCTCTCGTGAAGTTCCTTTTGCTACGCTACTCTCTAGTCTTCCCCATCCCGGCGTGCACAACCGTCCCGGGAGAGCAGGCCTCCGAAACTCCGTCCGTTGAGATCCTGCACCGGGAGTTTTGGGGAGCGTCTCGCGCATTGCTCGCTCGTTCGTCTTCTTCTTCGACGACTGCTTCATCGACAGATCCGACTACACCATGGGCGACATCAACAATACCCATGGTGGTGGTGGTCTTCTGCTGGTGTGACCTTCCCGGTCGCGATGTACGTGCTTTTCCTCTCCTACCTTGCTTGCTACTTGTTCCATGTTCGGATCTGATGCATGTGCTTAGTCTCATGTGTATGGTTAAGTATGCTTGTGCATCTGTAATGTTGATTTCGGTAATTAAACTCACACAAAAATTGCCTAATAATCTAACAATCCAAAAACCTTATATGCTTAGGCAATTTTCACCGTCTGGTTTTGCTGCTGCGCTTAAACCGAGCCCGTTTACGGGTTCTCATTTCAAGAGATGGCAGAGTAAGACCCTCTTGTGGCTCACTTCTATGGGCGTGCATCGAGTTGCGGAAGGTACTCCCAGAGGTCCGCTTACTCCTGAAGAGGATAAAGCATTCGGGGATGCCACCGTAATCTTTGTGGGTGCCGTCCTAAGTGTGCTTGGAGACAAGTTGGTTGATGCTTATCTGCACATACGAAATGGGAAGGAACTGTGGGATGCACTGGACGCTAAGTTTGGTGTTGCCGATGTCGGAGGTGAACTGTATGCTATGGAGCAGTTCAATGACTACAGAATGGTTGAGAACCGATCTGTAGTAGAACAGGCTCATGAGATACAGATCATGGCAAAGGAACTTGAGCTCCTCAAGTGTGTGCTACCGGACAAGTTTGTCGCGGGATGCATTGTTGCTAAGCTCCCCCCTTCATGGAGGAACTTTTCCACTTCCCTGAAACATCAGAGGCATGAGTTTTCTATTGAGAATATCATGGGCTCTCTGGATGTTGAGGAGAAGGCGAGGGCAAAAGACAAACACACTGGAGGAACCGAGGGACGTTCTGCTAATATGGTGCAGAAAAATGCCCACAAGTCCAAGAGAAAGAATAAGGGAGTCTCCCAGACTACCAACTTCAAGAAGAAGGGGAAAACGGAGAAGAAAGATCCTTGCTGGGTGTGTGGCGAGACTGGCCATTGGGCCAATCGTTGTCCACAACGCAAAGGAAAGAAATGTCAGGCTGGACAGAACTCAAATTCTGTCAGCATGGTCATTGGCAACACAGAAGAAGGAACTACATGGTATGGTAATATGTTACCTACTGTTCTTTCGGTGTTTCAGCCCACAGAATGGTGGGTTGATACAAGTGCTAATGTTCATGTGTGTGCTGACATCTCCATGTTTACCTCTTATCAGGCCCGAGGTTCCTCAGTAATGATGGGGAATGGGTTACATGCTACTGTTCGTGGTGTTGGCACGGTAGATCTGAAGTTTACTTCGGGAAAGATCGTGCAACTGAAGAACGTGCTGCATGTCCCTTCTATCAAGAAGAATCTCGTTAGTGGCTCCCGTCTTATGAAAGATGGGTTTAAGTTGGTGTTTGAGTCCAATAAAGTTGTACTGTCTAAGTATGGAACTTTTGTTGGAAAGGGATATGAGTGTGAGGGAATGTTGCGCTTCTCTCTAGAAGACTTCTGTGATAATGTTGTGAACCATGTAAGCACTAGTGTTAATGAAACTAATGTTTGGCATTCACGACTTTGTCATGTTAATTTCGGTTGTATGACGCGGCTTGCTGATATGAGTTTAATTCCGAAATTCACCTTTGTCAAAGGCTCTAAGTGCCATGCTTGTGTGCAAGCAAAGCAGCCTCGCAAGCCTCACAAGCCTGCGAAGGAAAGAAACTTGGCACCACTAGAGCTCATACATTCAGATCTATGTGAGATGAATGGTGAGTTGACAAAAGGTGGAAAGAAATATTTCATGACTTTGATTGATGATTCCACTAGGTACTGTTATGTGTATCTCCTGAAAACTAAAGATGAGGCTCTTGATTTCTTTAAAATCTATAAGGCTGAAGTTGAGAACCAACTTGAAAGAAATATAAAAAGGGTTCGGTCCGATCGTGGTGGAGAGTACTTTTCTAATGAGTTCAATTTATTCTGTGCGGAACATGGTATAATCTATGAGAGGACGCCTCCCAATTCCCCACAATCCAATGGGATTGCGGAAAGGAAAAACCGTACTCTAACAGATTTGGTTAACGCCATGTTAGATGTTTCGGGTTTATCCAAGGAATGGTGGGGGAGGCTATATTGACTTCGTGTCATGTCCTAAACCGTGTTCCAACCAAGAATAAAGAGATTACCCCTTATGAGGAATGGGAAAAGAAAAGACCAACACTCTCCTACCTACGAACTTGGGGCTGTTTGGCTAAAGTGAATTTGCCAATCACCAAAAAGCGAAAGCTTGGACCAAAAACCGTGGACTGTGTCTTTCTTGGCTATGCTGTCCATAGCATTGCTTATAGATTTCTTGTGGTGAAATCTGGAGTGGACGACATGAATGTTGGCACCATCTTTGAATCAAGAGATGCTACATTCTTTGAGGATATATTTCCTATGAGAGATATGCATGGCATGTCTAGTTGGGAATCTGATCCAATACATGAAACTCCTATGGAGTCTGATGAGGAATCTGATGATGAGAGTTCAGATTCTGATGAAGATAACAATGAAGCTCCCACAAGGAGTAAGAGACAAAGGACTGCAAAGTCTTTTGGTAATGATTTCATTGTGTATCTTGTGGATGATACTCCCACTACCGTTTCAGAAGCTCTCGCATCTCCTGATGCAGACTACTGGAAGGAAGCGGTTCAAAGCGAGATGGATTCCATCTTGGCTAATGGAACGTGGGAGTTATCTGAGCGTCCTTATGGGTGCAAACCTGTAGGATGTAAATGGGTATTTAAGAAGAAGCTTCGAGCTGATGGTAGTATTGAGAAGTACAAAGCTCGGCTTGTAGCCAAAGGCTATACCCAAAAGGAAGGTGAAGATTTCTTCGGCACCTACTCACCTGTAGCAAGATTGACCACAATTCGAGTACTACTGTCATTGGCTGCCTCACACGGTCTTCTCGTTCATCAAATGGACGTTAAGACGGCTTTCCTAAATGGAGAGTTGGACGAGGAAATTTACATGGAACAGCCTGATGGTTTCGTACTACAAGGTCAAGAAAGAAAGGTGTGTAAATTAAAGAAATCTTTGTATGGTCTCAAACAAGCACCCAAACAATGGCATGAGAAGTTCGAAAGAACTTTGACATCTGTGGGCTTTGTTGTCAATGAAGCCGACAAATGTGTGTATTACCGCCATGGTGGGGGTGAGGGAGTTGTCCTATGCTTGTATGTGGATGACATACTAATTTTTGGGACAAGTCTCAAAGTGATTGAGGAGGTAAAAACCTTCTTATCTCAGTGTTTCGAGATGAAAGATCTTGGAGAAGCTGATGTTATATTGAACATCAAGTTATTGAGAGATGGGAATAATGGGATTACACTTGTGCAATCTCATTATGTTGAGAAGGTGTTGAGCAGATTTGGCTATGCTGATTGCAAATCTTCTCTCACGCCTTATGATCCTAGTGTCTTGCTTCGAAAGAATGAAAAGGCAACTAGAGATCAATTGAGATATTCTCAAATCATTGGTTCACTCATGTATTTAGCTTGCGCTACGAGGCCTGATATCTCGTTTGCTGTATGCAAACTCAGCCGGTTTGTGGCCAACCCGGGAGATGATCATTGGCATGCTCTTGAGAGAGTGATGCGCTATCTAAAGGGAACCATAAGTTATGGAATTCATTATACCGGGTATCCAAGAGGACTTGAAGGGTATAGTGATTCTGTCAACACCCGGATTTTTAAGTCCGAATGCCTATTATGTCATACATCGCAATCCCAGGAATATTGTTGTTGCGAGGCATAATAGTTAAGTATCACAGTCATCATCCATTACAAACCATAAGTCTTACAAATTTGGAATCACATGATCCATATTACACGAATAGTTGATCTATTGATCAACGAACACACACAAGTTCATAGTTCAACATAGCGGAAGCGTAAGATACAAGGACTCTCTAGTCCACAGGCCAACGCTTGACGTCGGAAGGCGCTTAGTTTTCGTAGGCGTCCTGCTGGTTATCTCCTTGGTCATCTTCATACTCTGGCCATTTGAATAGCCAGGGACAAAGCCGTGAGTACGTTGAGTACTCGCAAACTAATACTAATGTAAGTGCTAGACATTCTAGTATGGTTTGCTAAGCTCTAGTTTATTTGCATAAAGCTAGTTTTAGTTCACAAAGTTTGAGAAAAGCTTATTCAAGTGCTAACTAACTCAAGTGGGAACATTAGTATCATTCCCACCATTCAAGTGGTGATTTCAATTCAATCCACCACAAGTCATTTCACCATCACCCTTTTCAACATCATTTTCAAAGATATGACATCGGAAACTGTATGGCCTTTCCAACCGTCCGTAACCGTGGACGCGGCTATTCGAATAGGTTTACACTCTGCAGAGGTTGCACACTTGTGCCACAACATTTGATTTCATCCATCGGGATTACCCCGAATCATCGTAACACATACGCGGATCATCAACCATAACCTTTCACTTACGAATCCTAGTATGAGCACCTCTCCCCATGAGCTTGGCCTCCCAGTGAAGACCAACTGTCAACCGGGAACTGCACAGGGCTTGGGCCGGACATTCACCTCATTTCGCATCATATCATATCATTCCTTTTGTGGTAGAGGCAGCTTTCGGCATAACCCCGATGAAGCTTGTTTAGAGGGAACCCATACTAAGACGCATAAACTTCCAGTTAAGCCCTACCCATAATCAGGTTGTGGGGGTACTTAATAATTGGAAAGGTATCGCATTCAAACCAACATCATTGTTTATCAAAAATCACCATCTTCTCTTGTTCACATTCACCTTCAAAATCATTCAATGGAATGCATCTTCATTCCAAGGTTTCAAATCCATTTCAAAATCACATTGTTCCCATCTAGAGTAGTCAAGTTTTATTTCATTAGCACTAGCTCTAAATCATGAGGGGTGCTATCTTGCTTTGCTTGGAAGAGACTAACTCACTACTCTAGTAACCAACTTGTACTTTGACCAAAGTTAACTATAAAAGTAACTCATTTAGAAAACAAGTAAAGATTGTAAAGTAAAATTGGGATAGGCTTATGTAAGATAAGATAAGAAACATGGTGCCTTGCCCCAAGGGGCTTTGCACTTTGCAAGAATATTAGCTTGCCTTGGTAGTTCTCAAACTGTTCCTCCTCCTCCTCCTGGTAGCAACCTTCTTCTTCGGCGTACTCTCCGGTGCTACCGTCTAAATTTGAATACGAGTATAATTACTCACTAATTCAATGGCTATTCCATACATCACATATAACACACAAACTACTCTATGCACACAAATAAATTAACTAGGGTGCATGGGTTGTGGGGTTTAAATAGAATTCACTTCTTTGTATTTCATATGTAAATGATAGTTTCCATAGGGTTCTTGAGAAATAATTTCCTCTCATTGAAATCTTCTTAAGATTTAATTTCTCAAACAATCATGTATGAACTCATATTGACCTAAGTCAAATGTTCATCATCATCATTTGTGAAAAATGATTTAAATGAGGTAGATCACCTCATACTATTTAATAGTGCTAACATATGATTTAAATCTCCAAGTAATTCATATAAGTGAGTTTGGCCAGGGGTCCAAACATCACATGAATTCATTTGAGACAAGGTTTAAATGAAGTATAAGACTTCATATAATTTACTTAATAGTTTTGGACAATATCAACTACATAAACTAGCCATATTATCCATTAATTAAACTAGGGCATGATCATGCAAGGTGACCACACCATTTTATTGCATAAACAATTAGTGTAAGTCAAATGTGAGCTATTAGAGTTGTAATTAACTTAATATCTATTTTGGTTGATTTTTAAGAATTATTTGAATAGGGAAAAGTCCCTGTCTTGTTATTTTTATCACATTTATTCTACAAAGAATCTGGCCATGAGGCCAGTGGCATTGGCTAGATAATTTCTCTAGCTTTCCAACCATATAAATTTCACTAAATTTGGTTTAGCCAATTTGAGTCTATTGAATTTCAAAGTGGCAGCAGTATTCAAAATCATTTGTATTAATTAAATCGAGTTTGAAATAAAAGGGCCGGCGGGAAAGCTAGGTGGGCCGAAAGATTCAAAAACGGCCCAAGGCCAGCCCACCACGCGTCTGTGCCCGCGTGGGCTGCCTGACCAGGGGGTCCCGCATGTCAGCGTGTTTTAAACGCCGAAGCGGTACGAGCGACGTGGCGCATTGGATTAGAAGACGATCCAACGGCGCACAGTCGTCGTCTTCTCCGACGAGAAGCGAGGGTCTGGCGGCGAGGGTAGGGGTGGGAGAGCTTACGGCGGCTCCAGCAAGGGTTGGCAGTATGCTCGATGAGGTTGTGGACGACGGCGAGTCTCCTGGTAGCAGTGGCGTCGCCTGAGGTGGTCGGGATCGTCGGCGATTGCTGTAGAGCTTCCGCGGCGGTGAGCTTCCGATTGGCCTTGCTCCGGCGAGAATCGAGTGAGTGGTGTGGTGGTTGAGAAGCGGTGAGAGGTGGGGAGTCTGGTGGTGTGCTTGGATTGCTCAGGGGAGCTCAGTATTTATAGAGGCGAGTGAGGGTTGCGGGGCAGGGTGGTGGTCGACATGCTCGCGGCGTCTCCGGCGAGCTAGCGAGCTAGGCGAGGGTGTGGCGCTGTTCTGCGGTTCCTGGCGAGCTACAGTGGCGGTGGCTAGGTTGGTCGCATTGCTTCCAGTACTGCCGCGGCGTTCACGGAAGCAGGTCGTCGTCTCCGGCGCCGGTGGTCACGGGTCTGGGTTCCGAGCGTGTCTGGCGCGGCTGAGGTGTCACGGCGATGCTCAACCTGTCGAGGGAGGGGCCAGGGCTTGCTCGAGGTGGTGGCGCGGCGCGTGGCCAGTGACGTCTGCGAGCGTGCACACGCGCGACTCATCGGCATGGCGTCGCCATGCTGGGCGCGTGTGTTCCGGCCAGTGTCGAGCTCCTCCTCGACCGTGGCGATGCTAGGCGGTGCTAGGGCAGCAAGGTGGAGCTCTGGGACATGGTGGCCGTGGCTGGAGAAGAAAGAGGAGAGGGGTGGCTCGACATGTGGCATGTGGCCGGCATGGCCATGCCATAGCTTGCTATGCCTCTCTCCTTAGGGTTCCTATGTGCCATTAAGGTTGAGAGGGGGCAGGGGGACCATTTAGAATAGGTTGGGATAGATTAGGGTTGAGGTAGATCACTATTTCAAATAGTGTCAAATAGTTCCATATTTGGAATTTGTGAATTTTGTCCAAATTTGATTGAATTCAAATGGTTGACCAATTTGAATTGTGTGTGTTTAGTTGAGTTGTATTTGACCAGAGATGATGAGAGGTGGTGGTGGAAAAGTTTAATTCAAAGATTTGCAAAAAATGATAAGTGGGAGATTGTTACATATGTTAAAAAGTTGCAACTTTGGTTGAGCATAGCTAATGATCAAGAAAGAATTTGGCATGGTGATCTTTACAAAAAGTGTTCACCTTGATGTTGACTTTGATGTGGTGCAAAGAGTTAGCAAGGTTTGGTTTGAGAAATTTGAATTGCAAAGGCTCAAAGTAGTGATCAGACTAGAATTGGCAGTTCTGACCATTATCATATGTGAGCAAGTTTTGTATTTGAAATTCATTTGAATTGTGATTCTTTGATTCCAAAAGTTGTAATAAGTGTTTAGTAACATTATTCAACTAATGGTGAAGACCAAATTGGTCTAGGGTCAAAATTTATAACAATGCCATAGAGCATATGTTAGGGTTTTAGGGTTTTTCAATTATTTGATTTCTTTCTCTTTTTGATTTATTTGGTTGGTGATCTTCTCATGATCACCTTAGGGTTTTAGGGTTTAGCTTATACACATAATAGCAATCATCATGGCATATCACTCAAATGCACAAGTCCTATGCATGGTACTATATGCAAAAAGAAAAAGTTTTTGTTGGTTTGAAATTTTGCTTTCTGAAATTTTCTAACTTTCTTTTTATTGAAATTTGGGGTGTTACAAACCCTTCCCCTTACAAAAGATCTCGTCCCGAGATCGAAAATAAAGTTAGGTACTAAAGAGATCTGGGTACTCCTTCTTCATGAAGTCTTCGCGTTCCCATGTGGCTTCATCCTCGGTATGATTGCTCCATTGGATCTTCAGAAACTTGATGCTTCGGGTGCGGGTGGTTCGGTAAGCTTCTTCCAGAATGCGAATCGGCACTTCGCGGTAAGTCAGATCCTTGTTGATATCCACCGATCGGTGATCGATGTTCTTGAACACTTCGGTCTTCTCCGGGACTTCAAGGCATTTCCGGAGAAGTGAGATGTGAAACACGTCGTGCACAGACATTTCTTCAGGCAACTCCAGTTGATAAGATACTTCACCTCGGCGGCTGAGGACTTGGAAAGGTCCTACATAGCAGGGTGCAAGCTTTCCTTTCAGTTGGAATCTCTGCATTCCTTTCAAGGGGGATACTTTGAGATAGACGAAGTCTCCGATCTCAAAGGTCATCTCCCAACGTCTCTTGTCAGCGTAGCTCTTCTGTCTGGATTGCGCCATCTTGAGGTACTCTCGGATCTTGTGGACTTTCTCTTCGGCTTCACGGAGAACGTCTGGGCCGAAAACTTGGCTCTCTCCGACTTCTGACCAGTTCAGGGGGTACGGCACTTCCTTCCGTACAAGGCTTCAAAGGGGGCCATCGTAGGCTGGCTTGGTACTATTGTTGTAAGAGAATTCTGCGTAAGGTAGGCAGTCTTCCCACTTGGATCCGTATTCCAGTACGCATGCTCTAAGCATGTCTTCCGATATCTGGTTTACTCTCTCGATCTGTCCGTCGGTCGAGGGTGATAGGCGTGCTGAAATTTGGCGAGTGCCTAGTCCTTCATGCACTTTCTGCCAGAACCTTGAGGTGAACTGTGATCCTCTATCGACACTATCGATTTGGGGGTTCCGTGCAGGGCGACTATTCTGGAGATGTAAAGTTCAGCTAGCTTTGGGCCTTGATAGGTGGTTTTGACGGCGATGAAATGGGCGACTTTGGTCAATCTATCGACAACTACCCATATTGAATCATTGCCTTTGCTGGATTTGGGCAGTCCGGTGATAAAGTCCATTCCTACGGAGTCCCATTTCCATTCCGGAATCTGGAGGGGTTGTAACAGTCCGGCGGGTCGTTGATGTTGCCTTGACTCTCTGACAGATGTCACACTTAGCGATATAGCTACCGATCTCTCTCTTCATTTCGTGCCACCAAAATTGTTCTTTCAGGTCCTGGTACATCTTGGTACCTCCGGGGTGGATTGAGTAAAGGGTGTCATGGGCTTCCTGCAGAATGACTTGTTTCAAGTCGATGGTACGCAGAGACGTTCTTTGTACCAAAGAACTCCGGCTTCGTCTACGGTGAATCCGGGGGCTTTTCCTGCGGCTATCTGTTTCTTGATTCCGTCAATGCTAGCGTTGTCTTTCTGGGCTTCCTTGATCTGACCAACCAAGGTGGGTTGCAGTTCTATGCTGGCTAGAATCCTTCACTAACAAGTTCAAGTCTGAACTGTTCAAACTCTTGATGCAAGCTGGGCTGTTCGGTTGCGAGCATGGAGTTCAACTGGCACGGCAGTCGACTCAAAGCATCCGCTACCACATTGGCCTTGGGGTGGTAGTGAATCTCCATGTCGTAATCCTTGATCAATTCGATCCATCGGCGTTGTCTCATGTTCAACTCTTTCTGGGTGAATATGTATTTGAGGCTTTTGTGGTCGGAGTAGATCTCGCATCGATTACCCATGAGGTAATGACGCCAAACTTTCAGGGCTAAGACCACGGCTGCAAGCTCGAGGTCGTGGGTTGGGTAGTTCTGTTCATGTTGCTTGAGTTGTCTTGAAAGGTAGGATACAACCTTGCCTTCTTGCATAAGCACGCATCCAAGTCCAGTCTTGGAGGCGTCGCAATATACGTCAAAGGGCTTTGCGATATCGGCATGATCAGGATTGGGGCTGTTGTCAACCTACTCTTGAGCTGTTGAAAGCTCTCTTCGCATTTGTCGGTCCACTCAAACTTTTCTGTCCTTTTTCAGCAGTTGGGTCATTGGTCGAGCGATGCTCGAAAAACCTTCTACAAATCTGCGGTTGTATCCGGCTAATCCAAGAAAAGCGCGGACCTCAGTTTGTGTGGGTGGGGCTTGCTATTCCATAACAGTTTTGATTTTGGCGGGATCTACGACAATTCCTCCTGCAGACAAGATGTGTCCCAGGAATCCAACTTCTTCCAGCCAAAACTCACACTTGCTAAACTTGGCATATAACTTGTGCTGTTGTCTAAGGGTTTCTAGGACAATCTCCAAATGCTGTTCATGTTCCTCTTCGGACTTGGAGTAGACGAGGATGTCGTCGATGAATACAACGACAAACTTGTCCAAAAAGTTCATGAAGATCTTATTCATGAGATTCATGAAATAAGCGGGGGCATTGGTCAGTCCAAATGACATGACGTTGTACTCATACAACCCATATCTGGTGGTAAAGGCAGTTTTTGGAATGTCGGTGGCTCGGATCTTCAGTTGGTGGTATCCAGTTCTAAGATCTATCTTGGAGAAAACTCGGGATCCGGTGAGTTGGTCAAACAAGTCTTCGATCTTGGGTAAGGGGTATTTGTTTTTGATGGTGACATCGTTAAGCTTACGATAGTCCGTGCATAAACGATTTGCACCATCCTTCTTGTCGACAAACAAGACGGGGGATCTCCAGGGGATGCACTTGGTCTAATCAAACCTTTGGCTAACATGTCATCTATTTGCTTCTTCAGCTCCACAAGCTCGGTTGCGTTCATGCTGTAAGCTCTCTGGGCGATGGGTCCGTTCCGGGATTAACTCTATAATAAACTCGATATCCCGATCCGGGGGCATACCGGGTAGATCATCCGGAAACACATCAGGGTAGCGACAAACGACCCTGATTTGATCCAGAGTTGGCTTGGATACACTTTGGTTGCAGGTAAATTTTCTGGGTAGTTTTTCAGAGACGTGCTCAACTATGATACCGGTGCTGCTAGTCATGGTTATGGCTTTCTTGGCGCAGTCTATCAGTCCATTGTGCTTGGACATCCACTCCATTCCTAGGACAACTTCCAAACCCTTGGTTCCAAGTATGATTAGATTTGCAAAGAAATCTACATCATGGATTTTGATTGGCACATCTTTGCAAAATTTTCTGGCTTTGGTGGTTGATCCGGGGATTTGGACTATCATAACATGTTTCAAACTGAGAGGTTGAATTTTACTTGTTGATGCAAAGTCTTCGGTGACAAAAGAATGAGATGCTGGAATCAAACAACACTCTGGCAGGGATGTGGTTGACAGAAAACATACCCAGTACCACATCTGGTGCTTCCTGGGCTTCTTCAGCGTTCATGTGGTAGAGGCGGCCGTTGCGATTGTTGGGGTTGTTGGGGGCGAACTTCTTGCCGGTGGAGACACGGCGTTGTTGCTGAGCAGGTGCAGCGGTGTTGCCGGTGAGCTTGGCAAGACGCTTGGGACACTCGTTGGAGTAGTGCCCCACTACACCACACTCATAACAAGTGATAGTGGTCTTGTCCTGCTTGTTCGCAACGGGAACGGCATTGCTTCCGGTTCTGGGAGCGGTGTTGGTGTTGGTGTTGTTAGGGGCTCGGGGTGGAGCGCGGTGGTAGTTGTTATTGTTGTTGTAGTTGTTGTTGTAGCCTCCTGGCTTGGAGTTTCCTCCACTCTGGTTCTGATAACCGGGGCGAGAGTTCTGCATCTGGGGTTTGTTGTTTCTCGGAGTGAAACCTCCGTTTGAGCTAGGGTGAAACTTCTGGGGGTGGCTTGATCCACTCTGATTCGCCATGCGGCGCTTGCGGTTCTCATTGGCTTGGTTCAACTTGCCCTCCATCTGGATGGCGGAGTCAACAAGGGCTTCGAGGTCGGCGAAGGGGATGTTGACGAGGTCTGCATCTCATCATGCAATCCGTTCAGGAATCTCTCCTTCCTCTTTTCAACGGTGTCGGTCTCATCAGGGGCATACCTTGACAAGGTGAGAAACTTGTCGCGGTATTCAACCACCGTCATGCGACCTTGTTTCAGCTCACGGAATTCATCCCTCATCTTCTTGATAAGACCCGGGGGTACATGGTACTTGCTGAACTTGAGTTTGAAATCCTCCCAAGTCATGAATTGACCTCCGTTCATGGCACGGGTGCTTGTCCACCAAGCGCGGGCTGGTCCAGCGAGATAGTGAGTGGCAAACAAGACCTTCTCGTTGGCTTCCACTCCGGCTACCTCCAGATTGTTCTCCATAGTCTGGAGCCAATCGTCGGCGTCGAGGGGCTCCTCGGTCTTGCTAAACACCGGAGGGTTGGTGTTTTGGAAGTTCTTGAGCTTGGATCCGGGGTGGTCATGATTTCCATGGCCTTGGTTGGCGATGTTCTGCAAGGCGGTGAGGTTGGCTTGGCGTTCGGCTCTTTCGGTTTCCCGGTCTGCAAGCATGGTTTGCAGAAGTTGCAGCATCGCGTCGTTGGTGCGATTCGGAGGGGCCATCTGAAGATGTAGAAGATTATGAGATAAGAGGGAACATTCTATGGTTCATTTTGGTTAAGTTTGAAAAACATTTGAAAACTTGTAATCTTTTCATGACAAACATAACATTCATTCATTCATGCAACACATAGTACAAACTACACACATACTCCAATGGTTTTAAGAACCATTCTCATGCTACGATACAAGGGACGGGATACAACTCACACCTACTATAAGTGAACTAGTGCAACTACTCCTCATCATCGACATCGATCGGGACGTAGTCGTCGGGTCCTGCCTCCAGGAACTCGTAATCCTCCTCCTCGGTGTTCTCGTCATCCTCAAAGTCGTTGTCGTCGCTCAGGAAGGCGTCTCCTCCCCGAATGTCGATGCCTCCATCGTCATCCTCCAGCTGACGAATCTGATCCTCCTGGGCCTTGACGGTGGCCTCAAGTGACGCGATCCGGGCGCGAAGGCGACGAATCGTAGCGTCCTTCTTGGCACGCTGCTGGCGAAGGCTCTTGCGATCGTTGTTGAGTAGCTTGATCGCCTCACCCTGCTCGGTGATGTGAGCGTGGGTCTGGTTCGCGTAAGCGCGAGAGGCGTCGAGGTCCCTCTGAGTCTGGTAGAGCATGAAGTCCAGGTGCTCAGCATGGTGCCTCAACTCCGGGTGCGGCTGCAGCTCCATGGGCACTCCCGCGGCATCACGCCTCACAAGGTGGGCGTAGCGAGAGGCGAGGATGCTCACCACGTTCTGTCCACAGAGGCGCGCAAGTGCCTCCTGAAGACCACGTGCGAGTCCGTCGAGCTAGTTGCTCTCGCGGAAGGAGAAGAGGATCCTCTCCGAGGTGGGAGGCTCCATCTTGCCCCTCAAGTCGGCAGTGATCACCCACTTCAACTCTCCTCCGGGCGTGTCGTCCAGCTGAACCCCGTGAAACTCGGGGTGTGGGCGCCCAAGGAAGTCAGAGAGGGCGTTGAGGTCGTGCTCGAAGATCAAGCTTCCTCCGTTCCCAAGCTGGTAAAACTTGGTGTTGATGGGTTCATTCGGCTCCATCTGAAAGAGAATTGGATGAGTAAGTTAGAGAGTGCAAAGTGTGGCAAAATTTTAAGTTGATTCAAATAAGATAGACATGATTCATCAAATTTTGGCAAAGTCTCAAAGACAAGAGTGTAGTAAATTTTCACAAATAGTTTCTTTCATTTGATTTCAAAGCTAAGGTTTTCAGAACGCCCATTCTAACTAAGGTCTTCTAAGGTCAAACAATGGCTCTGATACCAACTTGTCAACACCCGGATTTTTAAGTCCGAATGCCTATTATGTCATACATCGCAATCCCAGGAATATTGTTGTTGCGAGGCATAATAGTTAAGTATCACAGTCATCATCCATTACAAACCATAAGTCTTACAAATTTGGAATCACATGATCCATATTACACGAATAGTTGATCTATTGATCAACGAACACACACAAGTTCATAGTTCAACATAGCGGAAGCGGAAGATACAAGGACTCTCTAGTCCACAGGCCAACGCGTCGGAAGGCGCTTAGTTGTCGTAGGCGTCCTGCTGGTCATCTCCTTGGTCATCTTCATACTCTGGCCATTTGAATAGCCAGGGACAAAGCCGTGAGTACGTTGAGTACTCGCAAACTAATACTAATGTAAGTGCTAGACATTCTAGTATGGTTTGCTAAGTTCTAGTTTATTTGCATAAAGCTAGTTTTAGTTCACAAAGTTTGAGAAAAGCTTATTCAAGTGCTAACTAACTCAAGTGGGAACATTAGTGTCATTCCCACCATTCAAGTGGTGATTTCAATTCAATCCACCACAAGTCATTTCACCATCACCCTTTTCAACATCATTTTCAAAGATATGACATCGGAAACTGTATGGCCTTTCCAATGTCCGTGGACGCGGCTATTCGAATAGGTTTACACTCTGCAGAGGTTGCACACTTGTGCCACAACATTTGATTTCATCCGTCGGGATTACCCCGAATCATCGTAACACAGTACGCGGATCATCAACCATAACCTTTCACTTACGATCCTAGTATGAGCACCTCTCCCCATGAGCTTGGCCTCCCGGTGAAGACCAACTGTCAACCTGGGAACTGCACAGGGCTTGGGCCGGACATTCACCTCATTTCGCATCATATCATATCATTCCTTTTGTGGTAGAGGCAGCTTTCGGCATAACCCCGATGACGCTTGTTTAGAGGGAACCCATACTAAGACGCATAAACTTCCAGTTAAGCCCTACCCATAATCAGGTATTGTGGGGGTACTTAATAATTGGAAAGGTATCGCATTCAAACCAACATCATTGTTTATCAAAAATCACCATCTTCTCTTGTTCACATTCACCTTCAAAATCATTTAATGGAATGCATCTTCATTCCAAGGTTTCAAATCCATTTCAAAATCACATTGTTCCCATCTAGAGTAGTCAAGTTTTATTTCATTAGCACTAGCTCTAAATCATGAGGGGTGCTATCTTGCTTTGCTTGGAAGAGACTAACTAACTACTCTAGTAACCAACTTGTACTTTGACCAAAGTTAACTATAAAAGTAACTCATTTAGAAAACAAGTAAAGATTGTAAAGTAAAATTGGGATAGGCTTATGTAAGATAAGATAAGAAACATGGTGCCTTGCCCCAAGGGGCTTTGCACTTTGCAAGAATATTAGCTTGCCTTGGTAGTTCTCAAACTGTTCCTCCTCCTCCTCGGTAGCAACCTTCTTCTTCGGTACTCTCCGGTGCTACCGTCTAAATTTGAATACGAGTATAATTACTCACTAATTCAATGGCTATTCCATACATCACATATAACACACAAACTACTCTATGCACACAAATAAATTAACTAGGGTGCATGGGTTGTGGGGTTTAAATAGAATTCACTTCTTTGTATTTCATATGTAAATGATAGTTTCCATAGGGTTCTTGAGAAATAATTTCCTCTCATTGAAATCTTCTTAAGATTTAATTTCTCATACAATCATGTATGAACTCATATTGACCTAAGTCAAATGTTCATCATCATCATTTGTGAAAAATGATTTAAATGAGGTAGATCACCTCATACTATTTAATAGTGCTAACATATGATTTAAATCTCCAAGTAATTCATATAAGTGAGTTTGGCCAGGGGTCCAAACATCACATGAATTCATTTGAGACAAGGTTTAAATGAAGTATAAGACTTCATATAATTTACTTAATAGTTTTGGACAATATCAACTACATAAACTAGCCATATTATCCATTAATTAAACTAGGGCATGATCATGCAAGGTGACCACACCATTTTATTGCATAAACAATTAGTGTAAGTCAAATGTGAGCTATTAGAGTTGGAATTAACTTAATATCTATTTTGGTTGATTTTTAAGAATTATTTGAATAGGGAAAAGTCCCTGTCTTGTTATTTTTATCACATTTATTCTACAAAGAATCTGGCCATGAGGCCAGTGGCATTGGCTAGATAATTTCTCTAGCTTTCCAACCATATAAAGTTCACTAAATTTGGTTTAGCCAATTTGAGTCTATTGAATTTCAAAGTGGCAGCAGTATTCAAAATCATTTGTATTAATTAAATCGAGTTTGAAATAAAAGGGCCGGCGGGAAAGCTAGGTGGGCCGAAAGATTCAAAAACGGCCCAAGGCCAGCCCACCACGCGCCTGTGCCCGCGTGGGGCGACCAGGGGGTCCCGCATGTCAGCGTGTTTTAAACGCCAAAGCGGTACGAGCGACATGGCGCGTTGGATTAGAAGACGATCCAACGGCGCACGGTCGTCGTCTTCTCCGACGAGAAGCGAGGGTCTGGCGGCGAGGGTAGGGGGAGAGCTTACGGCGGCTCCAGCAAGGGTTGGCAGTATGCTCGACGAGGTTGTGGACGACGGCGAGTCTCCTGGTAGCAGTGGCGTCGCCTGAGGTGGTCGGGATCGTCGGCGATTGCTGCAGCTTCCGCGGCGGTGAGCTTCCGATTGGCCTTGCTCCGGCGAGAATCGAGCGAGTGGTGTGGTGGTTGAGAAGCGGTGAGAGGTGGGGAGTCGGTGGTGTGCTTGGATTGCTCAGGGGAGCTCGGTATTTATAGAGGCGAGTGAGGGTTGCGGGGCGTGGTGGTCGACATGCTCGCGGCGTCTCGGCGAGCTAGCGAGCTAGGCGAGGGTGTGGCGCTGCGGTTCTGGCGAGTCGTTTGGCGGCGGCTTGGTCGGGCGGTGGCTAGGTTGGTCGCATTGCTTCCCGATGCCGCGGCGTTCACGGAAGCAGGTCGTCGTCTCCGGCGCCGGTGGTCACGGGTCTGGGTTCCGAGCGTGTCTGGCGCGGCTGAGGTGTCACGGCGATGCTCAACCTGTCGAGGGAGGGGCCAGGGCTTGCTCGAGGTGGTGGCGCGGCGCGTGGCCAGTGACATCTGCGAGCGTGCACACGCGCAACGTCATCGGCATGGCGTCGCCGTGCTGGGCGCGTGTGTTTCGGCCAGTGTCGAGCTCCTCCTCGACCGTGGCGATGCTAGGCGGTGCTAGGGCAGCAAGGTGGAGCTCTGGGACATGGTGGCCGTGGCTGGAGAAGAAAGAGGAGAGGGGTGGCTCGACATGTGGCATGTGGCCGGCATGGCCATGCCATAGCTTGCTATGCCTCTCTCCTTAGGGTTCCTATGTGCCATTAAGGTTGAGAGGGGGCAGGGGGACCATTTAGAATAGGTTGGGATAGATTAGGGTTGAGGTAGATCACTATTTCAAATAGTGTCAAATAGTTCCATATTTGGAATTTGTGAATTTTGTCCAAATTTGATTGAATTCAAATGGTTGACCAATTTGAATTGTGTGTGTTTAGTTGAGTTGTATTTGACCAGAGATGATGAGAGGTGGTGGTGGAAAAGTTTAATTCAAAGATTTGCAAAAAATGATAAGTGGGAGATTGTTACATATGTTAAAAAGTTGCAACTTTGGTTGAGCATAGCTAATGATCAAGAAAGAATTTGGCATGGTGATCTTTACAAAAAGTGTTCACCTTGATGTTGACTTTGATGTGGTGCAAAGAGTTAGCAAGGTTTGGTTTGAGAAATTTGAATTGCAAAGGCTCAAAGTAGTGATCAGACTAGAATTGGCAGATTTGACCATTATCATATGTGAGCAAGTTTTGTATTTGAAATTCATTTGAATTGTGATTCTTTGATTCCAAAAGTTGTAATAAGTGTTTAGTAACATTATTCAACTAATGGTGAAGACCAAATTGGTCTAGGGTCAAAATTTATAACAATGCCATAGAGCATATGTTAGGGTTTTAGGGTTTTTCAATTATTTGATTTCTTTCTCTTTTTGATTTATTTGGTTGGTGATCTTCTCATGATCACCTTAGGGTTTTAGGGTTTAGCTTATACACATAATAGCAACCATCATGGCATATCACTCAAATGCACAAGTCCTATGCATGGTACTATATGCAAAAAGAAAAGTTTTTGTTGGTTCGAAATTTTGCTTTCTGAAATTTTCTAACTTTCTTTTTATTGAAATTTGGGGTGTTACAGATTCCAATTGGATTTCTGATGCTAAGATGAAGGCCACAAGTGGATATGTTTTCACTCTTGGTGGTGGCGCTGTTTCCTGGAAGTCTTGCAAGCAGACCATCTTAACGAGGTCAACTATGGAAGCAGAACTCACAGCATTAGATACAGCTACTGTCGAAGCGGAATGGCTTCGTGAGCTCTTGATGGACTTGCCTATGGTTGAAAAACCAATACCGGCTATCCTCATGAACTGTGATAATCAAACTGTGATTATCAAAGTGAAAAGTTCTAAGGATAATATGAAAAGTTCCAAACATATCAAGAGGAGATTGAAGTCTGTCAGAAAACTGAAGAACTCCGGAGTGATAGCATTGGATTATGTCCAAAGTGCTAAAAATCTGGCAGATCCTTTCACAAAAGGAC
This sequence comes from Lolium multiflorum, assembly GCA_030979885.1. Lineage (NCBI taxonomy): Eukaryota > Viridiplantae > Streptophyta > Magnoliopsida > Poales > Poaceae > Lolium > Lolium multiflorum. The sequence continues at coordinate 160,361,079 of CM061747.1, forward strand.
TATCAAGAAATATGATAGACCTTGCATCGATGGAGATGGGTTTGAGACCCACTTGAGTTGCCGAGGGGGTAACCCAACCTATGTGATCGGAAATTCCGTGAACTAGGACCTGGGAAAACAAACCGGAGTAACTGAGTTGAGAGAAAATTTAATACTCCCACTCCGCTGCAGATGCAATTCTCTCATAGCTACTGTAAGGCAGGTTGACAATGTCTTAATGTGTTCTGAGCGGCTCTTAATGAGCGAAGACGCTATCCTACAGGGCGATCTTTGAAGAACACACCTATATGAGTGACACTACTGGTCATAGTGTGGGAGATTTGGGTGAATCTCTAGTAAGCTCATGAAAGGCCGAGGAGTATGACTTATAAGCTCCACCCGAGGGGAAGGCTATGGTAGCCTAGTACCGTGCCGGCATTGAGCGAAACTTGCTGCACAAAGACTGGCAATTCAAGGCATAGTCCATTGTTCAGTTGTAGTCAAGCGTAGCACCTTGCCTAAGTGGAAGTTCAACTTAACAGTCTCCACCGAAGTGCAGGTATATTAAACAGTGAACGGAACTAATGTGTCATCTGATGTGCATTTGAGATCTGGTGGGGGATTGTTGAATGTAGAAGGGCTGCAGCCCAGTAAGGCAGCCCATATAGTCTACAATTCCTGAAATCTCAAGGCCCATCACGTTGGCAGCTTGGGACAGCCTTTGGGGACAAAGTTTAGTCCCACATTTCTAGTTGGGAGAGAGTTGGAGTGGTATATAAGGGCTGCTGTTCTAGTCATTCCAAGTGAGTGAGAATAGAAAGAGCCCTCGCGCACTCCTCCTCCTCCGCCCGCCCCGCCTCGCCTCGTCACGCACGTCGCGTTTCGTGACTCGAGTTCGAGTTCGAGACACACTCAAGGAAGCCTAAACTTTTTGCTTGGTGCACCAACTGTGTTGGGTACGTGTCAACCTGCATGTGCATGTTCGCCGCGTGTCCCTGGCTTCCTACGCGTGTCAACGCGGTCGGGTCGGGTCGGCTTCCCAGGCTATACAAGGAGACAGATCAGATCTAGAAAGAAATACAGTTCTCAGAACTCTCTAGTTCCTCTCTCTCGTGAAGTTCCTTTTGCTGCGCTACTCTCTAGTCTTCCCCATCCCGGCGACTGCGTGCACAGCCGTCGGGAGAGCAGGCCTCCGAAACTCCGTCCGTTGAGATCCTGCACCGGGAGACGGGCGATAAGGTTTTGGGGAGCGTCTCGGCGCACTGCTCGCTTCTGTTCGTCTTCTTCTTCGACGACCCGGCTGCTTCATCGACAGATCCGACTACACCATGGGCGACATCAACAATACCCATGGTGGTGGTGTCTGCTGCTGGTGCGACCTTCCCGGTCGCGATGTACGTGCTTTTCCTCTCCTACCTTGCACTGCTACTTGTTCCATGTTCAGATCTGATGCATGTGCTTAGTCTGATGTGTATGGTTAAGTATGCTTGTGCATCTGTAATGTTGATTTCGGTAATTAAACTCACACAGAAATTGCCTAATAATCTAACAACTTGTTTGTTTCCATGCTATTTTCTTAGCCAAATGCACATGCTCTTGCTCGCCTTCTTTTTCCTACTCGCATTTTCTGATATCAGGTTGTTTGTTGTTCTCAATCTTATGATTTAATTGACGATTTTGTAGGCATTCTGTCAATTACTATTTCCATTTTATAAAATAAGTCATATAAATTTCTTCAAAAGCCAATATTCTTTGTTTGATGATAAAAATATGAACATCTACATTACCAAAACTACATCAATAGATCCACCACACGATGTATTTTCTAGATGTATTTATCAGCTATTACAAATATTGATAACAGGGTTACAGTTAAAACAGGCAACTCTTGGTTTTGGCATCACTTGCTAAAAGTTCGTGGCCTTTTCTATTCCTTTTGCACTCGAGTGGCCAGAAATAGCAAATGATACGTTTTTGGGAAGATCATTGGATCGGTGATGAGCCCTTTCTGATTAAATATAGAAATCTTTATGATATTTGTGAAAATAAAGGGGTACTTGTTAATGAGGCCCTTTCGGAGAGATGGAGTAATTTAAAATTCCGATGAACTCTGACAGACAATGTGCTGCACATGTGGGAATCAGCCATTGCAAAGTGTGTTGTTGTAGTTCTCTCTGATGAGAATGATACAATTAAATGGAAACTGGACCTTCAAGGGTTCTCCGTTCGATCTGTTTATAGAGCTCTAAAATGGAGTGTGGAGATCCTTTGGATTTTCTTTTAAGTTTATGTGGAAAATTATGGTGATAACCAAAGTGAAAGATTTCCTTTGGCTCGTAGTCAAGAGGAGTATTTTGACAAAAAATATTTTGCATCGATTGGTTATGTCAGTTCTGCAGTGAGAACGAAACTATTTTCCACCTATTCTTTTTCATGTCCTTTGGTGTGATCTGTATGGAATGTCTTTTTTTTTCTGAACATATCAGACTCTGGATTAAAGGAAACGTGGCAGGTACAGTTTTACAAGAAGGCCCCTAACATCACTCGCACTAAGAACCAAACAATTTGAAGATAAGGCCTTCAGATTTACAACAAACACCCTAGAACAAGAAGATAAAAAGCAATCCGGTCCTTGGGTATCTCATCTCCAGGCGTCGCCGCCGAGATCGTTGAGCAGAGTGCTCGATGGCCCAAATCCGGTGATGGACTTCTGCCGCCGGACACCTCCTAGCTTCCGGGGACGAACCACTTGGCTTCTAGGCTGTGTCGAGCTCCGGCGAAGAAGCCCCAGGAGAGCCTCTGAGAAGGAGGTTGAAATAAGGCCGCCCTGCGGGCCATAGATCGCGGCGCCAGTCGAGGACGCCACGTGATTCGCGCGAAGATCGCTGTCCAGTACAGCATAGCACCCTTCAGGCATACCTCGGTTGAGCAAGGGATAGCAGAAAGCCGATCCGCCGCCGCCTTCCTCCTCGCCACCACGGCCGGCCAGGAAGAACTGGCGTCGGAAAGCGCCACTACCCAAGCTCAATCGACAGAGAAACCACCAGCTCCAGTATACACCGAGGCAAAGCTTCCCCTTTCAACTCCCTCGCCGCCATGGCCGGCCAAGATGAGAAGGAAGGAACTTGCCTGATGCACAGAAGCCACTCTAAATCCTGACTCACCAGCCTTATTGATGGAGTTTCGCCCACCACCTCCGTCGACCCCTCCAACCAGAGAGGATGAACACCAGCAGGATCCACCAGATCTGGCTGCAGAGATCTGGTAGCCCACTCCTATACACCATAAAGGACCAAACACATGAAGATCTAACCCTAGTATGTACAAGTCTAAGGCCGGCGCCTCGCCTCAGCACCTCATCGGCAGCATCGCCACCGAGGAGGGCCTCGGTTTGGCCCGGGAGAAGAGAAGGAGCTACTGTAGCTATGAGAGAGAAAGAAAAGGGGCTGAATGAGCTGCGGCAAAATAAATCACGTATTGTATGGAATGTCCCATGATGTACTTTTGGGTTTAAAAATAGGCCGACTTCAATTCAAAAAAAAAAAATTTGGCAATTGGCTGCGGATGTTTAGAAAGAAATATAAACATGTGGCTTTGGTGGCTACTACTACTATTGCGGCGTTCTATGGGGCTTATGGAAGACGCGAAATGATGCGTGCTTCCGATCTGTCAGATCTAATGATCTCGTTGTTGTTACTGATCTAATCGGACAAATGATCTCTTCTTGGGCAATTCTTCAGGTCAACGAGGAAAGCAGAGATGCTCTCAGTTGGGGAGTGAAGTTGTTCGTGCAGTTGTCAAGTGGAGCTTTCCAGGCAGCTAGACTCTGGAGACCAATCACCCAGAGGCTGATAGGCTGAAGATGTGTCCATCTTGTTTGAAGCTTGCTCGAGCTGAAGTGGAACCAGAAATGTTCTGATGGCATGTCCTCACTAAATTCTTCCTGTAGATGTTTGGTCTGTAATATGTCCTCTAATTCTCCCTGGTAGCTCTCGTGTTGGATAATCTCTTCTAGCGCTGAGCAAGATGGCTCTTGTGTCCATCTGGGAGTAGTATGGAATAAGTCTGACAATCTAGACTGCCTCTTTTTTTCTACCTTTAACTTGTAGAAACTTTGGTTTCTTTAACGGAAACAGGGGGGGGGGGGACCCCTTGCTCAAATTTTTTATATACTTTTGTATATATCTTCAGTTAACCTTAGTATGATTTGAATTTTAAGTAACAATGCATGGATCAGGAAGATCAACATGAACGACAATTTTACAATGAATCGGGTTGAGCAATTTGTGGACCTTTGGATGCATCTTGGAAATGCAATGGAGGTTGATGACAACTTGTAAGATGACATCATTTGGAAGCTATCGATGAGCGGACAGTATTCAACGGCCTCGACATGAAAGGAACAATTCCTAGGAGCTACCTCCACCAACATGAACTGAATGGTTTTGAAAATTTGCACCACAAAAAAAATTCCTTTACGTGTGGATTGCTATATAAAATAGGCTTTGGGTCGCCAATTGGTTAGCAAAAAGAGGTAGGCCAAATTGCCGGATGCGCCCTCCTCTGTAAAAGAGCCATGGAATTGGGTACCCACCTCGTTGTCCAAAATTAAGACAACATGTGGACGAGATTTGAAAAATTAAACAACACGTACGCCTTTCCTCTCTATCCTTCTCAATCTTGCTCGTAGCATCATACTAGTTCTCTTGTTCTCCGATCCATTTATATGTAACCTGGATAAACTTGCATGAACGGTTGATACCAGCTGCCGGAACCCGAAAGCACAATCATATGGAGCCGCAGTGTAGATCTCACTAACTTGTCAGCTGCAGAAATAATCAAATCGTACATTCGTACGGCCTGCCTGTCCGATCGACAAACGAGTGATTGGTTTTAAGGCGGGAGACGAACTGCATGCAGGACACGTACGTAGCGTACGTGCCGTGCGCAACGTGCTAGTGTGCTACGCAGGTCTCCGTCTTCAGCAGACAAGCACTGATAAGCGATAATGCACACTACTCCTGCATGAATAGTTGTGCCCATCTCATCTTCTTATCCCGAGCCATATGGGCGTGATTCGCCGCCAGTGGGTGATGAGCTGTGTCTAATTTGTCGCCTCGCGTTTCTCACTTGAAGTGAGCTCAGGTTAGCCTGCCAAGGTAGAAGCCGCTAGGCCGCCGGAGACCTCGATCAGAAAGTCAAAATCTTCTTTTTTTCAAATACTTTCTTGGAGGTGTATCACATTTCGTAGGAAAAAGTTTAAAACGGATGGTACACAATCACAATACAAACGCGCTGACACCGCATATGGGTTACAACATAACCCACAACCACCAAACAACGGAAATTCTCCTAGCAATGTTACCCGCCAAGAATGGCCAGGAGCGGCTACCAAGCTCCCACTATGTAGGCACTAGGCACTCTAGGTTGAAACCAATCAAAGCACCGCGCACGCCCTTAACGCGTAAGAGCAGCGAGTGAATGGCATGATCTAACCAAATCGGAGATGGTGTCGACTAAGAGTTGCCGACAACGCCGCACATTGCGCCCCAGAAGCTCATCCTCCAAGCGGTGGGCAACGTCGATTCCTTCTTACACACCTAGGACACCACAAACAACAAAGACAACGCCTCCAACGAGGGAGCAATACTGTCGCGACCTCCTACATCACCGGATGCTGCCTTCCCGTGAGACCGACGGCGGCGCTCCACCAAACTCGTGAAGCTTCATAATGTCGTAGGAGGGGAAGAGGTCAACATCCAGTGGGAGAGGTCCCGTCGTAGCCGTCACCGCTAGGACTTTGCTCGGCGTGACCCTCAGCTACGGCGGGAGAGGGGGAGGAGAACGAGGAGTGGGTCGAGTGGCGGTGACGCCTTGGTCACCTAACCCTAGGTGACTTGGATATATGACAACCACTAAGTGTGCATTATGCTTTAGCATTAACATCCACGAATCCACTGGCCCACTATACATGACATTGTCCTGACTCGCAAGAAACAAAATGACACTGTCCCGTTATTCAGAGAAGCATGCATCGAGGAAGTGAGCAAGGGAAAGAGGATGCACTCAACCAAGATCACATGGAATCTACTCCGTTCGTTGGTGACTAGCGGATTAGGTTTCCCCTCAACGGAAGCTAGCGATATTCCAAGGTTAACACCGGCACGTGGAGGTGGTTCAAAGGTACACGTGAACAACAAGAAGAAACTAACACAAGGATGGATTCATTCAGATTAACAAAAGTGCCACCCAATACAGATTTCTAAGCGTTCTGCACAATAAAAGATGATCATCGAGGCAGGTTGTCATTTCAGCCCTGAGCACTTGCAGACTAATCTCTCGTTTAATACTTCTGCTAATCCTGTACAAAAAATATATTTCTGCTCATCAATCCATCAGTATTTCCTTGGATCGGTTACGTACAAATAGGATTGATCCAAAACCTAGCGTACTAGTACAATTTGTAATCAAATCATCAGAGTTTCCTTGGATCTTGGGACCGATCGCGAGAATCCTTTACTGGGTGATTGTAGAAACGAACTGTTTCCATCAGCATGCCATACACCACTTCTAAGAGCATGTCTTGATCCCTTAAAAGTCAAACCCGTATAATAACCGTCGATATACGGGGTAGGTTCTCCCGCCGTCAGTGACCGTAAACAGGCCCCTGCGATTTTTTACGCTTTCGGTTAAGGGGTGGCTTTTGGCCCCTTACTTCTACGGGGCGGAAGGCTGAATACAGGGTCAACCCCTCACTCATGGCGGGCTGAAATTTCAGCACATAGCAACTGCTTCTGCGCATAATCTCGTCGGAATCCGGCCAATTCGGCAAGCTGCGTCGAGGGTGGCGGCACGGGGCTAGGGACGGCGGCGCGCGAGATCGGGGCGGCAATGGCGAGGGCGGCGCGTGGGAAGCGGGCGGCGTGCGTGGCCATGGCGGCGTCGGAGCGGGGAGCGCGCGGCTGGTGTGGCTCCCGCGGAGGCGGGCGCGCTGCCGTGGCCGCGCGCGCCGTGGCGGGCGGCGGCCCGAGCGGGCGCGGCTGGCCGTGGCGGGCGGGGGCGGCCGTGGGCCGGCGGCGACGGCCGGCAGCGCACGGCGGACGCCTCGGACGGGCGGCGGTGGGGCTAGAGGAGGAAGAAGGAGAGGATGAAGAAGAGGAAAAAAATTTAATTTGGCATATTTGGGAATATTCCCTTTTACAGTTTAGGCATACGGGGTCTGCTAGCTCGGACGAGTTTTCGACCGACGAAAAGTGAATACAGGGCTCTCTACTCGCGTTTTAAGAGGCGAAAAAATACGGGGCATGTTAGACATGCTCTAAGATGCCCCCGGAGGCATGACATGTGTTACATTTTGAAACGGAGGTAATACTCCTTCCGTTCACAATTACCCTGCGTTATAGTGTTATTCAAAGTCAAAATTTGTAAAATTTAACTAAAAATATAGGAAAAAATATTTATATCTAAAATATAAAATTGGTACTAGTATTAGAATCATCTTAAAATATATACTATATAAATTTACAACCATGGATGTTGATATTTTTTATCAAAATCTTTGGTGCTTTAACTGATACCAAAACACAGTGTAAATAAAAATGGAGGGAGTAGATGTTAATGACACATACGCCATAGAAAATTTATGTAACGCTTACTTGATTTGCTTCGCCACCGTATCTTACTTCTCACACGAAGGGCAGCATGAGCAAAACCGCAAATATTAATACTTCCTTGTTTCAAATTAGTTGTCTAGATTCGTATATATCTACACACTAAAACGCATTTAGATAATATGAATCTAGACAAATCTGAGATAACTAATTTGGTTGGGACAGAGGGAGTAGAACTACATTCCCCTGTGAAGCAGCAGCATCAAAACTGGCCAAATAACCCATGAAAATTACAGCCAATACGTAGAACTGAAATAGAGGAAGCATCCCTTGAACAACCGAAACATAACAGTAAATCCTAGCAAAGCTCAGATGTAAACAGAACAGTGTGGTAAGATGATAAGTGTACTTCTACATTCAGGCTTTGCTCACTCAAAAGTCAAAAGTACCAAATTATATCAAATTTCAGGAATAAAGACATCATCGTTAACAGAGTAGCTGGTCCTACCGGCAAGAAAAAAAAATCCAAATATTTCAGTGTCTCGGAAAGATTGGTACTCCATGACTAGGGAGTACTACGTCAACTGCGGACTGCACAAGTCTATTATACGCAAAACTGCAAGCCATTGTTAACTGAAGTGACCAACTACTCTCATCATTTTATCGCCATCCATCAGTTTGTCAGTTTGTTAGCAACTGGAGTGGCACTAAAATATATACAAACAAAGGCTTTGGCAATTGACGGTCATGATGCTTTTGGTTGAGGCCTATATCCATACGTTGTTTGAGAGACAGAGCACAACCAACAAAGTGCACACAAATTGGATGTGACACGGAGTTCAGAACTACCCCTGATCCTTAAACCTGGCAATTTCGATATTCATCACGCAAAAACGCTCAGATCTAGGCTGATTGAACATGAAGACATTAACCATCGTAAGTAACTACAAGCTTTGCAAATAGAATCTCCCATTTAGTACTCTTGGTTGAACAAGATGAACTGTATTTTTCCTTGAATAAATTACATACATCTGAACGATCCAAAACTTAACATGCTATACTTCGTAACACAAAGATCCCAACATCATCCTCACCGCATATGAAAGATCAAAACGCATCACAGTGTCTACTGAAGTTTCTTAGATCTTGGAACCGGAGACGACAAGTCTTTACTGGATGATCTTGGAACCGGAGACAACTCTTTACTGGATGATCTGATGATGAAAAGAACTGTTTCCATCAGCATGCCACCCACCACTCCTAAGATGCCTCCAGCAGCATTCTGAAAAATCATACCAGCGAATTACATATCGCTATATTGACAGGTTTAGACATGAGCAATAGCAAATTGATGTAAATCCAGGCATGCAGCCTTCCTGATCTGCTTCCCAATATTGTCTAGCAGGAAGGGTCAAATGAGGTACGAGTAAAACAACTACATTAAGAAAGAAAAGCTACTCTTGTTCAAAAACATATAACTACTCTCTATGATGACATGATGGAAGCACCACTAAGTAGCATTTGGATGGACTTACCATTACAGGACTGTTGCTGAACAGAGCTCTGAAAGCTGCCATTCCGACCAAATAACCAGTGAACATTATAACTACAACATGTAGACCTGCAATAGAGAAATTATCCGATGAACCAGTGGAACATAACACCTGCTCCTAGCAGTTTAAGCGCAGAAGTGAACAGAATAGTATGCAAAGAGGATAGGTATACTTGTAACTACTCTCTCTGGCTCTAAATACTTGTCGTATGTTCAATGAATCTACACATATCCAGACATTGTTCACTCAAATTAAGTCAATTTTAATCCTAAAGTTGCAGACTGCATACAGTTTATCAGCCAACAGTTTGTCACGGGCATTTACTCTAATCACTACAGTTGGTCATTTGCGTGGCAACAAGCACCTACAGCTGAAATCTGTAGGCTTTATCAACTATACTTGTGTGCGCATTTTTCAAGCATGCTTTTGGAGTTTTGGTTAACATTAGTAACTAATCTAAGCTTAAATCCAACATGGGGAAAGCTAGTTTCTGTAGCCGACTGACTACAAATCAAAACTTTCAATTTGCAACACTCCAATTCTGAAAGTACAATCATTGCATCCAGCAATCAAGCTTATTAGATGAGAGCTGAGTGTTGTTTCCTAGCTAACAATGCACTTCCACTTTAGGAGGCAGATGAAATCCCTTGTTTGTTTTTACGAGATCTTCGGATGATTGCAGGGACGAATTAGCTACAAGAGCAGGAAAGTGATGGTTGGTACCGAATCCAAGCTGATCCTTGTAGGAGGAGAAGGGTTCGGTGTTGTCCTCCTTGGGCGCGACGTCCTTGACGAGCTCCGCGTACTCCCTCCTCTCCTGCATCTCCCGGAGCTTCTCCAGCCTCGCCTTGAGCTCATCGCTCTGCACGATCGCAGCAAAATCAGAAGCCCGTCTTTGGCCACACCGCACCAACTGGGACCACGAGCGCTTCCGTGGCTGTGACTCACCTTCTCGCGGGGCTTGGGGCTGGACAGCACGAACTGGGCGCCCTGCAGGAGCTGTCTGAGAGGCGGGCGGCCAGGGGAGGAGTCGGCGCACCAGATGGCGCGGATGGAGCGGTAGGGGACGGCCGGCGCCGAGGAGAGGGCGGAGGCGAGGTCCCGGAGGTCGGCGGCTAGGTCGGGGGACGCGGCGGCGGAGGAGAGGAAGGAGCGGATGGGGTCGGTCGCGGTGACGACCAGGCCCGGCGTGGCGGTGCCGGTGGACATGGCTGCTGCTGCTGCTTTAGATTGGGGCTGCGACCATACGGCGGTGGACAGGGGTGATGACGACCGTGGGATCTGCGGCACGGCGGCGATGGCGCGAGACGGGCGAGGGGGCACGCCGGCGGCGACTAATTGCGATTTGACAGTTGAGAAAGTGCCGGGGTTGGGCAGGAGAAAGAGGACTCCACGGCTAACGGGTTCACGGGCACAACTGCTTCCACGACGTGTACGCCAGATCTGTCTCTACCAGCTTCCACTTGAAAAAACCACATCTGTCCCCGCAAGTTGTGCCCGTTAAAACGAAGAAAACCGAAACGTACTCAAGACCGAGCACAAGTGCACAAGGATATTTGTGGCGGTGAGGCTGCCGGCACCGGAGGGGAAGCGCCTCCACTTCCAGTTCCAGGCCGGTACGATGACCAGCTAGCTCGAGGGGATGGGCGGTGGTTGTCGCTTCAGTTTGAGCATGTTTGAGTTCTTAGAGCATACGTAGTATCTAACAGGCCCCTTATAACCCGCCCACCCCGTAAAATTCCGGCGAGATACGGGACAGGCGCGGTTTGGACCGTGCGCCGCCGCCTCCTCCATCCTGCTCCGGCGAGCAATTCCTCACTCCCCCGCGCCGCATTCCACCCCAGCTCCGGCATGGACGCCCGCCGCCGCAGTCGCTCGCCGGCGAGCGGATCGAAGCGATCCCGCTCGCCGGACAACGTGGAGGATGCGTGGCGGCTCCAATGCAAAAGATCCGCCGCCGGGAGCCGCCGTGCGGCCTGCAAGTACGACGGCGCCGCGTTCGTCCCGCCGAAGCTCCGTGACTTCGCGCGGGCGGCCGCTGGTACAACGAGGACCCGCCGCTCAAGCCGATGAGCGGCCCCAAGTTCTAGGAGTGGCGCGCAGAGTGGGAGCGCCAACGCCGGGTGAAGGAGGCATGGAGGGCGAGCATCGGGAGCACCAGCGGCGGAGGTGCTCCGCTCGCCGGCGAGGAGGAGGACGAGGACGAGGACCCCGCCTTCTTGAAGGCGATTCAAGAGTCCCTCAAGGACGCCGCCGAGAGGAAGAGGGCGGAGGAGGAAGATAGGGCGGCGGCCATCGCCGCCGTGAAGGAGGCGGAGGCGCGCGGAGGCGGAGGCCGACGGGTACATCATCGACCTCTCCGACTAGAAGTCGCGATCCATGATCGCGCATTTTGTATGTATGTACGTCGATTCGTATGTATGATCGACGCACTATGAATGAACAAGTTTCCCGGGGTTTTAAATTTACGAATATACGGGGTCAAATACGGGGTCTGCTAGACGGAACGGTGTATCTACGAGCATTTTTTTTATACGGGGCGAAAAAGTCGCGAAATACGGGGAAGAAAAGTAAGGGGCCTGCTAGACATGCTCTTAGGGGAGGCACGATAAGAGCATCAACATGCGCTCTAACCGGCGCTCTATCCCAAAAAGCGACTTGTTTATCACGCGGGAGATGCAAATTGATGCTCCAATAGGTAGAGCGTGGGGTAAAAGCGCTATCTCATGCACTATGTCTACCACGCCGAAAAGAGCGCGCGGTACAAATCGCACGCTGGAACGACTACCCAGTTTTACAGCTCCAAAATTTAGAGCTTCTGTTAGAGGTGAATATGGCCTCATGAAAACACGGATGAAGCACGCTGCAAAGTGCTTTTACAGCGCCAAAATTTAGCGCGACTATTGGAGATGCTCTAAATCATGATCGCTTCAAAGTATTCCTTTAGTAAGAAAGCTCACCAAAATAATGGATCCATGGCAGGGGAAGTTGATGTCTTCTGCTGCTAGGCTTACTCTTTTTAATGCTTGCTTGGCAAACATTGTGATGTTTCAGATGAGTTTTTATCTCTTTGGGTAGGGGGTACATGGTGAAATGGACAAGATCATGGGGGCAAACTAGATTATTGTCTCTAGTGCAAATGGGAGACTGTTGGAGATTGCTGGCGTGTAGTTAACACACGTCTGTTGGGAACCCCAAGAGGAAGGTGTGATGCGTACAGCAGCAAGTTTTCCCTCAGTAAGAAACCAAGGTTATCGAACCGTAGGAGTCAATGAACACGTGAAGTTTGTTGGTGAGTGTAGTGCGCGCAACACCAGGGATTCCGACGCCAACGTGGAACCTGCACAACACAATCAAACTACTTTGCCCCAACGTAACAGTGAGGTTGTCAATCTCACCGCTTGCAAAACAAAGGATTAAATGTATAGTGTGGAAGATGATGTTTGTTTGCGAAGAATGAAAGAACAAGTATTGCAGAGATCGTATTTCAGATGTAAAAGAATGGACCGGGGTCCACAGCTACTAGTGGTGTCTCTCCGATAAGAAATAGCATGTTGGGTGAACAAATTACGGTTGGACAATTGACAAATAGAGAGGGCATAACAATGCACATACATATCACGATGACTACTATGAGATTTAATCGGGCATTACGACAAAGTACATAGACCGCTATCCAGCATGCATCTATGCCTAAAAAGTCCACCTTCGGGTTAGCATCCGCACCCCTTCCAGATTAAGTTGCAAACAACAGACAATTGCATTAAGTATGGTGCGTAATGTAATCAACACAAATATCCTTAGACAAAGCATTGATGTTTTATCCCTAGTGGCAACAGACATCCACAACCTTAGAACTTTCTGTCACTGTCCCAGATTCAATGGAGGCATGAACCCACTATCGAGCATAAATACTCCCTCTTGGAGTTACAAGTATCAACTTGGCCAGAGCCTCTACTAGCAACGGAGAGCATGCAAGAACATAAACAACACATATATGATAGATTGATAATCAACTTGACATAGTATTCCATATTCATCGGATCCCAACAAACACAACATGTAGCATTACAAATAGATGATCTTGATCATGATAGGCAGCTCACAAGATCTAACATGATAGCACAATGAGGAGAAGACAACCATCTAGCTACCGCTATGGATCCATAGTCCAGGGGTGAACTACTCACGCATCAATCCGGAGGCGATCATGGTGATGAAGAGTCCTCCGGGAGATGATTCCCTCTCCGGCAGGGTGCCGGGCGATCTCCTGAATCCCCCCGAGATGGGATTGGCGGCGGCGTCTCGGAAGGTTTTCCGTATCGTGACTCTCGGTACACGGGTTTTCGCGACGAAGGCTATAAGTAGGCGGAAGGGTAGGGTTGGAGGCGGCGCGGGGGCCCCACACCATAGGCCGGCGCGGGCCCCTCCCAGGTCGCACCGCCCTATGGTTACGGGCCCTCGTGGCCCCACTTCGTATCCCCTTCGGTCTTCTGGAAGCTTCGTGGAAAAATAAGACCCTGGACGTTGATTTCGTCCAATTCCGAGAATATTTCCTTGTAGGATTTCTCAAACAACAAACAGAAAACAAGAATCGGCTCTTCGGCATCTCGTCAATAGGTTAGTGCCGGAAAATGCATAATAATGACATAAAGTGTGTATAAAACATGTGAGTATCATCATAAAAGTAGCATGGAACATAAGAAATTATAGATACGTTTGAGACGTATCAAGCATCTATTAGTTCCTACAGCTAGTGTAACAATGATAATTTCTGAAGTGACATGCTATCATAATCTTGATCAATACTATTATAAAGCATATGAGATGAATGCAGTGATTCGAAGCAATTGTAAAGACAATGATTAAACAACTGAATCATGTAGCAAAGACTTTTCATGAATAGTACTTTCAAGACAAGCATCAATAAGACTTGCATAAGAGTTAACTCATAAAGCAATAGATTCTTAGTAGAAAGTTTTGAAGCAACACAAAGGAAGATATGAGTTTCAGCAGTTGTTTTCAACTTCAACATGTATATCTCATGGATAATTGTCAACATAAAGCAATATAACAAGTACAATAAGTAAACATGTAAGAATCAATGCACACAGTTGACACAAGTGTTTGCTTCTAAGATAGAAAGAAGTATGTAAACTGACTCAACATAAAGTAGAAGAATGGCTCTTCGCAGAGGAAGCATGGATTACTATTTTTGTGCTAGAGCTTTTATTTTGAAAACATAGAAACAATTTTGTCAACGGTAGTAATAAATCATATGTGTTATGCATAATACATCTTATAAGTTGCAAGCCTCATGCATATAATACCAATAGTGCTCGCACCTTGTCCTAATTAGTTTGGATTAATACGGATTATCATTGCATAACATATGTTTCAACCAAGTGTCACAAAGGGGTACCTCTATGCCGCCTGTACAAAGGTCTAAGGAGAAAGTTCGCATTGGATTTCTCGCTTTTGATTATTCTCAACTTAGACATCCATACCGGGACAACATAGAAAACAGATAATGGACTCCTCTTTAATGCATAAGCATTCAACAGATAATATTCTCATAAGAGATTGATAATTGATGTCCAAACTGAAACTTCCACCATGATTCATGGCTTTAGTTAGCGGCCCAATGTTCTTCTCTAACAATATGCATACTCAAACCATTTGATCATGATAAATCGCCCTTACTTCAGACAAGACGAACATGCATAGCAACTCACATGATATTCAACAAAGGTGTAAAAGTTGATGGCGTCCCCAAACATGGTTACCGCTCAACAAGCAACTTATAAGAAATAAGATACATAGCAACATATTCAATACCACAATCGTTTTTAAGGCTATTTTCCCATGAGCTATGTATTGCAAAGACAAGGAATGAGATTTTAAAGGTAGCACTCAAGTAATGTACTTTGGAATGGCAGAAAAATACCATGTAGTAGGTAGGTATGGTGGACACAAATGGCATAGTTTTGGCTCAAGGATTTGGATGCACGAGAAGAATTCCCTCTCAATACAAAGCTTAGGCTAGCAAGGTTGTTTGAAGCAAACTCAAGTATAAACCGGTACAGCAAAACTTACATAAGAACATATTGCAAGCATTATAAGACTCTACACTGTATTCCTTGTTGTTCAAACACCTTAACCATAAAATATCTAGACTTAGAGAGACCAATCATGCAAACCAAATTTTAACAAGCTCTATGTAGTTCTTCATTAATAGGTGCAAAGTACATGATGCAAGAGCTTAAACATGATCTATATGAGCACAACAATTGCCAGGTATCAAATTATTCAAGACATTATACCAATTACCACATGAAGCATTTTCTATTTCCAACCATATAACAATGAACGAAGCGTTTCAACCTTCGCCATGAACATTAAAAGTAATGCTAAGAACACATGTGTTCATATGCAACAACGGAGCGTTTCTTTCTCCCACACAAAGAATGCTAGGATCCGAGTTTATTCAAATAAAAAAAATAAAAGCAAACAGACGCTCCAAGTAAAGCACATAAGATGTGAGAATAAAAATATAGTTTCACTAGAGGTGACTGATAAGTTGTCGATGAAGAAGGGATGCCTTGGGCATCCCCAAACTTAGATGCTTGAGTCTTCTTAAAATATGCAGGGATGAACCACGGGGGCATCCCCAAGCTTAGACTTTTCACTCTTCTTGATCATATTGTATCATTCTCCTCTCTTGACCCTTGAAAACTTCCCCCACACCAAACTCAAAACAAACTCATTAGAGGGTTAGTGCATAATTGAAAATCCATATATTCAGAGGTTACATAATCATTCTTAACACTTCTGGACATTGCACAAAGCTACTGAAAGTTAATGGAACAAAGAAATCCATCAAACATAGCAAAACAGCAATGCGAAATAAAAGGCAGAATCTGTCAAAACAGAACAGTCCGTAAAGATGAATTTTTATGGGGCACTTAACTTGCTCAGATGAAAATGCTCAAATTGAATAAAAGTTGCGTACATATCTGAGGATCACGCATGTAAATTGGCAGATTTTTCTAAATTACCTACAGACGGGGCTGCTCAATTTCGTGACAGTAAGAAATCTGTTTCTGCGCAGTAATCCAAATCTAGTATCAACCCTACTATCAAAGACTTTACTTAGCACAACAATGCAATAAAATAAAGATAAGGAGAGGTTGCTACAGTAGTAACAACTTCCAAGACTCAAATATAAAACAAAAGTGCAGAAGTAAAATAATGGGTTGTCTCCCATAAGCGCTTTTCTTTAACGCCTTTCAGCTAGGCGCAGAAAGTGTGAATCAAATATTATCAAGAGATGAAACATTAACATTATTACCAGGGGCTTTGTGCCTATCCTTCTTACTCTTATTCTTACTCTTTGGTCTAGGAAATACTTGACCGCATCCAGGTGTAGAGGTAAAATTTAGAGTGCCTTTTCCCACATCTATGGTTGCTCCCAAGAGTTTCAGCAGGGATCTTCCAAGTGTAATTTGTCCTGTCCCTACACATTCAATAACGAGATAATCAGTGGATACCGTTCTTCCAAGAAAGGTTGTGAACACACCTTCAGCTATCCCCTCAGGAATTATAACAGAATTATCAGTAAGAGTTATTCCTTCTCCACCTTCAGTAAGTTCCCAAAGTGTCAAAGATTCATAGATACTTTTAGGCATAAGGCAAAACTCAGACATAATATCACAACGGGCATAAAAAGTTTCACCACAAATAGTAATTTTAATAGTAGGGATCCACATTGAAGGTTTAAAATTTACTGGAACATAATCATAATATTCACGAATCTGGTTGTACCCTTCTTTTAAACAAGATATATTTGTTTCAAGAGTGTTTAATCTATCATAAATACTAGCAAGAGATGAATCGAAATTACTAGCTGAGCTAGATGATGTAACCAATTTCTTTATGGCATTAAAAGCTTGATCCCCATCGCAGTGAAGGAAATCTCCTCCCACTAAAGCATCCAAAGCATATCTATAGCGAACAATAAGCCCAAAATAAAAATTACTAAGAAGCAAACTTAAAGTCATTCTAGGTTCAGTTTTACCATAAAAATCCAAAATTCTAGACCAAGCTTCTTCAAAACTCTCCTCACTCCCTTGTTTAAAAGTAAAGATCAATTCCTCGGGTGATGGAGTAACAAGTGCAGGACTAGACATGGTAACAAAATAAAGTAAATGCAAGTAACTAATTTTTTTGTGTTTTTAATATAGAGAACGCAAACAAGACAGTAAATAAAGTTAAACTAGTAACTAATTTTTTTGTATTTTTGATATAGAGAACAAACAAAGCAGTAAATAAAATAAAGCAAGACAAAAACAAAGTAAAGAGATTGGATGTAGGAGACCCCTGCAGCGTGTCTTGATCTCCCGGCAACGGCGCAGAAAATATCTTTGCGGCGTGTAGTTAACACACGTCCGTTGGGAATCCCAAGAGGAAGGTGTGATGCATACAGCAAGTTTTCCCTCGGCAAGAAACCAAGGTTATCGAACCGTAGGAGTCAAGGAACACGTGAAGGTTGTTGGTGACGGAGTGTAGTGCGGCGCAACACCAGGGATTCCGGCGCCAACGTGGAACCTGCACAACACAATCAAAGTACTTTGCCCCAACGTAACAGTGAGGTTGTCAATCTCACCGGCTTATTGTAAACAAAGGATTAAATGTATAGTGTGGAAGATGATGTTTGTTTGCGAAGAACAGTAAAGAACAAGTATTGCAGTAGATTGTATTTCAGATGTAAAAGAATGGACCGGGGTCCACAGTTCACTAGTGGTGTCTCTCCGATAAGAAATAGCATGTTGGGTGAACAAATTACGGTTGGGCAATTGACAAATAGAGGGCATAACAATGCACATACATATCACGACGACTACTATGAGATTTAATCAGGGCATTACGACAAAGTACATAGACCGCTATCCAGCATGCATCTATGACTAAAAAGTCCACCTTCGGGTTAGCATCCGCACCCCTTCAAGTATTAAGTTGCAAACAACAGACAATTGCATTAAGTATGGTGCGTAATGTAATCAACACAAATATCCTTAGACAAAGCATTGATGTTTTATCCCTAGTGGCAACAGCACATCCACAACCTTAGAACTTTCTGTCACTGTCCCAGATTCAATGGATGCATGAACCCACTATCGAGCATAAATACTCCCTCTTGGAGTTACAAGTATCAACTTGGCCAGAGCCTCTACTAGCAACGGAGAGCATGCAAGAACATAAACAACACATATATGATAGATTGATAATCAACTTGACATAGTATTCCATATTCATCGGATCCCAACAAACACAACATGTAGCATTACAAATAGATGATCTTGATCATGATAGGCAGCTCACAAGATCTAACATGATAGCACAATGAGGAGAAGACAACCATCTAGCTACTGCTATGGACCCATAGTCCAGGGTGAACTACTCACGCATCAATCCGGACGATCATGGTGATGAAGAGTCCTCCGGGAGATGATTCCCCTCTCCGGGCGTGGGAGGCGATCTCCTGAATCCCCGAGATAGGATTGGCGGCGGCGGCGTCTCGGAAGGTTTTCCGTATCGTGGCTCTCGGTACAGGGGTTTTCGCGACGAAGGCTATAAGTAGGCGGAAGGGTAGGGTTGGAGGCGGCGCGGGGCCCCACACCATAGGCCGGCGCGGGCCCCTCCCAGGCCGCGCCACCCTATGGTTACGGGCCCTCGTGGCCCACTTCGTATCCCCTTCGGTCTTGGGAAGCTTCGTGGAAAAATAAGACCCGGGCGTTGATTTCGTCCAATTCCGAGAATATTTTCTTTGTAGGATTTCTGAAACCAAAAACAGAAAACAGAACTGGCTCTTCGCATCTCGTCAATAGGTTAGTGCCGGAAAATGCATAATAATGACATAAAGTGTGTATAAAACATGTGAGTATCATCATAAAAGTAGCATGGAACATAAGAAATTATAGATACGTTTGAGACGTATCAGATATGCCCAAGATGCAATAATAAAAGTGTTTATTGTTATATTTTAGTGTTCATGATAAATGTTTACATGTCATGCTATAATTGTATTAACCGGAAACATTAATACATGTGTGTTTTGTAAATATAAAAGAGTTCCATAGTAACCCTCTTGTTAAACTAGTTTGTTGAATAATAGATGATCATAGTTTCATGATCATGAACATTAGATGTTATTAATAACAAGATCATATCATTAGGTGAAAGATGTGATGGGCACACACCCATAGTAATCAAGTCATTTAGTTCATTTTGAAGGAGATATGCCCTAGAGGCAATAATAAAGTGGTTATTATTTATATCTTTATGTTTATGATAAATGTTTATATATCATGCTAGAATTGTATTAACCGAAACATTAGTACATGTGTGATATGTAGACAAACAAGAAGTCCCTAGTATGCCTCTTAAACTAGCTTGTTGATTAATAGATGATTAGTTTCATAATCATGAACATTGGATGTTATTAATAACAAGGTTATATCATTGTGTGAATGATGTAATGGACACACCCAATTAAGCGTAGCATAAGATCTCGTCATTAAGTTATTTGCTATAAGCTTTTGATACATAGTTACCTAGTCCTTATGACCATGAGATCATGTAAATCACTTATACCGGAAAGGTACTTTGATTACACCAAACACCACTGCGTAAATGGGTGGCTATAAAGGTGGGATTAAGTATCCGGAAAGTATGAGTTGAGGCATATGGATCAACAGTGGGATTTGTCCATCCCGATGACGGATAGATATACTGGGCCCTCTCGGTGGAATGTCGTCTAATGTCTTGCAAGCATATGAATGAGTTCATAAGAGACCACATACCACGGTACGAGTAAAGAGTACTTGTCAGGAGACGAGGTTGAACAAGGTATAGAGTGATACCGAAGATCAAACCTCGGACAAGTAAAATATCGCGAGACAAAGGGAATTGGTAATATATGTGTATGGTTCATTCGATCACTAAAGTCATCGTTGAATATGTGGGAGCCATTATGGATCTCCAGATCCCGCTATTGGTTATTGGTCGGAGTGAGTACTCAACCATGTCCGCATAGTTCTCGAACCGTAGGGTGACACACTTAAAGTTGGATGTTGAAATGGTAGCACTTGAATTATGGAATGGAGTTCGAATATTTGTTTGGAGTCCCGGATGAGATCCCGGACATCACGAGGAGTTCCGGAATGGTCCGGAGAATAAGATTCATATATAGGATGTCATTTTATGTGAAATAAAATGTCGCGGAAGGTTCTATGGAAGGTTCTAGAAGGTTCTAGAAAAGTCCGGAAGAAACCACCAAGGAAGGTGGAGTCCACAAGGGACTCCACCTCCATGGCCGGCCAGCCCTAGTGGGGGTGGAGTCCCAAGTGGACTCCACCATAGGGGGCCGGCCACCCCCCACATGGGAGGTGGGAATCCCACCTTTGGGTGGGAGTCCTAGTTGGGCTAGGTTTCCCCCTCCTATGGAAGGTTTTGGTTTCGGGTCTTATTCGAAGACTTGGACACCAACACTTGGGATCCACCTATATAATGAGGGGCCAAGGGAGGGGGCCGGCCACCCCAAGACCATAGCTTGGCCGCCCCCTTGAGTGGCCGGCCACCCCTCCCAAACCCTAGCTTTGCTCCTCCACTTCATATTTCCCGCGTAGCTTAGCGAAGCTCCGCCGGACTTCTACACGCCACCGACACCACGCCGTCGTGCGTCGGATTCAAGAGGAGCTACTACTTCCGCTGCCCGCTGGAACGGGGAGGTGGACGTCGTCTTCATCAACAACCGAACGTGTGACCGAGTACGGAGGTGCTGCCCGTTCGTGGCGCCGGAACCGATCGTGATCAAGATCTTCTACGCGCTTTTGCAAGCGGCAAGTGATCGTCTACCGCAGCAACAAGAGCCTCCTCTTGTAGGCTTTGGAATCTCTTCAAGGGTGAGACTCGATACCCCCTCGTTGCTACCGTCTTCTAGATTGCATCTTGGCTTGGATTGCGTGTTCGCGGTAGGAAAATTTTTGTTTTCTATGCAACGTTATCCTACAGTGGTATCAGAGCCGTGTCTATGCATAGATGGTTGCACGAGTAGAACACAATGGTTTGTGGGCGTTGATGCTCTTGTTATCTTTAGTTTGAGTACTTTGCATCTTTATGGCATAGTGGGATGAAGCGGCTCGGACTAACTTTACATGACCGCGTTCATGAGACTTGTTCCTCGTTCGACATGCAACTTGTATTGCATAAGAGGCTTTGCGGGTGTCTGTCTCTCCTACTATAGTAAAGATTCAATTTACTCTTCTATTGAAAACATTAGTATCAACGTTGTGGTTCATGTTCGTAGGTAGATTAGATCTCTCTCGAAAACCCTAAACCACGTAAAATATGCAAACCAAATTAGAGACGTCTAACTTGTTTTTGCAGGGTTTGGTGATGTGATATGGCCATAATGTGATGATGAATATGTATGAGATGATCATTATTGTATTGTGGCAACCGGCAGGAGCCTTATGGTTGTCTTTAAATTTCATGTTGAGTAGTATTTCAAAGTAGTTGTAATAGTTGCTACATGGAGGACAATCATGAAGACGGCGCCATTGACCTTGACGCTACGCCGACGATGATGGAGATCATGCCCGAAGATGATGGAGATCATATCCGTGCTTTGGAGATGAAGATCAAAGGCGCAAGAACAAAAGGGCCATATCATATCACATATGAACTGCATGTGATGTTAATCCTTTTTATGCATCTTATTTTGCTTAGATCGCGACGGTAGCATTATAAGATGATCCCTCACTAAAATCTCAAGATAATAAAGTGTTCATCCTTAGTAGCACCGTTGCCAAGTCTTGTCGTTTCGAAGCACCTCGTGATGATCGGGTGTGATAGATTCAATAAGTACATATGACGGGTGCAAGACAGTTTGCACATGCGGATACTAAGGTGGCCTTGACGAGCCTAGCATGTACAGACATGGTCTCGGAACACGTGATACCGAAAGGTAGAGCATGAATCATATGGTTGATATGATGAACACTTTGAGTGTTCGCCATTGAAATCACACCTTTTCTCGTGATGATCGGGTTTAAGGTGCGGTGGATTTGGTTCGTGTGATCACTAAGACAATGCGAGGGATATTGTTTTGAGTGGGAGTTCACTTAGGTTTTTAATTATGTTGAATTAAAATTTGAACTCAATTTGTCATAAACTTAGTCTAAACTATTGCAAATATATGTTGTAGAGATGGCGTCCCCAATCAATTTTAATCAGTTCCTAGAGAAAGAGAAACTTAAGAGCAACGGTAGCAACTTCACCGACTGGTTCCGTCATGTGAGGATCTTCCTCTCTGGCGGAAATCTGCAATTTGTGCTTGATGCACCGCTAGGTGACCCTCCTGCAGAAGATGAATCCGATGAAGTAAAAGCTGTTTACGCGACTCGGAAAACTCGGTACTCTCAAGTTCAGTGTGCCATCGTGCAGTCTGGAATCCGATCTTCAAAAACGTTTTGAGCACCATGATCCTCATGAGTTGATGAATGAGCTGAAAGCTATATTCGAGACTCATGCGGCCGTGGAATGCTATGAAGCATCGAAACATTTCTTCAGCTGTATGATGGAAGAAGGCAGCTCCGTTAGTGAGCACATGCTCGCCATGACCGGGCATGCG
Organism: Lolium multiflorum; assembly: GCA_030979885.1. NCBI lineage: Eukaryota > Viridiplantae > Streptophyta > Magnoliopsida > Poales > Poaceae > Lolium > Lolium multiflorum. Next base: position 160,383,914 of record CM061747.1, read on the forward strand.
AAGAAACTCAGTGACTTGGGAATAGTGATTCCTAACAGACTGGGGATTAATCGTGTCCTTCAATCACTGCCACCAAGTTACAAGAACTTTGTGATGAACTACAATATGCAGAACATGAACAAGGAGTTACCTGAACTCTTTGGCATGCTAAAAGCTGCTGAGATTGAGATCAAGAAAGAGCACCAAGTGTTGATGGTCAACAAGACCACCAGTTTCAAGAAACAGGGCAAGTCTAAGGGAAAATTCAAGAAGGGTGGCAAGAAAGCTGCCACGCCTCCTATGAAACCTAAGAACGGCCCTAAGCCTGATGCTGAGTGCTATTACTGCAAGGAGAAGGGACACTGGAAGCGTAATTGCTCCAAGTATCTGGCTGATCTGAAGAGCGGCCTTGTCAAGAAGAAGAAAGAAGGTATATTTGATATACATGTTATAGATGTTCATTTCACTGGTTCTCGTTCTAGTACCTGGGTATTTGATACTGGTTCGGTTGCTCATATTTGTAACTCGAAACAGGAACTAAAGAATAAACGACAACTGCTGAAAGATGAAGTGACGATGCGCGTTGGAAACGGATCCAAGGTCAATGTGATCGCTGTCGGCACACTTCCTCTACATCTACCTTCGGGATTAGTTTTAAGCCTAAATAATTGCTATTATGTACCTGCGTTGAGCATGAACATTATATCTGGATCTTGTTTAATGCAAGACGGTTATTCATTCAAGTCTGAGAATAATGGTTGTTCTATTTTTATGAATAATATCTTTTATGGTCGAGCACCACAAAAGAATGGCTTATTTCTGTTAGATCTCGATAGTAGTGATACGCACATACATAACATTGATGCTAAGCGAATTAAACTTAATGATAATTCTACTTATATGTGGCACTGTCGTCTTGGTCATATTGGAGTGAAACGCATGAAGAAAATCCATACCGATGGATTACTTGAATCACTTGACTTTGAGTCACTTGATAGATGCGAAGCATGTCTAATGGGAAAAATGACAAAGACTCCATTTTCTGGTATGATGGAGCGAGCTACTGACTTATTGGAAATCATACATACCGATGTATGTGGACCAATGAGCGTAGCATCGCGCGGTGGTTATCGTTATGTTCTAACCTTCACAGATGATCTGAGTAGATATGGGTATATCTATTTCATGAAACATAAATCCGAAACTTTCGAGAAGTTTAAGGAATTTCAAAGTGAAGTAGAAAATCAACGTAACAAGAAGATCAAATTTCTACGATCTGATCGTGGAGGTGAATATCTGAGTTATGAGTTTGGCATGCATTTAAAGAAATGCGGAATACTTTCACAATTGACACCGCCGGGAACACCTCAACGAAACGGTGTGTCCGAACGTCGTAATCGAACTCTCTTAGATATGGTTCGTAGTATGATGTCTCTTACTGATTTGCCGTTATCATTTTGGAGTTATGCATTAGAGACAGCCGCATTCACTTTAAATAGAGCACCATCAAAATCCGTAGAAACGACACCGTATGAATTATGGTTTAATAAGAAACCTAAGCTGTCGTTCCTGAAAGTTTGGGGTTGCGAAGCCTATGTAAAGAAGTTACAACCGGACAAGCTAGAACCCAAAGCGGAGAAATGCGTCTTCATAGGTTACCCTAAGGAAACTATAGGGTACACTTTCTATCACAGATCCGAAGGCAAAATCTTTGTTGCTAAGAACGGAACCTTTCTTGAGAAAGAATTTCTCACTAAAGAAGTGACTGGAAGAAAAGTAGAACTCGATGAGATTGATGAATCTATACTCGTTGATCAGAGTAGCGCAGTACCGGAAGTTGTACCTGTACCGCCTACACCGGCAACAGAGGAAGCTAATGATAATGATCATGAAACTTCAAACGAGGAAACTACTGAACCTCGCAGATCGACAAGGGAACGTGCCACTCCTGATTGGTATGATCCTTGTCTAAATGTCATGATTGTAGATAACAATGATGAAGACCCTGCGACGTATGAAGAAGCGATGATGAGCCCAGATTCCAACAAATGGCAAGAAGCCATGAAATCCGAAATGGGATCCATGTATGATAACAAAGTATGGACTTTGGTAGACTTACCTGATAGCCGAAAGGCTGTCGAGAATAAATGGATCTTCAAGAGAAAAACAGATGCTGATGGTAATATTACTGTCTATAAAGCTCGACTTGTCGCAAAGGGTTTCCGACAAATTCAAGGAGTTGACTACGATGAGACTTTCTCACCTGTAGCGAAGCTAAAATCTGTGAGGATTTTGTTAGCAATAGCTGCATTTTTCGATTATGAGATTTGGCAGATGGATGTCAAAACGGCGTTCCTTAATGGAGACATTGAGGAAGAGTTGTATATGGTACAACCCAAAGGTTTTGTCGATCCTAAAAATGCTGACAAAGTATGCAAACTTCAGCGTTCAATCTATGGACTGAAGCAAGCATCAAGAAGTTGGAACCGACGCTTTGATAAGGTGATCAAAGACTTCGGGTTTATACAGTGTCATGGAGAGGCCTGTATTTACAAGAAAGTGAGTGGGAGCTCTGTAGCATTCCTGATATTATATGTAGATGACATATTATTGATCGGGAATGATATAGAACTATTAAGCAGTGTTAAGGGTTATTTGAATAATAGTTTTTCAATGAAAGACCTTGGTGAAGCATCATATATATTAGGCATCAAGATTTATAGAGATAGATCAAGACGCCTAATAGGGCTATCACAGAGTACATATCTGGACAAGATTCTAAAGAAGTTTAGAATGGACGAAAGTAAGAAAGGGTTCTTACCTATGTTACCAGGCAAGGTATTGAGTAAGACTCAAGGACCGGCTACGGCAGAAGAAAGAGAAAGGATGAGTAACATCCCCTATGCTTCGGCAGTAGGCTCTATTATGTATGCCATGCTATGTACAAGACCGGATATAGCACATGCTGTTAGTTTGACTAGCAGATATCAAAGTGATCCAGGAATGGAACACTGGACAGCGGTCAAGAATATCCTGAAGTACTTGAAAAGAACTAAGGATATGTTTCTTTGTTATGAAGGTGACCAAGAGCTCGTTGTAACAAGTTACACCGATGCAAGTTGGAACACTGATCCTGATGACTCTAAGTCACAATCTGGGTACGTGTTTATATTGAATGGTGCTGCAGTAAGCTGGGCAAGCTCGAAGCAGTGCACGGTGGCGAAGTCTTCAACAGAATCGGAGTACATAGCGGCTTCAGAGGCTTCATCAAGCGGTATGGATGAAGAGGTTCATTGTAGAGCTCGGTGTGGTTCCTAGTGCATTGGACCCATTAATCATTTACTGTGATAACATGGGTGCCATCGCCAATGCACAAGAGCCAAGGTCACACAAGAGGCTGAAGCATATCAAGCTGCGTTACCACTCGATTGAGTACATCGAAGATGGAGAAGTAAAGATTTGCAAAGTACACACTGATCTGAATGTAGCAGATCCGTTGACTAAAGCTCTCCCTAGGGCAAAGCATGACCAACACCAGAATGCCATGGGTGTTAGGTATATTACAATGTAATCTAGATTATTGACTCTAGTGCAAGTGGGAGACTGAAGGAGATATGCCCTAGAGGCAATAATAAAGTGGTTATTATTTATATCTTTATGTTTATGATAAATGTTTATATATCATGCTAGAATTGTATTAACCGAAACATTAGTACATGTGTGATATGTAGACAAACAAGAAGTCCCTAGTATGCCTCTTAAACTAGCTTGTTGATTAATAGATGATTAGTTTCATAATCATGAACATTGGATGTTATTAATAACAAGGTTATATCATTGTGTGAATGATGTAATGGACACACCCAATTAAGCGTAGCATAAGATCTCGTCATTAAGTTATTTGCTATAAGCTTTTGATACATAGTTACCTAGTCCTTATGACCATGAGATCATGTAAATCACTTATACCGGAAAGGTACTTTGATTACACCAAACACCACTGCGTAAATGGGTGGCTATAAAGGTGGGATTAAGTATCCGGAAAGTATGAGTTGAGGCATATGGATCAACAGTGGGATTTGTCCATCCCGATGACGGATAGATATACTCTGGGCCCTCTCGGTGGAATGTCGTCTAATGTCTTGCAAGCATATGAATGAGTTCATAAGAGACCACATACCACGGTACGAGTAAAGAGTACTTGTCAGGAGACGAGGTTGAACAAGGTATAGAGTGATACCGAAGATCAAACCTCGGACAAGTAAAATATCGCGAGACAAAGGGAATTGGTAATATATGTGTATGGTTCATTCGATCACTAAAGTCATCGTTGAATATGTGGGAGCCATTATGGATCTCCAGATCCCGCTATTGGTTATTGGTCGGAGTGAGTACTCAACCATGTCCGCATAGTTCTCGAACCGTAGGGTGACACACTTAAAGTTGGATGTTGAAATGGTAGCACTTGAATTATGGAATGGAGTTCGAATATTTGGAGTCCCGGATGAGATCCCGGACATCACGAGGAGTTCCGGAATGGTCCGGAGAATAAGATTCATATATAGGATGTCATTTTATGTGAAATAAAATGTCGCGGAAGGTTCTATGGAAGGTTCTAGAAGGTTCTAGAAAAGTCCGGAAGAAACCACCAAGGAAGGTGGAGTCCACAAGGGACTCCACCTCCATGGCCGGCCAGCCCTAGGGGTGGAGTCCCAAGTGGACTCCACCATAGGGCCGGCCACCCCCCACATGGGAGGTGGGAATCCCACCTTTGGGTGGGAGTCCTAGTTGGGCTAGGTTTCCCCTCCTATGGAAGGTTTTGGTTTCGGGTCTTATTCGAAGACTTGGACACCAACACTTGGGATCCACCTATATAATGAGGGGCCAAGGGAGGGGGCCGGCCACCCCAAGACCATAGCTTGGCCGCCCCCTTGAGTGGCCGGCCACCCCCTCCCAAACCCTAGCTTTGCTCCTCCACTTCGTAGCTTAGCGAAGCTCCGCCGGACTTCTACACCGCCACCGACACCACGCCGTCGTGTTGTCGGATTCAAGAGGAGCTACTACTTCCGCTGCCCGCTGGAACGGGGAGGTGGACGTCGTCTTCATCAACAACCGAACGTGTGACCGAGTACGGAGGTGCTGCCCGTTCGTGGCGATCGTGATCAAGATCTTCTACGCGCTTTGCAAGCGGCAAGTGATCGTCTACCGCAGCAACAAGAGCCTCCTCTTGTAGGCTTTGGAATCTCTTCAAGGGTGAGACTCGATATCCCCTCGTTGCTACCGTCTTCTAGATTGCATCTTGGCTTGGATTGCGTGTTCGCGGTAGGAAAATTTTTGTTTTCTATGCAACGTTATCCTACACATTTTGCTACAAGCTTTAAGATACATAGTAACCTAATTCTTCGATCATGAGATCATGTTAATCACCTGCACCAGATTGATGCTTTGATGGCACCAAACACTACTTCGTATATGGGTGGTAATAAAGGTGGCATTAAGTATTCGGAAAGTATAGGTTGAAGCACGTGGATCAATAGTGGGATTTGTCCATCCAAATGATGGATAGATATACTCTGAACCCTCTCGGTGAAATGTCATCCAATTAGCTTGCAAGCATGTGACTGGCTCACAAGGGATGTCATATGACAGTACGAGTAAAGAGGTACTTATCGGTAATGAGGTTGAACTAGTATAGAGATACCGACGATCGAACCTTGGATAAGTAAAGTATCGCGCAACAAAAAGAATCGGTATCGTATGTTAAAGGTTCTTTCAATCACGAAGTGTTGAATATGCGGGAGCCATTATGGATCTCTAGGTCCCACTATTGGTTATTTATTAAAGAAGTGTCTCGATCATGTCTGCATAGTTCACGAACCGTAGGGTGACACACTTAAAGTTCGATGTTGTTTTAAGTAGATATGAAATATTGAATGGTGACTGAATATTGTTCGAAGTCTCGGATCAGATCCATGACATCACGAGGAGTTCTGGAATGGTTCGGAGAATAAGATTCATATATAGGAAGTCATTTTCCGGGGTTCGGAAAAAGTTCGGTGTTTTGACCGGAGCTTCTAGAAGGTTCTAGAAATATTGGAAGGGTTTGAAATATTATGGAAGGTTTCGGAAGTGTCCCGAATGACCTGGGATGTCTACGGAAGTCCGGAGGGTTCTATAATAGGTCTATCCACGTTTTCCTTAAGGGTTAAGAAGTTTTCCTTAAAGGCAAATTCGGATTTGGCAAAAGAGTCCTAGTTCTAGTAGGTTTCGGCTCACAGAAACCTACCGGAACTTTCCCAAACTTTGGGGGAAGGTCTTGGACGACCCAAGGACCTTTCCCACCTATAAAAGGAGGGCAAGGGGTGCCTTGATACGTCTCAAACGTATCTATACTTTTTGATGCTCCATGCTTGTTTTACACCAATTGCTATATGTTTTGTTTACACTTCGTGGCACTTTTATGCATTTTCCGGCACTAACCTATTGACAAGATGCCACAGTGTCAGTTCCCTGTTTTCTGCTATTTGTATTTCAGAAAATTTGTACAGGAAATATTCTCGGAATTGGACGAAACAAAAGTTAAAGTTCCTATTTTTTCGGAGCGAAGACGGAGTCCAGAGAAGAGACGGAGGAGGGCCACAGGATGGCCACACCTACCTGTTGTGGGAATACTTTATGGGTATATCAACGACGTGGCCTAGATCCGGCAAGCCCAGGTGGCCCACAGATGGTGATGGTGGCATATGGTCCATCGGGCGGCCCAGTTGCTGTAGATCAAGATGGATGAAGTCCAGCCCAGGAGCAGGAGCCGGATCTCAACCGACCTATGAAGATAGTCGAATCCGTGAAGGCCCATGAAGTATCCGGATCCAATACGGCGCGTAAGGAAAGGTGTATCCTTGACGTGCACATCAATGTAATATTCCGTAGATAGGCATCTTGTATTCCGGCTAGGAATCTCCGTGCCGCCTTTATAAGCCGGATCCCGGGAGCCCTAGAGGCACAATTACAACTCATTGTAACAATGCGAAAGCGCCCAGATAATTCCAGACAAGCAGTAGTAGGCCCTGTCATCGAGTAGGTGTTCCAAAGCTGGGTAAAACGCGTACCACCGTCCCGAGGACTCTCCGCCCAATGGCCCCTACTTCTTCTTCCCTCCATGAGGATCCCTCCTCTGGAGTACCGTCGAATAGGCAACGCAGTTGGCGCCCACCATGGGGCCAGCGGCTCGGTGCCGGAACCGGGAGGGTTCCGCCATGGGAAGCTACGACGAATCCATCGATGTGGGGCGTGTTCTTTACGCCGGGAACTTTCCGATCGTCCCTCTGGATGAGTGCTGGATTCCGGCTAAACCGACCCCATCAAGCTCTCCATCATCCCAATCGGCGGCATTCACATCTTCATCGGCGAGACCGTCGATTCCGACGGAAACGCACTGGTAAGTCACGCTGACGCGACCGCCGCTGAGCAGGACGCAGTCGCGAAGATCCGATCTGAGATGCAGGAACTTCCTAAGGAAGATTCCGCCTTAGATCTGGAAATTTCAAATCCCACCCAATCCGCCCCTGAGCAGGAAATTACGGTGGAAGACCAATGCAGATCCGCCTGGGTCTCCAGTGTTAGAGAAGCAAGGTTCCACTTCGTGCACTTACTCACACATCCGCAGAACCGCCCTTCCTCCGGAAGCTGCCGGACCCATGCAGGTTGAGGCTACCGGAGACAGCGATGCCCCAGATAAGTAAGAGGCTGTCGGAAACGGCGAAGCTCCGGATCAGCAAGAGGACGCCGGAGACAAAGAAGAATCAATCCTGGGCAATCTAAGCCCAAACTCTGATGATGCTACCACCATGGACACGGAAGAGTATAATCGCCTTACGAAGGAGCTGGAAGATCAGGAGGAAGCTGAAGCAGAATCCGCCCCGCCTAAACAGGTCCTCGCGACCATAACTGGGCTGGAGCAAGGTGATACGTCTCCAACGTATCTATAATTTCTTATGTTCCATGCTAGTTTTATGACAATACCTACATGTTTTATTCACACTTTATAATGTTTTTATGCATTTTACGGGACTAACCTATTAACAAGATGCCACACAGTTCCTGTTTTCTGCTGTTTTTGATTTCAGAAAAGCTAGTTTACAAATATTCTCGGAATTGACGAAACAAAAGCCCACGGCCCTATTTTCCACGGAGTGTTCCAGGAAGACCGAATAAGAGTCGAGGAAGGCCAGCAGGGGGCCCACACCATAGGGCGGCACGGGGGGCCCCACTGCCGCGCCGACGTATGGGGAGGGAGCCCCCTGGCTCCCCCGACTCTGCCCCTTCGCCTATTTAATCCTTCGTTCCCGAAAACCTAGCAGAGAGCCAAAATACCAGAACAGTTTCGAGACACGCCGCCGTCAACCCTAACTCGGGGGTTCAGAAGATCTCCTCCGGCACCCTGCCGGGGAATCATCGGAGGGCTCTACATCACCATGCCCACCTCCGGACTGATGCGTGAGTAGTTCATCCTTTGACTATGGGTCCATAGCAGTAGCTAGATGGTTGTCTTCTCCTCTTGTGCTATCATGTTTAGATCTTGTGAGCTGCCTATCATGATCAAGATCATCTATTTGTAATGCTACATGTTGTGTTTGTTGGGATCCGATGAATATGGAATACTATGTCAAGTTGATTATTGATCTATCATATATGTTATTTATGATTTTGCATGCTCTCCGTTGCTAGTAGAGGCTCTGGCCAAGTTGATACTTGTAACTCCAAGAGGGGGTATTTATGCTAGATAGTGGGTTCATGTCTCCATTGAATCGGGGAGTGACAGCAACCCCTAAGGTTGTGGATGTGCTGTTACCACTAGGGATAAAACATCAATGCTTTGTCTAAGAATATTTGTATTGTTTACATTACGCACAATACTTAATGCAATTGTCTGTTGTTTGCAACTTAATACTAGAAGGAGTGCGGATGCTAACCCGAAGCTGGACTTTTTAGGCATAGATGCATGCTGGATGGCGGTCTATGTTCTTTGTCGTAATGCCCTAAGTAAATCTCATAGTAGTCATCATGATATATGTGCATTGTTATGCCCTCTCTATTTGTCAATTGCCCAACTGTAATTTGTTTACCCAACATGTTATTTATCTTATTGGAGAGACACCACTAGTGAACTATGGACCCCGGTCCATTCTTTTACATCTGAAATACAACCTACTGCAATCATTGTTCTCTTTTGTTTTTGCAAGCAAACATCATCTTCCACACCATACGTTTAATCCTTTGTTTTCAGCAAGCCGGTGAGATTGACAACCTCTGTTAAGTTGGGGCAAAGTAGTTTGATTGTGTTGTGCAGGTTCCACGTTGGCACCGGAATCCCTGTTGCGCCGCACTACACTCCTTCACCAACAACCTTCACGTGGTCTTCATCTCCTACTGGTTCAATAACCTTGGTTACTGAGGGAAAACTCGTTGATGTACTCATCATACCTTCGTCTTGGGGTTCCCAACGGACGTGTGCTTTTCGTCACAAGCGCTACTTTTCTGCCGTTCTGGGGAGATCAAGACACGCTGCAAGGGAGTCTCTCACACTCAATCTCTTTACTTTGTTTATTGTCTTGCTTTATTTTATTTTCTGTCTTGTTTGCTTTCTTTATATCAAAAATACAAAAAAATTAGTTACTCGCATTTAATTTATTTAATTCGGTTTTGCTTTATTATTGCTAAAATGAGTACTCCTGAGAACACTAAGTTGTGTGACTTCACTATCACAAATAATAATGATTTCATATGCACTCCTATTGCTCCACCTGCTACTACAGAAGAATTTTATGAAATTAAACCTGCTTTACTAAATCTTGTTATGAGAGAGCATTTTCTGGTGTTAGTACTGATGATGCTGCTGCCCATCTTAATAATTTTGTTGAACTTTGTGAAATGCAAAAGTATAAGGATATAGATGGGGATATTATAAAACTGAAATTGTTTCCTTTCTCCTTGAGAGGAAGAGCTAAAGATTGGTTGCTATCTTTTCCTAAAAATAGTATTAGTTCATGGACTAAATGTAAAGATGCTTTCATTGGAAAATATTATCCTCCTGCTAAAATTATATCTTTGAGAAGTAGCATTATGAATTTTAAGCAATTGGATAATGAACATGTTGCCCAAGCATGGGAGAGAATGAAATCTTTGGTAAAGAATTTCCCTACCCATGGACTAACTACTTGGATGATCATCCAAACCTTTTATGCAGGATTAAATTTTTCTTCAAGGAACCTATTGGATTCAGCTGCTGGAGGTACTTTTATGTCCATCACTTTGGGTGCTGCAACAAAGCTTCTTGATGATATGATGATCAACTACTCTGAATGGCACACTGAAAGGACTCCACAAGGTAAGAAGGTAAATTCTGTTGAAGAAACCTCTTCCTTGAGTGATAAGATTGATGTTATTATGTCTATGCTTGTTAATGGTAAATCTCATGTTGATCCTAATAATGTTCCTTTAGCTTCATTGGTTGCTCAAGAAGAGCATGTTGATGTGAACTTCATTAAAAATAATAATTTCAACAACAATGCTTATAGGAATAATTTTGGTAACAACAACTATAGGCCATATCCTTCTAATAGTGGTAATGGTTATGGTAATTCTTACAACAATAGTAGGAGTGTACCCTCTGATCTTGAAGTCATGCTTAAAGAATTTATTAGTACACAAACTGCTTTTAACAAATCTGTTGAGGAAAAGTTTGGTAAAATTGATGTTCTTGCTTCTAAGGTTGATAGTCTTGCTCTTGATGTTGATCTTTTGAAACTGAAAGTTATGCCTAATGAAGTTAAAGATACTAAGTCATTTGCTACAGCAAATGCTATCCAAGTTCGAATTGATGACAATATTAGAATGATGGCTGAATTGCATGCTAGGTGGGAAAGAGAAGAAAAACTTGCTAAAGAGAATAATATAGCTAGAGTTTGGACTATTACCACCACTAGTAATGTTGATGCTTCACATGTTGCTAAACCTCCTACTATCAATGGTAAAATAATTGGTGTTGGCAATGTTTCTACTTCTACTACAAAGCGTGCAAAATTGCCTGAAACTGCTGAAACTGTTTGTGATAAAAGTGCTGAAATTTTTCAAAGTGTTGGGGACAATGGTCCCATTGCTTTAGATCATGATGGTTTTGATTTTGATAATTGTCATATTTCTGAAGTTATTAAGTTCTTACAAAAACTTGCTAGAAGTCCTAATGCTAGTGCTATAAACTTGGCCTTTACAAAACATATTACAAATGCTCTCATTAAAGCTAGGGAAGAGGAATTAAAACTTGAAGCTTCTATCCCTAGGAAGTTGGAAGATGGTTGGGAGCCCATCATTAAAATGAAGGTCAATGATTTTGATTGTAATGCTTTATGTGATCTTGGTGCAAGTATTTCTGTTATGCCTAAGAAACTTCATGATATGCTTGACTTGCCACCTTTGGAATGTTGTTATTTGGATGTTAATCTTGCTGATAATTCTATAAAGAAACCTTTGGGGAGAATTGATAATGTTCACATTACGGTTAACAATAACCTTGTCCCCGTTGATTTTGTTGTTTTGGATATTGAATGCAATGCATCTTGTCCTATTGTTTTGGGAAGACCCTTTCTTCGAACCGTTGGTGCTATTATTGATATGAAAGAAGGAAATATTAAATATCAATTCCCTCTTAAGAAAGGTATGGAACACTTCCCTAGAAAGAGAATGAAGATGCCTTTTGATTCTATTATTAGAACAAATTATGATGTTGATGCTTCTTCTCTTGATGTTACTTGATTTTCACTTTCTGCGCCTAGCTGAAAGGCGTTAAAGAAAAGCGCTTATGGGAGACAACCCATTATTTTATTTCTGAAATTTTTGTTTTATATTTGAGTCAAGGTGCTTGTTACTACTGTAGCAATACCTTTGTATCTTTATTTTCTTGCATTGTTGTGCCAAGTAAAGTCTTTGATAGAAAGTTGATACTAGATTTGGATTTCTGCGCAGAAACAGATTTTTAGCTGTCACGAATTTGAGCTTTTCTCTCTGTAGAAAACTCGTAAAATCCTGAAAAAATTCATGCGTAATCCTCAGATATGTACGCAACTTTCGTTCAACTGGAGCTTTTCCATATGAGCATGTTAAGTGCCTCGAAAAAAGTCGTCTTTACGGACTGTTCTGTTTTGACAGATTCTGCCTTTTATTTGGCATTGCCTCTTTTACTGTGTTTGAATGGATTTCTTTGCTCCATTAAATTTCAGTAGCCTTGGGTAATGTCCAGAAGTGTTGGGAATGATTGTGTCCTTCCGAACATGTGAATTTTTGATTATGCACTAACCCTCTAATGAGATTGCTTTGAGTTTGGTGTGAAGGAAGTTTTCAAGGATCAAGAGAGGAGGATGATATAATATGATCAAGAAGAGTGAAAAGTCTAAGCTTGGGGATGCCCCGTGGTTCATCCCTGCATATTTCAAGAATACTCAAGCGTCTAAGCTTGGGGATGCCCAAGGCATCCCCTTCTTCATCAAACTTATCAGGTCACCTCTAGTGAAACTATATTTTAATTCCGTCACATCTTATGTGCTTTACTTGGAGCGTCCGTGTGCTTTTATTTTCGTTTGTTATTTTAAGTTTTCTTAATAAATCGGATCCTAACATGCTTGTGTGGGAGAGAGACACGCTCCGCTTTTTCATTTGAACACTTGTGTTCTTCGTTTTATTTTTCATGTTCATGGCGAAAGCTGAAAGCCGCAACACTTATTGATATTTGGTTGGAAACAGAAAATGCTTCATGTGGTAATTGGTATATTGTCTTTAATAATTTGATACTTGGCAATTGTTTTGAGCTCTCAAGTAGATCATTTTTAAGCTCTTGCATCATGTAGTTTAAATCTATTAGTGGAGAACTACCGTAGAGCTTGTTGAAATTTGGTTTGCATGATTGGTCTCTCTAAGGTCTAGATAATTTCTGGTAAAAGTGTTTGAGCAACAAGGAAGACAGTGTAGAGTCATATAATGCTTGCAATATGTTCTTATGTAAGTTTTGCTGTACCGGTTTATACTTGTGTTTGCTTCAAACAACCTTGCTAGCCAAAGCCTTGTACTGAGAGGGAATACTTCTCATGCATCCAAAACCTTGAGCCAAAACTTATGCCATATGTGTCCACCATAACTACCTACTATGTGGTATTTTTCTGCCATTCCAAGTAAATACTTCATGTGCTACCTTTAAACAATTCAAAACTTTTGTGTCAATGTTTTACAGCTCATGAGGAAGTATGTGGTGTTTTATCTTTCAATCTTGTTGGGCAGATTTTCACCAATGGACTAGTGGCATATGCATACGCTTATCCAATAATTTTGCAAAAAGAGCTGGCAACGGGGTGCCCAGCCCCAATTAATTAACTTTCATTAATAATTCTCTTCACATGTTTGCCCTGATTTAGTAAGCAACTTAATTTTGCAATAGACACTCCTCCATGGTATGTGAAATGTTGGAAGGCACCCGAGGATTCGGTTAGCCATGGTTTGTGAAAGCAAAAGGTTGGGAGGAGTGTCATCTATAAATAAAACTAAAATACATGTGTAAACAAAAGAGAAGAGGGATGATCTACCTTGCTGGTAGAGATAACGTCCTTCATGGGAGCCGCTCTTTGAAAGTCTGTTTGACAAGGGGGTTAGAATGCCCACTACCATTCGTTGACAACAACAAACACCTCTCAAAACTTTATTTTTATGCTCTATATATGATTTCAAAACTTGAAAAGCTCTATCACATGATTTAATCCCTGCTTCCCTCTGCGAAGGGCCTTTCTTTTACTTTATGAGTCAGTTTACCTACTTCTTTCTATCTTAGAAGCAAACACTTGTGTCAACTGTGTGCACTGTTTCTTACATGCTTACTTATTGCACTTATTATATTACTTTGTGTTGACAATTATCCATGAGATATGCATGTTTAAAGTTGAAAGCAATTGCTGAAACTTAAATCTTCCTTTGTGTTGCTTCAAAACCTCTTATTAAGAATCTATTGCTTTATGAGTTAACTCTTATGCAAGACTTTTTGATGCTTGTCTTGAAAGTACTATTCATGAATTTTTTTTGCTATATGATTCAGTTGTTTAGTCATTATATTTTTGTTAGCAAACTATAAACCATTGCTTTGAGTCACTTCATTCATCTCATATGCTTTACAATAGTATTGATCAAGATTATGTTGGTAGCATGTCACTTCAGAAATTATTCTTTTTATCGTTTACCTACTCGAGGCGAGTAGGAACTAAGCTTGGGGATGCTTGATACGTCTCCAACGTATCTATAATTTCTTATGTTCCATGCTAGTTTTATGACAATACCTACATGTTTTATTCACACTTTATAATGTTTTTATGCATTTTCCGGGACTAACCTATTAACAAGATGCCACAGTGCCAGTTCCTGTTTTCTGCTGTTTTTGATTTCAGAAAAGCTAGTTTACAAATATTCTCGGAATTGGACGAAACAAAAGCCCACGACCCTATTTTCCACGGAGTGTTCCAGAAGACCGAAGAAGAGTCGAGGAAGGCCAGCAGGGGGCCCACACCATAGGGCGGTGCGGGGGGCCCCATGATACGTCTCCGACGTATCGATAATTTCTTATGTTCCATGCCACATTATTGATGATATCTACATGTTTTATGCATATTTATGTCATATTTATGCATTTTCCGGCACTAACCTATTAACGAGATGCCGAAGAGCCAGTTGTTGTTTTCTGCTGTTTTTGGTTTCAGAAATCCTAGTAAAGAAATATTCTCGGAATTGGACGAAATCAACGCCTAGGGGCCTATTTTTCCACGAAGCTTCCAGAAGACCGAGGGGGAAGGAAGTGGGGCCACGAGGCGCCGCCACAACAGGGCGGCCCAGGTCTTGGCCGCGCGGCCCTGGTGTGTGGGGCCCTCGTGTGGCCCCGCGTTGCCCTTCCGCCTACTTAAAGCCTTCGTCGCGAAACCCCCGGTGCGAGAGCCACGATACGGAAAACCTTACCGAGACGCGCCGCCGCCAATCCCATCTCGGGGGATTCGGAGATCGCCCGGCACCCTGCCGGAGAGGGGAATCATCTCCCGGAGGACTCTTCACCGCCATGGTCGCCTCCGGAGTGATGAGTGAGTAGTTCACCCTGGACTATGGGTCCATAGCAGTAGCTAGATGGTCGTCTTCTCCTTATGTGCTTCATTGTCGGATCTTGTGAGCTGCCTAACATGATCAAGATCATCTATCTGTAATTCTATATGTTGTGTTTGTCGGGATCCGATGGATAGAGAATACTATGTTATGTTGATTATCAATCTATTACCTATGTGTTGTTTATGATCTTGCATGCTCTCCGTTATTAGTAGAGGCTCTGGCCAAGTTTTTACTCTTAAATCCAAGAGGGAGTATTTATGCTCGATAGTGGGTTCATGCCTCCATTAAATCTGGGACAGTGACAGAAAGTTCTAAGGTTGTGGATGTGTTGTTGCCACTAGGGATAAAACATTGATGCTATGTCCGAGGATGTAGTTATTGATTACATTACGCACCATACTTAATGCAATTGTCTATTGTTTGCAACTTAATACTGGAAGGGGTTCGGATGATAACCTGAAGGTGGACTTTTAGGCATAGATGCATGCTGGATAGCGGTCTATGTACTTTGTCGTAATGCCCAATTAAATCTCACTATACTTATCATATCATGTATGTGCATTGTCATGCTCTCTCTATTTGTCAATTGCCCGACTGTAATTTGTTCACCCAACATGTTATTTATCTTATGGGAGAGACACCTCTAGTGAACTGTGGACCCGGTCCATTCTTTTACATCGAATACAATCTACTGCAATACTTGTTTACTGTTTTCTGCAAACAATCATCATCCACACTATACATCTAATCCTTTGTTACAGCAAGCCGGTGAGATTGACAACCTCACTGTTTCGTTGGGGCAAAGTACTTTGGTTGTGTTGTGCAGGTTCCACGTTGGCGCGGAATCCCTGGTGTTGCGCCGCACTACATCCCGCCACCAACAACCTTCAACGTGCTTCTTGGCTCCTCCTGGTTCGATAAACCTTGGTTTCTTTCTGAGGGAAAACTTGCTACTGTGCGCATCACACCTTCCTCTTGGGGTTCCCAACGGACGTGTGTTGTACACGCCATCAAGCATTTTTTCTGGCGCCGTTGCCGGGGAGATCAAGACACGCTGCAAGGGGAGTCTCCACTTCCAATCTCTTTACTTTGTTTTTGTCTTGCTTTACTTTATTTACTACTTTGTTTGCTGCATTATATCAAAACACAAAAAAAATTAGTTGCTAGCTTTACTTTATTTACTGTCTTGTTCTCTATATTAAAAACACAAAAAAATTAGTTACTTGCATTTACTTTATTTAGTTTGCTTTATTTACTACTGTTAAAATGAATACTCCTGAGAACACTAAGTTGAGTGATTTCACTAGTTAGGCTTAATGGAAAACAACAAAAATATTAGAGATCTTTATAGTATTTATCTTGAACTAGGACATGATGTGTTTGAAGAGAGAATTAAAAAACCCATGGAACTTTATATGCATGCTAATGGGAATGTTATTAGTATGAATGCTTTGAACACCATTGTTGCTAATGCTATGGAAAATTCTAAGCTTGGGGAAGCTGGCTTTGATGAGCATGATATTTTTAGTCCTCCGGGTATTGAGGAGAAAGTTTATGTTGATTATGATATGCCTCCCATATATGATGATTATAATGATAGTGGTCTTTTGGTGCCGCCTACTATGGAGAGTAAATTTTATTATGATTATACTATGCCTCCTACACTTGATGAGAATAATAATGATAGCTACTTTGTTGAATTTGCTCCCACTACAACTAATAAAATTGATTATGCTTATGTGGAGAGTAACAATTTTATGCATGTAGCTCATGATAAGAATGTTTCATTTGATAGTTATATTGTTGAGTTTGTTCATGATGCTACTGAAAATCTTTATGAGAGAGGGAAACATGGTTATATGCATCTTAATAATATTAAGTTTTCCCTCTTTGTGTTGAAAATCTTGAAGTTACACTTGTTTTATCTTTCTATGCTTGTTGCATTATGCTTACATGACTTGTTTATTTACAAGATTCCTTTTCATAGGAAGTGGGTTAGACTTAAAAGTGTTTCTAATTTGCTTCTTGATGCTCTCTTTTGCTTCAACTCTTATTTCTTGGGAGTGCATCATTAAAATTGCTGAGCCCATCTTAATGGCTATAAAGAAAGAACTTCTTGGGAGATAACCCATGTGTTTATTTTGCTACTATTTTGTTGAGTCTTGGAAGTTGTTACTACTGTAGCAACCTCTCCTTATCTTTATTTTATTGCATTGTTGTGCCAAGTAAAGTCTTTGATAGTAAAGTCAATACTAGATTTGGATTATTGCGCAGAAACAGATTTCTTGCTGTCACGAATTTGGGTATGGTTCTCTGTAGGTAACTCAGAAAAATCTGCCAATTTACGTGCGTGATCCTCAGATATGTACGCAACTTTCATTCAATTTGGGCATTTTAATCTGAGCAAGTCTGGTGCCACTTTAAAATTCGTCTTTACGAACTGTTCTGTTTTGACAGATTCTGCCTTTTATTTTCTGTTTCAATCATAATAACTTGTGTAGTAAGTTAGCACCACTTCAATAATAAATGGTTAAAAGTTGACAACCGTGTGAGTGCCTTTGTAAGTACCTCTTTGCGAAGGGGGAACACATCGGCTGTGTTATGTTTGCAGAGTATAGAACTGTTAGTTTATGCGCTCTCTCATCTTCTCTGATTAGACGAATGTTGTAGAGTGTCTCTATAGGTTTTTAGTGCTTGCGCGCTGCCGCTTAACCCCACCATATTGCCTATGACGTTCCTCTTGCGTCCTCTAAGTCCCCTGCGTGCCTCAAGTACAAAGGACGACTGGTTGACGAATGCTTATACGTCTTGAAGTCTTGTTAAGTACGAACCCGTACTTATTGCTGCTTCTACGGGATATAACCGGGCAGGTATGAAGATATGTTCGATGAAGACGACGCTAGCAAGGTTACCCTTCCGGCTTGGCCTGGGCAGGGTTATGGACGCCATTGGTTATCTTCAGGACTCTTAGTCCAATTTGTATCTTGTCCGTACTCGGACGTATTTGATCTTCTGTATGATTCGGATCTTTGTATTGTATATTTGTATCTTGACTCGTTGGAGTTGTTGTTGTAATATATGTTTCTTGTGGGCTCTATTGTAATCCTGTTGTAATGTTACCGCTCGTGTTAATTCCTCTGGCATCACGTGTGTGATTCGTCGCGCACGTCGTGTCGGAGGGCGTCTCTGGATCGATATCGTGCGGATTTCGGCGGGATCGCTGGAATCCTCATGGTACCGGTTCCGGGGCGTCACAAGTTGGTATCAGAGCATCAGGTTGACGGTACCCCACTAGTCCAGCCTGTAGGATAACCTTGCCAACGGACGTTGTGTCTAGTGTCAAAACTATTTTCTAAAATTCGTTGGATAGATCTGATTAGCTCTGTTTTTCTCCTTATCTATATTCTTTCTCCTCTTACCTTTGCGAGTTTTGAGTCTTCTCTCTTATCTGCTTCTCTGAGTCTTAGGTTCCGACGTGGGTTGGACGATCTATGCCTTCACCTATTAGGACCGATCTACGAAGATTTCTGACAGAAGAACATCACCGGCGGCTAACCTTCGTCTTCTCCATTGATGTCATCTATGCCTCTCTGATCTTTCTACAATTCTTTGTTCTTTGGCTCCGTCGAATCTTCGCTGACAATGCTTGTCGATATCGTCAATCAGAATTCTGGGAGTTGGTTACACGATTCTCCTATTTATGTTCAGGGTTAATAGTTCGGGTGCGGGATGGATTGGCCCCCATACCGACTACTCTTACTATTCACCCTTGTTACCTGAATTGGTGGATCCGTGTGACTGTTACTCCTTCCTTTGTTTCTCCGGAGTCATCATCGTCATCGGAACAACGACTTCTTGTTGGTGGTGTCGACCGCCCAAGCAAGACTTCTTGTTAGTGTTGTCGCCGATCTACGTGGAGCAAGAATTCTTGTTAGTGGTGTCGAGAAGATCAACACTTCGCCAGAAGAAGGTTCCACCTCGAGGTCGGGTGATTGTCAACATGGTACAAGAAGACTCGATAGTTTAACCAACTCCCCCTTGGCTTGACGTGGAACCTCGGGGCGAGGTTCCTTGTTAGTGGTGTCGATTGTAACGGCCCCGGGTAGAACCCCTATTAGATTTGTTTGTGCCTTCCTTTTATGCATCATCATGCATCATGCATCCTATCATTCACAAGATTTTATTAAATAAAAATTATTTCTCCAATAAAAACTATTTGTGTTTCCTCTCATATGGTTTTATAATAAACCTCCTCTCTATTTCTTTTAACAAAACCCTAACAATCAAAACTATATTAACAAATAAAACTATTTCAAATGTTTCACAGTTTTAAAAATGGTTTGGCTTTGTTTGGGTTTGTTTTCAAATACCAAAGCAGTTTTGAAAATAAGAGAGAAAAGAAAAGGATTTTCAAAATAAAACCCTCCCCTCACCCCCTGGGCCCTCTCTCTCCTTCGGCCCAAATTTTCCCCTCTCCCGGCCCATTTTCTTTTCCCCCTTGGCCCAAACTCTTTTCCCCGTACCCCTTCGGAGAAAAAGTCTCCTCGTTGTCGTCTTCCCCGGGGAGCGAGCACGAGGATGGCGTGATCCTCCGTGGTCCTCCCCTCCACCACGCTGCTCCCTGCTCCCCTCCTTAAAGCCGCACCACGGGGCCGCAGAAACCCTAGCCCTCCCCTTATCTCCTCCCACCTTGCGCCGCCATCTCTCCTGCTTCCCTTTCTTTTTCTCTGTGAACTCCACCGAGAGCGCCGCCGCCACTGTTGCTCGCTGATACGTCTCCGACGTATCGATAATTTCTTATGTTCCATGCCACATTATTGATGTTATCTACATGTTTTATGCACACTTTATGTCATATTCGTGCATTTTCTGGAACTAACCTATTAACAAGATGCCGAAGTGCCAGTTCCTGTTTTCTGCTGTTTTTGGTTTCAGAAATCCTAGTAACGAAATATTCTCGGAATCGGACGAAATCAACGCCCAGGTTCCTATTTTTCCGGAACCATGAACACCCGAGATCCGCCAGAGGGGAGCCCGGGGCCCCACACCCACCTGGCGGCGGGGGGCCGCGCCGCCCTATGGTGTGGGCCCCCGTGCCCTCTGCGCCGCCTCTTCGCCTATATAAAGCCCCTGGATCGAAAACACGATACGTTCGGCGAAAACCACGAAACCTTCCGGAGCCGCCGCCATCGTGACGCCAAGATCTGGGGGACAGGAGTCTCTGTTCCGGCACGCTGCCGGAACGGGGAAGTGCCCCCGGAAGGCTCCTCCATCGACACCGCTGCCATCTCCACCGCCGTCTTCACCGCCATCTTCACCGCCATCGCTGCTTCCATGATGAGGAGGGAGTAATCCACCTCCGAGGCTGAGGGCTCCGCTGTAGCTATGTGGTTCATCTCTCTCCCATGTACCTCAATACAATAATCTCATGAGCTGCTTTACATGATTGAGATCCATATGAGTTTGTATCACAATTTATCTATGTGCTACTCTAGCAAAGTTATTAAAGTAGTTCTATTCCTCCTGCACGTGTGTAAAGGTGACAGTGTGTGCACCGTGTTAGTACTTGGTTTATGCTATGATCATGATCTCTTGTAGATTGCGAAGTTAACTATTGCTATGATAATATTGATGTGATCTATTCCTCCTACATATGCATGAAGGTGACAGTGTGCATGCTATGCTAGTACTTGGTTTAGTCTTTTGATCTATCTTACACTAAAGGTTACTAAAATATGAGCATTATTGTGGAGCTTGTTAACTCCGGCATTGAGGGTTCGTGTAATCCTACGCAATGTGTTCATCATCCAACAAAAGTGTAGAGTATGCATTTATCTATTCTGTTATGTGATCAATGTTGAGAGTGTCCACTAGTGAAAGTGTAATCCCTAGGCCTTGTTCCTAAATACTGCTATCGCTGCTTGTTTCTGTTTTACTGCGTTACTACTGCAATACCACCACCATCAACTACACGGCAAGCTATTTTCTGGCACCGTTGCTACTGCTCATATATATTCATACCACTGTATTTCACTATCTCTTCGCCGAACTAGTGCACCTATTAGGTGTGTTGGGGACACAAGAGACTTCTTGCTTTGTGGTTGCGGGGTTGCATGAGAGGGATATCTTTGACCTCTTCCTCCCCGAGTTCGATAAACCTTGGGTGATCCACTTAAGGGAAAACTTGCTGCTGTTCTACAAACCTCTGCTCTTGGAGGCCCAACACTGTCTACAGGAAAGGAGGGGAACGTAGACATCAAGCACTTTTCTGGCGCCGTTGCCGGGGAGGAAAGGTAAAAGGCACTCATACTTCGGTTCCAGGTAAAGTACTTTTCTGGCGCCATTGTGTTTGTGCTCGAAGCTATTTCCTTTAGATCCTGCAATTGCATCTTTTTGTTTCTTGTTTACACTAGTAAGGCATAATGGACAACATCTGTGAGCTTTTTATTCTATTTCCTGAGTCAAGACATGAATGGTTTAATGCGAAAATTAAAAAACCCATGGAATCTTATTTGCATGCTAGTAGCAATGATATTAGTATGAACGCTTTGAACACCATTGTTGCTAATGCTATGGAAAATTCTAAGCTTGGGAAGCTGGTTTTGATGAGCATGATCTTTTTAGTCCCCCGGGCAATGAGGAGGAAATTTTCTTTGATGATACTTTGCCTCCTATTTATGATGATTATAATGATAGTAGTCTTTTGGTACCACCTACTATGGAGAGTAAATTTTGTTGTGATTATACTATGCCTCCAACACTTGATGAGAATAATAATGATAGCTACTTTGTTGAATTTGCTCCCACTATTACTAATAAAATTGATTATGCTTATGTGGAGAGTAATAATTTTATGCATGAGACTCATGATAAGAATGCTTTATGTGATAGTTATATTGTTGAGTTTGCTCATGTTGCTACTGAAAGTTATTATGAGAGAGGAAAATATGGTTGTAGAAATTTTCATGTTACTAAAACACCTCTCTATGTGCTGAAATTTTTGAAGCTACACTTGTTTTATCTTCCTATGCTTGTTACTTTGCTCTTCATGAACTTGTTTATTTACAAGATTCCTTTGCATAGGAAGCATGTTAGACTTAAATGTGTTTTGAATTTGCCTCTTGATGCTCTCTTTTGCTTCAAATACTATTTCTTATGAGTGCATCATTAAAACTGCTGAGCCCATCTTAATGGCTATAAAGAAAGAACTTCTTGGGAGATAACCCATGTGTTATTTTGCTACAGTACTTTGTTTTATATTTGTGTCTTGGAAGTTGTTTACTACTGTAGCAACCTCTCCTTATCTTAGTTTTGTGTTTTGTTGTGCCAAGTAAAGCCGTTGATAGAAAAGTAAGTACTAGATTTGGATTACTGCACAGTTCCAGATTTCTTTGCTGTCACGAATCTGGGTCCACCTCCCTGTAGGTAGCTCAGAAAATTAAGCCAATTTACGTGCATGATCCTCAGATATGTACGCAACTTTCATTCAATTTGGGCATTTTCATTTGAGCAAGTCTGGTGCCATTTTAAAATTCGTCAATACGAACTGTTCTGTTTTGACAGATTCTGCCTTTTATTTCGCATTGCCTCTTTTGCTATGTTGGATGAATTTCTTTGATCCACTAATGTCCAGTAGCATTATGCAATATCCAGAAGTGTTAAGAATGATTGTGTCACCTCTGAATATGTCAATTTATATTGTGCACTAACCCTCTAATGAGTTGTTTCGAGTTTGGTGTGGAGGAAGTTTTCAAGGATCAAGAGAGGAGTATGATGCAACATGATCAAGGAGAGTGAAAGCTCTAAGCTTGGGGATGCCCCGGTGGTTCACCCTGCATCAAGAAGACTCAAGCGTCTAAGCTTGGGGATGCCCAAGGCATCCCCTTCTTCATCGACAAATTATCAGGTTCCTCCCCTGAAACTATATTTTTATTCCATCACATCTTATGTGCTTTTCTTGGAGCGTCGGTTTGTTTTTGTTTTTGTTTGTGTTTGAATAAATTGGATTACATCAT
This sequence comes from Lolium multiflorum, assembly GCA_030979885.1. Lineage (NCBI taxonomy): Eukaryota > Viridiplantae > Streptophyta > Magnoliopsida > Poales > Poaceae > Lolium > Lolium multiflorum. Next base: position 160,407,088 of record CM061747.1, read on the forward strand.
GCTTGTGTGGGAGAGAGACACGCTCCGCTGGTTCGTATGAACACATGTGTTCTTAGCTCATAATATTCATGGCGAAGTTTTCTCTTCGTTAAATTGTTATATGGTTGGAATTGGAAAATGATACATGTAGTAATTGCTATAATGTCTTGGGTAATGTGATACTTGGCAATTGTTGTGCTCATGTTTAAGCTCTTGCATCATATACTTTGCACCCATTAATGAAGAAATACATAGAGCATGCTAAAATTTGGTTTGCATATTTGGTTTCTCTAGAGTCTAGATATTTTCTAGTAAGATGTTTGAACAACAAGGAAGACGATGTATAGTTTTATAATGCTTGTAATATGTCTTTTATGTGAGTTTTGCTGTACTAGTTCGTGCTTGTGTTTGCTTCAAACAACCTTGCTAGCCTAAACCTTGTATCGAGAGGGAATACTTCTCATGCATCCAAATCCTGAGCCAAACAACACTATGCCATTTGTGTCCACCATACCTACCTACTACATGGTATTTCTCCGCCATTCCAAAGTAAATTGCTTGAGTGCTACCTTTAAAATTCCATCATTCACCTTTGCAATATATAGCTCATGGGACAAATAGCTTAAAAACTATTGTGGTATTGAATATGTAATTATGCACTTTATCTCTTATTAAGTTGCTTGTTGTGCGATAACCATGTTCACTGGGGACGCCATCAACTATTCATTGTTGAATTTCATGTGAGTTGCTATGCATGTCCGTCTTGTCTGAAGTAAGAGAGATCTACCACCTTATGGTTAAGCATGCATATGTTAGAGAAGAACATTGGGCCGCTAACTAAAGCCATGCTCCATGGTGGAAGTTTCAGTTTTGGACAACAATCCTCAAATCTCAAATGAGAAAATTATTAATTGTTGTTATATGCTTATGCATAAAAGAGGAGTCCATTATCTGTTGTCTATGTTGTCCCGGTATGGATGTCTAAGTTGAAGAATAATCAATAGCGAGAAATCCAATGCGAGCTTTCTCCTTAGACCTTTGTACAGGCGGCATAGAGGTACCCCTTTGTGACACTTGGTAAAAACAATGCATTGTGATGATCCGGTAGTCCAAGCTAATTAGGACAAGGTGCGGGCACTATTAGTACACTATGCATAAGGCTTGCAACTTATAGGATATAATTTACATGATGCATATGCTTTATTACTACCGTTGACAAAATTGTTTCATGTTTTCAAAATCAAAGCTCTAGCACAAATATAGCAATCGATGCTTTTCCTCTATGAGGACCATTCTTTTACTTTCAATGTTGAGTCAGTTCACCTATTTCTCTCCACCTCAAGAAGCAAACACTTGTGTGAACTGTGCATTGATTCCTACATACTTGCTTATTGCACTTATTATGTTACTCTATGTTGACAATATCCATGAGATATACATGTTACAAGTTGAAAGCAACCGCTGAAACTTAATCTTCTTTGTGTTGCTTCAATGCCTTTACTTTGAATTATTGCTTTATGAGTTAACTCTTATGCAAGACTTATTGATGCTTGTCTTGAAGTGCTATTCATGAAAAGTCTTTGCTTTATGATTCACTTGTTTACTCATGTCATTACCATTGTTTTGATCGCTGCATTCACTACATATGCTTTACAAATAGTATGATCAAGTTTATGATGGCATGTCACTCCAGAAATTATCTGTGTTATCGTTTTACCTGCTCGGGACGAGCGAACTAAGCTTGGGGATGCTGATACGTCTCCGACGTATCGATAATTTCTTATGTTCCATGCCACATTATTGATGTTATCTACATGTTTTATGCACACTTTATGTCATATTCGTGCATTTTGGAACTAACCTATTAACAAGATGCCGAAGTGCCAGTTCCTGTTTCTGCTGTTTTTGGTTTCAGAAATCCTAGTAACGAAATATTCTCGGAATCGGACGAAATCAACGCCCGGGTTCCTATTTTCCCGAACACCCGAGATGCCGAGATCCGCGGAGCCCGGGGGCCCCACACCACACCCTGGCGCGGCCGGAGGGGGCGCGCCGCCTATGGTGTGGGCCCCGAAGCCCTCTGCGCCGCCTCTTCGCCTATATAAAGCCCCTGGATCGAAAACCACGATACGTTCGGCGAAAACCACGAAACCTTCCGAGCCGCCGCCATCGCGACGCCAAGATCGGGGACGGAGTCTCTCGTTGCACGCTGGGAACGGGAAGTGCCCGGAAGGCTCCTCCATCGACACCACCGCCTCCACCGCCGTCTTCACCGCCATCTTCACCGCCATCGCTTGCTTCCATGATGAGGAGGAGTAATCCACCTCCGAGGCTGAGGGCTCCGCTGTAGCTATGTGGTTCATCTCTCTCCCATGTACCTCAATACAATAATCTCATGAGCTGCTTTACATGATTGAGATCCATATGAGTTTGTATCACAATTTATCTATGTGCTACTCTAGCAAAGTTATTAAAGTAGTTCTATTCCTCCTGCACGTGTGTAAAGGTGACAGTGTGTGCACCGTGTTAGTACTTGGTTTATGCTATGATCATGATCTCTTGTAGATTGCGAAGTTAACTATTGCTATGATAATATTGATGTGATCTATTCCTCCTACATATGCATGAAGGTGACAGTATGCATGCTATGCTAGTACTTGGTTTAGTCTTTTGATCTATCTTACACTAAAGGTTACTAAAATATGAGCATTATTGTGGAGCTTGTTAACTCGGCATTGAGGGTTCGTGTAATCCTACGCAATGTGTTCATCATCCAACAAAAGTGTAGAGTATGCATTTATCTATTCTGTTATGTGATCAATGTTGAGAGTGTCCACTAGTGAAAGTGTAATCCCTAGGCCTTGTTCCTAAATCTATATCTGCTTGTTTACTGTTTTACTGCGTTACTACTGCTGCAATACCACCACCATCAACTACACGCCCGCAAGCTATTTTCTGGCACCGTTGCTACTGCTCATATATATTCATACCACCTGTATTTCACTATCTCTTCGCCGAACTAGTGCACCTATTAGGTGTGTTGGGGACACAAGAGACTTCTTGCTTTGTGGTTGCGGGGTTGCATGAGAGGATATCTTTGACCTCTTCCTCCCTGAGTTCGATAAACCTTGGGTGATCCACTTAAGGAAAACTTGTTTCTGTTCTACAAACCTCTGCTCTTGGAGGCCCAACACTCTACGGAAAGGAGGAACGTAGACATCACTCGCCCCGTCGACTCCGGCCATCCGAGCATCGCCTCCGCCAATCGAAGCGTATCGTCCTCTCCATCCTCATGCGAGGAATCGAACCGAAACCTCTCCAATCGCTGCGAAATCGCGATTCCGTCCTCTTGCTGCCGGCGTCTTCTTCAAAATCCGGCGCCGTTCGACCTCCCTAGCCCGTCCGAGCTCACCAGCGCATTCCTGGTGAGAAACCGCGTCTCCCGGACCCCTCGCTCTTGTCCTTTCTTCTCTGGACCTTGCGCCGGTGTTGACCGCCGTTCTTCTCCGCAGTGCACATCGCCGCGCGCTCGTGGCTCCTTGGTGCGGCTTTGCTACTCAGGTTCCCGCGTCGAGGCACATCCACGACGCCATCTCCCATGTCCGTCTCGCTCCCCCGACGGATCCATGCTCGTCCAGGTCCTCCTCCGCCATGGCCGTTCTGTCTAAGGTCTGCGCCTTGCTTTGACTCAAAATGTTGCGCATCATCTAGTTGACACGATCAGAGGTGGAGGCTAGTGGTTACTACCTTAATCCCTCAAGCAGTAGATCTTGAGATCAAATTCCAGGAAGGCGAATTAACCAACCTTTTTGTTTCGGCCCAGATCGACCCGGTGCATCTCATCGCCCACGCGGCCCGAAGCTTCTCGTCGCCTATATCCCCCAGAACTGGGCCGGCCCATGCGGCAAGTTCCCTCCCGCCGGCCAGGTAGCAGGCACCTCCCGGATCCAGCCCAAATCCCTTTTCTCTGTCTTTCCTTTTATTTTATTTGCAAACATGTTTATTTCATAACTTTCAAACTATAACTCGAAATAAAATATTTTATATATGAAAACTGATCAGGAAAACATAAGGAACATGAATATGCCATCCATTCATCTGTTTGCATCTCGCATCATGTCACGTGTTGATAGTCGTGTATGTTCACCTCACATATATGCGGAGTATTTCGGATTTCCAACTAGGATTTCCCCGCTCCGTTTAATATTGAAGTAGCGCACCCCTGCCATGTTATGTCATGCTAATGAACACTTAACTTTGACGGTAGATATGCAACTCCAACCTAATTTGATTGTCCGGGGTTCCGACTCCGATTAATATGGATAAGTTGCATCGCATCATGTTGCCATGCCATGCATACCATCTTCATCATGCTGGTTCTTTTTTATCCGTAGTAGTAAGACTTGTTTGTTGTAGCATTTGCTTCTTCCCGGATAGGATCGCGAAGTGGTGTGGTGAGATACGACGAGTTCTCCGGATGTCCTCGGCAAGCTTTAACAGGCAAGCATTTCCCTATACTCATGTCCCTGCAGGAGTCGCTCACCTATTTTATTTTGCCTACTTCCTCATGCTATCCTTAAGTTGCGTTCTTGTCACGTGTCCTTTCCACTTGTTACCTCAAGCAGCCCATATTGCCACCACCACCTCCTACAACTATTGTTTGGTTATCGGGTCTGCCTTGCGAGTCGTAGTGCATGCTAGTGCTGTTTTATCTCGTTACCGTTATTGTTATCTTATCGGGTTATATGTTGGGAAGAATCATGGTTACTTTAGTTGTTGACATTTGTTTAGCGGAGGCATCGGTGGGTCAGCTGATCGTTTTATGACGGCTCACTTGTGTTTCCTAAATATCTTAGGACCCCGAGTTCTTGTTATCTGTTCCGAGACTGAGCGCTCTAACCACACGTGGGTATGCTTACCGGGTCTCCCCTCGACCACTGCCGGAATCTACAGCTTTGTCCAGTGGCCACAACTAGTTTGGATGTTTGTTTTGTTTCTCTCGGGCGTGCAAGCTTGTTTCTTTGTGGTCAGATGATATGATGTTACTTTTGGGGAAGCCGTGAGTGCCTTGTAACCCCGTTGTCTCTTGCACGCTCGTAGGATGCGGTACGTATTGTTAAGAGGTCATCCTCTAGTGGGCTCTGATCCTCTTAGCCGTAGACGCAAACAGCTAAGTCCGCTTCGGAGCACGGCCGGACTTCGATACGGGTTAACTTAGTTAGGTGGCTTCCTGGACATTGTTGTAGTGAAGGAGAGTGCGTGTCGTGATATCCACCTGTCGTAAGTGGGTTGATCGTGCGTGTGGGCACATTTGGGCACCCCTGCAGGGTTACAATCTTATCGATAAGCCGCGTCCGCGGTTATGGACGACTTGGAGCTGTATGACTCGACCATAGACAACTTACACCTGTTGTTTCAATCATAATAACTTGTGTAGTAAGTTAGCACAACTTCAATAATAAATGGTTAAAACTTGTCAACCGTGTGAGTGCCTTTGCCAGTACCTCTTTGCGAAGGGGGAACACATCGGCTGTGTTATGTTTGCAGAGTATAGAACTGTTAGTTTATGCGCTCTCTCATCTTCTCTGATTAGACGAATGTTGTAGAGTGTCTCTATAGGTTTTTAGTGCTTGCGCGCTGCCGCTTAACCCCACCATATTGCCTATGACGTTCCTCTTGCGTCCTCTAAGTCCCCTACGTGCCTCAAGTACAAAGGACGACTGGTTGACGAATGCTTATACGTCTTGAAGTCTTGTTAAGTACGAACCCGTACTTATTGCTGCTTCTACGGGATATAACCGGGCAGGTATGAAGATATGTTCGATGAAGACGACGCTAGCAAGGTTACCCTTCCGGCTTGGCCTGGGCAGGGTTATGGACGCCACTGGTTATCTTCAGGACTCTTAGTCCAATTTGTATCTTGTCCGTACTCGGACGTATTTGATCTTCTGTATGATTCGGATCTTTGTATTGTATATTTGTATCTTGACTCGTTGGAGTTGTTGTTGTAATATATGTTTCTTGTGGGCTCTATTGTAATCCTGTTGTAATGTTACCGCTCGTGTTAATTCCTCTGGCATCACGTGTGTGATTCGTCGCGCACGTCGTGTCGGAGGGCGTCTCTGGATCGATATCGTGCGGATTTCGGCGGGATCGCTGGAATCCTCATGGTACCGGTTCCGGGGCATCACAAGTTGGTATCAGAGCTCAGGTTGACGGTACCCCACTAGTCCAGCCTGTAGGATAACCTTGCCAACGGACGTTGTGTCTAGTGTCAAAACTATTTTCTAAAATTCGTTGGATAGATCTGATTAGCTCTGATTTTTCTCCTTATCTATATTCTTTCTCCTCTTACCTTTGCGAGTTTTGAGTCTTCTCTCTTATCTGCTTCTCCGAGTCTTAGGTTCCGACGTGGGTTGGACGATCTATGCCTTCACCTATTAGGACCGATCTCTGAAGATTTCTGACAGAAGAACATCACCGGCGGCTAACCTTCGTCTTCTCCATTGATGTCATCTATGCCTCTCTGATCTTTCTACAATTCTTTGTTCTTTGGCTCCGTCGAATCTTCGCTGACAATGCTTGTCGATATCGTCAATCAGAATTCTGGGAGTTGGTTACACGATTCTCCTATTTATGTTCAGGGTTAATAGTTCGAGTGCGGGATGGATTGGCCCCTATACCGACTACTCTTACTATTCGCCCTTGTTACCTGAATTGGTGGATCCGTGTGACTGTTACTCCTTCCTTTGTTTCTCCGGAGTCATCATCGTCATCGGAACAATGACTTCTTGTTGGTGGTGTGTCGACTTCTTGTTAGTGATCGATACGTGGAGCAAGAATTCTTGTTAGTGGTGTCGAGAAGATCAACACTTCGCCAGAAGAAGGTTCCACCTCGAGGTCGGGTGATTGTCAACATGGTACAAGAAGACTCGATAGTTTAACCAACTCCCCCTTGGCTTGACGTGGAACCTCGGGGCGAGGTTCCTTGTTAGTGGTGTCGATTGTAACGGCCCCGGGTAGAACCCCTGTTAGATTTGTTTGTGCCTTCCTTTTATGCATCATCATGCATCATGCATCCTATCATTCACAAGATTTTATTAAATAAAAATTATTTCTCAATAAAAACTATTTGTGTTTCCCTCTCATATGGTTTTATAATAAACCTCCCCTCTCTATTTCTTTTAACAAAACCCTAACAATCAAAACTATATTAACAAATAAAACTATTTCAAATGTTTCACAGTTTTAAAAATGGTTTGGCTTTGTTTGGGTTTGTTTTCAAATACCAAAGCAGTTTTGAAAATAAGAGAGAAAAGAAAAGGATTTTCAAAATAAAACCCTCCCCTCACCTGGGCCCTCTCTCTCCTTCGGCCCAAATTTTCCCCTCTCCCCTGGCCTGTTTTCTTTTCCCCCTTCTGGCCCAAACTCTTTTCAGCCCGTACCCCTTCGGAGAAAAAGTCTCCTCGTTGTCGTCTTCCCCAGGGAGCGAGCACGAGGATGGCGTGATCCTCCCGTGGTCCTCCCCCTCCACCACGCTGCTCACCTGCTCCCCTCCCTTAAAGCCGCACCCCAGGGCCGCAGAAACCCTAGCCCTCCCCCTTATCTCCTCCCACCTTGCGCTGCCATCTCTCCTGCTTCCCTTTCTTTTTCTCTGTGAATCCACCGAGAGCGCCGCCGCCGCTGTTGCTCGCCCCCGTCGACTCCGGCCATCCCGAGCATCGCCTCCACCGCCAATCGAAGCGCCTCATCGTCCTCTCCATCCTCATGCGAGGAATCGAACCGAAACCTCTCCAATCGCCTGCAAAATCGCCGATTCCGTCCTCTTGCTGCCGGCGTCTTCTTCAAAATCCGGCGCTGTTCGACCTCCCCTAGCCCGTCCGAGCTCACCAACGCATTCCTGGTGAGAAACCGCGTCTCCCAGACCCCTCGCTCTTGTCCTTTCTTCTCCTGGACGCGCCGCCGGTGTTGACCGCCGTTCTTCTCCGCAGGTGCACGTCGCCGGCGCAGCTCTGGTGGCTCCTTGGTGCCGGCTTCGCTACTCCCAGGTTCCCTGCGTCGAGGCACATCCCCGACGCCATCTCCCATGTCCCGTCTCGTGCTCCCCGACGGATCCATGCTCGTCCAGGTCCTCCTCCGCCATGGCCGTTCTGTCTAAGGTCTGCGCCTTGCTTTGACTCAAAATGTTGCGCATCATCTAGTTGACACGATCAGAGGTGGAGCCTAGTGGTTACTACCTTAATCCCTCAAGCAGTAGATCTTGAGATCAAATTCCAGGAAGGCGAATTAACCAACCTTTTTGTTTCGGCCCAGATCGACCCAGTGCATCTCATCGCCCACGCGGCCCGAAGCTTCTCGTCGCCTATATCCCCCAGAACTGGGCCGGCCCATGCGCGGCAAGTTCCCTCCCGCCGGCCAGGTAGCAGGCACCTCCGGATCCAGCCCAAATCCCTTTTCTCTGTCTTTCCTTTTATTTTATTTGCAAACATGTTTATTTCATAACTTTCAAACTATAACTCGAAATAAAATATTTTATATATGAAAACTGATCAGGAAAACATAAGGAACATGAATATGCCATCCATTCATCTGTTTGCATCTCGCATCATGTCACGTGTTGATAGTCGTGTATGTTCACCTCACATATATGCGGAGTATTTGATTCCAACTAGGATTTCCCCGCTCCGTTTAATATTGAAGTAGCGCACCCCTGCCATGTTATGTCATGCTAATGAACACTTAACTTTGACGGTAGATATGCAACTCCAACCTAATTTGATTGTCCGGGGTTCCGACTCCGATTAATATGGATAAGTTGCATCGCATCATAATTGCCATGTCATGCATATCATCTTGCTCATGCTGGATCTTCTTTATCCGTAGTAGTAAGACTTGCATCCGATGTTTGTTGTAGCATTTGCTTCTTCCCGGATAGGATCGCGAAGTGGTGTGGTGAGATTGTTGTTGCCAAAACGCCGTGAGCTTGACGATCAACACGGTAGAGCGGGAAGAGCCTAGAGCTGCGGTGGTGAGACCCCTCAGAGCGACGGCCCGCAATGCTCTTCAGTCACACGTCCGATGCGAAGTGCAGGGCGTGCCACTGACCTATACCAGTCGGAAGGTGATGGGGATGCCTCGCTTAGTTTCCTGCATGGCATACACGTAAACATTAAATACGAGCCTCGATCGGCTCTCAGGTTATCCTGTGAATCGGCTCAAGGAGCCGATCCACCCATGATCCGTACGGGGTGCACGAATATATGGTGGTCCTGCTTGATCAAGATAAAGCTAATGAGATCTACGACGATTTAGGGTTTTCACCGCATAATCGGATCATCCTACTCCAGTTGGGCCTCGCGGCCACGCACGATGATCATAAGCCGATCCTAAACAAGGCCTAAAAACCAACATGAAGTTGATCCTCGGAACATCCTGTTTAGGACTTGCGAACGCCACCCTACGTGGCTGGATCCTCCCCCCTTTGTAAGGCCTAACTATTGCAGATATTAAACTAATCCTTGTAGAACAAGAGCAAGTAACGGATCGGATCTACTAAATAATGATCAAGCGGGGTGCCGCCCCACACCGAGGTGTGAGGGCGGCTAGACATGCAAGGGTTGCACTACGTAAGCATGTTATACGAAGAACAATGCTAACCCTAACACATCTATGATAACTACGTTGCTCGCCATCAAAAGCGCTTCAGTACGAGCAACGCATGAACAACATGGAGCTTGTGCTGCCTAGATCGCAAGATGCGATCTAGGCAGCATGTGCTTACCGATAGAAACCCTCGAGACGAAGGAGTTGGCGATGCGCCAAGATTGGTTTGTTTTGGGTTGAACGTGAGTTGTTGTTTATTCCATAAACCCTAGGTACATATTTATAGTCCGGGGGACTTTCTAACGTGGGACACCGTGCACGAGACAAACTCTAACTTTTAATCTAGATACAATCTACTATAATTAAAGATACACGGGCAATCTAGCCCAAATTCTCCGTAAGGAGCTTCAGAGATCTTCACGTGTAATCTCCCAAGCATCTCTCTGGCCCTCTCTGATTTGACCAAAATCTGGTGATAACACATGCCCCCCTGGTTTTGGCAATCATAATTCCAAAACCACTCTGTTCAAGGGTCATGTCGTGGCGAGCGGAAGCTGTTGCGTATCCGTTATCATTATGCCCGTCTTCTCGCCTCTGCAAAATTCGATAGCCCTGGCATCATTTCCTTGGAAACTATAATGGCATTAAATTTCCACCAGGCTTCTCATTATTTAACCGTGCCGATGATTAGCTCTCTTTATCCCCTTCTTCTGTTCCAGCCATCGGCACCCAAAAACCCTCTTCCCCTATAGCAATGTCTTCCTCTTCCTCTTCCTTCTCAAGCCTCTTCCCCCAATCCTCGCCGAAGAAGAAGAACGAGGACAACCCATCCAAGGTGAACCCCCTCTCCTCCGACAATGAGAAGAAAGAAGGAGAAGTAGCGAAGGCCAAGGCCTTCCCCTCCGCCAAGCTCCCGCTGAAGAAGCGCTCCCGCATGTGGGCGGACAGCGAGGATGAAGATGACGACGAAGAAGAAGAAGAGGAGGAGGAAGATGAATCTTCCTCTTCCGCCGGGTACCCGCCAACCAAGCGCTTCCGCTCCTGGGCGGACAGCGAGGATGATGATGATGACGAGGAGGAAGAGGCTCCGGCCAAGGGCTGGGGCAGCAGCGACGAGGAGCTTCCTGGGAGCAGCGCCGACGACATCGACGGCGGTGATGACGAGGACAACGACGACTAGCAGAATAGGACTAGTAGTAGCAGTGCACTAGGCATTAGATCCCTCTTTTGAGAGCCATCGGCTCTTTCTTGTAAAGCCGCTCCTTTGAATTAATGAATTCGTTCTTTCAATTCATCCTTCAATTACTCCAATTTCATTCCTTCCGCCTGTCATGCCAAGACCGATAGCAACGTATCGGATTTCTTTTCTTTTGGACGCCCATGAAGCCGGACTCTCATGTCGATTAGCTCGTAGGCCAAGAACTTCTCAATTTCAGGCTGCGATTTGGTATCTGACCATAATTTTTCGCAATCCCTTAGCCGATGACTACTCATCGGCTATTTTGAGATCTAGTCCCTTTCCCTCTTGCAGCGACAGGACGGTCCAAACTTGTAAAAACCGACGGCCTCCTCCCTTCCAGAGGAGATCACAATGCAGGGCCATTGCGACTCCAATCGGCTTTCAAAAACAGAGCATTTACCAGGCCAGCTGCCCCCCGAGTCTTAGTCGAGGCGAGAACGGTAATGGATCCGCCGAATGTGCCGCCTATGCAGAGTTAGCCGATTTCAACAAAATCGGCTCCCCAAAGCAGAGAACCTTCAGGGTGAACGCCCCACTTCTCCGGTCCACTTTTCGCGCCTTGCAAGTCAGATTGGCTCCTTTCCTGCACTGAACGTCGATGTCGATGTGAACTTTGAGCATATAACCAGCCGGTCTTGGTCTTGTGTGACTGCACTAGAGTTGATGGCTGCGCATCGGCTTCGCTTCTTGCGAATTTTTTTTTATTTTTGGCCGATTTTTCTTAATCGGCCCCCAATGTTTCCTTTGCACGCATGTTTACACATTTACACTGCACATGTTCATCATTGTATGCCCCGAGCCGAATCGCAAATACTGCAGATATCGGCTTTATGGTTAGTCAGGGCACTGCACTTGCACATCGGCTCCGTAAAGATTCATGCTGACTTTCATCTGCCGACGTGGCCGCTGCCCAGTAGATCGTTGCTGAACACAAGCAAAACATGTGCTGAATATGCGGTGAAGATAATTTTGGCCGATTGCTGGAATCGGCCTCCATATCCATTGGAGCGCTGACTGAAGGTTCTATAATGCTCCTTCATAATTTTTGGGGCCGATCACAAGGATCGGCCTCGCCTTGTTTTGCTCACTGGTGTGTTCTTGCTACTCGGTCGGTGGATAAAACCAACCCAACCTGCGCCTGCTGTCGTCCACCTTGAGTGCATCGTAGACTCGTGGAGCACTAAGCTCCGTCGGAAGGACGAGCACCATGTTTGTGCCAGCCGATGTTTCATCATCGGCTTTCTTTTGCTTGGGACGCCACTCCATTCTCCGTGGACGACCCTCTTCATCCAGGGTTCGCTGAACCTTTGCAGCCAGATCAGGCCGTGCCTTCCTTAGCGTATGCAAGTATAACCTTTCGGCTTCCTCCAGGCCGCGCAAACGCTGAACCCTGCGCTTTGGGAACTGAGTCCGTCAGGGCACCACCTTGGACGGTGGTACCCATCTTCTTCCTCTGTCCCTCGTCTTCGAGAATCCTCGAGGTGCCCACCGAGGGGACTCAGCACGTTTGCTTTGTGGCGGGAGAGGCCCTAAGCGCTCGAACACGGACACGTTGGCTGCCTCCTTCTTCTTCTTGTTGCATTCTGGGCAATTGCCGATTGTGGGCAATCGGCTCATTCCTGAATCCCAGCAGTGTCTGAAGAAGGGGCAGTCCCAGTGCCTGGCGTTGTCATCTTGCTCCCTTGATTTTTCCGTGGCACGGCGCTCGTGCTCCTCCTCATCGCGATCATGCCGACGATGTCTTCTGGCTTCTCTAGCCAGACGATCTCCTTCATCATCATAGTTGGACCGTCGGCGTTGGTCATACTGACTCACATATTTGTTGAGGAGGTGATCAGAGAGAGGTCGTTGATATCTTATGTTCTTCACCTCTCCCTCTGTGACGTAGCGCTTGCCATCATGATGGAGCCGATCGCGTGGAGCGGCCTCCTCTGTGTCCTTGCTATGAGAGCAGCTGCCCTCATCTCCATCTTTGCCAGAGTGGTTCCCAGGTCCTACCATGTTGATGCTGAACGAGGGACCTGGCTGGCAACCCTCAGGGTAGGTGACTTCCACCATGTTAACGGCGGGAAAGGGCTGGGTGTCGACCTTCATGGCGTACTGGTTAAAAATTAGACGCCCCTTCTCTATCGCCGCTTGGATGTGCTGACGCCACACCCTGCAGTCGTTGGTGGCATGGGAGAGCGAGTTGTGCCATTTGCGGTATGGCTTTCGTTCAGCTCTTGCAAGTGGGGAATTTGAGACCTTCGGGAATCGTCAACTGTTTCTCCTTGAGCAGGAGGTCGAAGATTTGCTCAGTCTTGGTCACGTCAAAATCAAATCCCCAGGTGGGCCTGGTGGCTTTACCCATTTGCAGGGCACGGGGTTCTCCCCGAGTCCATTCAGCCACTGCTACCTCTTGGTCTCCGCGGTAACCGTCTTCCTCTGCATCGACCAGGACTATGCACGCTTGAACTTGTCTTGGTACAGTCCGGGTGGCGCTGTTCATATGCCGATAGTTTCGAACCATGTGCGCCCGAGGATAATCGCAGGAGGCCATGTCCTTGAGCTGTGTTGCAAGGCGCTACGCCAACTCGCTGCTTCCTTTTCGATTATACGAACCGAATAACATCGGTTCCTAAGATTCCTGAAGCGCTGGATGTATCTGCGTTTCTCCGCGCTTCTGACGTAGTTGTGCTAGATCGGCAATGCGGGACTCGGAAGCCTACTGAATGGTATTGCATATGGAACTGTTCTTCCAATTGCTTCCAAGGCCGGATGGAGTCTGGTGGCAAAGGGTGTACCATCCAGCCGATCCCGTGAGGGCTGTGAAAGAGCCTCACGCGTAGGCGATCGACACAAGCCGGTCCTAGTTGCGCCAAATATCGGCCGACGTGCTCGATGGGCTGGAGCCATCGATCCAGAATTTGGAGAAGTCGGGAGCCGATATTTAGGTGGCAGCGGGATCATCTCGTACTCGTCGGGTGCGGCTTGGAATAGCCGATTGCCCTTCTTTTCACCATGCCGAGCTGGTCTCTCGGTATGGTGCGATCGATCCGTCGTGCGCGCGGGAGTTGCACTACGAAGATTCGCGGGGTGGCGTACTTAGCCGGCCATGTTTGCTTTCGGCTCGAGCCAAGCTGGGGCTGAGCTGGAGGTTCGTCGGGGTGGCGTGCTTGGTTAGCCACGTACGCTTCTCAAGCTCGTCGGCGTTCCTCTTTTCCGGAGTCCACGATGTTGTGGCCTGGTTTGTGAGTGCCCAGTTGCCACAATCCGGCACATACGTGCACGCGTATCCTTGAGGGATCTCCTTAGGCGCCTCAGTCAAGAACTGGTAGTCACTAGGGTCACCACCGATCTTGTAGACGACGAATGCCGGTGTAGCCGGCACTTCCTGGTGCTGCCAACGCATATGGCAGCGGTGGACGGGACTGGAGTGGCAACTCTCCTTGATGCGTCCCGAGAGCTGGTCCTGACGGCGAGTACTGGTGGCTCATGATCTCCTGGATCACGCGCAGAGCGACACGCTCCAACACGTTGACCAGGTTTTCAGAGTGGCGGTGTAGCGAGTGAGCCATGATGACCCACAAGTATAGGGGATCGCAACAGTCTTCGAGGGAAGTAAAACCCAATTTATTGATTCGACACAAGGGGAGACAAAGAACACTTGGAAGCCTTAACAACGGAGTTGTCAATTCTGCACTGGAAACAGACTTGCTCGCAAGAGTTTATCGATAGTAACAGTTTATAGCAGTAAATAGTGAAATAACAGAAGAAAGAACGACGAGTAGTGATTATAGGATTAAAATACTGTAGGCACGGGGACGGATGACGGGCGTTGCATGGATGAGAGAAACTCATGTAACAATCATAGCAGGGCATTTGCAGATAATAATAAAACGGTGTCCAAGTACAAAGCAATCAATAGGCATGTGTTCCATATATAGTCGTGCGTGCTCGCAATGAGAAACTTGCACAACATCTTTTGTCCTACCAGCCGGTGGCAGCCGGGCCTCAAGGGAAACTACTGGATATTAAGGTACTCCTTTTAATAGAGTACCGGAGCAAAGCATTAACACTCCGTGAACACATGTGATCCTCACATCGCTACCATCCCCTCCGGTTGTCCCAATTCTTGTCACTTCGGGGCCATTGGTTCCGGACAGCGACATGTGTATACAACTTATAGGTAAGACCATAAACAATGATTATCTTGATGAAACAATAACATGTTCAGATCTGAGATCATGGCACTCGGGCCCTAGTGACAAGCATTAAGCATAACAAGTTGCAACAATATCATCAAAGTACCAATTACGGACACTAGGCACTATGCCCTAACAATCTTATGCTATTACATGACCAATCTCATCCAATCCCTACCATCCCCTTCGGCCTACAGCGGGGGAATTACTCACACATGGATGGGGGAAACATGGCTGGTTGATGTAGAGGTGTTGGCGGTGATGGCGGCGATGATCTCCTCCAATTCCCCGTCCCGGCGGAGTGCAAGAACGGAGACTTCTGGCTCCCGCGACGGAGTTTCGCGATGTGGCGGCGTTCGGAGGGTTTCGGCGACTTCGACTTCTCCGTGCGTTTTTAGGTCGAGGCCGATAAATAGTCCGAAGGAGGGCGTCGGAGGCCGGCCGAGGGGGCCACACCACAGGGCCGCGCGGGCCCCCCTGGGCCGCGCCGCCTATGTGTGGGGCCCTCGGGCCTCCACTTCAATTGCCCTTCTGGCTCCGTTAGTTTCCTGGGAAAATAGGGCCTTCTGCATAAATTCCGAGGTTTTTCCCGAAAGTTGGATTTCTGCACAAAAACGAGACACCAGAGCAGTTCTGCTGAAAACAGCGTTAGTCCGTGTTAGTTGTATCCAAAATACACAAATTAGAGGCAAAACAATAGCAAAAGTGTTCGGGAAAGTAGATACGTTTTGGACGTATCAACTCCCCCAAGCTTAGCTTATTGCTTGTCCTCAAGCAATTCAGTTAACAACTGAGCGATAAAAGAACTTTCACGAACACATTTGCTCATATGATGTATATATTCTCATGCTATGGCTAATACTCGAGCAGTTCATAATGAGATATATGCAAATAAGATCATCTAACAGCTATGTCAATCATGGAGAGGTACCAACAATTAATAATAAGCATCATGAATCATGTATATAAGCAGGATTGCAATGTTCATAAGAGAGTATGATAAAGTGGTATCTCGCTTGCCTGTATTTGATTGGCAAAACATAAATGCCCGGGCACCTCTGGAGTTCATAGAAAGACTAGAAGTAGTGATTGTCAAAAGATAAATGCATCAAAGTTATACCACAATCAATCATATTTTGAGACAAGCATATTATACTAAGAATGACAGTTGTGCTCTCAAGATAGTGCTCAAAGAAATAATGGAGACACAACATAAAAGTAAAAGATTGACCCTTCGCAGAGGGAAGCAGGGATTAACATGCGCTAGAGCTTTTCATTTTTATAAAGACAGGAGTAAAATTATTTTGAGAGGTGTTTGTTGTTGTCAACGAATGGTAATGGGTACACTAACTACCTCGCCAACCGGACTTTCAAGAGCGGCTCCCATGAATTATTGCATATTTATTTGGCACTCCTTCCAACCTTTCTTTCACAAACCATGGCTAACCGAATCCTCGGGTGCCTACCAACAATCTCATACCATGAAGGAGTGCCTTTTTATTTTATTTTTATTATGATGATGACACTCCCCCAACCTTTGCTTACACAAGCCATGGCTAACCGAATCCTTCGGGTGCCGTCCAACAATCACAAACCATGGAGGAGTGTCTATTAAGTTAATTAATTCGGGACTGGGAATCCCATTGCCAGCTCTTTTTGCAAAATTATTGGATAAGCGGATGTGCCACTAGTCCATATGAGAGTCCGTCAAAAGTAAATGACAAGGTTGAAAGCTAAACACCACATACTTCCTCATGAGCTATGAAACATAAACACAAATTGAGAAGCATTTTGAAGGTTTTAAAGGTAGCGCATGAGAATTTACTTGGAATGGTTTGAAATGCCATGCATAGGTATTTATGGTGGACACTCTGGAATAACTTGGTTTTCATGTGTTTGGAAGCACGAGCAGCGTTCCCGCTCAGTACAAGTGAAGGCTAGCAATAGACTAGGGAGCGACAAATCAAGAGAGCAGTAACTGTCATAATCATGCTTGCGGCAAAATAAATTAACGGAGGCATAAAAGTGATACAAGAACTCTGAAGCAATATAAATCATCGAGGCTTAATTGACTTTTTGTTCAGTCATATGCATGCGTGAGCATGTGCCAAGTCGATATAAATGAATTATTCAGAGGAGGATACCACAATGCCATACTTACTTATGAATAAAACAATGCAAACAAACATACATGACATGCTACTCATATTAATAAATTGGAGCTAAACATGAGAGATCATGAACTACTAGACTTTCCCAAATAACATATACCTCACATGAACCAACTAAGCATGCTCACATGGATGAGTATATGTACAAAAATGAAAACAAATAGAGTTCATACCAGCCTCTCACCACAATCAGATTGTCGTAGATCGTCATTATTGCCTTTTCACTTGTGTAGCTTGGATAATATGAAATGAAAACCACGCTCCAGCCACCGAAGACCATTGAACTCATAAAGAACTTTACAAACCAGAGAAGAACAGCAAATATTTTTGGTGTTTTCAAATTGCAAATAAGAACAAGAGGAAACAAACAAACAAAGCAAAATCTTTTTGGGTTTTCTTATAGCAAACTAGCAATAGCAAATAAAGTGAAACAAATGCAAGAAACTAAAGCAAACAAATGGTGAAGAGAAATAACAGAAATATTTTTGGTCTTTTTGTGTTTTGGGAAGGAAACAAAGCGAAATCAAGAAATAGCAAACTAAAAGAAACACAGAAAAGCGAGATGGCAGAAATCTGCCAAAACCTGACAGCAGTACAGAAATCGATTTTAACAAAAATCTTACGTTGCTCAGATCGAAAAGTGTTCAACTAATGAAAGTTAGATAACAACCTGGGGAACCTGCACAAAAATTGGCAGCTCAAAATGACGCTCTGGCTATTTTTGAGAATTTTTACGGTAACGTTCCAGAATCTGTTTTCAGGCAGCACTTCCCCAAATATTATCTTCTTCTCATTAGAAAACCACTCAAACGAACAAAACAAGTATGTGCAAGTATCCAGCAACCATAATATGCAAAGAATGAGTGATGCTGGTATACCTCCCCCCAAGCTTAGGCTTTTGGCCTAAGTGGAGTTCAATCCCATCGATCCCATGAAGTAGTGTCTCCGTAATATGAAGATGGGTCGTATTCCGGGTATGTGCTAGAAGAAGCACCCGGATATGTGACGGTGTGGTCGTAGGAGGTCCCGACGTCCTCGGAGTCATGTTGCTGGTGGAAGTCTCTTATCTTCAAATGTTCATCCACCTCCTCCTTAGTGCACGACCATGACTGCCTGTCAATACTCAACAAACTAGGTTGGGGAAGAGGGATTTCCTTCTCCTCCCCGTCAGAAAACAACATTCTATACACCATACTATCTAAAGTAGAGTCAGTAGTAACAAAATGATGACTCTTCATAGCAGTAATATCAAGTCTCCTAGGGGCCAATGGCACATCATTAGGATCAATAGGAAGATTAAGATATGTTAAAACGCGCAGTGCAATGGTTCCTCCAAAAATAGGCCCCCTGGTAGTCAGGCGGCGAGCAATAAGAGCACCAAGGTGATAGGAGGTTTGACCAGTAAGTGCAATATTCAGGAAAGCAAGATGGTAGCTAGAGATATTACTAGTGTTCTCCCTACCAAGAATGCTAGTAGCAATGTAGTATGCAAAATATTTAATGGCGGGGAGTTGAATGTTCCTTATCTTGCCCCGCTGAATGGTGCGACAGTCATCGTCGGTGATCCCTCGGTAGAGCTCCAGCAAGTCCCGGGGGTTGTCATCAATCCTACTTGCTGTACCTACAGGGGCAATATCCAAGGCACAACAAAAATCCTTCAATGGCATAGTCACAGTATTACCATAAATCCTGAACGCAACTGTTGGCTCATAGTGTTTGTTGTTGAACTGGAAACTCTCGACGAAGATTTTGGTGAGCAAGTAGTATTGCTCCCTTTCATCGCCCATATAAGTGGTTAACCCTGCCCTGTTGACAAGGGTTAAGAAATCCTCCAGTATCCCTGCATTCCTTAGAAAATCATAACATGGAAAAGTAGAAGCATTAGGAGGACCGTTGTCCTCTTCAGGCGCGAAGCTAGGCGCGAGGATGTCTTCATTGTATGATTGCCTAATCCGGGTGGCGGCCCTAGAAGGCCTCCCGGTGCTGGTTGTCCCCTTCTTGAACAACTCTCCAAAGCTAAACTTCTTCATAGCTTCTCTGAAATTTTCAACAAATGACATAAAAATTTGGTTTGGTGACATATAATTGAGGGAAACTACCATAGGAACTTGCTAGAGTACTAATCATGCATCAAAACTAGTTTCTACCACTTAGAACAAGCATGCAAGCTCACTAAACATGTTACCTACAGCAGCAAAATATTCAAGATATACTCAACCAAACGAAATTCTACTTGGATGGGTGGAGGAGTCACATACCGAAGAGCAAATGTGCCAAATTTCAGACAGAAATCTGGGCTGAGCAAAGAGATCGAAAAATCTGGAGCTCTGGAGCAAAAACGCGAGTGAGAGGAACTTGGTACGAGTTTTTTCGGGAGAGAGAAGAGTCTGGGAGAAAGAGATGACAAAGTGGGGCAGAGGGGGGCCCACACCACATGGTGGCGCGGCCACCTCCTTGGCCGCGCCGGCCTGTGGTCTGGCGCCCTCTGGTGCCCCACAGGTCATCCTCTGGTGCTCCCAGGTGCCTCGTCGAAAAATAGGACCAACGGTATAATTTTTGTGAATTTTTGAAAACTTTGAAAAACGCACATTTCTGGGTATTTAGTTTATTATTACTGGCCAGGAAAAATTTTGAAATCTTCAAATAACTAAAGAACTTTGCAAATTAAAAGTGCTACAGCAACTAGAGCAAGTGGAGGAAGAAAGATATGTTGTTTACCTCCTCTATGCATATAAAAAGTATCCGTTAACAAGGTTGATCAAGTCTTGTCACCAAATAAATTTTACATAGCATAAGAAGAAATAAACCTCAAATCAATCATGTTACCTTGAATTGTATTGATATGGATCCAATCACGAGAATTTGATATTCTTCCTTAGGCTCATATATAGGACAATCAATAGTTCCCACTTTGATAGTTCTCACATTAGAAATAGTATTAACTCCACACGCTTTCTCAATCTTCTTAGGAAAATAAACGGTATGCTCCCTATCATCAACATTGAAAGTAACCTTTCCTTTATTGCAATCAATAACAGCCCCTGCGGTGTTAAGAAAAGGTCTCCCAAGAATAATAGACATATTATCATCTTCAGGCATTTCCAACACAACAAAATCAGTTAATATTAAGCAGTTAGTAGTAACTTGAACAGGAACATTCTCACATATACCAACAGGAATAGCAGTAGATTTATCAGCCATTTGCAAAGATATATCAGTAGGTATCAACTTATCTAAGTAAAGTCTCTTATAAAGAGAAAAAGGCATAACACTAACACCGGCTCCCAAGTCACATAGAGCAGTTTTAACATAATTATTCTTAATAGAACAAGGAATAGTAGGTATACCTGGGTCGCCCAACTTCTTTGGAATTTTGCCATTGAAAGAGTAATTAGCAAGCATAGTGGAAATTTCCTCATTGGGGATTTTCCTTTTGTTAGTAACAATATCTTTCATATACTTTGAATAAGGTGGCAATTTAATAGCATCAGTCAAAGGGATTTGCAAGAATAAAGGTTTCATCCAATCGCAAAATTTATTATAGTGTTCTTCTTCCTTTGATTTTAATTTCTTAGCAGGAAAAGGCATTTGCTTTTGCACCCAAGGTTCTCTTTCATTACCATGTTTCTCAGCAATAAAATCTTCTTTAGTGTACTTTTTATTTTTAGCATGCTTTTCAGGTTCTTCTTCAACCTCTTCTTTATCAGGAGTATCATTCTTATCATTATCATTATCATTATCATGTTCATTACCACTTTCAGTTTCAGCATCAGAAATAGAAATACTATTAGGATCATTAACAGGTTCAGAGGATTCTACAACATTTTTATGTTTCTTCTTCTTTTTCTTCCTAGAATGAGCACTAGGTTCAATGCGTTGAGAATCTTGTTCAACTCTTTTGGGATGCCCTTCAGGATATAGAGGATCCTGGGTAGAGACACCACCTCTAGTTGTTACTTCATAAGCATGTTTCTCTTTAGAATTATTCCCTAACAAGTCATTTTGCACTTTAGTGAGTTGATCAATTTGAGTTTGAATCATTTGAAAATGTTTAACAAGCATCTTAACATCATTGGAGGTTCTCTCCACAATATCATGCAATTCACTAATAGCTTGAGAATTTTCCATTAAATGATTCTCTACTCTCATATTAAAATTTTCTTGCTTAACAATATAATTATCAAACTCATCTAAGCATTGTGCAGGAGGTTTCGAATACGGAATATCTTCCCTAGTAAAGCGTTGAAGGGAGTTTACCTCAATCATGGATGAAGGGGGAATTATCTCACATATATCTTCAATAGGAGGTAGATTCTTCACATCTTCAGATTTAATACCTTTCTCCTTGAGAGACTTCTTGGCTTCCCTCATATCTTCATCATTCAATTTAATTAAACCCCGCTTCTTCAATATTGGAGTTGGAGTCGGTTCAGGCGTAGTCCAATCATCATGATTCCGGCTTATTTTAGCCAATAATTCTTCAGCGTCGTCTGGAGTTCTTTTCCTGAAAACACAACCAGCACAACTATCCAGGTATGCCCTAGACTCAATGGTTAGTCCGCTATAAAATATATCAAGTAAATCATGCTTTTCCAAATCATGCTCAGGTCGAGCTCTAATAAGAGAGCAGAATCTCGACCAAGCCTCAGGCAATTTCTCTTCATCTCCCTGATTAAAATTATAAATTCTCTGCAAAGCAATATGTTGAGCACTAGCAGGAAAGTATTTGCGGAAGAAAACATCAAGCAATTCTTTCGGACTTTTAATAGAATTAGGTGGCAAATTATTATACCAAGTTTTAGCGTCATCCTTTAATGAGAATGGAAATATTTTAGCAACAAAGTAAGTACGCATCTTAACATCATCAGAAAACAAGCTACTAAGAGTAGATAGCTCAGTCATGTGTTCAACAACACTTTCTTTTTCAGTACCACAAAAGGGTGTTTTCTCAACAATAGCTATATGAGATAGATCAAGAGAAAAATCATAATCTTTATCCCTAATGTTTATAGGAGATGTGGCAAACTTAGGATCAGG
Organism: Lolium multiflorum; assembly: GCA_030979885.1. Taxonomy (NCBI): domain Eukaryota; kingdom Viridiplantae; phylum Streptophyta; class Magnoliopsida; order Poales; family Poaceae; genus Lolium; species Lolium multiflorum. The sequence goes on from CM061747.1 coordinate 160,429,302, forward strand.
AGACAGTTTATATCTAACAGCATGTTCTGCAAGCAACTTTTTAATTTTTCTTGCATCAGTAGTAGCATTGCATTTTTCAATAAAATCATCATTAAGCTCCACATAATCTTCCTCAGGATCATCACTAAAATAACCAAGTTCAGGTGAACTAACAGGTGTAGTAGCATTAGGAGTTTCAGTATTTTCAATTTGTCTAGACCTAGCAATTGTAGCATCTAGAAAAGATCCCAATGAACCACTATCATCAAGCACAGCAGAAACATTATCAATATTATGAGAGTGTTCAGATTCAGCAGATGTACCCATGCGAAGCATGTGGCGGTGAAACAAGTTTATCAATCACAGATGGTGAATCAAGAGCAGCAGAGGTATTCAGAATTGTACCTTTTCTTGTAGTGGATGGTAATATGGCGATCTTAGTATCGCGAGGTTTACCCATGATGGAGAATTTGCAGCGAACAATATTAATCCAAGTGAACTTCCAAATAAAGCTATGCTCCCCGGCAACGGCGCCAGAAAATAGTCTTGATGACCCACAAGTATAGGGGATCGCAACAGTCTTCGAGGGAAGTAAAACCCAATTTATTGATTCGACACAAGGGGAGACAAAGAACACTTGGAAGCCTTAACAACGGAGTTGTCAATTCGATTGCACTGGAAACAGACTTGCTCGCAAGAGTTTATCGTAGTAACGTTTATAGCGATGATAGAAATAACAAAGAAGATAACACGGAGTGATTTTAGTAAACGCAGGATTAAAATACGTAGGCACGGGGACGGATGACGGGCGTTGCATGGATGAGAGAAACTCATGTAACAATCATAGCAGGGCATTTGCAGATAATAATAAAACGGTGTCCAAGTACAAAGCAATCAATAGGCATGTGTTCCATATATAGTCGTGCGTGCTCGCAATGAGAAACTTGCACAACATCTTTTGTCCTACCAGCCGGTGGCAGCCGGGCCTCAAGGGAAACTACTGGATATTAAGGTACTCCTTTTAATAGAGTACCGGAGCAAAGCATTAACACTCCGTGAACACATGTGATCCTCACATCGCTACCATCCCCTCCGGTTGTCCCAATTCTTGTCACTTCGGGGCCATTGGTTCCGGACAGCGACATGTGTATACAACTTATAGGTAAGACCATAAACAATGATTATCTTGATGAAACAATAACATGTTCAGATCTGAGATCATGGCACTCGGGCCCTAGTGACAAGCATTAAGCATAACAAGTTGCAACAATATCATCAAAGTACCAATTACGGACACTAGGCACTATGCCCTAACAATCTTATGCTATTACATGACCAATCTCATCCAATCCCTACCATCCCCTTCGCCTACAGCGGGGGAATTACTCACACATGGATGGGGGAAACATGGCTGGTTGATGTAGAGGTGTTGGCGGTGATGGCGGCGATGATCTCCTCCAATTCCCCGTCCCGGCGGAGTGTCAGAACGGAGACTTCTGGCTCCCGCGACGGAGTTTCGCGATGTGGCGGCGTTCTGGAGGGTTTCTGGCGACTTCGACTTCTCCCCGTGCGTTTTTAGGTCGAGGCCGATAAATAGTCCGAAGGAGGGCGTCGGAGGCCGGCCGAGGGGGCCACACCACAGGGCCGCGCGGGCCCCCCTGGGCCGCGCCGCCCTATGGTGTGGGGCCCTCGGGCCTCCACTTCAATTGCCCTTCTGGCTCCGTTAGTTTCCTGGGAAAATAGGGCCTTCTGCATAAATTCCGAGGATTTTCCCGAAAGTTGGATTTCTGCACAAAAACGAGACACCAGAGCAGTTCTGCTGAAAACAGCGTTAGTCCGTGTTAGTTGTATCCAAAATACACAAATTAGAGGCAAAACAATAGCAAAAGTGTTCGGGAAAGTAGATACGTTTTGGACGTATCAAGCCACCAAGTAGTTGATCTCCTGCCGCAGGCCCCTGGTGCGTTCCTCCGACGGGGCAGAGAGGTCTATCCCATCGAGTGCACCTTGCGGTGAGAATCCCTTCCATCTGATGCCATGGGAACGGGTTCTCTGAAAAGAGCCGATGAGGTCGGCTTCGAGGGTGGCCTTGATCTCGTCATATCTCTTCTTGAGCTCGTCAGGCAGCTCCTCGTAGGTGACTGGCGTGCCGTCCGCCATCTCGGATGTAGATGGCGATGTGGTTGATGTAGACGATTGTCCCAGTGCCAGAATGTGTTGTAAAACCCACCGGCGGGCGCGACATCAACACGTAGAGCGGGAAGAGAATAGAGCTGCGGCTGGCTGAGACCCCTCCGAGCGACGGCCCGTAATGCTCTTCTGGTCACACGTCCGATGCGAAGTGCAGGGCGTGCCACCTGACCTATACCTGGTCGGAAGGTGATGGGGATGCCTCGCTTAGTTTCCTGCATGGCATACACGTAAACATTAAATACGAGCCTCGATCGGCTCTCAGGTTATCCTGTGAATCGGCTCAAGGAGCCGATCCACCCATGATGCACGAATATATGGTGGTCCTGCTTGATCAAGATAAAGCTAATGAGATCTACGACGATTTAGGGTTTTCACCGCATAATCGGATCATCCTACTCCAGGTTGGGCCTCGCGGCCACGCACGGTGATCATAAGCCGATCCTAAACAAGGCCTAAAAACCAACATGAAGTTGATCCTCGGAACATCCTGTTTAGGACTTGCGAACGCCACCCTACGTGCCGCTGGATCCTCCCCCCTTTGTAAGGCCTAACTATTGCAGATATTAAACTAATCCTTGTAGAACAAACCGTAACGGATCAGATCTACTAAATAATGATCAAGCGGGGTGCCGGTAAGGGCGGCTAGACATGCAAGGGTTGCACTACGTAAGCATGTTATACGAAGAACAATGCTAACCCTAACACATCTATGATAACTACGTTGCTCGCCATCAAAAGCGCTTCAGTACGAGCAACGCATGAACAACGTGGAGCTTGTCTGCCTAGATCGCAAGATGCGATCTAGGCAGCATGTCGCTTACCGATAGAAACCCTCGAGACGAAGGAGTTGGCGATGCGCCGAGATTGGTTTGTTTGGGTTGAACGTGAGTTGTTGTTTATTCCATAAACCCTAGGTACATATTTATAGTCCAGGGGACTTTCTAACGTGGGAATATCCCCACCGTGAGACAAACTCTAACTTTTAATCTATGATACAATCTACTATAATTAAGGGTACACAGGCAATCTAGCCCAAATTCTCCGTGCAAGGCCGCTTCAGAGATCTTCCACGTGTAATCTCCCAAGCCCATCTCTCTGACGGCCCACCTCCTGATTTGACCAAAATCTGGTGATAACAGAGATACGATGAGTTCTCCGGATGTCCCTCGGCAATCTTTAACAGGCAAGCATTTCCCCTATACTCCTGTCCCTGCAGGAGTCGCTCACCTATTTTATTTTGCCTTCTCCCTCATGCTATCCTTAAGTTGCGTTCTTGTCACGTGTCCTTTCCACTTGTTACCTCAAGCAGCCCATATTGCCACCACCACCTCCTACGGCTATTGTTTGGTTATCGGGTCTGCCTTGCGAGTCGTAGTGCATGCTAGTGCTGTTTTATCTCGTTACCGTTATTGTTATCTTATCGGGTTATATGTTGGGAAGAATCATGGTTACTTTAGTTGTTGACATTTGTTTAGCGGAGGCATCGGTGGGTCAGCTGATCGTTTTATGACGGCTCACTTGTGTTTCCTAAATATCTTAGGACCCCGAGTTCTTGTTATCTGTTCCGAGACTGAGCGCTCTAACCACACGTGGGTATGCTTACCGGGTCTCCCCTCGACCACTGCCGGAATCTACAGCTTTGTCCAGTGGCCACAACTAGTTTGGATGTTTGTTTTGTTTCTCCCGGGCGTGCAAGCTTGTTTCTTTGTGGTCGGATGATATGATGTTACTTTTGGGGAAGCCGTGAGTGCCTTGTAACCCCGTTGTCTCTTGCACGCTCGTAGGATGCGGTACGTATTGTTAAGAGGTCATCCTCTAGTGGGCTCTGATCCTCTTAGCCGTAGACGCAAACAGCTAAGTCCGCTTCGGAGCACGGCCGGACTTCGATACGGGTTAACTTAGTTAGGTGGCTTCCTGGACATTGTTGTAGTGAAGGAGAGTGCGTGTCGTGATATCCACCTGTCGTAAGTGGGTTGATCGTGCGTGTGGGCACATTTGGGCACCCCTGCAGGGTTACAATCTTATCGATAAGCCGCGTCCGCGGTTATGGACGACTTGGAGCTGTATGACTCGACCATAGACAACTTACACCTGTTGTTTCAATCATAATAACTTGTGTAGTAAGTTAGCACAACTTCAATAATAAATGGTTAAAACTTGTCAACCGTGTGAGTGCCTTTGTAAGTACCTCTTTGCGAAGGGGGAACACATCGGCTGTGTTATGTTTGCAGAGTATAGAACTGTTAGTTTATGCGCTCTCTCATCTTCTCTGATTAGACGAATGTTGTAGAGTGTCTCTATAGGTTTTTAGTGCTTGCGCGCTGCCGCTTAACCCCACCATATTGCCTATGACGTTCCTCTTGCGTCCTCTAAGTCCCCTGCGTGCCTCAAGTACAAAGGACGACTGGTTGACGAATGCTTATACGTCTTGAAGTCTTGTTAAGTACGAACCCGTACTTATTGCTGCTTCTACGGGATATAACCGGGCAGGTATGAAGATATGTTCGATGAAGACGACGCTAGCAAGGTTACCCTTCCGGCTTGGCCTGGGCAGGGTTATGGACGCCACTGGTTATCTTCAGGACTCTTAGTCCAATTTGTATCTTGTCCGTACTCGGACGTATTTGATCTTCTGTATGATTCGGATCTTTGTATTGTATATTTGTATCTTGACTCGTTGGAGTTGTTGTTGTAATATATGTTTCTTGTGGGCTCTATTGTAATCATGTTGTAATGTTACCGCTCGTGTTAATTCCTCTGGCATCACGTGTGTGATTCGTCGCGCACGTCGTGTCGGAGGGCGTCTCTGGATCGATATCGTGCGGATTTCGGCGGGATCGCTGGAATCCTCATGGTACCGGTTCCGGGGCGTCACAAGTTCTTCATCGACAACATTATCAGGTTCCTCTAGTGAAACTATATTTTTATTCCGTCACATCTTATGTGCTTTACTTGGAGCGTCTGTTTGTTTTTGTTTTTGTTTTGTTTGAATAAAATTGGATCCCACAATCCTTTATATTGGAGATATTACGCTCCGCTGTTTCGTATGAACACATGTGTTCTTAGCTTTATTCTTAATGTTCATTGCGAAAGTTGAACTACCTCATTCATTGATATATGGTTGGAAACGGAAAATGCCGCATGTGGTAAATGGTATAATGTCTTGAATAATGTGATACTTGGCAATTGTTATGCTCATATAGATCTTGTTTAAGCTCTTGCATCATGTACCTTGTACCCATTAATGAATAACTACATAGAGCATGTTAAAATTTGGTTTGCATGATTGTTCTCTCTAAGTCTAGATATTTTCTGGTTGAGGTGTTTGAACAACAAGGAGACGATGTAAAGTCTTATAATGCTTACAATATGTTTATATGTGAGTCTTGCTGCACCATTTCATACTTGAGTTTGCTTCAAACAACCTTGCTAGCCTAGCCTTGTATTGAGAGGGAATCTTCTCGTGCATCCAAATCCTTGAGCCAAAAACTATGCCATTTGTGTCCACCATACCTACCTACCACATGGTATTTCTCCGCCATTCCAAAGTACATTACTTGAGTGCTACCTTTAAAATTTCTATTCTTTACCTTTACAATATATAGCTCATGGGACAAAATAGCTTAAAAACTATCGTGGTGAAGAATATGTACTTATGTGTCTTATTTCTTAGTAAGTTGCTTGTTGAGCGGTAACCATGTTTTCTGGGGACGCCATCAACTCTTTTACCTTTGTTGAATATCATGTGAGTTGCTATGCATGTTCGTCTTGTCTGAAGTAAGGGCGGTTTTCACAATCAAATGGTTTGAGTATGCATATTGTTAGAGAAGAACATTGGGCCGCTAACTAAAGCCATGAATCATGGTGGAAATTTCAGTTTGGACATAAAACCTCAATCTCTTATGAGAATATTAACTGTTGTTGAATGCTTAAGCATTAAAAGAGGAGTCCATTATCTGTTGTCTATGTTGTCCCGGTATGGGTGTCTAAGTTGAGAATGATCAAAAGCGAGAAATCCAATGCGAACCTTCTCCTTAGACCCTTGTACAGGCGGCATAGAGGTACCCCTTTGTGACACTTGGTTGAAACATATGTTATGCAATGATAATCCATGTTAATCCAAGCTAATTAGGACAAGGTGCGGGCACTATTAGTATACTATGCATGAGGCTTGCAACTTATAAGATATCTTATACATAACTCATATGATTTATTACTACCGTTGACAAAATTGTTTCATGTTTTCAAAATAAAAGCTCTAGCACAAATATAGCAATCGATGCTTTCCTCTTTGAAGGACCTTTCTTTTACTTTTATGTTGAGTCAGTTCACCTATCTCTCTCCACCTCAAGAAGCAAACACTTGTGTGAACTATGCATTGATTCCTACATACTTGCATATTGCACTTGTTATATTACTTTACATTGACAATATCCATGAGATATACATGTTATAAGTTGAAAGCAACCGCTGAAACTTAATCTTCCTTTGTGTTGCTTCAATACCTTTACTTTGATTTATTGCTTTATGAGTTAACTCTTATGCAAGACTTATTGATGCTTGTCTTGAAGTACTATTCATGAAAAGTCTTTGCTTTATGATTCATTTGTTTACTCATGTCATTACCATTGTTTTGATCGCTGCATTCATTACATATGCTTACAATAGTATGATCAAGGTTATGATGGCATGTCACTCCAGAAATTATCTTTGTTATCATTTACCTGCTCGGGACGAGCAGAACTAAGCTTGGGGATGCTGATACGTCTCGACGTATCGATAATTTCTTATGTTCCATGCCACATTATTGATGATATCTACATGTTTTATGCATACTTTATGGCATATTTATGCATTTTGCACTAACCTATTAACGAGATGCCGAGAGCCAGTTGTTGTTTGCTGTTTTTGGTTTCAGAAATCCTAGTAAAGAAATATTCTCGGAATTGGGAAATCAACGCCCAGGGGCCTATTTTTCCACGAAGCTTCCGAAGGAGGGGAAAGGAAGTGGGGCCACGGCGCCGACTGGCGGCGCGGCCCAGTCTTGGCCGCGCGGCCCTGGTGTGTGGGGCCCTGGTGTGGCCCCCGCATTGCCCTTCCGCCTACTTAAAGCCTCGTCGCGAAACCCCCGTCCGAGAGCCACGATACGGAAAACCTTACAGACGCCGCCGCCAATCCCATCTCGGGGATTCGGAGATCGCCTCCGGCACCCTGCGGAGAGGGGAATCATCTCCCGGAGGACTCTTCACCGCCATGGTCGCCTCCGGAGTGATGAGTGAGTAGTTCACCCCTGGACTATGGGTCCATAGCAGTAGCTAGATGGTCATCTTCTCCTTATGTGCTTCATTGTCGGATCTTGTGAGCTGCCTAACATGATCAAGATCATCTATCTATAATTCTATATGTTGTGTTTGTCGGGATCCGATGGATAGAGAATACTATGTTATGTTGATTATCAATCTATTACCTATGTGTTGTTTATGATCTTGCATGCTCTCCGTTATTAGTAGAGGCTCTGGCCAAGTTTTTACTCTTAACTCCAAGAGGGAGTATTTATGCTCGATAGTGGGTTCATGCCTCCATTAAATCTGGGACAGTGACAGAAAGTTCTAAGGTTGTGGATGTGCTATTGCCACTAGGGATAAAACATTGATGCTATGTCCGAGGATGTAGTTATTGATTACATTACGCACCATACTTAATGCAATTGTCTGTTGTTTGCAACTTAATACTGGAAGGGGTTCGGATGATAACTCTGAAGGTGGACTTTTTAGGCATGGATGCATGCTGGATAGCGGTCTATGTACTTTGTCGTAATGCCCAATTAAATCTCACTATACTTATCATATCATGTATGTGCATTGTCATGCTCTCTCTATTTGTCAATTGCCCGACTGTAATTTGTTCACCCAACATGCTATTTATCTTATGGGAGAGACACCTCTAGTGAACTGTGGACCCCGGTCCATTCTTTTACATCGAATACAATCTGTTGCAATACTTGTTTTACTGTTTTCTGCAAACAATCATCATCCACACTATACATCTAATCCTTTGTTACAGCAAGCCGGTGAGATTGACAACCTCACTGTTTCGTTGGGGCAAAGTACTTTGGTTGTGTTGTGCAGGTTCCACGTTGGCGCCGGAATCCTGGTGTTGCGCGCACTACATCCCGCCACCAACAACCTTCAACGTGCTTCTTGGCTCCTCCTAGTTCAATAAACCTTGGTTTCTTTCTGAGGGAAAACTTGCTACTGTATGCATCACACCTTCCTCTTGGGGTTCCCAACGGACGTGTGCTGTACACGCCATCACCCCACTGCCGCGCCGACGTATGGGGAGGGACCCCCTGGCTCCCTCGACTCTGCCCCTTCGCCTATTTAATCCTTCATCCCCAAAAACCCTAGCACCGAGAGCCAAAATACCAGAACAGTTCCAGAGACGCCGCCAGTCAATCCTAACTCGGGGGTTCGGAAGATCTCCTCGGCACCCGAGGGGAATCATCACGGAGGGCTCTACATCACCATGACCGCCTCCGGACTGATGCGTGAGTAGTTCATCCTTGGACTACGGGTCCATAGCAGTAGCTAGATGGTTGTCTTCTCCTCTTGTGCTATCATGTTTAGATCTTGTGAGATGCCTATCATGATCAAGATCATCTATTTGTAATGCTACATGTTGTGTTTGTTGGGATCCGGTGAATATGGAATACTATGTCAAGTTGATTATTGATCTATCATATATGTTATTTATGATCTTGCATGCTCTCCGTTGCTAGTAGAGGCTCTGGCCAAGTTGATACTTGTAACTCCAAGAGGGGGTATTTATGCTAGATAGTGGGTTCATGTCTCCATTGAATCTGGGGGAGTGACAGCAACCCCTAAGGTTGTGGATGTGTTGTTGCCACTAGGGATAAAACATCAATGCTTTGTCTAAGGATATTTGTATTGTTTACATTACGCACAATACTTAATGCAATTGTTTGTTGTTTGCAACTTAATATTGGAAGGGGTGCGGATGCTAACCCGAAGGTGGACTTTTTAGGCATAGATGCATGCTGGATGGCAGTCTATGTTCTTTGTCGTAATGCCCTAAGTAAATCTCATAGTAGTCATCATGATATGTATGTGCATTGTTATGCCCTCTCTATTTGTCAATTCCCAACTGTAATTTGTTTACCCAACATGTTATTTATCTTATTGGAGAGACACCACTAGTGACTGTGGACCCGGTCCATTCTTTTACATCTGAAATACAACCTACTGCAATCATTGTTCTCTTTTGTTTTCTGCAAGCAAACATCATCTTCCACACCATACGTTTAATCCTTTGTTTTCAGCAAGCCGGTGAGATTGACAACCTCACTATTAAGTTGGGGCAAAGTAGTTTGATTGTGTTGTGCAGGTTCCACGTTGGCGCCGGAATCCCTGGTGTTGCGCCGCACTACACTCCTTCACCAACAACCTTCACGTGGTCTTCATCTCCTACTGGTTCGATAACCTTGGTTTCTTACTGAGGGAAAACTCGCTGCTGTACTCATCATACCTTCCTCTTGGGGTTCCCAACGGACGTGTGCTTTACCGTCACAAGCACAAGGAACTGATGAAGAAGCAACTCCGACCGACCTCGGACTCCCAGGCCCGTCCAATTCGAAGGCTCCGTCTTCGCGTCGTTATCGCGTCGTGCAAGATTCCGGAGAAGGACGCATCCTCGAAAACTGAGAGAATCTGTCCGCAGAAGAGTTCGTCGAGCAAGCAGGCATAGGTGCTATCGCACGCTCGGAAATCCTCAACAAGCCAATAACTCCAGACGATGCCGCAAATCCAGAAGCTCTAGAAGCCAAAAGGATGGAAATGATGGCTACTGCCAAGAGATTTGCTAACACCGCAATGGCAATGTTGGAAGAAAGGCGAGAAGCAGTGTGCGAACTTCCTCAAAAGAGGCGCGACACAAAATGCTTGGAAGAAGCCAAAGCACTCCGAAAGCGAAAGTGGGAAGGTGTATAGACCATGCGGCGAGGAAGAGATAGGATCGTCGGGAAGCCATTGGCCCCGGAAGATCAATTTTGCAACCCCCACCGATCAACAGCTGCTCACAACTCCAAAGGACAACATGAAGAAGGCTGAGGAGCTTTTGGCCAAGAAAGATGAGGAAATCGACATCAACCACCTCCGCACACTCGTAGCTTCAGCAATGAAGCAACAAAGTAAGGTAGACACTTCGCGCAGGTTGGAATCCGACCCGGAACTGTGTGTATCGACCGCGCAGAAGGACACCTCCAGAAGGCAACATTGTGACGATGAATCGCGCACCGGATCCACAGAGCGCCGAAGGAGAAGCAGAGAACATCCAAATCTGATCCCCGTACCTTCGAAAACACCTCCGTCGGACCCAACGAAGGGAAATGATCCGATGTACACTGGGAGGGACAAGTACCGAACCCATCACCTCTGCCTCGGATCCCGCGTCCTCCTCCGCCACCTCACCGTTGTAGTCCAGCCGGAAACACCAGACCCCATGGGCCTGGTGGAATTAACATCCGCGACAACGTGGTACTAATGTTGCTAATAAAGAATTGCGTGAAGTTTTGTATGAAGGAAGTTATTAAGTGTATGGAGAGAAGAATGATGTGATGAGATGAAGAATGGACAAAAGCTCAAGCTTGGGGATGCCCCTGCACCCCAAGAAATATTCAAGAGGTACAAGCGTCAAAGCTTGGGGATGCCCAAGGCATCCCCTCTTCATCAACAAAGCAACATGTCATCTCTCTATGCGCTATATTTTTATTGCTTCATACGCTATGTGTTGTTTTTGGAGCGTCTTTATTTTTGTTTTTAGTTTAGTTTTATTTTGTTTGCTGTAGCATATATTGGATCCCGTCACATTTATTTTGGATAAAGACCCGCTCCATTTTTAATTGCATAGAACGCTCTAGTTTTCGCTGTTATTGTTCTGCGAGTGTTCTAGTTTTCTAGTACTGCGTTTAGCTCTTGTTCTTTCACTTGAATTTTGTTCAGAGCTCGTTAGTATTCTTTATTTGTGTATGATTAGCTCTCTGGTCCATAATGTATTTCATCTCTGAGAGTTATTTCAAATAAGTTGATTGGTGTTGATACGAGTAAAATGTTTCATAACTATAGTGATGCAAAAAGGAGCTTGCACTGTTACTGTCTTTGTCGTGTGCTTCTGCACGGCAAAGATATTTCTTTGCCGTGCGCACGGATAAAAACGCACGGCAAAGATCTTGGCCACGGTAAAGACAGACACGAGCGCACGACAAAGATACGATTCACGGCAACGAAGGTGCACGACAATGGCCTAACACACCGCACGGCAAAGAAAGGTGCACGACAATGGCCTAACACACCGCACGGCAAAGATTCGGTGCACGGCAAAGTCGTTGGTCATTGCCGTGCCTCACCCTTTGCCGTGCGTGTAGCTGGGTTGCATGGCAAAGCAACCTTTGCCTAGTGTTTTTAACAAACCCACGACAAAGAAGTCTTTGCCTAGTGTAAGCGCACGACAAAGATGAAAAAACTGGATGTTTTCTCAGCTCAAAAGGCGTGGCGTGTTATAGTTATTAACAAATGAACACTTAGCGCAATGGTAAGGTTGCACGCTTTTCCTACTCTGCGGCATAGGTTCGAATTTGGGTCCTTTTAGATAAAACATGTTTGACACACGACAAAGAAGCGACGTTGGCTAGTCGCACAACAAAGAAACCTTTGCCGTCAATGGCATTGTCGTGCGACCTTTGCCGTGCGGCATTGCACGACAAAGACTTATTTCCCCGTAGTGTTGTCTAGACTATGGCATAGACTTTGGCATGTCATGTTGGATGTTATTTTTGTCATATGCTTAGTATTTATTGTTGTAGCATGACTTGTTTCAAATGGCTGAGAGTGCATAATGTGTCATTGAAAGAATCATGTGTTGTTTCTATCATAAAAGCATAATATTGTGGTATTCTCCTTTGATGCTTTATTGGGTTGACTTGGCACATGCTTATACCATGTTATGACTATAACCAGTCAACTAAAGCCTCTATGATCATTTAGTTTTTGACTTGTAATATCACTTTATGCTTTGATTGATAATGTTTTATCGCTATGCATGATTATGACCATTATTGCTCTCTTAGTTGGTCGCTTCCAGTCTTTTGCTAGCCTTCGCCTGTGCTGAGTATGAACTCTACTCGTGCATCCAACCACCATAAACAAAGTTTGCCAATTGTGTCCACCATATCTACCTAGTAGCATTATTTCTATTCCAAGTAATTCATCATGTTTTTATTTATCTTCCAAATTAAATTTTGGCATGAGAAAATTAGTCAGTAAAGCTCTCACGAACTTGATGGCACATTTACTTTCTTGCACTTAATAAACTTGTCCCATTGTGTGTAAAGGTGAGTGTGTGCACCGTGTGGGTCTCTTAGGCTATATTTCACAGAATACTTGTTCACTGAATTATGATTTGAGTTGGATGTCTCTATGAAATTGTGGTGTGTTAGTACCTCCTATGAATGCTCAAAGTGACAGCGTGGGGTGTTCATTAGTACTTGGGAATACATCTTTAAGGTTTGCTTTTGCAGCCCTACGCGGTGAATTAGTGTTCGTTATCCAACCGGAGAGTAGTTCAGAGTAGCATAGTGAAGTGCTTATATTTATATTCCTTTATGATATCATTGTTGAGAGTGACCACTAGTGAAAGTATGATCCCTAGGCCTTGTTTCCAAGCATCGAATCACCGTTTATTTACTGTTCTACTGCATGTTTACTTGCTGCCATATTTATTTCAGATTGTTATTACCACTCATATTCATCCATATCACTTGCATTTTACTATCTCTTCGCCGAACTAGTGCACCTATACATCTTACAAGTGTATTGGGTGTGTCGGGGACATAAGAGACTTCTTGTATCGTAATTGCAGGGTTGCTTGAGAAGAATATCTTTGACATCTACCTCCCTAAGTTCGATAAACATTAGGTGATCCACTTAAGCAAAACTTGCTATTGTTCTACAAACCTCTGCACTTGGAGGTCCAACAGTGTCTACATGAATAGAAGCGTGCGTAGACATCAAGCCCCAAGGGAAGCACAAGTCGCAGCCTGATGACCCACAAGTATAGGGGGTGTATCGTAGTATCTTCGATAAGTAAGAATGTCGATCCCAACGAGGAGCAGAAGGTGTTGACAAGCAGTTTCGATGAAGGATTCACTGTAAATGCTCACAGACAAGTATTCAGGGGGTTTTGATGTAACAGATGAATAAAGTACGAGTAAGTAAAGTGCGAGAGTAATAATTGCAGCGAGTGGCCCAATCCTTTTTAGCACAAAGGACAAGCCGGTTTGTTTACTTATAATGACCAAACGTTCTCGAGGACACACGGGATTTTAGTCTAGTGCTTTCGCTACATACGGCTAATTAATCTTCATTGTTTTGATAAGTGTTGTGTGGGTGAACCTATGCTAATGTACCGCCCTTCCTAGGACTAATACATACTTGTGATTATACCCCTTGCAAGCATCCGCAACTACAAGAAAGTAATTAAGATAAATCTAACCACAGCCTTAAACTCTGAGATCCTGCTATCCCTCCTGCATCGATATACCAACGGGGGCTCAGGTTTCTGTCACTCCGGCAACCCCGCAATTGGCAAACGAGTACAAGATGCATTCCCCTAGGCCCATAAAGGTGAAGTGTCGTGTAGTCGACGTTCACACGACACCACTAGAAGAATAACACCACAACTTAAATATCATAACATTGAATATTACTCAACCATAATTCACTACTAACATTTAGACTTCACCCATGTCCTCAAGAACTAAACGAACTACTCACGAGACATCATATGGAACATGATCAGAGGTGATATGATGATGAATAACAATCTGAACATAAACCTTGGTTCAATGGTTTCACTCAATAGCATCAATAACAAGTAGAAATCAACACCGGGAGAGTTTCCCTATCAAACAATCAAGATCCAACCCGAATTGTTACAGCGGTGACGAGGTGCAGCGGTGGAGATGGCGGTGATGATGATGGAGATGATGACGATGGTGATGGAGATGATGTCCAGCTCGATGACGGTGACGATGGCGTCGATTTCCCCTCCGGGAGGAATTTCCCCGGATTCCTGCCCACCGGAGAGCTCTTTTCTCTCTAGTGTTCTCCGCCCCGCAGAGCGGCTGTGGCTCTTCGCGATGTACCCTCGGAGCTTAGGTTTCGGGACGAAGACGTGCGAAGAAAAGGAGGCGAGAGAGGGTTGTGGGCCCCCTCCTCACAGGGTGGCGCGGCCAGGCCTTGGGCCGCGCCGGCCTATGAGGTGGGCACCTCGGGTCCCCTCGGCTCCCCCTTCTGGCTCCCTTCGTCATCGGAAAAATAGGATTTTTCGTATAATTTCCGTCATTGTTGATCTCCGAAATATTGCATTCTGACGGTGCTTTTTCCAGCAGAATCCTGGCTCCGGTGCGCGATCCTCCAATAATCATGAAACATGCAAAATAGATGAAATAACATAAGTATTATCTCCAAATATGAAATATATCAATGAATAACAGCAAATTATGATATAAAATAGTGATGCAAAATGGACGTATCAACTCCCCCAAGCTTAGACTTCGCTTGTCCCCAAGCGAAACTGAACTCGGTAAACAAGACCACATGTTTATGGAGTGAAGAGTCGATAAATAAAATACGAACAAGAAGCATCATATTAATTCACACAAGACATATTAGTGATCAACTTCCTCATATAATTCAACTTGAAACAAGTAAAAGGAAATCACAAATAAAGGTGCATAAGAAATCATAGTTGGTGATGGCAAACTTTGTTCTTGGTCAGAGAACAGTTAACAGATTATACTTATCTATTGAGCAGCGCTCTCATATTAAAGCTTATGGTAAACTTGCATACTCAATCATAGTAATCATTGATAACTTTCAAAGCTATATTCATTCAGATAAAACTTGTACTAAACAAGGAAGAGTAAAAGACATGATGAAGTAAATCACAATATAATGGTTTGATCACAACAACTCAAATGCTTGCTTAAGATGGAGGGAAATAGGTTTACTGACTCAACATAAAGTAAAAGACAGGCCCTTCGCAGAGGGAAGCATGGATTACTATTTTTGTGCTAGAGCTTTTCATTTTGAAAACAAGAAACAATTTTGTCAACGGTAGTAATAAAGCATATGTGTTATGTATAAGACATCTTATAAGTTGCAAGCCTCATGCATAGTATACTAATAGTGCTCGCACCTTGTCCTAATTAGCTTGGATTAACACAGATTATCATTGCATAGCATATGTTTCAACCAAGTGTCACAAAGGGGTACCTCTATGCCGCCTGTACAAAGGTCTAAGGAGAAAGCTCGCATTGGATTTCTCGCTTTTGATTATTCTCAACTTAGACATCCATACCGGGACAACATAGACAACAGATAATGGACTCCTCTTTAATGCATAAGCATTCAACAACAATTATTATTCTCATAAGAGATTGAGGATTAGCTGTCCATACTGAAACTTCCACCATGAATCATGGCTTTAGTTAGCGGCCCAATGTTCTTCTCTAATAGTATGCATACTCAAACCATTTGATTGTGAAAACCGCCCTTACTTCAGACAAGACGAACATGCATAGCAACTCACATGATATTCAACAAAGGTAAAAGAGTTGATGGCGTCCCCAGAAAACATGGTTACCGCTCAACAAGCAACTTACTAAGAAATAAGACACATAAGTACATATTCTTCACCACGATAGTTTTTAAGCTATTTGTTGAGGATAACGTAGCATAGAAAACAAAAAATTTCCTACCGCGAACACGAAATCCAAGCCAAGATGCAATCTAGAAGACGGTAGCAACGAGGGGATTGTCGAGTCTCACCCTTGAAGAGATTCCAAAGCCTACAAGATGAGGCTCTTGTTGCTGCGGTAGACGTTCACTTGCCGCTTGCAAAAGCGCGTAGAAGATCTTGATCACGGCGCCACGAACGGGCAGCACCTCCGTACTCGGTCACACGTTCGGTTGTTGATGAAGACGACGTCCACCTCCCCGTTCCAGCGGGCAGCGGAAGTAGTAGCTCCTCTTGAATCCGACAGCACGACGGTGTGGTGTCGGTGGCGGTGGAGAATCCCGGCGGAGCTTCGCTAAGCGTGCGGGGAAGAAGGAGGAGTGGGGCGGCTAGGGTTTGGGGAGAGGGGGTGGCCGGCCTCATGGGGTGCGGCCAGCTTGTGGCTTTGTGGTGGCCGGCCCCCTCCCCTTGGCCCTCATTATATAGGTGGAACACCCAAGAGTTGGTCTACAAGTCTTCGAATAAGACCCCAAACCAAAACCTTCCATATCACATGAAACCTACCCAAGCTAGGACTCCCACTAGAGGTGGGATTCCCACCTTCCCTTGGGAGGGGGTGGCCGGCCACCTTAGGTGGAGTCCACCTGGGACTCCACCCCCTAGGGTTGGCCGGCCATGGTGGTGGAGTCCCTTCGGGACTCCGCCTTCCAAAGTGACTTTCTTCCGGAATATTCTAGAACCTTCTAGAACCTTCCATAAATGCACCGGATCATTTTCAAACACATAAAATGACATCCTATATATGAATCTTATTCTCCGGACCATTCCGGAACTCCTCGTGATGTCCGGGATCTCATCCGGGACTTCGAACAAATATTCGAACTCCATTCCATATTCAAGTTCTACCATTTCAACATCCAACTTTAAGTGTGTCACCCTACGGTTCGCGAACTATGCGGACATGGTTGAGTACTCACTCCGACCAATAACCAATAGCGGGATCTGGAGATCCATAATGGCTCCCACATATTCAACGATGACTTAGTGATCGAATGAACCATTCACATACGATACCAATTCCCTTTGTCACGCGATATTTTACTTGTCCGAGGTTTGATCATCGGTATCACTCTATACCTTGTTCAACCTCGTCTCCTGACAAGTACTCTTTACTCGTACCGTGGTATGTGGTCTCTTATGAACTTATTCATATGCTTGCAAGACATTTAGACGACATTCCACCGAGAGGGCCCAGAGTATATCTATCCGTCATCGGGATGGACAAATCCCACTGTTGATCTATATGCCTCAACTCATACTTTCCGGATACTTAATCCCACCTTTATAACCACCCATTTACGCAGTGGCGTTTGATGTAATCAAAGTACCTTTCCGGTATAAGTGATTTATATGATCTCATGGTCATAAGGACTAGGTAACTATGTATCGAAAGCTTATAGCAAATAACTTAATGACGTGATCTTATGCTACGCTTAATTGGGTGTGTCCATTACATCATTCATATAATGATATAACCTTGTCATTAATAACATCCAATGTTCATGATTATGAAACTAATCATCTATTAATCAACAAGCTAGTTAAGAGGCTTACTAGGGACTCATTTGTTTGTTTACATAACACACATGTATCAATGTTTCGGTTAATACAATTATAGCATGGTATATAAACATTTATCATAAACATAAAGATATATAATAACCACTTTTATTATTGCCTCTTGGGCATATCTCCAACAGTCTCCCACTTGCACTAGAGTCAATAATCTAGATTACATTGTAAGGTACCTAACACCCATGGCATTCTGGTGTTGGTCATGCTTTGCCCTAGGGAGAGCTTTAGTCAACGGATCTGCTACATTCAGATCAGTGTGTACTTTGCAAATCTTTACTTCTCCATCTTCGATGTACTCGCGAATCGAATGATAACGCAGCTTGATATGCTTCAGCCTCTTGTGTGACCTTGGTTCTTGTGCATTGGCGATGGCACCCATGTTGTCACAATAGATGACTAATGGGTCCAATGCACTAGGAACCACACCGAGCTCTACAATGAACCTCTTCATCCATACCGCTTCTGATGAAGCCTCTGAAGCCGCTATGTACTCCGATTCTGTTGAGGATTTCGCCACCGTGCACTGCTTCGAGCTTGCCCAGCTTACTGCAGCACCATTCAATATAAACACGTACCCAGATTGTGACTTAGAGTCATCAGGATCAGTGTTCCAACTTGCATCGGTGTAACTTGTTACAACGAGCTCTTGGTCACCTCCATAACAAAGAAACATATCCTTAGTTCTTTTCAAGTACTTCAGGATATTCTTGACCGCTGTCCAGTGTTCCATTCCTGGATCACTTTGATATCTGCTAGTTAAACTAACAGCATGTGCTATATCCGGTCTTGTACATAGCATGGCATACATGATAGAGCCTACTGCCGAGGCATAGGGGATCTGACTCATCCTTTCTCTTTCTTCTGCCGTAGCCGGACCTTGAGTCTTACTCAAGACCTTGCCTGGTAACATAGGTAAGAATCCTTTCTTACTTTCGTCCATTCTAAATTTCTTTAGAATCTTGTCCAGGTATGTACTCTGTGATAGCCCTATTAGACGTCTTGATCTATCTCTATAAATCTTGATGCCTAATATATATGATGCTTCACCAAGGTCTTTCATTGAAAAACTATTATTCAAATAACCCTTTACACTGCTTAATAGTTCTATATCATTCCCAATCAATAATATGTCATCTACATATAATATCAGGAATGCTACAGAGCTCCCACTCACTTTCTTGTAAATACAGGCCTCTCCATGACACTGTATAAACCCGAAGTCTTTGATCACCTTATCAAAACGTCGGTTCCAACTTCTCGATGCTTGCTTCAGTCCATAGATTGAACGCTGAAGTTTGCATACTTTGTCAGCATTTTTAGGATCGACAAAACCTTTGGGTTGTACCATATACAACTCTTCCTCAATGTCTCCATTAAGGAACGCCATTTTGACATCCATCTGCCAAATCTCATAATCGAAAAATGCAGCTATTGCTAACAAAATCCTCACAGATTTTAGCTTCGCTACAGGTGAGAAAGTCTCATCGTAGTCAACACCTTGAATTTGTCGGAAACCCTTTGCGACAAGTCGAGCTTTATAGACAGTAATATTACCATCAGCATCTGTTTTTCTCTTGAAGATCCATTTATTCTCGACAGCCTTTCGGCTATCAGGTAAGTCTACCAAAGTCCATACTTTGTTATCATACATGGATCCCATTTCGGATTTCATGGCTTCTTGCCATTTGTTGGAATCTGGGCTCATCATCGCTTCTTCATATGTCGCAGGGTCTTCATCATTGTTGTCCACAATCATGACATTTAGACAAGGATCATACCAATCAGGAGTGGCACGTTCCCTTGTCGATCTGCGAGGTTCAGTAGTTGTCTCATTTGAAGTTTCATGATCATTATCATTAGCTTCCTCTGTTGCCGGTGTAGGCGGCACAGGAACATCTTCCGGTACTGCGCTACTCTGATCAACGAGCAGAGATTCTTCAATCTCATCGAGTTCTACTTTTCTTCCAGTCACTTCTTTAGTGAGAAATTCTTTCTCAAGAAAGGTTCCGTTCTTAGCAACAAAGATCTTGCCTTCGGATCTGTGATAGAAAGTGTACCCTATAGTTTCCTTAGGGTATCCTATGAAGACGCATTTCTCCGCTTTGGGTTCTAGCTTGTCCGGTTGTAACTTTTTTACATAGGCTTCGCAACCCCAAACTTTCAGGAACGACAGCTTAGGTTTCTTATTAAACCATAATTCATACGGTGTCGTTTCAACGGATTTTGATGGTGCTCTATTTAAAGTGAATGCGGCTGTCTCTAATGCATAACTCCAAAATGATAACGGCAAATCAGTAAGAGACATCATAGAACGAACCATATCTAAGAGAGTTCGATTACGACGTTCGGACACACCGTTTCGTTGTGGTGTTCCCGGCGGTGTCAATTGTGAAAGTATTCCGCATTTCTTTAAATGCATGCCAAACTCATAACTTAGATATTCACCTCCGCGATCAGATCGTAGAAATTTAATCTTCTTGTTACGTTGATTTTCTACTTCACTTTGGAATTCCTTAAACTTCTCAAAAGTTTTGGATTTATGTTTCATGAAATAGATATACCCATATCTACTCAGATCATCTGTGAAGGTTAGAACATAACGATAACCACCGCGCGATGCTACACTCATTGGTCCGCACACATCGGTATGTATGATTTCCAATAAGTCAGTAGCTCGCTCCATAATACCAGAGAATGGAGTCTTAGTCATTTTTCCCATTAGACATGCTTCGCATCTATCAAGTGACTCAAAGTCAAGTGATTCAAGTAATCCATCGGTATGGAGTTTCTTCATGCGTTTCACTCCAATATGACCAAGACGATAGTGCCACATATAAGTAGAATTATCATTCAATTTAATTCGCTTAGCATCAATGTTATGTATATGTGTATCACTACTATCGAGATCTAACAGAAATAAGCCATTCTTTTCAGGTGCTCGACCATAAAAGATATTATTCATAAAAATAGAACAACCATTATTCTCAGACTTGAATGAATAACCGTCTTGCATTAAACAAGATCCAGATATAATGTTCATGCTCAACGCGGGTACAAAATAACAATTATTGAGGCTTAAAACTAATCCCGAAGGTAGATGTAGAGGAAGTGTGCCGACAGCGATCACATCGACTTTGGATCCATTTCCAACGCGCATGGTCACTTCATCCTTTAGTAGTCTTCGTTTATTCTTTAGTTCTTGTTTCGAGTTACAAATATGAGCAACCGAACCAGTATCAAATACCCAGGTACTAGTACGAGAACCAGTAAGATAAACATCTATAACATGTATATCATATATACCTTCTTTCTTCTTCTTGACAAGGCCGCTCTTCAGATCCGCCAAATACTTGGAGCAATTACGCTTCCAGTGTCCCTTCTCCTTGCAGTAATAACACTCAGCATCAGGCTTAGGGCCAGTCTTAGGTTTCACAGGAGGCGTGGCAGCTTTCTTGCCACTCTTCTTGTTCTTGCCTTTAGACTTGCCCTGTTTCTTGAAACTGGTGGTCTTGTTGACCATCAACACTTGGTGCTCTTTCTTGATCTCAATCTCAGCAGATTTCAGCATGGAGAAGAGTTCAGGTAACTCTTTGTTCATGTTCTGCATATTGTAGTTCATCACAAAGTTCTTGTAACTAGGTGGCAGTGATTGAAGGACACGATTAATCCCCAGTCTGTTAGGAATCACTATTCCCAAGTCACTGAGTTTCTTCGCATGCCCGGTCATGGCGAGCATGTGCTCACTAACGGAGCTGCCTTCTTCCATCATGCAGCTGAAGAAGTGTTTCGATGCTTCATAGCATTCCACGGCCGCATGAGTTTCAAAGATAGTCTTCAACTCATTGATTAACTCATGTGGATCGTGGTGCTCAAAACGTTTTTGAAGATCGGCTTCCAGACTGCATAGGATGGCACACTGAACTTGAGAGTACCGAGTTTTCCGAGTCGCGTAAACATTCTTTACTTCATCGGTTTCAGTTTCTGCAGGAGGGTCACCTAGCGGTGCATCAAGCACATATTGCAGATTTCCGCCATTGAGGAAGATCCTCACATGACGGAACCAGTCGGTGAAGTTGCTACCGTTGCTCTTAAGCTTTTCTTTCTCTAGGAACTGGTTAAAATTGATTGAGGACGCCATATCTACAACATATTTGCAATAGTTTAGACTAATGTTTATGACAAATTGAGTTCAAATTTTAATTCAACATAATTAAAAACTAGGTGAACTCCCACTCAAAACAATATCCCTCGCATTGTCTTAGTGATCACACGAACCAAATCCACCACACCAAGTCCGATCATCACGAGACAAGATGTAACTTCAATGGCGAACACTCAAAGTGTTCATCATATCAATCATATGATTCATGCTCTACCTTTCGGTATCACGTGTTCCGAGACCATGTCTATACATGCTAGGCTCGTCAAGGCCACCTTAGTATCCGCATGTGCAAAACTGTCTTGCACCCGTTGTATGCACTTGTTGATTCTATCACACCCGATCATCACGAGATGCTTCGAAACGACAAGTCTTGGCAACGGTGCTACTAAGGATGAACACTTTATTATCTTGATATTTTAGTGAGAGGGATCATCTTATAATGCTACCGTCGCGATCTAAGCAAAATAAGATGCATAAAAGGATTAACATCACATGCAGTTCATATGTGATATGATATGGCCCTTTTGTCTTTGCGCCTTTGATCTTCATCTCCAAAGCACGGACATGATCTCCATCATCAACGGGCATGATCTCCATCATCGTCGGCGAAGCACCAAGGTCAATGGCGCCGTCTTCATGATTGTCCTCCATGTAGCAACTATTACAACTTCTTTGAAATACTACTCAACATGAAATTTAAAGACAACCATAAGGCTCCTGCCGGTTGCCACAATACAATAATGATCATCTCATACATATTCATCATCACATTATGGCCATATCACATCACCAAACCCTGCAAAAACAAGTTAGACGTTCTCTAATTTGGTTTGCATATTTTACGTGGTTTAGGGTTTTCGAGTAAGATCCAATCTACCTACGAACATGAACCACAACGGTGATACTAGTGTTGTCAATAGAAGAGTAAATTGAATCTTCACTATAGTAGGAGAGACAGACACCCGCAAAGCCACTTATGCAATACAAGTTGCATGTCAAGCGTGGAGCAAATCTCATGAACGCGGTCATGTAAAGTTAGCCCGAGCCGCTTCATCCCACTATGCCACAAAGATGCAAAGTACTCAAACTAAAGATAACAAAAGCATCAATGCCCACAAAACCATTGTGTTCTACTCGTGCAACCATCTATGCATAGACACGGCTCTGATACCACTGTAGGATAACGTAGCATAGAAAACAAAAAATTTCCTACCGCGAACACGAAATCCAAGCCAAGATGCAATCTAGAAGACGGTAGCAACGAGGGGATTGTCGAGTCTCACCCTTGAAGAGATTCCAAAGCCTACAAGATGAGGCTCTTGTTGCTGCGGTAGACGTTCACTTGCCGCTTGCAAAAGCGCATAGAAGATCTTGATCACGGCGCCACGAACGGGCAGCACCTCCGTACTCGGTCACACGTTCGGTTGTTGATGAAGACGACGTCCACCTCCCCGTTCCAGCGGGCAGCGGAAGTAGTAGCTCCTCTTGAATCCGACAGCACGACGGCGTGGTGTCGGTGGCGGTGGAGAATCCCGGCGGAGCTTCGCTAAGCGTGCGGGGAAGAAGGAGGAGTGGGGCGGCTAGGGTTTGGGGAGAGGGGGTGGCCGGCCTCTATGGGGTGCGGCCAGGTGTTGTGGTGGCCGGCCCCCTCCCCTTGGCCCTCATTATATAGGTGGAACACCCAAGAGTTGGTCTACAAGTCTTCGAATAAGACCCCAAACCAAAACCTTCCATATCACATGAAACCTACCCAAGCTAGGACTCCCACTAGAGGTGGGATTCCCACCTTCCCTTGGGAGGGGGTGGCCGGCCACCTTAGGTGGAGTCCACCTGGGACTCCACCCCCTAGGGTTGGCCGGCCATGGTGGTGGAGTCCCTTCGGGACTCCGCCTTCCAAAGTGACTTTCTTCCGGAATATTCTAGAACCTTCTAGAACCTTCCATAAATGCACCGGATCATTTTCAAACACATAAAATGACATCCTATATATGAATCTTATTCTCCGGACCATTCCGGAACTCCTCGTGATGTCCGGGATCTCATCCGGGACTTCGAACAAATATTCGAACTCCATTCCATATTCAAGTTCTACCATTTCAACATCCAACTTTAAGTGTGTCACCCTACGGTTCGTGAACTATGCGGACATGGTTGAGTACTCACTCCGACCAATAACCAATAGCGGGATCTGGAGATCCATAATGGCTCCCACATATTCAATGATGACTTAGTGATCGAATGAACCATTCACATACGATACCAATTCCCTTTGTCACGCGATATTTTACTTGTCCGAGGTTTGATCATCGGTATCACTCTATACCTTGTTCAACCTCGTCTCCTGACAAGTACTCTTTACTCGTACCGTGGTATGTGGTCTCTTATGAACTTATTCATATGCTTGCAAGACATTTAGACGACATTCCACCGAGAGGGCCCAGAGTATATCTATCCGTCATCGGGATGGACAAATCCCACTGTTGATCTATATGCCTCAACTCATACTTTCCGGATACTTAATCCCACCTTTATAACCACCCATTTACGCAGTGGCGTTTGATGTAATCAAAGTACCTTTCCGGTATAAGTGATTTATATGATCTCATGGTCATAAGGACTAGGTAACTATGTATCGAAAGCTTATAGCAAATAACTTAATGACGTGATCTTATGCTACGCTTAATTGGGTGTGTCCATTACATCATTCATATAATGATATAACCTTGTCATTAATAACATCCAATGTTCATGATTATGAAACTAATCATCTATTAATCAACAAGCTAGTTAAGAGGCTTACTAGGGACTCATTTGTTTGTTTACATAACACACATGTATCAATGTTTTGGTTAATACAATTATAGCATGGTATATAAACATTTATCATAAACATAAAGATATATAATAACCACTTTTATTATTGCCTCTTGGGCATATCTCCAACATTTGTCCCATGAGCTATATATTGCAGAGGTAAAGGATAGAAATTTTAAAGGTAGCACTCAAGCAATTTACTTTGGAATGGCGGAGAAATACCATGTAGTAGGTAGATATGGTGGACACAAATGGCATAGGTTTGGGTTGAGGTTTGGATGCACGAGAAGCATTCCCTCTCAGTACAGGTCTTTGGCTAGCAAGGTTAATTAGCAAGCACAAAAGTTGAGGGAAACAAACGAATATACATGTGATAGAAACAATCATGCATCTTTCTTGTAAGCACAAACAATTTTAACTTCAGAATAATAAGCTATGAGCTAACAAGAAAGGAAGACAATGAAACAACTATATATATTTCTCTTTTCTACTTAAACCTCAAGGTGTTGTTGCTATTGACCAATGCTAAGTTTGCCAAAACCAAATAGATTTACTCAATGCTCCCAAAGTGGTACCAATACTAAAATCAAGATCAATCATATAATAGAAATTGCAAACTAAAATAAGGTGTGCAATATGTAAATGATAAGACTTCTCATTAATATTTCATAATGATAACTCACACCAAGGGATACATAGACAACCAACTAAAGGAGAGATACTTCCACACTGCAACCCATCTTATATGATAACTTCCCTACTCATGATATGACACTACTTGATAGTAAAAAGTAAAAGGTAGTGATGATGTGATACCGCGGCACTCCCCCAAGCTTGGAACAAACCAAGGGGATGCCAATACCGATGATGAATTACTCCTTCGGTGGTGATGGTGAATTCTTGACAAGCTTCTCAACAAGCTCCTGAAGCTCATCAATCTTGTACATGAGGTTGCGGATCATCTCCGAATTGTGCTCGACGCGGTTAAGAAGTATGTCCGACGGCGAGTCCCAACTCTTGGAGTTATTTCCCCACTCTTCAGTTTCAGGCTTCATCCTTCCTGCAGTGTTAGAACGATCTATATCCCAATTGCTAGGCAATGCTGCCTTGGGAGTCCTTTCAATTTGATTATTGTAAATTAGATTGCGGAAGGGGTGATAAGTGCCTGAAGAAGATGTCTTTGGAGCTAGGTAGTGACGTGGAAGTCTTCCTCCGGTGCGAATTCTTGCGCTCTTCTTTGCATTAAAAGGGTTCTCCACCACCTCGATGCTTGCAATGGTAGCACGCGGGTATGCGCGCGAGTCTTCCTCCACTTCTTCTTCATCTTCTTCCTTGACGCTCTCGTCCACCTCTTTCCACTCGGGATCTTGAATATCTTCCTCCATAGGCTCCTTGTCTTTGTTGTTGGAGACCATGATGCTTCTAGATCAAAAACAAATCCTGGCAGAAAACAGCTCGAAACAAAACACGACGAGAAAACGATATACGGACCTCCAGGGGTCCGGGGGATTATATAGCAATTTTTACGTCATAAGGAAAGTACCAGGTCGAACCGGAGTCGGAAAGGGGCGACGAGGCGGCCAGCTCATAGGGCGGCGCGGGCCAAGGCCCGCGCCGCGCCGGCTATGGGGGCACGCCCTCGTGCGTCTCCTCCACTCCGTTTCGATCTCGTAATTTTTCATATTTTCCAAAAACAGCAAAAACATTGTTCGGAAAGTAAATCGCGAACTTTTTATTACCTGTACTGTTACCTATTCAAAGTCGAGTTCTGGCGGACTGTCAATTTGACCTTTGATGAAAGCCTCCGGTGTTTCCACTCGAATAACATCAACATCTACATTATAAGAATCACCTGAGATATAATGCTTGAGTCTTTGTCCATTCACCACTTGCGTGGCATTGCCTTGGAGAGAACTAATTTTAATTGCTCCTGAACGATACACCTCCTCAACAACATATGGTCCTTCCCATTTCGAGAGTAATTTCCCTGCAAAGAATCTGAGACGAGACCGATACAATAGGACTTTATCCCCAATATTAAACTCTCTTTTGATAATCCTTCTATCATGCCATTTCTTAACTTTCTCTTTAAAGAGTTTAGCATTTTCGTAAGCTTCACTTCTCCATTCATCTAGAGAACTTAATTGCAACAACCTCTTATCACCGGCTAGTTTAGGATCTTTGTTTAGTTCTCTAACAGCCCAATAAGCTTTGTGCTCTAGTTCTAAAGGTAAATGACAAGCTTTTCCATAAACCATT
This sequence comes from Lolium multiflorum, assembly GCA_030979885.1. Classification (NCBI taxonomy): domain Eukaryota; kingdom Viridiplantae; phylum Streptophyta; class Magnoliopsida; order Poales; family Poaceae; genus Lolium; species Lolium multiflorum. The sequence goes on from CM061747.1 coordinate 160,456,156, forward strand.
TTATAAGGTGACATTCCCATGGGGTTTTTATAAGCAGTTCTATAAGCCCATAGTGCTTCCTTCAATTTACTAGCCCAATTCTTTCTAGTTTTATTAACAGTCTTTTGCAAGATAGATTTAATTTCTCTATTTGATAGTTCTACTTGCCCACTAGTTTGAGGATGATAAGCGGAAGCAATTCTATGATTAATACCATATTTAGCAAGAGTTTTTCTAAAACCACCATGAATAAAATGAGAACCTCCATCTGTCATAATATATCTAGGAACTCCAAATCTAGGAAAAATAATGTCTAAAAGCATTCTTAAAGAGGTCTCACCATCAACACTTTTTGTAGGTATGGCTTCCACCCATTTAGTAACATAATCAACAGCAACAAGTATATGAGTGTTACCTTCTGAAGAGGGAAAAGGTCCCATGAAGTCAAATCCCCAACAATCAAATGGTTCAATAACAAGAGTATAATTCATAGGCATTTCATTGCGTCTGGAGATATTACCAACCCTTTGACATTCATCACAAGATAAAATAAACTTCCTTGCATCTTTGAAGAGAGTTGGCCAATAAAAACCTGATTGTAGAACTTTTTGCGCGGTTCTATCTCCGGCGTGATGTCCTCCATAAGCACTCCCATGACATTTACTCAATATCTCTTGTTGCTCATATTCGGGAACACATCTTCGCAGAATACCATCCACTCCTTCTTTATATAAGTGTGGGTCATCCCAAAAATAATGCCTCAAGTCATAAAAGAATTTCCTCCTTTGCTGAGCTGAAAAGGTTGGAGGCAAGTACTTGGAAACAATAAAGTTAGCATAATCAGCATACCAAGGACTGTCTCGCGAACTCACCTTTATTACAGCCAATTGTTCATTTGGAAAACTATCATTAACAGGAACAGGATCATAAGCAATATTTTCCAATCTAGACAAATTATCAGCAACAGGATTATCAGCACCTTTCCTATCTACAATATGCAAATCAAATTCTTGCAAAAGAAGTACCCATCTAATAAGCCTTGGCTTAGCATCTTTCTTTGTCATAAGGTATCTAATTGCAGCATGATCAGTATGAATAGTAACTTTTGAATCAACGATATAAGATCTAAACTTATCACAAGCAAAGACTACAGCTAACAATTCCTTTTCAGTAGTAGCATAATTTCTTTGAGCAGCATCAAGAGTTTTACTAGCATAATGAATAACATTCAGTTTTTTATCTACTCGTTGTCCAAGAACAGCGCCTACAGCAAAATCACTAGCATCACACATAATTTCAAATGGTAAGTTCCAATCAGGAGGTTCAACTATAGGGGCAGTTGTTAAGGCTTTCTTTAGAGTTTCAAAAGCTTCCTTACAATCATCATCAAAAACAAAAGGTACATCTTTTTGAAGAAGATTAGTAAGAGGCTTTGAAATCTTGGAGAAGTCTTTAATAAACCTCCTATAAAACCCAGCATGACCAAGAACACTACGAATACCTTTAACATCCCTAGGATAGGGCATCTTCTCAATGGCTTCAACTTTAGCTCTATCAACTTCAATACCTCTCTCGGAAATTTTATGTCCCAATACAATTCCTTCATTAACCATAAAGTGGCATTTCTCCCAATTAAGAACAAGGTTAGTTTCTTCACATCTCTGCAAAACTTTATCAAGGTTCCGCAAGCAATTATCAAAAGAATTTCCATAGACGGAAAAATCGTCCATGAATACCTCTACAATACTCTCACAAAAGCCATGAAAAATAGCAGACATGCATCTTTGAAAAGTAGCAGGAGCATTACATAAACCAAAAGGCATACGCCTATAAGCATAAGTTCCATATGGACAAGTGAAAGTGGTTTTCTCTTGATCTTTAGTTTTAACAGCAATTTGTGAAAACCCAGAATAACCATCAAGAAAGCAAAAATGAGTATTTTTAGATAACCTTTCTAACATTTGATCAATAAAAGGCAAAGGGTAATGATCTTTCTTAGTAACCTTATTAACTTTTCGATAATCAATGCACATTCTATAACCTACAACTACTCTTTGAGGTATGAGCTCATCATTATCATTAGGCACAACAGTCATTCCTCCTTTCTTAGGAACACAATGCACAGGACTAACCCATCTACTATCAGCAATAGGATATATAATACCAGCTTCAAAGTTTTAATACCTCGGTGCTTCTATTCTTGTAGACAGTGTTGGGCCTCCAAGAGCAGAGGTTTGTAGAACAGCAGCAAGTTTCCCTTAAGTGGATCACCCAAGGTTTATCGAACTCAGGGAGGAAGAGGTCAAAGATATCCCTCTCATGCAACCCTGCAACCACAAAGCAAGAAGTCTCTTGTGTCCCCAACACACCTAATAGGTGTACTAGTTCGGCGAAGAGATAGTGAAATACAGGTGGTATGAATAAGTATGAGCAGTAGCAATGGCGCCAAAAAAGTGCTTGCTGGCGTGCAGTTGATGGCAGTAATATTGCAGGAAGTAAACAAGCAGTAAAACAGTAAACAAGCAGCGATAACAGTATTTAGGAACAAGGCCTAGGGATCATACTTTCACTAGTGGACACTCTCAACATTGATCACATAACAGAATAAATAGATAGATGCTAGACTCTACACCCTCTTGTTGGATGATGAACACCACTAACTGTGTAGGATTACACGAACCCTCAATGCCGGAGTTAACAAGCTCCACAATATTCAATGTTCATATTTAAATAACCTTAGAGTGCATAACAGATCAACATAACCAAACCAAGTACTAACATAGCATGCACACTGTCACCTTCACACTACGAAAGGAGGAATAGATCACATCAATACTATCATAGCAATAGTTAACTTCATAATCTACAAGAGATCACAATCATAGCCTACGCCAAGTACTACATGATGCACACACTATCACCATTACACCGTGCAGGAGGAATAAACTACTTTAATAACATCACTAGAGTAGCACGCAGATATATTGTGATACAAAACACATTGCAATCATAAAGGGATATAAATAAGCACTTCACTATGCCATTCATAACAGTGAATAAGTATTCTGTGAAATATAGCCTAAGAGACCCACACGGTGCACACACTGTCACCTTTACACACGTGGGACAAGGAGTCTCCGGAGATCACATAAGTAAAATCCACTTGACTAGCATAATGACATCTAGATTACAAGCATCATCATATGAATCTCAATCATGTAAGGCAGCTCATGAGATTATTGTATTGAAGTACATGGAGAGAGATGAACCACATAGCTACCGGTACAGCCCCGAGCCTCGATGGAGAACTACTCCCTCCTCATGGGAGACAGCAGCGTTGATGAAGATGGCGGTGGTGTTGATGGAGAAGCCTTCCGGGGGCACTTCCCCGTCCCGGCGGCGTGCCGGAATAGAGACTCCTGTCCCCCAGATCTTGGCTTCGCGATGGCGGCGGCTCTGGAAGGTTTTCTCTGGTTTCGTCGAACGTGGTAGGGTTTTCGCGACGGAGACTTTAAGTAGGCGGAAGGGCAAGGTCGGTGGAGTCCTGGTGGGGCCACACACTAGGCCGGCGCGGCCAGGGCTTGGGCCGCGCCGCCCTACTGTGTCCCCACCTCGTGGCCCCACTTCGTTTCCCCTTCGGACTTGGAAGCTTCGTGGAAAAATAGGACCCTGGGCGTTGATTTCGTCCGATTCCGAGAATATTTCCTTACTAGGATTTCTGAAACCAAAAACAGCAGAAAACAGAACTGGCCCTTCGGCATCTCGTCAATAGGTTAGTTCACGCATAATAATGACATAAAGTATGCATAAAACATGTAGATATCATCAATAATGTGGCATGGAACATAAGAAATTATCGATACGTCGGAGACGTATCAGCATCCCCAAGCTTAGTTCTGCTCGTCCCGAGCAGGTAAACGATAACAAAGATAATTTCTGGAGTGACATGCCATCATAACCTTGATCATACTATTGTAAGCATATGTAATGAATGCAGCGATCAAAACAATGGTAATGACATGAGTAAACAACTGAATCATAAAGCAAAGACTTTTCATGAATAGTACTTTCAAGACAAGCATCAATAAGTCTTGCATAAGAGTTAACTCATAAAGCAATAAATTCATAGTAAAGGTATTGAAACAACACAAAGGAAGATTAAGTTTCAGCGGTTGCTTTCAACTTATAACATGTATATCTCATGGATAGTTGTCAATGTAAAGTAATATAACAAGTACAATATGCAAGTATGTAGGAATCAATGCACAGTTCACACAAGTATTTGCTTCTTGAGGTGGAGAGAGATAGGTGAACTGACTCAACATAAAAGGTAAAAGAATGGCCCTTCGCAGAGGGAAGCATTGATTGCTATATTTGTGCTAGAGCTTTGGTTTTGAAAACATAAAGAGAGCATAAAAGTAAAATTTTGAGAGGTGTTTGTTGTTGTCAACGAATGGTAGTGGGCACTCTAACCCCCTTGCCAGACAAACCTTCAAAGAGCGGCTCCCATGAATTATTTTTATTTTTGGGTGGCACTCCTTCCAACCTTTCTTTCACAAACCATGGCTAACCGAATCCTCGGGTGCCTGCCAACAATCTCATACCATGAAGGAGTGCCTTTTTATTTTAGTTTTATTATGATGACACTCCTCCCCACCTTTGCTTTCTCAAGCCATGGCTAACCGAATCCTTCGGGTGCCGTCCAACAATCACATACCATGGAGGAGTGTCTATTTAGGTTAATTAATTTGGGACTGGGAATCCCATTGCCAGCTCTTTTTGCAAAATTATTGGATAAGCGGATGAAGCCACTAGTCCATTGGTGAAAGTTGCCCAACAAGAATGAAAGATAAACACCACATACTTCCTCATGAGCTATAAAACATTGACACAAATCAGAGGTGATAAATTTTGAATTATTTAAAGGTAGCACTCAAGCAATTTACTTTGGAATGGCGGAGAAATACCATGTAGTAGGTAGGTATGGTGGACACAAATGGCATAGTGGTTGGCTCAAGGATTTTGGATGCATGAGAAGTATTCCCTCTCGATACAAGGCTTAGGCTAGCAAGGTTATTTGAAACAAACACAAGGATGAACCGGTGCAGCAAAACTCACATAAAAGACATATTGTAAACATTATAAGACTCTACACCGTCCTCCTTGTTGTTCAAACTCTTTACTAGAAATTATCTAGACCTTAGAGAGACCAATTATGCAAACCAAATTTTAGCAAGCTCTATGTATTTCTTCATTAATAGGTGCAAAGTATATGATGCAAGAGCTTAAACATGAGCACAACAATTGCCAAGTATCACATTATCCAAGACATTTTACCAATTACTACATGTAGCATTTTCCGTTTCCAACCATATAACAATGAACGAAGCAGTTTCAACCTTCGCCATGAACATTAAAAGTAAAGCTAAGAACACATGTGTTCATATGAACCAGCGGAGCGTGTCTCTCTCCCACACAAGCATGTATTTATTCAGAGAATAAAAGCACACAGACGCTCCAAGTAAAGTACATAAGATGTGACTGAATAAAAATATAGTTTCAAGAGAAGAAACCTGATAAATTGTCGATGAAGAAGGGGATGCCTTGGGCATCCCCAAGCTTAGATGCTTGAGTCTTCTTGAAATATGCAGGGATGAACCACGGGGGCATCCCCAAGCTTAGACTCTTCACTCTTCTTGATCATAGTATATCATCCTCCTCTCTTGACCCTTGAAAACTTCCTCCACACCAAACTCGAAACAAACTCATTAGAGGGTTAGTGCATAATCAAAATTTCACATGTTCAGAGGTGACACAATCATTCTTAACACTTCTGGACATTGCACAAAGCTTCTGAAAGTTAATGGAACAAAGAAATCCATCAAACATAGCAAAAGAGGCAATGCGAAATAAAAGGCAGAATCTGTCAAAACAGAACAGTCCGTAAAGACGAATTTTAAAGTGGCACCAGACTTGCTCAGATGAAAATTCCCAAATTGAATGAAAGTTGCGTACATATCTGAGGATCACTCACGTAAATTGGCAGATTTTTCTGAGTTACCTACAGAGAATTAGGCCCAGATTTGTGACAAGAAATCTGTTTCTGCGCAGTAATCCAAATCTAGTATCAACCTTGCTATCAAAGACTTTACTTGGCACAACAATGCAATAAAATAAAGATAAGGAGAGGTTGCTACAGTAGTAAACAACTTCCAAGACTCAAATATAAAACAAAAGTACTGTAGTAAAATAAACACATGGGTTATCTCCCAAGAAGTGCTTTCTTTATAGCCATTAAGATGGGCTCAGCAGTTTTAATGATGCACTCGCAAGAAATAGTATTTGGAGCAAAAGAGAGCATCAAGAGGCAAATTCAAAACAAATTTAAGCCTAACATGCTTCCTATGAAAAGGAATCTTGTACACAAATGAATTCATGAAGAACAAAGTGACAAGCATAAGAGGATAAAACACGAGTAACTTCAAGATTCTCAACATAAAGAGGGGAAACTTAATATTATTAAGATGCATATAACCATGTTTCCCTCTCTCATAATAATTTTCAGAGGCATCATGAACAAACTCAACAATATAAGTATCACATAAAGCATTCTTATTCACATGCATAAAAGTATCATTACTCTCCACATAAGCATAATCAATTTTATTAGTTGTAGTGGGAGCAAATTCAATAAAGTAGCTATCATTATTATTCTCATCAAGTGTAGGAGGCATAGTATAATCATAATCAAATTTACTCTCCATAGTAGGCGGTACTAAAAGACCAATATCATTATAATCATCATAAATAGGAGGCAAAGTATCATCAAAGTAAATTTTCTCCTCAATGCTTGGGGGACTAAAAATATCATGCTCATCAAAGCCAGCTTCCCCAAGCTTAGAATTTTCCATATCATTAGCAACAATGGTGTTCAAAGCGTTCATACTAATATGTTCCATAGGTTTTTTAATTTTCGCATCAAACCATCCATGTCTTAAATCAGGAAATAGAATAAGAAGCTCATTCTTGTCCATTATGCCAAACTAGTGTAAACAAGAAACAAAAAGATGCAATTGCAGGATCTAAAGGAAATAGCTTCGAGCACACACACAACGGCAACAGAAAAGTACTTTACCTGGGACCGGAGTATGAGTGCCTTTTACCTTTCCTCCCCGGCAACGGCGCCAGAAAAGTGCTTCGTTGTCGGGATCCGGTGTGTGTGTGCCGTTTACCTTTCCTCCCCGGCAACGGTGCCAGAAAAGTGCTTGATGTCTACGGGTGCTTCTATTCTTGTAGACAGTGTTGGGCCTCCAAGAGCAGAGGTTTGTAGAACAGCAGCAAGTTTCCCTTAAGTGGATCACCCAAGGTTTATCGAACTCGGGGAGGAAGAGGTCAAAGATATCCCTCTCATGCAACCCTGCAACCACAAAGCAAGAAGTCTCTTGTGTCCCCAACACACCTAATAGGTGCACTAGTTCAGCGAAGAGATAGTGAAATACAGGTGGTATGAATAAGTATGAGCAGTAGCAATGGCACCAGAAAAGTGCTTTCTGGCGTGCAGTTGATGGCAGTAATATTGCAGGAAGTAAACAAGCAGTAAAACAGTAAACAAGCAGCGATAACAGTATTTAGGAACAAGGCCTAGGGATCATACTTTCACTAGTGGACACTCTCAACATTGATCACATAACAGAATAAATAGATAGATGCTAGACTCTACACCCTCTTGTTGGATGATGAACACCACTAACTGTGTAGGATTACACGAACCCTCAATGCCGGAGTTAACAAGCTCCACAATATTCAATGTTCATATTTAAATAACCTTAGAGTGCATAACAGATCAACATAACCAAACCAAGTACTAACATAGCATGCACACTGTCACCTTCACACTACGAAAGGAGGAATAGATCACATCAATACTATCATAGCAATAGTTAACTTCATAATCTACAAGAGATCACAATCATAGCCTACGCCAAGTACTACATGATGCACACACTGTCACCATTACACCGTGCAGGAGGAATAAACTACTTTAATAACATCACTAGAGTAGCACGCAGATATATTGTGATACAAAACACATTGCAATCATAAAGGGATATAAATAAGCACTTCACTATGCCATTCATAACAGTGAATAAGTATTCTGTGAAATATAGCCTAAGAGACCCACACGGTGCACACACTGTCACCTTTACACACGTGGGACAAGGAGTCTCCGGAGATCACATAAGTAAAATCCACTTGACTAGCATAATGACATCTAGATTACAAGCATCATCATATGAATCTCAATCATGTAAGGCAGCTCATGAGATTATTGTATTGAAGTACATAGGGAGAGATGAACCACATAGCTACCGGTACAGCCCCGAGCCTCGATGGAGAACTACTCCCTCCTCATGGGAGATAGCAGCGTTGATGAAGATGGCGGTGGTGTTGATGGAGAAGCCTTCCGGGGGCACTTCCCCGTCCCGGCGGCGTGCCGGAACAGAGACTCCTGTCCCCCAGATCTTGGCTTCGCAATGGCGGCGGCTCTGGAAGGTTTTCTCTGGTTTCGTCGAACGTGGTAGGGTTTTCGCGACGGAGACTTTAAGTAGGCGGAAGGGCAAGGTCGGTGGAGTCCTGGTGGGGCCACACACTAGGCCGGCGCGGCCAGGGCTTGGGCCGCGCCGCCCTACTGTGTCCCCACCTCGTGGCCCCACTTCGTTTCCCCTTCGGACTTCTGGAAGCTTCGTGGAAAAATAGGACCCTGGGCGTTGATTTCGTCCGATTCCGAGAATATTTCCTTACTAGGATTTGAAACCAAAAACAAGAAAACAGCAACTGCCCTTCGGCATCTCGTCAATAGGTTAGTTCAAAACGCATAATAATGACATAAAGTATGCATAAAACATGTAGATATCATCAATAATGTGGCATGGAACATAAGAAATTATCGATACGTCGGAGACGTATCAGCATCCCCAAGCTTAGTTCTGCTCGTCCCGAGCAGGTAAACGATAACAAAGATAATTTCTGGAGTGACATGCCATCATAACCTTGATCATACTATTGTAAGCATATGTAATGAATGCAGCGATCAAAACAATGGTAATGACATGAGTAAACAACTGAATCATAAAGCAAAGACTTTTCATGAATAGTACTTTCAAGACAAGCATCAATAAGTCTTGCATAAGAGTTAACTCATAAAGCAATAAATTCATAGTAAAGGTATTGAAACAACACAAAGGAAGATTAAGTTTCAGCGGTTGCTTTCAACTTATAACATGTATATCTCATGGATAGTTGTCAATGTAAAGTAATATAACAAGTACAATATGCAAGTATGTAGGAATCAATGCACAGTTCACACAAGTGTTTGCTTCTTGAGGTGGAGAGAGATAGGTGAACTGACTCAACATAAAAGGTAAAAGAATGGCCCTTCGCAGAGGGAAGCATTGATTGCTATATTTGTGCTAGAGCTTTGGTTTTGAAAACATAAAGAGAGCATAAAAGTAAAATTTTGAGAGGTGTTTGTTGTTGTCAACGAATGGTAGTGGGCACTCTAACCCCCTTGCCAGACAAACCTTCAAAGAGCGGCTCCCATGAATTATTTTATTTTTGGGTGGCACTCCTTCCAACCTTTCTTTCACAAACCATGGCTAACCGAATCCTCGGGTGCCTGCCAACAATCTCATACCATGAAGGAGTGCCTTTTTATTTTAGTTTTATTATGATGACACTCCTCCCCACCTTTGCTTTCTCAAGCCATGGCTAACCGAATCCTTCGGGTGCCGTCCAACAATCACATACCATGGAGGAGTGTCTATTTAGGTTAATTAATTTGGGACTGGGAATCCCATTGCCAGCTCTTTTTGCAAAATTATTGGATAAGCGGATGAAGCCACTAGTCCATTGGTGAAAGTTGCCCAACAAGAATGAAAGATAAACACCACATACTTCCTCATGAGCTATAAAACATTGACACAAATCAGAGGTGATAAATTTTGAATTATTTAAAGGTAGCACTCAAGCAATTTACTTTGGAATGGCGGAGAAATACCATGTAGTAGGTAGGTATGGTGGACACAAATGGCATAGTGGTTGGCTCAAGGATTTTGGATGCATGAGAAGTATTCCCTCTCGATACAAGGCTTAGGCTAGCAAGGTTATTTGAAACAAACACAAGGATGAACCGGTGCAGCAAAACTCACATAAAAGACATATTGTAAACATTATAAGACTCTACACCGTCTTCCTTGTTGTTCAAACTCTTTACTAGAAATTATCTAGACCTTAGAGAGACCAATTATGCAAACCAAATTTTAGCAAGCTCTATGTATTTCTTCATTAATAGGTGCAAAGTATATGATGCAAGAGCTTAAACATGAGCACAACAATTGCCAAGTATCACATTATCCAAGACATTTTACCAATTACTACATGTAGCATTTTCCGTTTCCAACCATATAACAATGAACGAAGCAGTTTCAACCTTCGGCATGAACATTAAAAGTAAAGCTAAGAACACATGTGTTCATATGAAACAGCGGAGCGTGTCTCTCTCCCACACAAGCATGTATTTATTCAGACAAACAAAAGCACACAGACGCTCCAAGTAAAGTACATAAGATGTGACTGAATAAAAATATAGTTTCAAGAGAAGAAACCTGATAAATTGTCGATGAAGAAGGGGATGCCTTGGGCATCCCCAAGCTTAGATGCTTGAGTCTTCTTGAAATATGCAGGGATGAACCACGGGGGCATCCCCAAGCTTAGACTCTTCACTCTTCTTGATCATAGTATATCATCCTCCTCTCTTGACCCTTGAAAACTTCCTCCACACCAAACTCGAAACAAACTCATTAGAGGGTTAGTGCATAATCAAAATTTCACATGTTCAGAGGTGACACAATCATTCTTAACACTTCTGGACATTGCACAAAGCTTCTGAAAGTTAATGGAACAAAGAAATCCATCAAACATAGCAAAAGAGGCAATGCGAAATAAAAGGCAGAATCTGTCAAAACAGAACAGTCCGTAAAGACGAATTTTAAAGTGGCACCAGACTTGCTCAGATGAAAATTCCCAAATTGAATGAAAGTTGCATACATATCTGAGGATCACTCACGTAAATTGGCAGATTTTTCTGAGTTACCTACAGAGAATTAGGCCCAGATTCGTGACAGACAGAAATCTGTTTCTGCGCAGTAATCCAAATCTAGTATCAACCTTGCTATCAAAGACTTTACTTGGCACAACAATGCAATAAAATAAAGATAAGGAGAGGTTGCTACAGTAGTAAACAACTTCCAAGACTCAAATATAAAACAAAAGTACTGTAGTAAAATAAACACATGGGTTATCTCCCAAGAAGTGCTTTCTTTATAGCCATTAAGATGGGCTTAGCAGTTTTAATGATGCACTCGCAAGAAATAGTATTTGAAGCAAAAGAGAGCATCAAGAGGCAAATTCAAAACAAATTTAAGCCTAACATGCTTCCTATGAAAAGGAATCTTGTACACAAATGAATTCATGAAGAACAAAGTGACAAGCATAAGAGGATAAAACACGAGTAACTTCAAGATTCTCAACATAAAGAGGGGAAACTTAATATTATTAAGATGCATATAACCATGTTTCCCTCTCTCATAATAATTTTCAGAGGCATCATGAACAAACTCAACAATATAAGTATCACATAAAGCATTCTTATTCACATGCATAAAAGTATCATTACTCTCCACATAAGCATAATCAATTTTATTAGTTGTAGTGGGAGCAAATTCAATAAAGTAGCTATCATTATTATTCTCATCAAGTGTAGGAGGCATAGTATAATCATAATCAAATTTACTCTCCATAGTAGGCGGTACTAAAAGACCAATATCATTATAATCATCATAAATAGGAGGCAAAGTATCATCAAAGTAAATTTTCTCCTCAATGCTTGGGGGACTAAAAATATCATGCTCATCAAAGCCAGCTTCCCCAAGCTTAGAATTTTCCATATCATTAGCAACAATGGTGTTCAAAGCGTTCATACTAATATGTTCCATAGGTTTTTTAATTTTCGCATCAAACCATCCATGTCTTAAATCAGGAAATAGAATAAGAAGCTCATTCTTGTCCATTATGCCAAACTAGTGTAAACAAGAAACAAAAAGATGCAATTGCAGGATCTAAAGGAAATAGCTTCGAGCACACACAACGGCAACAGAAAAGTACTTTACCTGGGACCGGAGTATGAGTGCCTTTACCTTTCCTCCCGGCAACGGTGCCAGAAAAGTGCTTCGTTGTCGGGATCCGGTGTGTGTGTGCCGTTTACCTTTCCTCCCGGCAACGGTGCCAGAAAAGTGCTTGATGTCTACGGGTGCTTCTATTCTTGTAGACAGTGTTGGGCCTCCAAGAGCAGAGGTTTGTAGAACAGCAGCAAGTTTCCCTTAAGTGGATCACCCAAGGTTTATCGAACTCGGGGAGGAAGAGGTCAAAGATATCCCTCTCATGCAACCCTGCAACCACAAAGCAAGAAGTCTCTTGTGTCCCCAACACACCTAATAGGTGCACTAGTTCGGCGAAGAGATAGTGAAATACAGGTGGTATGAATAAGTATGAGCAGTAGCAATGGCACCAGAAAAGTGCTTTCTGGCGTGCAGTTGATGCGTAATATTGCAGGAAGTAAACAAGCAGTAAAACAGAACAAGCGCGATACAGTATTTAGGAACAAGGCCTAGGGATCATACTTTCACTAGTGGACACTCTCAACATTGATCACATAACAGAATAAATAGATAGATGCTAGACTCTACACCCTCTTGTTGGATGATGAACACCACTAACTGTGTAGGATTACACGAACCCTCAATGCCGGAGTTAACAAGCTCCACAATATTCAATGTTCATATTTAAATAACCTTAGAGTGCATAACAGATCAACATAACCAAACCAAGTACTAACATAGCATGCACACTGTCACCTTCACACTACGAAAGGAGGAATAGATCACATCAATACTATCATAGCAATAGTTAACTTCATAATCTACAAGAGATCACAATCATAGCCTACGCCAAGTACTACATGATGCACACACTGTCACCATTACACCGTGCAGGAGGAATAAACTACTTTAATAACATCACTAGAGTAGCACGCAGATATATTGTGATACAAAACACATTGCAATCATAAAGGGATATAAATAAGCACTTCACTATGCCATTCATAACAGTGAATAAGTATTCTGTGAAATATAGCCTAAGAGACCCACACGGTGCACACACTGTCACCTTTACACACGTGGGACAAGGAGTCTCCGGAGATCACATAAGTAAAATCCACTTGACTAGCATAATGACATCTAGATTACAAGCATCATCATATGAATCTCAATCATGTAAGGCAGCTCATGAGATTATTGTATTAAAGTACATAGGAGAGAGATGAACCACATAGCTACCGGTACAGCCCCGAGCCTCGATGGAGAACTACTCCCTCCTCATGGGAGATAGCAGCGTTGATGAAGATGGCGGTGGTGTTGATGGAGAAGCCTTCCGGGGGCACTTCCCCGTCCCGGCGGCGTGCCGGAACAGAGACTCCTGTCCCCCAGATCTTGGCTTCGCGATGGCGGCGGCTCTGGAAGGTTTTCTCTGGTTTCGTCGAACGTGGTAGGGTTTTCGCGACGGAGACTTTAAGTAGGCGGAAGGGCAAGGTCGGTGGAGTCCTGGTGGGGCCACACACTAGGCCGGCGCGGCCAGGGCTTGGGCCGCGCCGCCCTACTGTGTCCCCACCTCGTGGCCCCACTTCGTTTCCCCTTCGGACTTCTGGAAGCTTCGTGGAAAAATAGGACCCTGGGCGTTGATTTCGTCCGATTCCGAGAATATTTCCTTACTAGGATTTCTGAAACCAAAAAACAGCAGAAAACACAAGCCCTTCGGCATCTCGTCAATAGGTTAGTTCAAAACGCATAATAATGACATAAAGTATGCATAAAACATGTAGATATCATCAATAATGTGGCATGGAACATAAGAAATTATCGATACGTCGGAGACGTATCAGCATCCCCAAGCTTAGTTCTGCTCGTCCCGAGCAGGTAAACGATAACAAAGATAATTTCTGGAGTGACATGCCATCATAACCTTGATCATACTATTGTAAGCATATGTAATGAATGCAGCGATCAAAACAATGGTAATGACATGAGTAAACAACTGAATCATAAAGCAAAGACTTTTCATGAATAGTACTTTCAAGACAAGCATCAATAAGTCTTGCATAAGAGTTAACTCATAAAGCAATAAATTCATAGTAAAGGTATTGAAACAACACAAAGGAAGATTAAGTTTCAGCGGTTGCTTTCAACTTATAACATGTATATCTCATGGATAGTTGTCAATGTAAAGTAATATAACAAGTACAATATGCAAGTATGTAGGAATCAATGCACAGTTCACACAAGTGTTTGCTTCTTGAGGTGGAGAGAGATAGGTGAACTGACTCAACATAAAAGGTAAAAGAATGGCCCTTCGCAGAGGGAAGCATTGATTGCTATATTTGTGCTAGAGCTTTGGTTTTGAAAACATAAAGAGAGCATAAAAGTAAAATTTTGAGAGGTGTTTGTTGTTGTCAACGAATGGTAGTGGGCACTCTAACCCCCTTGCCAGACAAACCTTCAAAGAGCGGCTCCCATGAATTATTTTTATTTTTGGGTGGCACTCCTTCCAACCTTTCTTTCACAAACCATGGCTAACCGAATCCTCGGGTGCCTGCCAACAATCTCATACCATGAAGGAGTGCCTTTTTTATTTTAGTTTTATTATGATGACACTCCTCCCCACCTTTGCTTTCTCAAGCCATGGCTAACCGAATCCTTCGGGTGCCGTCCAACAATCACATACCATGGAGGAGTGTCTATTTAGGTTAATTAATTTGGGACTGGGAATCCCATTGCCAGCTCTTTTTGCAAAATTATTGGATAAGCGGATGAAGCCACTAGTCCATTGGTGAAAGTTGCCCAACAAGAATGAAAGATAAACACCACATACTTCCTCATGAGCTATAAAACATTGACACAAATCAGAGGTGATAAATTTTGAATTATTTAAAGGTAGCACTCAAGAAATTTACTTTGGAATGGCGGAGAAATACCATGTAGTAGGTAGGTATGGTGGACACAAATGGCATAGTGGTTGGCTCAAGGATTTTGGATGCATGAGAAGTATTCCCTCTCGATACAAGGCTTAGGCTAGCAAGGTTATTTGAAACAAACACAAGGATGAACCGGTGCAGCAAAACTCACATAAAAGACATATTGTAAACATTATAAGACTCTACACCGTCTTCCTTGTTGTTCAAACTCTTTACTAGAAATTATCTAGACCTTAGAGAGACCAATTATGCAAACCAAATTTTAGCAAGCTCTATGTATTTCTTCATTAATAGGTGCAAAGTATATGATGCAAGAGCTTAAACATGAGCACAACAATTGCCAAGTATCACATTATCCAAGACATTTTACCAATTACTACATGTAGCATTTTCCGTTTCCAACCATATAACAATGAACGAAGCAGTTTCAACCTTCGCCATGAACATTAAAAGTAAAGCTAAGAACACATGTGTTCATATGAACCAGCGGAGCGTGTCTCTCTCCCACACAAGCATTTATTCAAAAAACAAAAGCACACAGACGCTCCAAGTAAAGTACATAAGATGTGACTGAATAAAAATATAGTTTCAAGAGAAGAAACCTGATAAATTGTCGATGAAGAAGGGGATGCCTTGGGCATCCCCAAGCTTAGATGCTTGAGTATTCTTGAAATATGCAGGGATGAACCACGGGGGCATCCCCAAGCTTAGACTCTTCACTCTTCTTGATCATAGTATATCATCCTCCTCTCTTGACCCTTGAAAACTTCCTCCACACCAAACTCGAAACAAACTCATTAGAGGGTTAGTGCATAATCAAAATTTCACATGTTCAGAGGTGACACAATCATTCTTAACACTTCTGGACATTGCACAAAGCTTCTGAAAGTTAATGGAACAAAGAAATCCATCAAACATAGCAAAAGAGGCAATGCGAAATAAAAGGCAGAATCTGTCAAAACAGAACAGTCCGTAAAGACGAATTTTAAAGTGGCACCAGACTTGCTCAGATGAAAATGCCCAAATTGAATGAAAGTTGCATACATATCTGAGGATCACTCACGTAAATTGGCAGATTTTTCTGAGTTACCTACAGAGAATTAGGCCCAGATTCGTGACAGACAGAAATCTGTTTCTGCGCAGTAATCCAAATCTAGTATCAACCTTGCTATCAAAGACTTTACTTGGCACAACAATGCAATAAAATAAAGATAAGGAGAGGTTGCTACAGTAGTAAACAACTTCCAAGACTCAAATATAAAACAAAAGTACTGTAGTAAAATAAACACATGGGTTATCTCCCAAGAAGTGCTTTCTTTATAGCCATTAAGATGGGCTTAGCAGTTTTAATGATGCACTCGCAAGAAATAGTATTTGGAGCAAAAGAGAGCATCAAGAGGCAAATTCAAAACAAATTTAAGCCTAACATGCTTCCTATGAAAAGGAATCTTGTACACAAATGAATTCATGAAGAACAAAGTGACAAGCATAAGAGGATAAAACACGAGTAACTTCAAGATTCTCAACATAAAGAGGGGAAACTTAATATTATTAAGATGCATATAACCATGTTTCCCTCTCTCATAATAATTTTCAGAGGCATCATGAACAAACTCAACAATATAAGTATCACATAAAGCATTCTTATTCACATGCATAAAAGTATCATTACTCTCCACATAAGCATAATCAATTTTATTAGTTGTAGTGGGAGCAAATTCAATAAAGTAGCTATCATTATTATTCTCATCAAGTGTAGGAGGCATAGTATAATCATAATCAAATTTACTCTCCATAGTAGGCGGTACTAAAAGACCAATATCATTATAATCATCATAAATAGGAGGCAAAGTATCATCAAAGTAAATTTTCTCCTCAATGCTTGGGGACTAAAAATATCATGCTCATCAAAGCCAGCTTCCCCAAGCTTAGAATTTTCCATATCATTAGCAACAATGGTGTTCAAAGCGTTCATACTAATATGTTCCATAGGTTTTTTAATTTTCGCATCAAACCATCCATGTCTTAAATCAGGAAATAGAATAAGAAGCTCATTCTTGTCCATTATGCCAAACTAGTGTAAACAAGAAACAAAAAGATGCAATTGCAGGATCTAAAGGAAATAGCTTCGAGCACACACACAGAAAAGTACTTTACCTGAGACCGGAGTATGAGTGCCTTTTACCTTTCCTCCCCGGCAACGGCGCCAGAAAAGTGCTTCGTTGCCGGGATCCGGTGTGTGTGTGCCGTTTTCCTCCCCGGCAACGGCGCCAGAAAAGTGCTTGATGTCTATGGGTGCTTCTATTCTTGTAGATAGTGTTGGGCCTCCAAGAGCAGAGGTTTGTAGAACAGCAGCAAGTTTCCCTTAAGTGGATCACCCAAGGTTTATCGAACTCAGGGAGGAAGAGGTCAAAGATATCCCTCTCATGCAACCCTGCAACCACAAAGCAAGAAGTCTCTTGTGTCCCCAACACACCTAATAGGTGCACTAGTTCGGCGAAGAGATAGTGAAATACATGTGGTATGAATAAGTATGAGCGTAGCAATGGCGCCAGAAAAGTGCTTCTGGCGTGCGTTGATGAAAATATTGCGAAGTAAACAAGCGTAAAACAGTAAACAAGCAGCGATAGCGATATTTAGGAACAAGGCCTAGGGATCATACTTTCACTAGTGGACACTCTCAACATTGATCACATAACAAAATAAATAGATAGATGCTAGACTCTACACCCTCTTGTTGGATGATGAACACCACTAACTGTGTAGGATTACACGAACCCTCAATGCCGGAGTTAACAAGCTCCACAATATTCAATGTTCATATTTAAATAACCTTAGAGTGCATAACAGATCAACATAACCAAACCAAGTACTAACATAGCATGCACACTGTCACCTTCACACTACGAAAGGAGGAATAGATCACATCAATACTATCATAGCAATAGTTAACTTCATAATCTACAAGAGATCACAATCATAGCCTACGCCAAGTACTACATGATGCACACACTGTCACCATTACACCGTGCAGGAGGAATAAACTACTTTAATAACATCACTAGAGTAGCACGCAGATATATTGTGATACAAAACACATTGCAATCATAAAGGGATATAAATAAGCACTTCACTATGCCATTCATAACAGTGAATAAGTATTCTGTGAAATATAGCCTAAGAGACCCACACGGTGCACACACTGTCACCTTTACACACGTGGGACAAGGAGTCTCCGGAGATCACATAAGTAAAATCCACTTGACTAGCATAATGACATCTAGATTACAAGCATCATCATATGAATCTCAATCATGTAAGGCAGCTCATGAGATTATTGTATTGAAGTACATAGGAGAGAGATGAACCACATAGCTACCGGTACAGCCCCGAGCCTCGATGGAGAACTACTCCCTCCTCATGGGAGACAGCAGCGTTGATGAAGATGGCGGTGGTGTTGATGGAGAAGCCTTCCGGGGGCACTTCCCGTCCCGGCGGCGTGCCGGAACAGAGACTCCTGTCCCCCAGATCTTGGCTTCGCGATGGCGGCGGCTGGAAGGTTTTCTCGGTTTCGTCGAACATGGTAGGGTTTCGCGACGGAGACTTTAAGTAGGCGGAAGGGCAAGGTCGGTGGAGTCCTGGTGGGGCCACACACTAGGCCGGCGCGGCCAGGGCTTGGGCCGCGCCGCCCTACTGTGTCCCCACCTCGTGGCCCCACTTCGTTTCCCCTTCGGACTTCTGGAAGCTTCGTGGAAAAATAGGACCCTGGGCGTTGATTTCGTCCGATTCCGAGAATATTTCCTTACTAGGATTTCTGAAACCAAAAACAGCAGAAAACAACAACTGGCCCTTCGGCATCTCGTCAATAGGTTAGTTCCGGAAAATGCATAATAATGACATAAAGTATGCATAAAACATGTAGATATCATCAATAATGTGGCATGGAACATAAGAAATTATCGATACGTCGGAGACGTATCAGTCTTAATACCTCATTTCTTACCACATCCTTCATCTTCGGAATTAGACGACGCTGATGTTCAACAACAGGCTTTGCATCATCTTCCATATTAATGGCGTGTTGGCAAATAGAGGGAGAAATCCCCTTCAAGTCATCAAGAGTATAGCCAATAGCACCTCGGTGTTTCTTCAATATTTCCAATAACCTTTCTTCTTCAAACTCTGAAAGCTTAGAACTAATAATAACAGGATATATTTTCTTATCATCAATATGAGCATATTTAAGATTATCAGGCAATGGTTTTAAATCAAAGACATGATCTTCCTTTGGTGGTGGTGTTGTACCCAGATCTTCCACCGGTAAATCATGCTTAAGAATAGGTTGACGAAGGAAAATTTCATCAAGCTCATCTCTTTCTTCCCTAAAAACTTCACTCTCACTATTCTCCAAATGTTGCTGCAAAGGATTACTAGGAGCAAGAGCAATAGATGCACACTGTTCAACTTTAAAATCACTATTAGGCGAATCAATTTTATAAGGAGTTTTGGTAAATTTAGAGAAGTTAAACTCATAAGATTCACCAGCAAATTTAGTCAAAATTTTCTCTTTCTTGCAATCTATAATAGCTCCACAAGTATTTAGAAAAGGTCTACCAAAAATAATAGGACAATATTTACTAGCAGCAGAACCAAGTACCAAAAAGTCAGCAGGATATTTAATCTTACCACATAGAACTTCCACATCTCGAACAATACCAATTGGAGAAATAGTTTCTCTATTAGCCAGCCGAATAACCACATCAATATCTTCAAGTTCACAAGAACCAATTTCGTGCATAATCTCCGTGTAAAGCTCATAAGGAATAGCACTAATACTTGCACCAATATCACATAAACCATAATAACAATGATCACCAATTCTAACAGATAGCATAGGAACACTAGCTTTCCTAGACTTATTAGGATGCGAAACAATATTAGAGGCATCTTCACAGAAAATAATATGACCATCCTCCACATTTTCAGTCACAAGATCTTTAATAATTGCAACAGCAGGTTCAACTTTTATTTGTTCTTCAGGTTCTATAGGTTTCTTTTCACTTTTATGAACCACACTATTTATAACAGAGTACTCCTTCATTTTAGCAGGGAAAGGAGTTTTTTCAATATAAGCTTCAGGAATAACATGATCAACAGTTTCAACTACAACACATTTATTTATAGATGAATCAATTTTATCTTTATACGGTTCATGATACTTATCAAAGTTATTCTTAGGCAATTCATAATGAGAAGCAAAAGCTTTATAAAGATTTGCAGCAACTTGAGAATCAAGACCATAAGTAGCACTCATATTACGAAATTTATCAGTATCCATAAAAGCTTCAATGCATTTATAATCATAATTTATACCTGATTCTCTATCCTTGTCATTCTCCCATCCTTCAGTATTTTCTTGGATCCGATTAAGAAGGTCCCTTTTAAACTCTTCCTTGTTGCGTGTAAATGATCCAGAACAAGAAGTATCCAACAAGGTCTTGTCTTGAAAAGAAAGTCTTGCATAGAAATTATCAATAATAATATTACCAGGAAGCTCATGAATGGGGCATTTGAGCATTAAAGACTTCAATCTCCCCCACGCTTGGGCAATACTCTCTCCTTCATGAGGCCAAAAATTATATATGCGATTCCGATCTTTGTGAATCTCACTTGGAGGATAGAACTTAGAATAAAACCGGGGCACAATATCATTCCATTCAAGAGAATCCCCATTATCCAGTAATTTATACCAATGCGCCGCTTTACCAGACAGCGATATAGAGAATAGTTTCTTCCTCACTTCATCCATAGCAATACCTGCACACTTGAATAAACCGCATAATTCATGTAAGAACAGTAAATGATCTCCAGGGTGGACAGTTCCATCCCCTGTATAACGGTTACCCACTACACGTTCAATAATTTTCATAGGTATTTTGTATGGTATTTCTTCCTTACCTGGCGCCTCATCCACTACCTTTGCAGTAGTAGTAGATTTCCCAAATAAACACTCAAGAGAAGATCTCTCCATAATGAATTATAGCAGCAGGCAGAAATAAAATCAGCACAAACAGTAGAAATTTCCCTTACCAATTCCACTTACCAATAGCGCTTCACTCCCCGGCAACGGCGCCAGAAAATAGTCTTGATGACCCACAAGTATAGGGGGTGTATCGTAGTATCTTCGATAAGTAAGAATGTCGATCCCAACGAGGAGCAGAAGGTGTTGACAAGCAGTTTCGATGAAGGATTCACTGTAAATGCTCACAGACAAGTATTCGGGGGGTTTTGATGTAACAGATGAATAAAGTACGAGTAAGTAAAGTGCGAGAGTAATAATTGCAGTGAGTGGCCCAATCCTTTTTAGCACAAAGGACAAGCCGGTTTGTTTACTTATAATGACCAAACGTTCTCGAGGACACACGGGATTTTAGTCTAGTGCTTTCGCTACATACGGCTAATTAATCTTCATTGTTTTGATAAGTGTTGTGTGGGTGAACCTATGCTAATGTACCGCCCTTCCTAGGACTAATACATACTTGTGATTATACCCCTTGCAAGCATCCGCAACTACAAGAAAGTAATTAAGATAAATCTAACCACAGCCTTAAACTCTGAGATCCTGCTATCCCTCCTGCATCGATATCAGGTTTCTGTCACTCCGGCAACCCCGCAATTGGCAAACGAGTACAAGATGCATTCCCCTAGGCCCATAAAGGTGAAGTGTCGTGTAGTCGACGTTCACACGACACCACTAGAAGAATAACACCACAACTTAAATATCATAACATTGAATATTACTCAACCATAATTCACTACTAACATTTAGACTTCACCCATGTCCTCAAGAACTAAACGAACTACTCACGAGACATCATATGGAACATGATCAGAGGTGATATGATGATGAATAACAATCTGAACATAAACCTTGGTTCAATGGTTTCACTCAATAGCATCAATAACAAGTAGAAATCAACACCGGGAGAGTTTCCCCTATCAAACAATCAAGATCCAACCCAAATTGTTACAGCGGTGACGAGGTGCAGCGGTGGAGATGGCGGTGATGATGATGGAGATGATGACGATGGTGATGGAGATGATGTCCAGCTCGATGATGGTGACGATGGCGTCGATTTCCCCCTCGGGAGGAATTTCCCCGACGGATTCCTGCCCGCCGGAGAGCTCTTTTCTCTCTGGTGTTCTCCGCCCCGCAGAGGCGGCTGTGGCTCTTCGCGATGTACCCTCTGGAGCTTAGGTTTTCGGGACGAAGACGTACGCGAAGAAAAGGAGGCGAGAGAGGGTTGTGGGCCCCCTCCTCACAGGGCGGCGCGGCCAGGCCTTGGGCCGCGCCGGCCTATGAGGTGGGCCCACCTCGGGTCCTCGGCTCCCCCTTCTGGCTCCCTTCGTCATCTGGAAAAATAGGATTTTTCGTATAATTTCCGTCAACTTTTGATCTCCGAAATATTGCATTCGACGGTGCTTTTTCCGGCAGAATCCTGGCTCCGGTGCGCGATCCTCCAATAATCATGAAACATGCAAAATAGATGAAATAACATAAGTATTATCTCCAAATATGAAATATATCAATGAATAACAGCAAATTATGATATAAAATAGTGATGCAAAATGGACGTATCACAGCCCCTGTCCACTTCCTCCTCATCCCTCTTGCACGACTACGGTGCGAAGCCCTGCAGGTTTTCTCCACCACCACCACCACCATGCTGTCGTGCTGCCATGATTCCGAGGAGGATCTACTACTTCTGCTGCCCGCTGGAACAGGGAGAAGAACGTCTTCATCAACACCGTACGTTGTGACCGAGTGCGGAGGTGCTGCCCGATTGCAGCACCGTCGAGATCTTCTACTCGGTCCTGAGAGCGGCAAGTGATCGACTACATCATCCACGAGATTTATCTCGTTAACGCTTAGCGATCTTCGAGGGTATGTTGATCTCATCTCGTTGCTACCATCTACTAGATTATATCTTGGCTTGTTATTCGTTCTTGTGGTAGGAATTTTTTGTTTTCTATGCTACGAATCCCTACAATATGAACATATCCTTGTTGCTCAAAATGGATTTGGAAATTGTTTAACAATTCTGAAGATGTTCCTTGGTTTCAGATCCTTAAAAAGAAATACGTAACTCAGGGGGAGTCAATCTTGATGAATAACTCGAGGGGTTCACAATTTTGGAATGGCTTGCAGTCAATCAAACATTGGTTTGTTTGGGGTGCTGTTCACATTCGGGTGTTCCTTCCGTCAGCTATGGTCAGGGGACCACATTACTCATGTTTTCTTGCCTAAACATTCATATATGATGATATGTCAATTATCAATTGCAGTGTGGAGTGGAGAGCCTTGCAAAGCGAACCCTTGTTACTGTGACACAACAAGGTGGGAAGACCTTGTTTCTCGGTCTATCGTCATAGTTTTGTATTTGTTTGTGATATATTTTCTAGATTCTTCTCCACCTATCGCCTAGTGCTTGGTGTGAAAATGTGGTGATCGTCATATATAGTCATGCTTCATCGTCGATAGCATGATAGCAAAACTAGTGTCTCACGGATATGGGATCCTAGGGACATGAGTTCTTGGGATTTGTTTTCTCGAAATTTTGCCATATGAGCTTTGTCACCGACAAGGTGGACGAATATGATCTTTGATGGAAGATTATGGGTGACTTCCCTCTAGGTGATGAAACAATTGATCCAATGCAATGTATGCTATCTTTCATTCTCTTCGCAATTATCTCTCTCCGAGTTCTAATGATGTTGTGGGTAATTGAAATGATGAGATGTCACATGACCTGGGGGGTTGAATAGGTAGGCACAATATATATGTAACACAAGTGATAGGAATATATAAGTACTTCAAGCATAATGACTATCACAAGGAAAGTAAATTCGGGTATAGAGATAACCGAGACACCCGAAGACAAAGATGTATCCAAACAACCATAGTTGGATTGTTTAAGCCATTTGGGCAATCATGAGGGAATTTAGCCCTAGCGATGCAACCTATGTTGCTGAATAAATTGCAGATTTTAGGCCGTAATTGGTTTCAAATAATGTAAGGGCATCTCCAACGGGGCGACGCAAACGGATGTTTTTCGTCCATTTCCGTCTGCACAAACAAAAAATGCGCTCCAATGGCTAGACGCAAAACGTCCGCAGTGTCCGTCCTGACGCAAACATGGACCAAATATACACCAGGAATGCGTTGATGACCCACAAGTATAGGGGATCGCAACAGTCTTCGAGGGAAGTAAAACCCAAATTTATTGATTCGACACAAGGGAGGTAAAGAATACTTATAAGCCTTAACAACTGAGTTGTCAATTCAGCTGCACCTGGAAAAGCACTAGTAACAGGGGTGATGTGAAAGCAGGAGTAATATGAGAGCAGTAATAACAGTAACACAGCAGCAGTAGCAGTAATATGAGAGCAATGGCACCAGAAAATAGTTGATACTACTTCCAATGTCATGTAGAACAAGTATATGATGATGAAAGATGGACCGGGGTTCCCAGCTATCTACACTAGTGGTAACTCTCCAATAACAAGTGTTGGGTGAACAAATTACAGTTGGGCAATTGATAGGATTGAAATAGCATTAAGACAGAACATCAAGATTATTAATCATGTAGGCATGTTTTCCATATATAGTCATACGTGCTCGCAATGAGAAACTTGTACAACATCTTTTGTCCTACCAGCCGGTGGCAGCCGGGCCTCTAGGGAATCTACTGGAAATTAAGGCACTCCTTTTAATAGAGCACCGGAGCAAAGCATTAACACTCCGTGAAAACATGTGATCCTCATATCTAAGCCTTCCCCTCCAGTTGTCCCAATTTCTGTCACTTTGGGGCCTTTGGTTCCGGACATAGACATGTGCAAACAACTTGTAGATACAATCTAAGCAATAAGTATAGAGCTTAAATCTAAGATCATGCCACTCGGGCCCTAGTGACAAGCATTAAGCATAACAAGATTGCAGCAACAATAACTTCACAAACTTTATAGATAGACAATCATAATGTAACAATCCATCGGATCCCGACAAACACAACACCGATTACATAAGATGAATCTCAATCATGTAAGGCAGCTCATGAGATCATTGCATTGAAGTACATGGGGGAGAGAATACCAACTAGCTACAGCTAGAACCCGTAGTCCATGGGGGAACTACTCACGGAGCATGATGGAGGCGGTGGCGTCGATGGAGATGGCTTCCGGGGCACTTCCCCGTCCGGCGAGTGCGGAACAGAGACTCTGTCCCAGATTTGAGTTTCACGATGGTGGCGGCGCCCCTGGAGTCTTTCTGGAGTTTTGTCAATCGGTATCGCGTTTTTAGGTCAAAAGGGCTTATATAGGCAAAGAGACGGTGCAGGAGGGGCACCAGGGCGCCCTCCCCATAGGCCAGCGCGGCCAGGGGCTGCCGCGCGGCCCTATGGTGTGGGGGGCCCAGGCCTCCCCTCTGACTCCCCTTCGGTGTCCTGGTCCGTCTCGGTGAATTATGATGTTTGGTCTTCGTTTCGTCGAATTCCGAGAATATTGCCCGAACAGCCTTTCTGGAACCAAAAACAGCAGAAAACAGGAACTGGCACTTCGGCATCTTGTTAATAGGTTAGTTCGGAAAATGCATAAAAACATTATAAAGTGCAAGCAAAACATGTAAGTATTGTCATAAAACAAGCATGGAACATCGAAATTATAGGTACGTTGGAGACGTATCAGCATCCCCAAGCTTAGTTCCTGCTCGCCCTCGAGTAGGTAAACGATAAAAAGAGTAATTTCTGTAGTGACATGCTACTTACATAATCTTGATCATACTATTATAAAGCATATGAGATGAATGCAGTGACTCAAGGCAATGATCTATAGTTGCTAACAAATAGATAACATATAGCAAAACTTTTCATGAATAGTACTTTCAAGACAAGCATCAAAAGTCTTGCATAAGAGTTAACTCATAAAGCAATAAATTCAAAGTAAAGGCATTGAAGCAACACATAGGAAGATTTAAGTTTCAGCAATTGCTTTCAACTTTCAACATACATATCTCATGGATAATTGTCAACACAAAGTAATATGATGAATGCAAATATGCAAGTATGTAAGAATCAATGCACAGTTAACACAAGTGTTTGCTTCTAAGATGGAAGGAAGTAGGTAAACTGACTCAACATAAAGTAAAAGAATGGCCCTTCGCAGAGGGAAGCAGGGATTAAATCATGTGCTAGAGCTTTTTAAGTTTTGAAATCATATAGAGAGTATAAAAGTAAAGTTTTGAGAGGTGTTTGTTGTTGTCAACGAATGATAGTGGGCACTCTAACTACCTCATCAACAGACTTTCAAGAGCGGCTCCCATGAAGGACGTTATCTCTACCAGCAAGGTAGATCATCCCTCTTCTCTTTTGTTTACACATGTATTTTAGTTTTATTTATGGTTGACACTCCTCCCAACCTTTTGCTTTCACAAGCCATGGCTAACCGAATCCTCGGGTGCCTTCCAACATTCACATACCATGAAGGAGTGTCTATTTGCAAAATTAAGTTGCTTACTGATGAATCAGAGCAAAACATGTGAAGAGAATTATTAATGAAAGTTGATTAATTGGGGGCTGGGAACCCCGCGCCAGCTCTTTTTGCAAAATTATTGGATAAGCGGATGTGCCACTAGTCCATTATGAAAGTCTGTCAGGAGTAAATGACAAGATTGAAAGATAAACACCACATACTTCCTCATGAGCTATAAAACATCAACACAAATTGAGAAGCATTTTGAAGGTTTAAAGGTAGCACATGAAGTATTTACTTGGAATGGCAGGAAATACCACATAGTAGGTAGATATGGTGGACACAAATGGCATAGGTTTTGGCTCAAGGTTTTGGATGCACGAGAAGCATTTCCTCTCGGTACAAGGCTTTGGCTAGCAAGGTTGTTTGAAGCAAACACAAGTATGAACCGGTACAGCAAAACTTACATAAGAACATATTGCAAGCATTATAAAACTCTACACTGTCTTCCTTGTTGCTCAAACACTTTTACCAGAAAATATCTAGACCTTAGAGAGACCAATCATGCAAACCAATTTCAACAAGCTCTACGGTAGTTCTCCACTAATAGGTTTAAACCACATGATGCAAGAGCTTAATCATGATCTACTTGAGAGCTCAAAACAATTGCCAAGTATCAAATTATTCAAGTCAATATGAAGCATTTTCTGTTCCAACCAAATAACAATGAGTGCAATAGCTTCCAACTTTTACCATTGAACATTAAAAGTAAGAGCGAAAAACACAAGTGTTCATATGAAAAAGCGGAGCGTGTCTCTCCCACACAAGGATTGCTAGGATCCGATCTTATTCAAACACAAACAAAAATAAAAACACACAGACGCTCCAAGTAAAGAACATATGATGTGACCGAATAAAAATATAGTTTCAATAGAAGAAACCTGATAAGTTGATGAAGAAGGGGATGCCTTGGGCATCCCAAGCTTAGCTTGAGTCTTCTTGAAATATGCAGGGATGAACCACGGGGCATCCCCAAGCTTAGACTCTTCACTCTTCTTGATCATAGTATATCATCCTCCTCTCTTGACCCTTGAAAACTTCCTCACACCAAACTTCTCATAAACTTCATTAGAGGGGTTAGTACTCAAAAACTTTAATCCACTTTAGTCCTGTAGTGACACATTGCAAGAACTCAATAAAACATTAGCTACAGCTCTCCACGTCTAGAAAGCCTCACTTAAAGTCCACAAGAGACAATGCAAAAAAACAGAGACAGAATCTGTCAAAACAGAACAGCCAGTAAACATGAATTTTTAAAAGGTACTTCCGTTGCTCAAATCAGAAAACTCAAAACTAATGAAAGTTGCGTACATATCTGAGGAACACGCACGTAAATTGGCAGATTTTTCTGAGTTACCTACAGAGAATCATACCCAGATTCGTGACAGATAGAAATCTGTTTCTGCGCAGAAATCCAAATCTAGCATCAAACTTCTATTAGAGACTTCACTTGGCACAACATTGCAATAAAATAAAGATAAGGAGAGGTTACTACAGTAGTAACAACTTCCAAAACACAACAAAACAGTAGCAAAATAAAGACATGGGTTATCTCCCAAGAAGTGCTTTCTTTATAGCCATTAAGATGGGCTCAGCAATTTTAATGATGCACTCGCAAGAAATAAGAGTTGAAGCAAAAGAGAGCATCAAGCAAATTCAAAACACATTTAAGTCTAATCCACTTCCTATGCATAGGAATCTTGTACACAAATAAATTCATGAAGAACAAAGTGACAAGCATAAGAAGGTAAAACAAGAGTAACTTCAAAATTTTAAGCATATAGAGAGGTGTTTTAGTACCATGCAAATTTCTACAACCATATTTTCCTCTCTCATAATAATTTTCAGTAGCTTCATGGATAAACTCAACAATATAACTATCACATAAAGCATGTTTCTCATGATCCATAAACATATAATTTTTATCAAGCTCAAAAATAGCGGGATTAAAACTTTCAAACCCACTTTTATCAATAATATAACAAGATGATCGATCAATCTCAAGAGATATGGGACTCATAGATAAAGTCAAAAACTCTCCAATCCCATTTTCATTAGTAGTTGTTGCGGTCAGAAACCCACCGGCGAGCAACGACGGGCAACACAGGAGAGCCGGGAGCAACTTAGGGCTGCGGTGGCCCAGTCCCTCGGCGACGGCCCGGAACTCCGGCACGCACGTCCGATCTGGTGCAAGGCGTGCCACGACCTCACAGTCGGGAAGGTGATGGAGATGCCTCGCTTAGTTTCTGCATGGCATACACGTAAACATTACATACGAGCCTCGATCGGCTCTCAGGTTGTCCTGTGAATCGGCTCAAGGCGCCGATCCACCCATGATTCGCACGAGGTGTACGAATATATGGTGGTCTGCTTGATACGTCTCGACGTATCGATAATTTCTTATGTTCCATGCCACATTATTGATGTTATCTACATGTTTTATGCACACTTTATGTCATATTCGTGCATTTTACGGAACTAACCTATTAACAAGATGCCGAAGTGCAGTTCTGTTTTCTGCTGTTTTTGGTTTCAGAAATCCTAGTAACGAAATATTCTCGGAATCGGACGAAATCAACGCCCAAGTTCCTATTTTCACGGAAGCATCCAGAACACACGAACGCGGAGAAGGGGGACATGGCCACCAAACCACACCCCGTGCGGCCGGGGGGCGCGCCCCCTATAGTGTGGACCCCCGGAAGCCCTCTGCGCCGCCTCTTCGCCTATATAATGCCCTGGATCGAAAACCACGATACGTTCGACGAAACCGAAGCCTTCCAGCCGCCGCCATCGCGAGGCAAGATCGGGGACGGAGTCTCTGTTCCGGCACGCCCGGAAGAGGGAGAAGTGCCCGGAAGGCTTCTCCATCGACACAGCTGCCATCTCCACCGCCATCTTCATCACCACTGCTGCTCCCATGAGGAGGGAGTAGTTCTCCATCGAGGCTCGGGGCTGTACCGGTAGCTATGTGGTTCATCTCTCTCCTATGTGCTTCAATACAATAATCTCATGAGCTGCCTTACATGATTGAGATTCATATGATGATGCTTGTAATCTAGATGTCATTATGCTAGTCAAGTGAGTTTTACTTATGTGATCTCCGGAGACTCCTTGTCCCACGTGTGTAAAGGTGACAGTGTGTGCACCGTGTGGGTCTCTTAGGCTATATTTCACAGAATACTTATTCACTGATGAATGGCATAGTGAGGTGCTTATTTATATCTCTTTATGATTGCAATGTGTTTGTATCACAATTTATCTATGTGCTACTCTAGCAATGTTATTAAAGTAGTTCTATTCCTCCTGCACGATGTAATGGTGACAGTGTGTGCATCCGTGTTAGTACTTGGTTTATGCTATGATCATGATCTCTTGTAGATTGCGAAGTTAACTATTGCTATGATAGTATTGATGTGATCTATGCCTCCTACATATGCATGAAGGTGACAGTGTGCATGCTATGTTAGTACTTGGTTTAGTCTTTTGATCTATCTTACACTATAAGGTTACTAAAATATGAACATTAATTGTGGAGCTTGTTAACTCCGGCATTGAGGGTTCGTGTAATCCTACGCAATGTGTTCATCATCCAACAAAAGTGTAGAGTATGCATTCATCTATTCTGTTATGTGATCAATGTTGAGAGTGTCCACTAGTGAAAGTCTAATCCCTAGGCCTTGTTCCTAAATACTGCTGCGTTACTACTGCTTGTTTCTTGTTTCTGTGTTACTATTGCTGCAATACTACCACCATCAACTACACGCCAGCAAGCTATTTTCTAGCACCGTTGCTACTGCTCATATATATTCATACCACCTGTATTTCACTATCTCTTCGCCGAACTAGTGCACCTATTAGGTGTGTTGGGGACACAAGAGACTTCTTGCTTCGTGGTTGCAGGGTTGCATGAGAGGATATCTTTGACCTCTTCCTCACGAGTTCGATAAACCTTGGGTGATCCACTTAAAGGAAAACTTGCTGCTGTTCTACAAACCTCTGCTCTTGGAGGCCCAACACTGTCTACAGGAAAGGAGGGGGAAGTAGACATCAAGCTATTTTGGCGCCGTTGCCGGGAGGAAAGGTAAAAGGTACTCACACTACGGACCTCGGCTACCAAGCTATTTTCCGGCGCCGTAAGTACTCGAAGCTATTTCCTTTAGATCCTGCAATTGCATCTTTTTGTTTCTTGTTTACACTAGTTTGGCATAATGGACAACAATGAGCTTTTTATTCTATTTCCTGAGTTAAGACATGGATGGTTTGATCCGAAAATTAAAAAACCCATGGAACATATTAATATGAACACTTTGAACACCATTGTTGCTAATGATATAGAAAGTTCTAAGCTTGGGGAAGCTGGTTTTCATGATCTTTTTAGTCCCCCAAGCATTGAGGAGAAAATTTTCTTTGATGATACTTTACCTCCTATTTATGATGATTATAATGATAGTGGTCTTTTGGTTCCACCTACTATGGAGAGTGAATTTGATTATGATTACAATATGCCTCCTATATTTGATGATAGCTACTTTGTTGAATTTGCTCCCACTACAACTACTAATAAAATTGATTATGCTTATGTGGAGAGTAATAATTTTATGCATGAGACTCATGATAAGAATACTTTATGTGATAGTTATATTGTTGAGTTTGCTCATGATGCTACTGAAAGTTATTATGAGAGAGGAAAATATGGTTGTAGAAATTTTCATGTTACTAAAACACCTCTCTATGTGCTGAAATTTTTGAAGCTACACTTGTTTTATCTTCCTATGCTTGTTACTTTGCTCTTCATGAACTTGTTTATTTACAAGATTCCTATGCATAGGAAGCATGTTAGACTTAAATGTGTTTTGAAATTGCCTCTTGATGCTCTCTTTTGCTTCCAATACTATTTCTTGCGAGTGCATCATTAAAACTGCTGAGCCCATCTTAATGGCTATAAAGAAAGAACTTCTTGGGAGATAACCCATGTGTTATTTTGCTACAGTACTTTGTTTTATATTTGTGTCTTGGAAGTTGTTTACTACTGTAGCAACCTCTCCTTATCTTAGTTTTGTGTTTTGTTGTGCCAAGTGAAGCCTCTAATCGAAGGTTGATACTAGATTTGGATTTCTGCGCAGAAACAGATTTCTATCTGTCACGAATCTGGGCTGTTTTCTCTGTAGAAAAATCAGAAAAATATGCCAATTTACGTGCGTGTTCCTCAGATATGTACGCAACTTTCATTAGTTTTGAGTTTTCTGATCTGAGCAACGGAAGTATTTATTAGAAATTCGTCTTTACGGACTGTTCTGTTTTGACAGATTCTGCCTTTTATTTCGCATTGCTTCTTTCGCTGTGTTGGGTGGATTTCTTTGTTCCATTACCTTCCAGTAGCTTTGAGCAATGTCCAGAAGTGTTAAGAATGATTGTGTCACCTCTGAACATGTGAGTTTTTGATTATGTACTAACCCCTCTAATGAAGTTTATGAGAAGTTTGGTGTGAAGGAAGTTTTCAAGGGTCAAGAGAGGAGGATGATATACTATGATCAAGAAGAGTGAAAGCTCTAAGCTTGGGGATGCCCGGTGGTTCACCCCTACATATTCTAAGAAGACTCAAGCTCTAAGCTTGGGGATGCCCCTTCTTCATCGACAAAATTATCAGGTTCCTTCTCTTGAAACTATATTTTTATTCGGTCACATCTTATGTGCTTTACTTGGAGCGTCTGTGTGCTTTTATTTTTGTTTTTGTTTGAATAAATTGGATTACATCATGCTTGTGTGGGAGAGAGACACGCTCCGCTGGTTCATATGAACACATGTGTTCTTAGCTCTTAATATTCATGGCGAAGGTTGAATCTTCTTCGTTAAATTGTTATATGGTTGGAATCGGAAAATGATACATGTAGTAATTGCTATAATGTCTTGGATAATGTGATACTTGGCAATTGTTGTGCTCAGGTTTAAGCTCTTGCATCATATGCTTTGCACCCATTAATGAAGAAATACATAGAGCATGCTAAAATTTGGTTTGCATATTTGGTCTCTCTAAAGTCTAGATAATTTCTAGTATTGAGTTTGAACAACAAGGAAGACGGTGTAGAGTCTTATAATGTTTTCAATATGTCTTTTATGTGAGTTTTGCTGCACAGGTTCATCCTTGTGTTTGTTTCAAATAAGCCTTGCTAGCCTAAACCTTGTATCGAGAGGGAATACTTCTCATGCATCCAAAATACTTGAGCCAACCACTATGCCATTTGTGTCCACCATACCTACCTACTACATGGTATTTTCCGCCATTCCAAAGTAAATTGCTTGAGTGCTACCTTTAAAATTCCATCATTCACCTTTGCAATATATAGCTCATGGGACAAATAGCTTAAAAACTATTGTGGTATTGAATATATAATTATGCACTTTATCTCTTATTAAGTTGCTTGTTGTGCGATAACCATGTTCTTGGGGACGCCATCAACTACTCTTTGTTGAATTTCATGTGAGTTGCTATGCATGTCCATCTTGTCTGAAGTAAGAGAGATCTACCACCTTATGGTTAAGCATGCATATTGTTAGAGAAGAGCATTGGGCCGCTAACAAAAGCCATGATCCATGGTGGAAGTTTGTTTTGGACATATATCCTCAATCTCAAATGAGAAAATTATTAATTGTTGCTACATGCTTATGCATAAAAGAGGAGTCCATTATTTGTTGTCTATGTTGTCCCGGTATGGATGTCTAAGTTGAGAATAATCAATAGCGAGAAATCCAATGCGAGCTTTCTCCTTAGACCTTTGTACAGGCGGCATAGAGGTACCCCTTTGTGACACTTGGTTAAAACATGTGCATTGTGATGATCCGGTAGTCCAAGCTAATTAGGACAAGGTGCGGGCACTATTAGTATACTATGCATGAGGCTTGCAACTTATAAGATATAATTTACATGATACATATGCTTTATTACTACCGTTGACAAAATTGTTTCATGTTTTCAAAATCAAAGCTCTAGCACAAATATAGCAATCGATGCTTTTCCTCTATGGAGGACAATTCTTTTACTTTCAATGTTGAGTCAGTTCACCTATTTCTCTCCATCCCAAGAAGCAAACACTTGTGTGAACTGTGCATTGATTCCTACATATTTGCATATTGCACTTGTTATATTACTCTATGTTGACAATATCCATGAGATACACATGTTATAAGTTGAAAGCAACCGCTGAAACTTCATCTTCCTTTGTGTTGCTTCAATGTCTCTACTATGAATTTATTGCTTTATGAGTTAACCCTTATGCAAGACTTATTGATGCTTGTCTTGAAAGTACTATTCATGAAAAGTCTTTGCTTTATGATTCAGTTGTTTACTCATGTCATTACCATTGTCTTGGATTGCTGCATTCACTACATATGCTTTACAAATAGTATGATCAAGGTTATGATGGCATGTCACTCAGAAATTATCTGTGTTATCGTTTTACCTGCTCGGGACGAGCAGAACTAAGCTTGGGGATGCGATACGTCTCGACATATCGATAATTTCTTATGTTCCATGCCACATTATTGATGTTATCTACATGTTTTATGCACACTTTATGTCATATTCGTGCATTTTCTGGAACTAACCTATTAACAAGATGCCGAAGTGCCGGTTCCTGCTGTTTTTGGTTTCAGAAATCCTAGTAACGAAATATTCTCGGAATCGGACGAAATCAACGCCCAAGTTCCTATTTTCCCGGAAGCATCCAGAACACACGAGAACCGCCAGAGAAGAGGGGACAGGGCCACCAAACCACACCCCGGCGCTGCCGGGGGCGCCCCTATAGTGTGGGCCCCCGAAGCCCTCTGCGCCGCCTCTTCGCCTATATAATGCCCCTGGATCGAAAACCCGATACGTTCGACGAAACCCACGAAACCTTCCCGAGCCGCCGCCATCGCGAGGCCAAGATGCGGGGACAGGAGTCTCGTTCGGCACGCCGCCGGGCAGGGAAGTGCCCCCGGAAGGCTTCTCCATCGACACCGCTGCCATCTCCACCGCCATCTTCATCACCGCTGCTGCTCCCATGAGGAGGGAGTAGTTCTCCATCGAGGCTCGGGGCTGTACCGGTAGCTATGTGGTTCATCTCTCTCCTATGTGCTTCAATACAATAATCTCATGAGCTGCCTTACATGATTGAGATTCATATGATGATGCTTGTAATCTAGATGTCATTATGCTAGTCAAGTGAGTTTTACTTATGTGATCTCCGGAGACTCCTTGTCCCACGTGTGTAAAGGTGACAGTGTGTGCACCGTGTGGGTCTCTTAGGCTATATTTCACAGAATACTTATTCACTGATGAATGGCATAGTGAGGTGCTTATTTATATCTCTTTATGATTGCAATGTGTTTGTATCACAATTTATCTACGTGCTACTCTAGCAATGTTATTAAAGTAGTTCTATTCCTCCTGCACGATGTAATGGTGACAGTGTGTGCATCCGTGTTAGTACTTGGTTTATGCTATGATCATGATCTCTTGTAGATTGCGAAGTTAACTATTGCTATGATAGTATTGATGTGATCTATGCCTCCTACATATGCATGAAGGTGACAGTGTGCATGCTATGTTAGTACTTGGTTTAGTCTTTTGATCTATCTTACACTATAAGGTTACTAAAATATGAACATTAATTGTGGAGCTTGTTAACTCCGGCATTGAGGGTTCGTGTAATCCTACGCAATGTGTTCATCATCCAACAAAAGTGTAGAGTATGCATTCATCTATTCTGTTATGTGATCAATGTTGAGAGTGTCCACTAGTGAAAGTCTAATCCCTAGGCCTTGTTCCTAAATCTGCTGCGTTACTACGCTTGTTTCTTGTTTCTGTGTTACTACTGCTGCAATACTACCACCATCAACTACACGACAAGCTATTTTCTGGCACCGTTACTGCTCATATATATTCATACCACATGTATTTCACTATCTCTTCGCTGAACTAGTGCACCTATTAGGTGTGTTGGGGACACAAGAGACTTCTTGCTTCGTGGTTGCGGGGTTGCATGAGAGGGATATCTTTGACCTCTTCCTCCCTGAGTTCGATAAACCTTGGGTGATCCACTTAAGGGAAAACTTGCTGCTGTTCTACAAACCTCTGCTCTTGGAGGCCCAACACTGTCTACAGGAAAAGGAGGGGGAAGTAGACATCATCCTGCTTGATCAAGATAAAGCTAAAACGATCTACGACGATTTGGGGTTTTCACCGCATAATCGGATCATCCTACTCGTGATTGGGCCTCGCGGTCACGCACGGTGATCGTAAGCCGATCCTAGACAAGGCCTAAAAACCAACACGAGGTTGATCCCCGGAACATCCTGTCTAGGGCTAGCAAACTACACCCTACGCGTCGCTGGATCCTCCAACCCTTTGTAAGGCCTAACTATGCAGATATTAAACTAATTGACATAGGCATCCCAAATGGGCCTGCCGAAGATGGTACCCGGGGTTTACTGGAGGCCCAATACCCGAAGAATAAGAAGATTCGGGAGCCCAAGATTTACTAAGGAAAGATAGAGTTGTAATAGGAAGTGTTGTTTGTAATCTGGCGGGATGAGTTAGAAACCGTCCCGGACTCTGTAAACTTGTATAGCATGAATCCCTCGGCTCCACCTCCTATATAAAGGGGGAGTCGAGGGACGAAGAATCAATCGAATCATTGTCTGCAAACCCTAGTTTTCATATTCGTCGAGTACTTTCCGGCTGAAACCTTCGAGATCTACTTACCCTCTACTTCCAACTAAACCCTAGCCTACAATCCATAGGCATTGACAAGTTGATACCTTGTCAATTGGCGCCGTCTGTGGGAACTAGAGGCGTAAGGAGCTGATCTCGATGGCACGCTCAAGATCTTCGACATCGTCAACCGCAAGCAACACAATGGATCGAGGTAAACAGATCGCTGCTGGTCTTGTCGATTTTGTTCCTCACCCACCCTCCCGTTTGGATGCATATGCGTATCTGGCGGAGCCCATGGAGATGACGTTCGGAAGGTTTCACTTTCGCGTCGAGAAGGAAGGATCGTATCGTGTCGAGATTCCGATTTCGTCGGGATCGTCGGTGGTCGATTCCGATTTTTCAAGCTATGCATCGTCAACCGAGTCAGGAGAAGAAGAAACCTCGGCGACACGTTACGTCAGCACCAGAACAAGAGAGAAACTCGCCAAGATCTTCAACGACATGTCGTTTGAGTCATCTGCGGACTCATATATAAGCGATGGCTCAAGCGATGTCGACAGTTATGACTTCATCGACAAATCTATCACAGTGGGCAAGGTCTTCATCAATCTCAACGATGATGTCACCAAACCCAACGTAGATCTGAGTACAAAGTATCATCAGATTTACGCCATTGAAGATCAAGAGGAGACATCAGAGGCTTTCGACAGTCTGGGAAATCCATACGTCGATCCCTCTAATCTGCGGCAAGGCCTGGGCAACAAATACGTCGGGCCAGAGCCGCGAGATAGAGTTCAACTTTCACAAGCAGCGTGGGACAGAGCCGCGAGAGCTATGAACGGCACAGAACCAATGGCTACCACGGCCACACCAGAAGAACTGCAAGCATATCAATATAGGCTCGCACGAGCTGCCAGGGAATTGGAAAAACAGACAGCTGAGTTGAACAGGAGAAAGGAGGCAGCTTCTGCATCCAGCAGGAGAAGGGCAGATTTAAGTCGACAATCTAGAACTACGGGTGATAGCCATCGGGAGGCGCGGAACAGAGCAAGATCAAGGCTGCAACACATACCCGAAGCAGAAAGAGAGCACTTGGTCCAGAACCTCGACATGTCCTTCATGTCGATAGATACAAGAGGAAACATCATCCCTAAGACACCAGAGGCTGGGTATATGGCGACACATGCTTTTATCCTTGCGTCTAAACCACCTCCAGGTGATCCAAGGGAAACATTGTACAATATGGCGGTAGCAGGAGTTGGAGCTATGGGGACAGCGTTTGTATCAACGCCTCCCGAAGGAGCGGCAAGGCAAAATAGTCCACGACCTGCAGCAGCAACAGCGGCAGCACCTGAAGGGCCAAGTGGAGCAAGAGACACAGCAGCACAGGCAAGAGTCGACAGAGCGCGGCAAAGCAGAAGGGATCATCGGCAATCTCCGGAATTGACCGACGAAGATATGTGTGGCTTGCCATGCTTTACGAGGAGAGTCCGGAAAACTCGAGTCCCCTCAGGATTCAAGTTACCCGATAATTTCAAGAAGTTCGACGGCCTTCAAGATCCAGAGGATTGGCTAGTCGACTATCTGGAGACGGTGAAGCTCACAGGAGGAACTAGGGCAACAGCCATGCAAAGTATCCAGGTGCATTTGAGTGGAGCCGCACGATCTTGGATAAAGAAACTCGCTCCAGGATCCATCGACAGCTGGGAAAGTTTCGAGGATGTGTTCGTCAAGAACTTTAGATCCACGTGCAAAAAACCCGCGTCGTTAGAGGAGTTGAGAGCGTGTCGACAAAAGCCAGATGAGCCAATGAGAAAGTACATCCAGAGGTGGAATATCATTAAAAACTCGGCAGAAAATATATCTGACGAGAGAGCAATAGATGCGTTTGTCGCAGGAGTCAGGCGTGGAGATTTCGTCGAAGACTTGGGAAGGACCAATCCAAAGACAGTATCCGCGTTAATGGAGATAGCAAATAAATGGGCAGATGGAGAAGACGCCGTCCACAACAAACGACACAGGTCGCCAGAGGAGGACCGCGGTCGAAACTATCAACCGAGGCGAAGATTTCCTCGGACGTACCAGAACTACGACGCTCCAGGACAAATTTCGGCAGGTTTTCGGACAAACACAGGAGGAAGCAACAGAGATGATTACCAGAGAAGCAGTGAGCAGCGAGGTGATAACAGGGATGATTCACGCAACAGGCAAAATAGCGGGCCTAGGTTCCCAAGACCTTTCGTGTCCCCTGAAGAGATGATGAACGGACCGTGCCAGATGCATTTTTTCCTCGACAGCAACGGAAAAAGACAGTCAGGGCACTTGCAGAAGGATTGTCGAAATTTTCAAGCAATGTTGCGGTATGCAGAGAACGCTAATGCGCGGGCAGCACAGAGAAATCCTCGAGAACCCAGAAGCGAGATTCACTTGCCGCCTCCTCCCGCGATTACAGACGACAATCGGCATCAGCTCAGAATAGCGGCAGCACCTGCACCACCACCTTATGTTGATCCTAATTCCAATGGAGCAGTGTTGATGATTCAGAAGGGAAGGCCGTCCAATAGAGCTCAGAAAGTAATCTCACGACAGGTGTTTATGGCAGAGAAAATGCCTCCACCAACAGTTGAGTACCTTAATTGGTCAGGACAAGATATCGGCTTCACAATAGCAGATCATCCGCAGCAAGTTCCTCGACCAGGGCAGTCAGCACTTATTCTGCCAGCAGTTATCGCGGGATTTGATGTCTCTCGAGTGTTCATAGACGGCGGCAGCAGCTTAAACCTTATGTATGCAGATACATTGAGGAAGATGAACATATCCTTAGCAAACTTGAAACCAACAGACACAAGGTTCCACGGCATCACACCGGAGAAACCAAGTTATCCATTGGGAAAGATCAATCTCGACGTTCAGTTTGGGACCCGAGAAAATTATAGAATCGAGAGGCTCGAGTTTGAAGTCGTGGATTTTCCGTCGCAATATCACGCTCTGTTGGGACGACCAGCATATGCTAGATTTATGGCAGTGCCACACTATACATACTTGTTGTGGAGGTTGCCTGGACCAAAGGGACCAATCACAGTTAAAGGAAGCTTCGCCTTAGCCGATAAGTGCGACAAGGATTTCCACCGGTTGTCAGAAACCTTCGGGATGCAAGCTGAGTACTTGGCGTCAAAAAGCATGACTGATTACGACGTACTGCCAGACGTTGGAAGGCCAAACAAAGAATCAACTTTCAATACCGAGAAAAATTCAAAAGAGGTGCAGATTCACCCGACAGACCCAAAAAAGACGACATCTATCGCAAACGACATGGATATCGCATAGGAAAGCGCGCTCGTCGAGTTCCTCCGTGAGCACTGGAAAATCTTCGCATGGTGTCCAGCTGACATGCCAGGAGTACCCAGGGAACTTGCCGAGCACCACCTAAACTTGGATCCACTAGCGAGACCAATCAAACAACCTTTGCGGCGTTTTTCGGAACCAAACCGCAAAGCCATGCTGTCAGAAATTAATCGACTACAAGAAGCTGGTTTTATCAAAGAGATATTCACAGAAGCCACATGGGTAGCAAATCCTGTGCTGGTGCCGAAGAAAAACACTAAGGTCCTTCGCATGTGCGTCGACTTTACGTGTGTCAATAAACATTGTCCAAAGGATCACTTTCCCCTCCCGAGGATCGATCAAATTATCGACTCCACGGCTGGATGTGAACGTCTTTCCTTCCTGGATGCATATTCTGGTTATAACTAGATCAGATTGAAAGAAGAAGATGAAGTAAAGACCGCGTTTATTACACCTTACGGCGTGTTTTACTACGCGTGTTTTGCTGAACAATGCCCTTTGGTCTAAAAAATGCGGGAGCAACATATCAAAGGATGATGCAGAAGTGTTTGGCGACACAGATTGGGAAGAACGTGCAAGTATACATTGATGATGTCGTCATAACATCAAAAAAGGGGGCAACGCTGATCGAGGATCTCAAGGAAACCTTCGACAACCTTGATAAGTTCTGCCTCAAACTGAACCCGACGAAGTGTTCCTTTGGCGTCCCAGCAGGAGAACTTTTGGGGTTTCTAGTCTCAGCAAGAGGGATTGAAGCAAATCCCGACAAAATACAAGCTATCGTAACAATGAGGAAGCCAACAAAGTTGAAGGAGATACAACAGCTAACGGGGCGAGTCGCAGCTTTGAGCAGATTCGTCGCTAGGCTGGGAGAAAAGGCACTGCCGTTCTACGCTTTGATAAAACAAGGAGATAAATTTCAGTGGAACGAAGAAGCCGACAGAGCTTTCGAGGATTTGAAGCGCACAATTTCGACACCGCCAATTCTGGTGGCACCAAAAGAAAGGGAACCCCTCCTGCTATATATCGCAGCCACACCCCAAGTGGTGAGCACGGTGCTAGTTGTCGAAAGGGAAGAAGAAGGAAAACTCCACGGCGTGCAGAGGCCAGTATACTTCGTCAGCGAAGTTTTATCGCCATCAAAACAAAGGTATCCGCAGTACCAAAAGATAGCATATGGAGTATTCACGACAGCACGAAAATTGCGCCACTATTTTTCGGCACATCCGATCATAGTGGTCAATGAAGCTCCCTTGTCAAATATACTGAACAACCCAGAAGCTACGGGTCGTGTCTCCCTTTGGGGAATAGAACTTTCCCCTCGGGACATCACGTATGAAAAAAGAAAAGCAATAAAATCGCAAATACTGCCGGACTTCATCGCAGAGTGGATGGAGTTGCAAAATACAGGACCTCCAGATTTATCGAGAACTTGGACCATGAACTTCGACGGGTCCAAAAGACTGGAAGGAGCTGGCGCAGGAGTAGTACTCATATCACCTGAAGGCGACAAGTTGAAGTACATCCTTCGGATGACGTTCCCTAACGCATCTAACAATGAAGCAGAATATGAGGCTCTCATACACGGGATGAAGATGGCGAAAGCCTGCGGAGCAACTCGACTAAAAATCTTTGGCGACTCACAGTTGGTGGCACAGCAAGTTATGAACCAATGTGACGCAATCAATGATAGCATGATGGCATACAAGGAGGTATACAACGAACTCGAGAAGTTGTTCGATGGATGCGAAGTAAACCATATTAGCAGATTGAGCAACGACGAAGCCGATGTTCTTGCAAACATCGGGTCGCAATGCCTTGCAGTCCCGCCAGGTGTATTTTGGGAAGAAATAACAGAGAGATCCACTAAGTCGACAAAATCAAAAAAGAAGGAGAAGAAACCCTCGGGGGCTACCAAGGAAAAGCAAGAGGACGAAGAAGAAGATCAGGACCTGGTCATGGTGATACAGATACCGTGGATGCAGCCGTACATATCATACATCCTGAGGAAAGAAATACCCGACGATCCAGTTGAGGCAAGGCGAGTAATTCGACGCTCCAAAGCTTTCACGGTGGTCAAGGGAGAATTGTATAAGCGAAGTATTTCAGGCGTCTTGCAAAGGTGCGTCACACCAGAAGAAGGAAGAATAATTCTGAAGGATGTACACGAGGGAATATGTGGCCACCACGCAAGTAGTCGAGCTATCGCAGCCAAAGTTTTTCGGGCAGGATTCTACTGGTTGACAGCAATCGAGGACGCCAAGGACATAGTAAGAACTTGCGACGCGTGTCAAAGGTTTGCCGCAAAACCTCACTCTCCAGCAGCAGAGCTAGCACCAATACCATTGTCATGGCCCTTTGCTCAATGGGGACTTGATATGGTGGGTAAGTTACACAAATCCTGGCCAGGAGGAAAGGAGTACATGCTAGTAGCTGTTGATAAGTTTACAAAGTGGATAGAAGCGAAGCCAATAAATTCACCAGATGGAGCATCCGCAGTAAAATTCGTAAAAGGCCTCGTCTTCAGATTTGGAGTGCCCCATAGCATCGTCACAGACAACGGCAGTAACTTCACATCCCATGAATTCAAAGATTATTGCGAAGAGGTGGGTATCAAGCTGAACTTTGCGTCAGTTGCACATCCTCAAACCAATGGGCAAGTCGAGAAAGCCAATGGTATCATCTGCAATGGCATCAAGAAGCGCTTGTTAGGACCACTGGAAAAAGCTCGACATACCTGGCCAGAAGAACTACCAAGCGTGTTGTGGAGCATCCGAACAACACCAAACACAGCAACGCAGGAAACTCCGTTTTTTCTGGTTCATGGAGCAGAAGCAGTACTACCAATCGAGATAGAGCACAACTCTCCACGTGTCGCTGAATATGATGAAGAAACATCGAGAAGAGCGCTAGAGGACGACGTCGACGCACTTGATGAAGCTCGAGATGAAGTATTATCTCGGGTAACCAAATATCAACAGGACTTGAAGAATTACCACAGTCGACGTTTGCGGCCAAGATCTTTTCAGGTGGGCGACCTAGTTCTTCGGCTCACGCAAAAAAGTCATGAAAAACTCGAGTCACCATGGCTTGGCCCTTACATCGTCACGGAAGTAATCGGAGGAGGAGCATATAGGATAAAGGACAAGAAGACAGGGGTGGAGGAGCCAAACCCCTGGAACGTGGCGCAACTTAGGCGGTTCTACGCCTAGAGTCGAAATATAGTCCTTGTAAAACTTCAATGTACTGAAACGCCCGCGAGTTTTCAGACGCACTCTTTTCCTTTTTCGGGGCACCGAGTGGGGCCGGAGAAGGTTTTTAATGAGGCGGGCTCGCGGTGCTGCAATATAATAAAGATAGTGACAATATAACTTTTCTTCTTTATCGACATGACCAAAATCTTTGCTCCGACGAATTTCAATATAGTTCATCGACAAAAGAAAAACCTTGCCTTGGTATTCAAATACCTCGTGAGTCAATAAAAATACAAAATAGTACTCAATAAAAAGCTCGGGGGCTCATATTCACCTTAAATATATATATGCCTTGGTTCAAAACCTCGCAAATATACAAATATAGTAAAGAGTCACCGAAACACTCGGGGGCTAGACAAACAGAGAAATATAATGATTGCTTTACAATATAGTCATGGATTACAAAGAAGAAATATCTACAAGAAGAAAATAACTAGTCTTGATTCAGTATGTCATCAAGAGTAACTCTGTTTTCCTCAGGAGCAGCACCAAGAAAATCGGCATAATGGCCATCGGCAAAAAAGTCGGCATCCATCCGAAGCAGGTCCTCAATCATTTCTTCGGCTATGGGCGTAACCTTCGTGTTAATCCTGTCAACACCAACTCTCCGACGTTTTACCTTTTGGTGAACCTTCTCGACAACCTGGGTAAGGTCAAGTTTCGAGTGGCAGATCTGGAGCATGATAAGAGCAAATCTGGCGCCAGCTACTAGTTGAGCTTTGACAAAATCATGGATACTGCGAGCATCCTTAAACCTTTCCATCAATTCAGGAAGAGTTTTTGGTTGGACGTTCCGAGGAAACATGGAGTTGTAAACCATGGACAAGGTCTTGGTACAGAAGTCAAGGAAATCGCGAGTTTGAGAGGTGCGATCTTGAAATCTGACAATTTGGCGGGTCCTCTCCGGGGTAGCCCAAAACAAAGAACCATGGTCCAGGGAAAGATTAACAAGGAGGTTTGTCCTAGCACTTACTCTCTCTTCCTCGGCAGCAGCATCAGTAAAGGCACCTATCAAAACAAAGAAGTGGAAACCTTTAAGAGACAATAGCATGAAGATGAAAGATATCAGAGGATGAAACAGGCATACCCGACATATCTGCACTGGCTTCATTCATTAATTCGAGCATGAAATTTTCTCGAGTAGTCGCCTTTTCAGCCTCGGAAGCAGCAAATTCCTTGGCAGCCACGGCCTCGCGAGCTTGCTGGAGAGCAACTTTTTCGGCTTCAGATGACTTGCGAGATTGTTCCATCATCACAAGTGTTTGCTTCTTTGC
The DNA here is from genome assembly GCA_030979885.1 of Lolium multiflorum. Classification (NCBI taxonomy): domain Eukaryota; kingdom Viridiplantae; phylum Streptophyta; class Magnoliopsida; order Poales; family Poaceae; genus Lolium; species Lolium multiflorum. The sequence goes on from CM061747.1 coordinate 160,500,433, forward strand.
ATACTGAAGCTGCTGTCGAAGTTCGTCCAGTTCTTGCGACAAGGTATCGTCGACAGGTGCAGTATCAGCAAAAGCTCTCCTCGCGTGAGAAGAAGAAGGCGACACATTGGAAGGAGCGGAAGTTGGAGTATAGTTATCAAATATCAACTGAAATATAAACAGGATAAAATCAAACGACAAGCAAAGATAGAATTTTTCATTAATCTCTTGGAATAATTACAAGGGCATTACAGTGGAGCTAAGGAAATACGTGTCGCTAAACGACTACTTTGGCGACAAAAGCAAAAGAAACAAAGAAAAACAGAGGCATGCAACTAGACCTCCGGCCTTGACGAGCTAGGAGTCGACGCTGGCTTAATCCCGAGATAGGCCAAGATCTTCTTCGTGTTGGGCTTGGCTGCCTTGATCAGCGACTTCCACCTTGATTGTTCTATTTGCTCGGTGTCGCCAACTTTCATCCAGTCGATAGTCTGTCGACTGTCAGCAACCAAGGCGACAGTGTTTTCAACGGCAACCTTCATATTCTCTTGGCGCATCTTCAGTCCAAGGTCTTCCGGTGTATTGAACATCTTGGCAAGGTTGAGGAAAGTCGCAGGCTCCTCCTTCTTCGGGAAGAAGTAGGGGAACAATGCCGACAATACTGCGTTAGCATTCGATACACCTTCATGAATCTCGGACCCATGAAGCTCCAGATAGGAAAGTGCGTCAAGGACCGGATCATCGACAGGATTCGTCAGATCAAAATCCTGGTTTGTTTGGACTGTCAAGGAAACAAAGTATTAGTGAAAAGACAAGAAACAAAGATTCTCCTAAAAATAGAAGGGAGCAGTAAAATTACCGAAAGTACGGCGACTCTGAGTCTTCAGGCGCTTGAGGATTCCTTCTTCACGAGAAGCTTGCGCAGCTTTGTGCTCATCTAAAGCAGCTGTAGCATCCTTAAGCTTTTTCTGCAGTTCCTCGACACCAGCAGCTTTCGCCTTGGCTTCATCAGCTTCGGTCTTGGCTTTGCTAGCAGCGAGGTCCGCTTTCTTGCGAGCCGCCTCACTTTGCTCAAGTTTTCGAGAAAGTGCGTCGGCGCGTTCGTTAGCCTCTGCAAGTTTCTCTGTCGAGATATGAAAAAAAGAGAGAAGAAAGATCAAAAATCGCGACAAGCAACAGGAGTAAAAAATCAAGGAAAAACAGCAAGTACAAAAGTCGTTACCTTCGGCTCTATTAGCATATTCACGGTACCCAATAAATTGGGAACCGATGCGGAGAAGATCCTTGATCATAGGCTGTTCAACGTGAACACAGAAAGAAAAACATCGGCATGAAAAAGAGAAAAGGTGTGAAAAAACAAAATAAGGAAAATATAGATGTCGACAAGCTTACATCATCTAGGAGCAGAGTCGACGAACTGCCCAACTGAGGGGCAGGTTCAATAATCTTTTCAACCCTTGCCCTTTTTGGTGAAGGAGCAAGGGGGCTTGATGGCGGAGTAGTGGTGACGACGTTTTGTTGAGGAGGCGAGGTTTCTTCTCCTTCAACTAGCGTGTCTGAGGCAAGTACAGTACGTGACGTGCTTGTCCGAGGAGCCACGTCAGTAGTTGGAACTTCTTCCTCGTCATCACTATTAATCAAAAAATCGGCAGCATAAAAAGCAAGACAAGATAAATATTTCGAGTACAAAAATAGAGAGAAATAAAGACGACTTACGAGCTGACGAGGGATTCAATATAAGGATCGTAAGCTGCCTTCGGATGAGAAGGAACAACTTCTTCAGCCTTAGAGGTGCCAGAATCTTCAACATCAGTCCTTTTCCTTTTGTTCTTTGGAGAAACAGCAGGAGGAAGGGATTGCGTCGATTCACTGGCTTCAGACTCAACTTCTTTTTCATGAGAAGCCGCAGATTTGTGAGAACCCGCGACTTCACTTTCACGAATAGAAGAACCTTGAGTATCTTCGGCAACGATGGCCTGTTCTTCGACTTCTCCACCCTCCGGAAGAGGAGGAAGGGAAGTCATGGTAGGATGGTTCTGTAAAAAATAGTGACCAGAAGGAAAATTAAAAGAGATGACAATATAATGAGATGCAGAGAAAGTGCAAAACAAGGTAAAAACTCGGCAAGACAAAATACCTCGGGGAGTGGATTGGCGGCGCTGTACGGTTCCACGCGACAAGAGGAAGGAATTGGGTCTTTACCCAGGCGAGAAAGTCTTCGAATCAACTTCTCCAAGTCCTTGGTGGAAAGATCACCGGAGATTCTGTTGGCGTCATTTTTACCAGAATACGTCCAAAGGGGATTTTTGCGAGCCTGAAGAGGCTGCACTCTAATCCTAAGGAAATAGGCAGTGATTTGAACACCAGACAGCTCTTTGCCTCGAGTGTTTTGAAGCTGGCGAATACGAGACATGAGCGCCTCTGTCGCCTTTTTCTCTTCCTCGGAAGCTTCGGCATCCCAGGAGCGGCGGCGCTGAATTTTGGCACTTCCGTCGAAAGGAACTATGTTGTGCTCAACGGAGTTGGCGCTTTCTTCGTGAATGTAGAGCCACTTTTTGCGCCATCCTTGGACAGAATCAGGAAATTTGACGTCGAAATAGTCGACATCAGTGCGAACACAGATAACAACGCCACCTATGTTATAAGTGACGTTGTGGGAGCCATTGCGGCGGAGGCAGAAGATGCGTTTCCACAGAGCCCAATTGGGAGGGATTCCGAGGAAGCATTCGCAAAGTGTGATGAAAATAGAAATGTGAAGGATGGAATTGGGAGTCAATTGGTGCAATTGAATCCCATAAACAAAAAGAAGACCGCGGAGGAAATCGTGGATTGGGGTCGAGAGGCCGCGGATGAGATGATCAACAAAACTAACCCGATACTCCATTGGAGGCTTGGGGTAGCTTTCTTCGCTAGGGAAGCGGATGGCGTCTTCCTTCTTCATGAGGCCAAGCCTCTTCAGCATGTTGGTGTCTTGGTTGGAGATTTTGGATCTCTCCCACTCAAGATCCTCGGCGGCCATCTTGGATTCCGGAGTGCTGTGGCGAGTCAGACGCGCGCGCGGTGGCATCAACGGCAATGACAGAGCAATGTGTGTGAGTGCGGAAGATCAGAGAAAGATTGGGCGCAGGAGAAGTTTTGCGAAGAGGAACAGGTGAGCGGCGCAAGCGAGGGGATGAACGGAGGTTGAAGAAAGGTTTATATAAGAATCGGGTGAAGCAGTGTGCCGTTGGATGAAGAAATCGTGTGGTGAGAATAGATCTTCTAGATACAAGGGTAAAAAGGTATTTTTACTGAGATAGGCGTTACCGTACGTGCGCCAGAAAAAGCGGAGGACGTGTGTCCCCCACTTGCACGACGTGTCAACGTGGTGGAAGCAATGGACCCACAGGGCAGAAAAATCACGACTATTCGAGAAGGATGAAGTAAATTTGGTTAAGGGAAGCATGTCGACAAGAAAAGTTAAAGAAGATTGGCGACAGGAAGAATTATTCAATACTTCGGGAGCCTTTGATCAAAAACAAGTTTTTCCCCAAATGCTCGGGGGCTACTTCGACAAAAAGTAAAATTTCGACTATGGCAATATAGAAATTGCGGGAGCCTACAACCAAGCACAAGTTCTTGGTTGTAGCCTCGGGGGCTACTCCCATCGGGAGCGCTGTTCGCGCACCCGAGAGATAAAAAAGAGAGAAGAAGAAAAAGATCATATTGGGAAATAATGACAATATAGCGACAAGGTGGACTAAAATGTTGAGCCTACAACCAAGCACAAGTTCTTGGTTGTAGCCTCGGGGGCTACTCCCATCGGGAACGCTGTTCGCGTGCCCGATGAAATTAACAAAGGAAAAATAGAAAAGCAAGAGAGTATATTTCGAGTTATAATTAACTCTACATATACTCCCATCGGGAGAGCAGTATAAGTCATATTTGACTCGATAAAATGTGCCATTCCAACAGCCGGAAAAGCACTCGACAATATATTCTCAGAACGCCGAAGTTGCGATCAATTTCTGAATGCCGCAAATTTGCGAAGGTAAGACCCCAGATCCGTTCGGCGTGGCATCGCCAAAGACTGCGCTCTGCTACCTTTATCCGTATCAATAGATATGAAGAAAAATCCTAACGGACGCGTTAGGTACTCGATAAAATCGACTGGGACTCGACAGAATGGTAAGACCTTAAGCGGCACATGTCGAAGTTTACACCAGTATCCCGAGATCATGTCCAGGGACGTGATTTTGAAGTAGGTTTTTGCGGATTGCCACTAGAGCAGTTAACTAGTACCTGATCCGTCAGATGAACTAGCCCCAACTACCATTATCCCTGTACAATATAGAATTTTATGTGAAGAAGTATAAAAAAGTTAAAGCTTCCGAATAAAAATAAACAGTGGAGATTTTCCCTGATTCTACGATTCAAGCAAAATCTCGGGGGCTGACATAGGCATCCCAAATGGGCCTGCCGAAGAGGGTACCCGGGGTTTACTGGAGGCCCAATACCCGAAGAGTAAGAAGATTCGGAAGCCCAAGATTTACTAAGGAAAGATAGAGTTGTAATAGGAAGTGTTGTTTGTAATCTGGCGGGATGAGTTAGAAACCGTCCCGGACTCTGTAAACTTGTATAGCATGAATCCCTCGGCTCCACCTCCTATATAAAGGGGGAGTCGAGGGACGAAGAATCAATCGAATCATTGTCTGCAAACCCTAGTTTTCATATTCGTCGAGTACTTTTCGGCTGAAACCTTCGAGATCTACTTACCCTCTACTTCCAACTAAACCCTAGCCTACAATCCATAGGCATTGACAAGTTGATACCTTGTCACTAATCCTTGAAGAACAAGGAGCAACCATAACGGATCGGATCTACTAAATAATGATCAAGCGGGGTGCCGCCCTACACCTAAGATAGGTGTAAGGGCGGCTAGATGTCTAAGGGTTGCACTACGACAGCATATGATACGAAGAACAATGCTAACCCTAACACATCTAAGATAACTACGTTGCTCGCCATCAAAAAGGCTTCAGTACGAGCAACGCATGAACAACGAATAAACTGCCTAGATCGCAAGATGCGATCTAGGCAGCATGATGCTTACCCGGAAGAAACCCTCGAGACAAGGGAGTTGGCGATGCGCCTAGATTGATTTGTGGTGAACGTGATTGTTGTTTATTTCATAAACCCTAGATACATATTTATAGTCCGTAGACTTTCTAACGTGGGAATAATCCCAACCATGCACAAGCCAAACTCTAACTAACCGATACGTAATCTACTATATTACAGATACACGGGCAATACTAGCCCAAACTTTGCATATAAGGCCGATTCACATATATTCTTCCATGTATATTCTTCAAGCCCATCTTGATCGCGGCCCACCTCTGACTCGGTCAAATTCTGGTGATAACACATGCCCCCCTGGTTTTGGAATTGACAATTCCAAAATCACTCTGCTTTTCCTCGTCGGGTCATGTCGTGGCAGAACAGAACCGTCGCAGTATTCTCCATCATGATGCCTTGCCTTCTCAACTTCTCTGCAAAATTTGATAGCTTTAGCACCACTTCCTTGGAAACCGCAATGTCATTAAATCTTCATTAAGCTCCCCCTTATTTAACTGTGCCGATTGATTAGCCTTTTCATCCCCTTCCTCTGTTCTAGCTATCGGCACCGAAAAGCCCTCTTTCCCTGTAGCAATGTCTTCTTCTTCCTCCGTCTCCTCCGGCCTCTCTTTCCAATCTTCTTCCTCGAGTGAGCCGATGTCGGAGCCCGAGTGGGACTTCGACTTCATGTCAGATGGCGACATGCCCCTGACTGATGGGGAGGGCGACCTCCAGTTCCTCATTGAAGGGGAACTGGAGAGCGAGAGCGAGGATGACCTCCACTCATGGAGGAACCCCACTTCCTCCGATAAGGAGGAGGAGGAGACGAGGAGGAAGAGGAAGAAGAGGAGGAAGACGATTCCTCCTCCTCCGCTGGGTACCCGCCGGCGAACGCTTCCGGCTTGGGCGGACAGTGAAGATGACGATGATGACGAAGAGGAAGAAGCTCCGGCCGAGGGCTGGGGCAGCAATGACGAGCTCTCCGGGGCGCCGGCGGCGCTACGATGCCGACCGGGCAGCGAGGATTAGTAAAATAGGATCAGTAGTACGCGAGCAATCGGCTCTTCTTTTGTTCCCCTTTTCTTGAGCAATCGGCTCTTCATTGTAAAAAACCCTCCTTTTATTAATGAAGAAGTATTTCCAGTCAACTTTTTGCCGATAGTCAAAGTCAAACGATCTCCCAAAAGAGCCGATGGCATCGCATCGGTCTCTACCATAAAAACACGAGTAAGGTCGACCTAGCCGCCCCTCCAAACGGTAACCTGCGACCTCCGTCTGAGAAAGCAAACTCAGATCCCCAAATCGCCGCCTGAGCAGTTCCAACTCACGGCCACCTGCATCCCAGATCTCGACCGCGCCGCCCCAACTCTACAGCGCATCCAATGGCGGAATCATCCAATACCAACGCCATGGTCTCCGATCTGAAGGTAATCCTTAACCTCCTCTGGCCATTCGAATCGACGTTAGGATTAATAGCAAACACCTGAATTAATGTTTTGTTCCGTTATTAATTTAGGTTTCAGACATCCTACTGCCACATCCTTCTCTCGCAAATTCTATGTGCCTCGGTCCTCGTTCTTCCGAGAGTCCCGCCCTCTTAATTTCATGCGAAGCTAACAGAATCCCCTTCGTGAATCAGAACTTAGATCTGACTTCCTGGGCCGACTGCCTGCGAGCCTGGCCTAATCCTCCTGAGGGTTGGGTGGCATGGTACAATAGAGTATCCAAAACCCATTATGCCACCTAGGAAGTGTTGCCGTGGGAGGCAATTCTCTGTGGTGTAGCTTTTCCCGGCAACGGCGCCAGAAAAAGAGCTTGATGGCGTGTATTTCACACGTTCGTTGGGCAACCCCAAGAGGAAGGTATGATGCGCACAGCAGCAAGTTTTCCCTGAAAGAAACCAAGGTTTATCGAACCAGGAGGAGCCAAGAAGCACGTTGAAGGTTGATGGCGGCGGGATGTGTGCGGCGCAACACCGGTGATTCCGGCGCCAACGTGGCACAACACAACCAAAGTACTTTGCCCCAACGAAGCAGTGAGGTTGTCAATCTCACCGGCTTGCTGTAACAAAGAGTTAACCGTATTGTGTGGAAGATGATTGTTTGCAGAAAACAGTAGAACAAGTATTGCAGTAGATTGTATTTAGTAAAGAGAATTGGACCGGGGTCCACAGTTCACTAGAGGTGTCTCTCCCATAAGACAACAACATGTTGGGTGAACAAATTACAGTTAGGCAATTGACAAATAAAGAGAGCATGACCATGCACATACATATCATGATGAGTATAGTAAGATTTAATTGGGCATTACGACAAAGTACATAGACCGTCATCCAACTGCATCTATGCCTAAAAAGTCCACCTTCGGTTATCATCCGAACCCCTTCCAGTATTAAGTTGCTAACAACAGACAATTGCATTAAGTATGGTGCGTAATGTAACTAGTGACTACATCCTTGAACATAGCACTAATGTTTTATCCCTAGTGGCAACAGCACAACACAACCTTAGAACTTTCTGTCAGTGTCAATGCAGGCATGAACCCACTATCGAGCATAAGTACTCCCTCTTGGAGTTACAAGCATCTACTTGGCCAGAGCATCTACTAGTAACGGAGAGCATGCAAGATCATAAACAACACATAGCATAACTTTGATAATCAACATAACAAGTATTCTCTATTCATCGGATCCCAACAAACGCAACATATAGAATTACAGATAGATGATCTTGATCATGTTAGGCAGCTCACAAGATCCGACAATGATAGCACAATGGGGAGAAGACAACCATCTAGCTACTGCTATGGACCCATAGTCCAGGGGTAGACTACTCACACATCACACCGGAGGCGACCATGGCGGCGTAGAGTCCTCCGGGAGATGATTCCCCTCTCCGGCAGGGTGCCGGAGGCGATCTCCTGGATCCCCCGAGATGGGATCGGCGGCGCGGCGTCTCTGGAAGGTTTTCCGTATCGTGGTTCTCGGTACTGGGGGTTTCGTCACGGAGACTTTTTATAGGCGGAAGGGCAGGTCAAGAGGCGGCACGGGGCCCCCACACTACAGGCCGGCGCGGCCAAGGGGGGGGCCGCGCCGCCCTATAGTGTGGCCCCTCCGTGGCCCCTCTTCGTCTCTCCTTCGGACTTCTGGAAGCTTCGTGAGAAAATAGGCCCCCTGGGCTTTGATTTCGTCCAATTCCGAGAATATTTCCTTACTAGGATTTCTGAAACCAAAAACAGCAACTGGCACTTCGGCATCTTGTTAATAGGTTAGTTCAGAAAATGCACGAATATGACATAAAGTGTGCATAAAACATGTAGATAACATCAATAATGTGGCATGGAACATAAGAAATTATCGATACGTCGGAGACGTATCAGCATCCCCAAGCTTAGTTCTGCTCGTCCCGAGCAGGTAAAACGATAACACAGATAATTTCTGGAGTGACATGCCATCATAATCTTGATCATACTATTTGTAAAGCATGTGTAGTGAATGCAGCGATCAAAACAATGTATATGACATGAGTAAACAAGTGAATCATATAGCAAAGACTTTTCATGAATAGCACTTCAAGACAAGCATCAATAAGTCTTGCATAAGAGTTAACTCATAAAGCAATAATTCAAAGTAAAGGCATTGAAGCAACACAAAAGAAGATTAAGTTTCAGCGGTTGCTTTCAACTTGTAACATGTATATCTCATGGATATTGTCAACATAGAGTAATATAATAAGTGCAATAAGCAAGTATGTAAGAATCAATGCACAGTTCACACAAGTGTTTGCTTCTTGAGGTGGAGAGAGATAGGTGAACTGACTCAACATTGAAAGTAAAAGAATGGTCCTCCATAGAGGAAAAGCATCGATTGCTATATTTGTGCTAGAGCTTTGATTTTGAAAACATGAAACAATTTTGTCAACGGTAGTAATAAAGCATATGCATCATGTAAATTATATCTTATAAGTTGCAAGCCTCATGCATAGTGTACTAATAGTGCCCGCACCTTGTCCTTGGACTACCGGATCATCACAATGCATTGTTTTTACCAAGTGTCACAAAGGGGTACCTCTATGCCCTGTACAAAGGTCTAAGGAGAAAGCTCGCATTGGATTTCTCGCTATTGATTATTCTTCAACTTAGACATCCATACCGGGACAACATAGACAATAGATAATGGACTCCTCTTTTATGCATAAGCATATAACAACAATTAATAATTTTCTCATTTGAGATTTGAGGATTGTTGTCCAAAACTGAAACTTCCACCATGGAGCATGGCTTTAGTTAGCGGCCCGATGTTCTTCTCTAACATATGCATGCTTAACCATATGGTGGTAGATCTCTCTTTCCAGACAAGACGAACATGCATAGCAACTCACATGAAATTCAACAATGAAAAGTTGATGGCGTCCCCATGAACATGGTTATCGCACAACAAGCAACTTAATAAGAGATAAAGTGCATAATTACATATTCAATACCACAATAGTTTTTAAGCTATTTGTCCCATGAGCTATATATTGCAAAGGTGAATGATGGAATTTTAAAGGTAGCACTCAAGCAATTTACTTTGGAATGGCGGAAAAATACCATGTAGTATAGGTAGGTATGGTGGACACAAATGGCATAGTGGTTGGCTCAAGTATTTTGGATGCATGAGAAGTATTCCCTCTCGATACAAGGTTTAGGCTAGCAAGGCTTATTTGAAACAAACACAAGGATGAACCGGTGCAGCAAAACTCACATAAAAGACATATTGAAAACATTATAAGACTCTACACCGTCTTCCTTGTTGTTCAAACTCAATACTAGAAATTATCTAGACCTTAGAGAAACCAAATATGCAAACCAAATTTTAGCATGCTCTATGTATTTCTTCATTAATGGGTGCAAAGCATATGATGCAAGAGCTTAATCATGAGCACAACAATTGCCAAGTATCACATTACCCAAGACATTTATAGCAATTACTACATGTATCATTTTCCAATTCCAACCATATAACAATTTAACGAAGGAGAAACTTCGCCATGAATACTATGAGTAGAAACCAAGGACATACTTGTCCATATGCTACAGCGTGTATCTCTCCCATAAAGTGAATGCTAGGATCCATTTTATTCAAACAAAACAAAACAAAAACAAACCGACGCTCCAAGAAAAAGCACATAAGATGTGATGGAATAAAAATATAGTTTCAGGGGAGGAACCTGATAATGTTGTCGATGAAGAAGGGGATGCCTTGGTCATCCCCAAGCTTAGACGCTTGAGTCTTCTTGATATATGCAGGGGTGAACCACCGGGGCATCCCCAAGCTTAGAGCTTTCACTCTCCTTGATCATGTTGCATCATACTCCTCTCTTGATCCTTGAAAACTTCCTCCACACCAAACTCGAAACAACTCATTAGAGGGTTAGTGCACAATATAAATTGACATATTCAGAGGTGACACAATCATTCTTAACACTTCTGGACATTGCATAATGCTACTGGACATTAATGGATCAAAGAAATTAATCCAACATAGCGAAAGAGGCAATGAAATAAAAGGCAGAATCTGTCAAAACAGAACAGTTCGTATTGACGAATTTTAAAATGGCACCAGACTTGCTCAAATGAAAATGCTCAAATTGAATGAAAGTTGCGTACATATCTGAGGATCATGCACGTAAATTGGCTTAATTTTCTGAGTTACCTACAGGGAGGTGGACCCAGATTCGTGACAGCAAAGAAATCTGGAACTGTGCAGTAATCCAAATCTAGTACTTACTTTTCTATCAACGGCTTAACTTTGCACAACAAAACACAAAACTAAGATAAGGAGAGGTTGCTACAGTAGTAAACAACTTCCAAGACACAAAATAAAAACAAAGTACTGTAGGTAAAAACATGGGTTGTCTCCCATAAGCGCTTTTCTTTAACGCCTTTCAGCTAGGCGCAGAAAGTGTGTATCAAGTATTATCAAGAGACGAAGTGTCAACCTTACCTTGGGCTTTACCCTTACCTTTCTTATTGTTTTTCTTTCCCTTTGGTTTAGGAAATATATGATTTCCCCCCGGTATAGAGGTGAATTTCAGAGTGCCTTCTCCAACATCAATGACTGCTCCCAATAGTTTCAGCAGGGATCTTCCGAGTGTGAGTTTTCCTGTTTCAACAACAAGATAATCAATGGATATTGTTCTTCCAAGAATGGTTGTATGCACACCTGCGGCTATTCCTTTAGGAATTATAGTAGAGTTATCAATGAGAGTTATTTCTTCTCCTCCTTCCTCGACTCCCCAAAGTTTCAAATATTTATAAATACTTTCAGGCATAAGGCAAAATTCATACATAATATCACAGTAGGCATGGAGAGTTCGATCACCGATGACAATTTTAACAGCAGGATCCCACATTGAGAGTTTAGAGTTCACTAAAACTTGTTCAAGACGATTACGAACGTGGCAATAATTATCATTCAAGCGAGATGTACTTATCTCAAGATTATTTAATCTATTATAAATGCTAGTGAGGGCTGAATCAAAGTTATTAGCTGAATCATGTGATGCAACCAACTTCTTTATGGCATTAAAAGCTTGATCCCCATTGCAATGAAGGAAATCTCCTCCCACTAAAGTATCCAAAGCATATCTATAGCGAACCATAAGACCAAAATAAAAATTACTGAGGAGCAAACTTAGAGTCATTTGAGGTTCAGTTTTACGATAAGAAGTAAAAATTCTAGACCAAGCATCCTTAAAACTCTCCTCATCCCCTTGTTTAAAAGTGAAGACTAATTCTTCAGGCGAAGAAGTAACAGGTTCAGAGCTAGACATGGTAACAAAAGTAACTAATTTTTTTGTATTTTGATTTAGTGCAGCAAACAAAGTAGTAAATAAAACTAAGCAAGACAAAAACAAAGTAAAGAGATTGAGAAGTGGAGACTCCCCTTGCAGCGTGTCTTGATCTCCCGGCAACGGCGCAGAAAAGAGCTGTTGCCGTGGGAGGCAATTCTCGTGGTGTAGCTTTTCTTCAGTTCCCCCGGCGCCAGAAAAAGAGCTTGATGGCGTGTATTTCACACGTTCGTTGGGCAACCCCAAGAGGAAGGTATGATGCGCACAGCAGCAAGTTTTCCCTCGGAAAGAAACCAAGGTTTATCGAACCGGGAGGAGCCAAGAAGCACGTTGAAGGTTGATGGCGGCGGGATGTAGTGCGGCGCAACACCGGGATTCCGGCGCCAACGTGGAACCTGCACAACACAACCAAAGTACTTTGCCCCAACGAAACAGTGAGGTTGTCAATCTCACCGGCTTGCTGTAACAAAGAGTTAACCGTATTGTGTGGAAGATGATTGTTTGCGAAAACAGTAGAACAAGTATTGCAGTGATTGTATTTCGAAAGAGAATTGGACCGGGGTCCACGGTTCACTAGAGGTGTCTCTCCCATAAGACGAACAGCATGTTGGGTGAACAAATTACAGTTAGGCAATTGACAAATAAAGAGAGCATGACCATGCACATACATATCATGATGAGTATAGTGAGATTTAATTGGGCATTACGACAAAGTACATAGACCGTCATCCAACTGCATCTATGCCTAAAAAGTCCACCTTCGGGTTATCATCCGAACCCCTTCCAGTATTAAGTTGCTAACAACAGACAATTGCATTAAGTATGGTGCGTAATGTAACCAGTGACTACATCCTTGAACATAGCACTAATGTTTTATCCCTAGTGGCAACAGCACAACACAACCTTAGAACTTTCTGTCACTGTCCCAGGTGTCAATGCAGACATGAACCCACTATCGAGCATAAGTACTCCCTCTTGGAGTTACAAGCATCTACTTGGCCAGAGCATCTACTAGTAACGGAGAGCATGCAAGATCATAAACAACACATAGCATAACTTTGATAATCAACATAACAAGTATTCTCTATTCATCGGATCCCAACAAACGCAACATATAGAATTACAGATAGATGATCTTGATCATGTTAGGCAGCTCACAAGATCCGACAATGATAGCACAATGGGGAGAAGACAACCATCTAGCTACTGCTATGGACCCATAGTCCGGGGGTAGACTACTCACACATCACACCGGAGCGACCATGGCGGCGTAGAGTCTCCGGGAGATGATTCCCCTCTCCGGCAGGGTGCGGAGGCGATCTCTGGATCCCCGAGATGGGATCGGCGGCGGCGGCGTCTCTGGAAGGTTTTCCGTATCGTGGTTCTCTGGGGGTTTCGTCACGGAGACTTTTTATAGGCGGAAGGGCAGGTCAAGGCGGCACGGGGCCCCACACTACAGGCCGGCGCGGCCAAGGGCCGCGCCGCCTATAGTGTGGCCCCTCCGTGGCCCCTCTTCGTCTCTCCTTCGGACTTCTGGAAGCTTCGTGGAAAATAGGCCCCTGGGCTTTGATTTCGTCCAATTCCGAGAATATTTCCTTACTAGGATTTCTGAAACCAAAAACAGCAGAAAACAGCAACTGGCACTTCGGCATCTTGTTAATAGGTTAGTTCAGAAAATGCACGAATATGACATAAAGTGTGCATAAAACATGTAGATAACATCAATAATGTGGCATGGAACATAAGAAATTATCGATACGTCGGAGACGTATCAGGAAGCCATAGGGATAGCCGATGCCTTGTCATTATCATTGTCTCCTCTTGAGAAGAATGAAAATATTCTGAAAACCATCGGCTACTTCTGGTCTGACGCACTGAACTGCTTCATGTTCGGCCATGGCCCCATGACACCAACTCTGCTGGATGTGGCCATGATCACAGGCCTAGACATTGCATCCCCAAGCCCTTCTGCATTCAAACTGCCGAAAGTCCCTTTCACCCTTTCTTCTAAAAAAGAGTGTACCAGCTGGGGTGCCTACCTCAATCGTTATATGAAGACCAAAGGCCCTGTGACAGAGAGAGAACACACAGCCTTCCTGAACTTCTGGTTGGAGCACTTCATATTCTGTGGCCCATCACTTGCCCCTACCAAGAATTACCTTTCCCTGGCCTATGAACTTGCCAAAGGCACCCAACTTGGCCTAGGCAAACTGTTTCTTGGAGAGGTCTATCGATCTCTTCAACTGATGTCTGTCAAACTGTTCTCTCAAAAGACAGTTAAAACTGGCGGCCCCTGGTGGTTTATTCAGTTATGGGCGCAGCTATACTTTCAGAACCAGATCCCAGACTTCCCACCTTTGACCACCTGCACCTTTCCAGATGTTAATGGAAAGGATATCCGATGCACCAGCTATGGCCAAGCTTTGTATGGTCTCCCAGGCAGCAGGCTGATCCCTAAGGAAGCAGCAGGGTGGTTCAAGATTTTCTTCCAAGGTTTGGACAACCCCCTGTTCTTTCCTTATACTGAATCGGCGAACTTTGAAAACCCAGTCTCCTTTCGATTGGATAACTTTGCCGATGACGCTAGCACCCAGCATCTGTATTCTATCATGATTCGTCCTTGCTTCCTCCCCGTTGGCATGAGTACCTCGAACCGGATCATCAAGCCTGGTTATGAGTGTTACCAACCGGTAGTGGTAGCCCGACAGCTTGGTCTCGGGCAGGTGCCTCCACACTTCTTCTTACACCACCTGACAGCAAGCAGAGCTGAACTGCCTGACATCCTTACTGGCCAAAGGTGTTATACCTTCTTTGATGCTTTGGCCATTCCAATTCCCCACGACCTCCGTTTCTCCTTCACTACCGATGGTTTCGAGACTTGGTGGTCCATGTGGAAGACCCATGTCTTCAGAAGGGCTCTAGGACCGCTGCTGAGACAACTTGATGCCGAGTATGACGTCCCTGCAGACAGGTACCATTACTTAAACATTTCTTGTAACAGCTTATGGTGATTGTCTATGACCTGACTCCATCTCCTGGCAGCAACAAGATGGCCCGGCTCCCACGCAAGCCGATGGATCCCCTTTCGTATTCCTTCCTCCGGCCCCAGTGGTTCTCTTCTGCCAGAGCTCGCCACCCCTGAAGAAAGTCATAATGCAGAGTCAGCCGATTTCACCGAAATCGGCTCCCAAGAGTAAAGCATCTTCGGGGCCGGTTGCCCCCCGAGCCTCGACTCAGGCGAGGATAGCAGTGAGGAAGGTGGCTGCCAGGAAGACCCTGAAGCGCAAAGCTCCTGCCCAAGAAAGCTTGCACGTAAGTTGACTCGTGCCTGTCCACATTTGCTTTCCCAGTCTTTTGCAACACGCTCGTATCCTTTTCTACAGACTTCCACCGAAGAAACCTCCAGCGGGGCCGCAGAATCCAGCCAGAGGGACTCGAGCTCGGGCAATTCCGAGAGGTCCACAACCCAGAGCCAGATGGCTTCGCCAGTGCCGGCTTCTAAGAAAAGGTCGATTCCCGAGCCTCCTGCTCCCCAAGCCCCGACCAAATCGGGGTCACGCATGAAGCGTCGATGCGTCAAAAGGGCTCGTAAAAACCCACGAGCTTCTCCATCAAGCCAGGAGGTCTCAAATGTAATTATCTCCCTGGTCACACTTCATGTTAACCCATTGCCATTTGGATCGGCTAACCACTTCCTCCTGCAGACCGAAGAAACCTCTAGCGGAGACGTCGAGGAGGTACTGATGCCGTCCGCCACGCTAGACCTAGCCACCTCGACGATCGCGGCTGACCAAGTGGCTGACCTAGCCAAGTCCACAGAAAAGCCGATTATCACTACATCGGCTGCTCCTCCTACCTTGGGAGAGGTATACCTCCTTTCCTTGGCTCTACCACTTTCTTCGTTGTATGCTAAACTCTCTTTGTTTGCCTTGTCAGGGTTGTGATCTCTCGAGCTTGCTGACGTTCGATCCAGAATCCATCGAACCAACTACTTCCAAGGCAAGTGGAGAGCCCAGTCCTAGCACGGTCCATGGTCCACTCCAGCGTCTCAAGGATTTGCTCTCTTCCTCAATTGAGACCCTGATTGAAAATTCCGAGGAAGTCAAAGGCATCCTCGAAGATATCCAGCCCCATCTCCCTATGACACTGCAAGTGAAGCTCTGGCCAGCTGTTACTCTGTCGGTCTTCAAGTCAAGGGTGCAATCGGCTCGACAAAGGATTACTCTTCGCCACACCCAGCTTCCATTGAGAGCCGATATTGACAAGTGTCAACGGCTCAACGAGAAGAAGGCTGCTTTGGACGCCAAGACGGACACTTCTGCCAATCGCGCCGAACTCGAGACCCTGCGCAAGGAACTGGAGAGCCTTGAAGAGAGGGTCAGGGTGACCAAGCAGCTTATCCAAGACAAGGAAGCCCTTATTGCCCGTTCTCAAGAGGAAGCAAAGGGCCTCACACCGATCTGAAGACCGATCTGGCTGAAATTCGTACCCTGAGCAGTCAGCTGGTGACGGGCAAAGACGAGGATGACGAGGCTGAGATCGCCGAGGTGGATCGCATCCGTGCTGACGCCCTTCACGCCCTCGGCGCGTTTCTTCAATAGGGCCTTCAGAGACAAATGTTTCATTGAACTAGATCTTCTGGAGTCGATGACTCTGCTTCGGCTGTACTTGCTACATTATTTTTTTTTACTGGCTGATTTTCCATCGGCTCCTAATATTTTATTGCCCATGCGTCTGTCCACCTGATTGTGTGCCCCCCCGAGCCGAATCTGTCAGGTTACTGCAGATATCGGCTCTGCGGTTATCGATAGGACTATACCTGAACATCGGCTGCTGCCAGGACTAATGCCGATTCCTTGAGCTCGCAAGCCGATGTAAACCCATACCCCAGCCTTCCGTCACTGTTAGATCGACGCTGCACGCAGGCGACGTATGGCAAGGATAATACGGGCGATTCTTGGAATTGGCCCCTATCTTGATTATATTGCTAAAAAAAAAGCTTACATCTCGTTGTGCCAGCCGATGTCTCATCACCGGCTTTCCTTCGTGTCTAGGGTTCGTCGAACTTTTGCGGCCAGATCAGGCCGCACCTTCCTTAGCGCGTGCAGGTACTTTCGGCTTCCTCTAAGCCACGCCGTCGCTAAACCCTACGCCTTTGGGAACGGCTGAGTCCATCAGGGCACCACCTTGGCCGGTGACATCTATCCTCTTCTCTTTCATAGTCATCTTTTAGTCCCTCGAGGTCTTCTTCCCGAGAGGAGTCAGCTTGCTTGTTCTTAGATGGTAGAGGCCCAAGCCGTTCTGTGAATACTATGTGAGCGGGTTCTGTGAAAGGAGCCGATGAGGTCGGCTTCGAGGATCGCTTTGACCTCGTCATACTTCTTCTTGAGCTCCTCGGTCAGATCCTCGTACGTGACTAGAGTGCCGTCCGCCATCTCGATGTAGATGGCGATGTGGTTGATGTCGAAGATTGTCCCACCGGGCGTGCCCGAATGTGTTGCGGTCAGAAACCCACCGGCGAGCAACGACGGGCAACACAGGAGAGCCGGGAGCAACTTAGGGCTGCGGCTGGCCCTGGTCCCTCCGAGCGACGGCCCGCACAGAACCGGCACGCACGTCCGATGCTGGTGCAGGGCGTGCCACCTGACCTATACCTGGTGGGAAGGTGATGGAGATGCCTCGCTTAGTTTCCTGCATGGCATACACGTAAACATTAAATACGAGCCTCGATCGGCTCTCAGGTTGTCCTGTGAATCGGCTCAAGGAGCCGATCCACCCATGACTCGCACGAGGTGTATGAATATATGGTGGTCCTGCTTGATCAAGATAAAGCTAAAATGATCTACGACGATTTGGGGTTTTCACCGCATAATCGGATCATCCTACTCGTGATTGGGCCTCGCGGTCACGCACGGTGATCGTAAGCCGATCCTAGACAGGGCCTAAAAACCAACACGAGGTTGATCCCCGGAACATCCTGTCTAGGGCTAGCAAACTACACCCTACGTCGCTGGATCCTCCAACCCTTTGTAAGGCCTAACTATGCAGATATTAAACTAATCCTTGAAGAACAAGGAGCAACCATAACGGATCGGATCTACTAAATAATGATCAAGCGGGGTGCCGCCCCTACACCTAAGATAGGTGTAAGGGCGGCTAGATGTCTAAGGGTTGCACTACGACAGCATATGATACGAAGAACAATGCTAACCCTAACACATCTAAGATAACTACGTTGCTCGCCATCAAAAAGGCTTCAGTACGAGCAACGCATGAACAACGAATAAACTTATACTGCCTAGATCGCAAGATGCGATCTAGGCAGCATGATGCTTACCCGGAAGAAACCCTCGAGACAAGGGAGTTGGCGATGCGCCTAGATTGATTTGTGGTGAACGTGATTGTTGTTTATTTCATAAACCCTAGATACATATTTATAGTCCGTAGACTTTCTAACGTGGGAATAATCCCAACCATGCACAAGCCAAACTCTAACTAACCACGTAATCTACTATATTACAGATACACGGGCAATACTAGCCCAAACTTTGCATATAAGGCCGATTCACATATATTCTTCCATGTATATTCTTCAAGCCCATCTTGATCGCGGCCCACCTCTGACTCGGTCAAATTCTTTTCATTAGTAGTACAATTAAATTTATCAAGTAACATAGGACCATCATCTAGAGATTTATCATAAACATTTGCTAAGCAAAACTCTTTAGTACCATGCATTTCGACATCAGGCATAAACAAAGCATTATCATAAGATTTATCAAAGTAGCATGGATTATCATAGATAACAGTAGCATAATTATTCTCACAAGTTTTACTCATAGGGAATATTTCAAGAGAATCCACAGGAACATAACATTCAACCTCCTTTGGTAAGCATGGAGGACAATCAAATAGTGTAAGAGATAAAGAGTTACTCTCATTAGAAGGTTGGCATGGGTAGCTAATCCATTCTTCCTCCTTTTGTTCATCACTCTCCTCTTCTTTTTCATCCAATGAGCTTTCAGGTTCATCAATTTCCTCCTCTTTTTCATCCAATGAGCTTTCGGGTTTGATGTCTACTTCCTCCTTTTCTATACAGTGTTGGGCCTCCAAGAGCAGAGGTTTGTAGAACAGCAGCAAGTTTTCCCTTAAGTGGATCACCCAAGGTTTATCGAACTCAGGAGGAAGAGGTCAAAGATATCCCTCTTATGCAACCCTGCAACCACAAAGCAAGAAGTCTCTTGTGTCCCCAACACACCTAATAGGTGCACTAGTTCGCGAAGAGATAGTGAAATACATGTGGTATGAATATATATGAGCAGTAACGGTGCCAGAAAATAGCTTGCTGGCGTGTAGTTGATGGTGGTAGTATTGCGTAGTAACGCAGTAAAACAGTAAACAAGCAGTAACTCAGCAGTATTTAGGAACAAGGCCTAGGGATTATACTTTCACTAGTGGACACTCTCAACATTGATCACATAACAGAATAGATAAATGCATACTCTACACTCTTGTTGGATGATGAACGCATTGCGTAGGATTACACGAACCCTCAATGCCGGAGTTAACAAGCTCCACAATTTGTTCATGTTTAAGTAACCTTATAGTGTAAGATAGATCAACATAACCAGATAGATCACATCAATACCATCATAATGATAATTAACTCCACAATCTACAAGAGATCATGATCATAGCCTACGACAAGAACCACACGGTGCACACACTAGTCACCTTTACACACGTGCAGGAGGAATAGAACTACTTTAATAACATCACTAGAGTAGCACATAGATGAATTGTGATACAAAACTCATATGAATCTCAATCATGTAAAGCAGCTCATGAGATCATTGTATTGAAGTACATGGAGAGAGATTAACCACATAGCTACCGGTACCCCGAGCCTCGATGGAGAACTACTCCTTCCTCATGGGAGTAGCAGCGGTGATGAAGATGGCGGTGGAGATGGCAGCGGTGTCGATGGAGAAGCCTTAGGGGCACTTCCCCGCTCCGGCAGTGCCGGAATAGAGTTCTGTCCCGAATTGGAGTTTCGACGGTGGCGGCGCCTGGAGTCTTTCGGAGTTTCGTCAATTGGTATCGAAGTTTTAGGTCACGACGGCTTAAATAGGCGAAGAATCGGAGTCGGAAGGTCTCTGGGGGCCCACACTATAGGGCGCCCCCCCCCGCCGCCGGGTGTGGTGTGGGGCCCCTGGGCTCCCCTCTGGTCCTTCCCGGGTGTTCTGGATGCTTCCGATGAAAATAGGAACTTGGGCGTTGATTTCGTCCGATTCGAGAATATTTCGTTACTAGGATTTCTGAAACCAAAAAGCAGAAAACAGCAACTGGCTCTTCGGCATCTCGTCAATAGGTTAGTTCCGGAAAACGCATAAAAATGATATAAAGTGTGAACAAAACATGTTGGTATTGTCATAAAACAAGCATGGAAGATCGGAAATTATAGATACGTTGGAGACGTATCAGCATCCCCAAGCTTAGTTCCTACTCGTCCTCGAGTAGGTAAACGATAAAAGATAATTTCTGAGGTGACATGCTACCAACATAATCTTAATCATACCATTGTAAAGCATATGAGATGAATGCAGCGATTCGAAACAATGTAAATGCAATGAGTAAACAATTGAATCATATAGCAAAGACTTTTCATGAATAGTACTTTCAAGACAAGAATCAATAAGTCTTGCATAAGAGTTACTCATAAAGCAATAAATTCTTAGTAAAGGTATTGAAGCAACACAATGGAAGATTAAGTTTCAGCGGTTGCTTTCAACTTGTAACATGTATATCTCATGGATAGTTGTCAATGCAAAGCAATATAACAAGTGCAATAAGCAAGTATATAAGAATCAATGCACAGTTCACACAAATGTTTGCTTCTTGAGGTGGAGAGAAATAGGTGAACTGACTCAACAATGAAAGTAAAAGAATGATCCTCCATAGAGGAAAGCATCGATTGCTATATTTGTGCTAGAGCTTTGATTTTGAAAACATATAGAGAGCATAAAAGTAAAATTTTGAGAGGTGCTTGTTGTTGTCAACGAATGGGTACTCTAACCCCTTGCCAGGCAAACCTTCAAAGAGCGGCTCCCATTTTATTTTATTTTTGGGTGGCACTCCTTCCAACCTTTCTTTCACAAACCATGGCTAATCCCTCGGGTGCCTGCCAACAATCTCATACCATGAAGGAGTGCCTTTTATTTTAGTTTTATTATGATGATGACACTCCCCCAACCTTTGCTTACACAAGCCATGGCTAACCGAATCCTTCGGGTGCCGTCCAACAATCACATACCATGGAGGAGTGTCTATTTTGGTTAATTAATTTGGGACTGGGAATCCCATTGCCAGCTCTTTTTGCAAAATTATTGGATAAGCGGATGAAGCCACTAGTCCATTGGTGGAAGTTGCCCAACAAGATTGAAAGATAAACACCACATACTTCCTCATGAGCTATAAAACATTGACACAAATCAGAGGTGATAAATTTTGAATTGTTTAAAGGTAGCACTCAAGCAATTTACTTTGGAATGGCAGGAAATACCATGTAGTAGGAAGGTATGGTGGACACAAATGGCATAGTGTTGTTTGGCTCAAGTATTTTGGATGCATGAGAAGTATTCCCTCTCGATACAAGGTTTAGGCTAGCAAGGTTATTTGAAGCAAACACAAGGATGAACAGGTGCAGCAAAACTCACATAAAAGACATATTGTAAACATTATAAGACTCTACACCGTCTTCCTTGTTGTTCAAACTCAATACTAGAAATTATCTAGACCTTAGAGAGACCAATTATGCAAACCAAATTTTAGCATGCTCTATGTATTTCTTCATTAATGGGTGCAAAGCATATGATGCAAGAGCCTAAACATGAGCACAACAATTGCCAAGTATCACATTACCCAAGACATTAATAGCAATTACTACATGTATCATTTTCCAATTCCAACCATATAACAATTTAACGAAGAGGAAACTTCGCCATGAATATTATGAGCTAAGAACACATGTGTTCATACGAACCAGCGGAGCGTGTCTCTCTCCCACACAAGCATTTATTCAAACAAAAACAAAAACAAGAAACATACAGACGCTCCAAGTAAAGTGCATAAGATGTGACGGAATAAAAATATAGTTTCAGGAGAAGGAACCTGATAATGTTGTCGATGAAGAAGGGGATGCCTTGGGCATCCCCAAGCTTAGACGCTTGAGTCTTCTTGATATATGCAGGGGTGAACCACCGGGCATCCCCAAGCTTAGAGCTTTCACTCTTCTTGATCATAGTATATCATCCTCCTCTCTTGACCCTTGAAAACTTCCTTCACACCAAACTTCTCATAAACTTCATTAGAGGGGTTAGTACATAATCAAAAACTCACATGTTCAGAGGTGACACAATCATTCTTAACACTTCTGGACATTGCTCAAAGCTACTGGAAGGTAATGGAACAAAGAAATCCACCCAACACAAAAGAAGCAATGCGAAATAAAAGGCAGAATCTGTCAAAACAGAACAGTCCGTAAAGACGAATTTCTAATAAATACTTCCGTTGCTCAGATCAGAAAACTCAAAACTAATGAAAGTTGCGTACATATCTGAGGAACACGCACGTAAATTGGCATATTTTTCTGATTTTTCTACAGAGAGAAAATCCCAGATTCGTGACAGATAGAAATCTGTTTCTGCGCAGAAATCCAAATCTAGTATCAACCTTCGATTAGAGGCTTCACTTGGCACAACAAAACACAAAACTAAGATAAGGAGAGGTTGCTACAGTAGTAAACAACTTCCAAGACACAAAATAAAAACAAATTACTGTAGCAAAATAACACATGGGTTATCTCCCAAGAAGTTCTTTCTTTATGGCCATTAAGATGGGCTCAGCAGTTTTAATAATCCATTCGCGGGAAATAGTATTTGAAGCAAAAGAGAGCTTCAAGAGGCAAATTCAAAACAAATTTAAGTCTAACATGCTTCCTATGAAGAGGAATCTTGTACACAAATGAATTCATGAAGAACAAAGTGACAAGCATAAGAGGATAAAACACGAGTAACTTCAAGATTCTCAACATAAAGAGGGAAACTTAATATTATTAAGATGCATATAACCATATTTCCCTCTCTCATAATAACTTTCAGTAGCATCATTGATGAAATCCACAATATACCCATCACTTAAAACATTCTTATCATGGTTCATATGCATAGAAGTATCATTAATTTTGGCATAAGAAGAGTTATTCTCATTAATAGTAATTGGAGCAAGATTATTATCAAGAATTTGAACATGGTAAACAAGTTGCATATTAAGAGAATTGTTTTTGGTAACCCAATCATGACTATGACAAGTTTCATAAGGATAATTAGAACCTATATCATAGCATTCTTTATAATAATCATCAAAGATCGGAGGCACATTTCATCATTTTTAGAATTAATTTCCCAGAGCAATATCAAAAGTAGTGTGCTCATTCAAATCATGATTGCTAATGTATGTAAAGGGCATAGGAAGATCATCATATTCAGATTCATTATCACAATAATCATTAGGAGCAACATACTTACGGTTACCTAGCGTTATCTCATTCACGCGGGGATACGTTACCTTTTTTTTTTTCTTCTTCTTCTTCTTCTTCTTCTTCTTCCTTCTTCTTCTTCTTCTCTTCCTTCTCCTCGTTCCCTTCTTCAGGAGGAAGAGGCTTGAAGGGTGGCTTGTCCGCATAACCTGATTTACTTTCAGAAACAATAGAAGAAACTTGGGAGGATCCCTCCTTTTGATTAATTAGTTGAAAACACACAGCGGTCCTATCATATTTTGGCAAGGTGTCATCTTCTAAAATATTTTGTATGTAAGTATTTGTATGGCTATTATCAATGCAATAAGAAAAACACCCATGCAGGACATCATCAATATCAAGATCACTCATATGTAACAAAGAGATTTTTCTCGATAGTTCTTCACACCCCAAAAATAAAGTAAGTTCATCATGCTGATTAGGAGTAATTTCATCATCACAATACAAATTTGCAGCACTCATTGGGTTCAAATTATCATTGGAGGAGCATTGAAAATTAAAATGACCCACTTCATGGCAAACTTCACAAATAAAAGGATAGAGGGCACAAACTTTTTTACCAAGATCATCTAGAGCCCTAAACCACTTTCTAGTTTTTTCATTAATATGATGGATGCAATATTCATCTTTGACTTGATTAATTCCGCAAGGCCTATGCATTCCACAAAAATTAACATGCTTATAAGGAATAGCATTTTTAGGAGTTTGAGCATGCTTATTGCAATAATTAACAACAATTTCATTCTTCATGCAAGCCTCTTTAAAAGGTTCATGATACTTATCAAAATTATTTTTAGGCAATTCAAAATGAGAAGCAAAGGCTTTATAAAGATTTGCAACAACTTGAGAGTCAAGACCATAAGTAGCACTCATATTTCGAAATTTATCAGTATCCATAAAAGCTTCAATGCATTCATAATCATAATTTATACCTGACTCTTTACCTTTGTCGTTCTCCCATCCTTCAGCGTTGTCCTCAATCCGATCAAGAAGATCCCACCTAGCTTCAACCTCCTTGCTTGTGAAAGATCCCTCCGAACACGCGTCCAGATAGTCCTTGTGTTGTCCTGAAAGTCTCGCATAAAAATTGTTAACAATAACATTACGGGGGAGCTCATGAATGGGACATTTGAGCATTAGAGATTTCAATCCCCCCACGCTTGAGAAACACTCTCTCCATCACGAGGATAAAAGTTATAAATATAATTCCTATCAATATGCACTTCATGCGGAGGATAAAATTTAGAATAAAAGAGAGATGCAATTTCCTCCCAACCAAGAGAATGTCTATTCTCCAATAATTTATACCAATGCGCCGCTTTACCAGACAGCGAAACAGAGAATAGCTTCTTCCTCACTTCATCCATAGAGATACCTGCACACTTGAATAACCCACATAATTCGTGCAAAAACAGTAAATGATCTCTAGGATGGACAGTTCCATCCCCTTTATAGTGATTGTCCATAACACGTTCAATAATTTTCATAGGTATTTTATACGGAATACTTTCAGCAGGTGGATTCAAAATATCAGGAGCATCATTAGCGGTATCGCATATGGGAGATAAAGCATTATCAGAACAAATTTTCTCCCCTAAAGATGGGAAGCTAAAAAGACCACAAAAACTAGCTTCCCCAAGCTTAGACTTCTCCATAGCATTAGCAGTAATTGCATTCATACTAATAACATCACTACTAGTATGCAAATAAGGTTCCATAGGTTTTTTAATTTTTGCATCAAACAATTCTAAATCAGGAAAAAGACTAAGAAGCTCACCAATTTTTTTGTTGTTTTCCATTATGCCTAACTAGTGTAAACAAGAAACAAAAAGTTGCAATTAGGATCTAAAGGAAATAGCTTCGAGTACTTACAATGGCGGAAAATAGCTTGGTAGCCGAGGTCCGGAGTGTGAGTACCTTTTACCTTTCCTCCCCGGCAAACGGCGCCATAAAAGTGCTTGATGTCTACTTCCTCCTCCTTTTCCTGTAGTGTTGGGCCTCCAAGAGCAGAGGTTTGTAGAACAGCAGCAAGTTTTCCCTTAAGTGGATCACCCAAGGTTTATCGAACTCAGGGAGGAAGAGGTCAAAGATATCCCTCTTATGCAACCCCGCAACCACAAAGCAAGAAGTCTCTTGTGTCCCCAACACACCTAATAGGTGCACTAGTTCGGCGAAGAGATAGTGAAATACAGGTGGTATGAATATATATATGAGCAGTAGCAACGGTGAAAATAGCTTGCTGGCGTGTAGTTGATGGTGGTAGTATTGTAAAGAGTAACGCAAAGAAAAAGAAACAAGCAGTAGTAACTCAGTATTTAGGAACAAGGCCTAGGGATTATACTTTCACTAGTGGACACTCTCAACATTGATCACATAACAGAATAGATAAATGCATACTCTACACTCTTGTTGGATGATGAACGCATTGCGTAGGATTACACGAACCCTCAATGCCGGAGTTAACAAGCTCCACAATTTGTTCATGTTTAAGTAACCTTATAGTGTAAGATAGATCAACATAACCAGATAGATCACATCAATACCATCATAATGATAATTAACTCCACAATCTACAAGAGATCATGATCATAGCCTACGACAAGAACCACACGGTGCACACACTAGTCACCTTTACACACGTGCATGAGGAATAGAACTACTTTAATAACTAGAGTAGCACATAGATGAATTGTGATACAAAACTCATATGAATCTCAATCATGTAAAGCAGCTCATGAGATCATTGTATTGAAGTACATGGAGAGAGATTAACCACATAGGTACAGCCCCGAGCCTCGATGGAGAACTACTCCTCCTCATGGGAGTAGCCGGTGATGAAGATGGCGGTGGAGATGGCAGCGGTGTCGATGGAGAAGCCTTCCGGGGCACTTCCCTCGGGGTGCCGAACAGAGTTCTCTCCCGAATTGGAGTTTCGCGACGATGGCGGCGCCGGAGTCTTTCGAGTTTCGTCAATTGGTATCGAAGTTTTAGGTCACGACGGCTTAAATAGGCGAAGAATCGGAGTCGGAAGGTCTCGGGGGCCCACACTATAGGCGGGCCCCCTGGCCGCAGTGTGGTGTGGGGCCCCCTCTCTGGTCCTTCCCGGTGTTCGGATGCTTCCGATGAAAATAGGAACTTGGGCGTTGATTTTCCGATTCCGAGAATATTTCGTTACTAGGATTTCAAACCAAAACAGCAGAAAACAGCAACTGGCCTCTCGGCATCTCGTCAATAGGTTAGTTCCGGAAAACGCATAAAAATGATATAAAGTGTGAACAAAACATGTTGGTATTGTCATAAAACAAGCATGGAACATCGGAAATTATAGATACGTTGGAGACGTATCAAGGTTCATCAATTTCTTCTTCCACAGGTTCCTGCAAATTGTGAGTGCATTCTTGTGCATTAATGAGTCTCTCGTTATAATCAATGATATAAGGATTATCACTGTAGCTTTCTATGCAAAAATTAAGGATAGAAGAGACATAATCTTTAAGGTCCTTACAAACAACACAAGTTTCATAATTTTTAGCAATGAAGGATTCTATCTCAGAGGCTCCCATAAATATGACAAATTGTTCTACCTCTTCGAACCCAAGATGAATATAGTTATTCCAATTATAGTTCTTAATTAAAACTTCCTCACTAAAGCCACATTGAAATTTAAGATGTTTAGTATCCTGTTTAGAGCAATAGTTTATATCATGGCGTTTAAGCAAGATTTTAGCAATTGTATTCAATTTTTCTATCACAGCACTCATAACTTTTCCCGTTCTTGATTCTCTATAATTATTATATAATTCTATAAGCTCCAAATAGGTTGCAGGTTCTCCCATAGCAACAGTTTTTAATTTTTCGGGTTTTCAAATTTTTATGGATTTTCGGGTATATAGGGAAAATAAAACAAGACAAAAAGAAACTAGACAAAAGTAAACTAGGCAAAATAATACTAAACAGAAATAAACTAAGCACAAATAAACTAGAGAAAAGTAAACTAAGCAAAACAAAATAAAATAAAACAGAGAGAGAGGTGGAGTGTACTCCCTGTGAACTTATGAGTAGAGCTATGCCTCCGGCAACGGCCAGAAAATAGTCTTGATGACCCACAAGTATAGGATCGCAACAGTCTTCGAGGGAAGTAAAACCCAAATTTATTGATTCGACACAAGGGAGGTAAAGAATACTTATAAGCCTTAACAACCGAGTTGTCAATTCAGCTGCACTGAAAAGCACTAGTAACAGGGTGATGTGAAAGCAGAGGTGAGAGAAGAATAACAAGAGCACAACAGCAGAGTTAATATGAGAGCAATGGCACCAAAATAGTTGATACTACTTCCAATGTCATGTAGAACAAGTATATGATGATGAAAGATGGACCGGGTTCCCAGCTATCTACACTAGTGGTAACTCTCCAATAACAAGTGTTGGGTGAACAAATTACAGTTGGGCAATTGATAGGATTGAAATAGCATTAAGACAGAACATCAAGATTATTAATCATGTAGGCATGTTTTCCATATATAGTCATACGTGTTCGCAATGAGAAACTTGTACAACATCTTTTGTCCTACTGGTGGCAGCCGGGCCTCTAGGGAATCTACTGGAAATTAAGGCTCCTTTTAATAGAGCACCGGAGCAAAGCATTAACACTCCATGAAAACATGTGATCCTCATATCTAAGCC
Organism: Lolium multiflorum; assembly: GCA_030979885.1. Taxonomy (NCBI): domain Eukaryota; kingdom Viridiplantae; phylum Streptophyta; class Magnoliopsida; order Poales; family Poaceae; genus Lolium; species Lolium multiflorum. The sequence goes on from CM061747.1 coordinate 160,528,621, forward strand.
TCCCCTCCAGTTGTCCCAATTTCTGTCACTTTGGGGCCTTTGGTTCCGGACATAGACATGTGCAAACAACTTGTAGATACAATCTAAGCAATAAGTATAGAGCTTAAATCTAAGATCATGCCACTCTGGCCCTAGTGACAAGCATTAAGCATAACAAGATATCAGCAACAATAACTTCACAAACTTTATAGATAGACAATCATAATGTAACAATCCATCGGATCCCGACAAACACAACACCGATTACATAAGATGAATCTCAATCATGTAAGGCAGCTCATGAGATCATTGCATTGAAGTACATGGGGAGAGAATACCAACTAGCTACAGCTAGAACCCGTAGTCCATGGGGGAACTACTCACGGAGCATGATGGAGGCGGTGGCGTCGATGGAGATGGGCACTTCCCCGTCCGGCAGGCCGGAACAGACTTCGTCCCCCGAATTGGAGTTTCGCGATGGTGGCGGCGTCCGGAGTCTTTCGAGTTTCGTCAATCAGATCGCGTTTTTAGGTCGAAAGGGCTATATAGGCGAAGAGACGCAGAGGGGCACAGGGCGCCTCCCCATAGGCGCGCCAGGGCCTGCCGCGCGGCCTATGGTGTGGGGGCCCCCCCTCCTCGACTCCCTTCGGTGTCCTGGTCCGTCTTGGTGAATTATGATGTTTGGTCTTCGTTTCGTCGAATTCCGAGAATATTGCCCGAACAGCCTTTCTGGAACCAAAACAAAGAAGGAACTGCACTTCGGCATCTTGTTAATAGGTTAGTTCCGGAAAATGCATAAAAACATTATAAAGTGCAAGCAAAACATGTAAGTATTGTCATAAAACAAGCATGGAACATCAGAAATTATAGGTACGTTGGAGACGTATCATGCGTCTGTGCGGACGCGTACGCGCGTCCGTTTGCGTCCGTTTGGGCTGCATGGCCTCTTCTCTCTCTTCCTTTAATTCAGGAAAGACCCATGTGCTGGCCATTCTAGCCACACAAATGGAAGCTTTCCCCCTCTCTCTCCTCTCTAATCATGGCCCATGCGGTCAAAAAAATACGTCCCTGCTGCTGGAGAAGGAACAAACGTATGCGGACATGCAGATGTTTTTTTATGTCCGTGCTCCACGCAAACGGACATAAAAATGCGTCGCCCCGTTGAAGATATCCTAACATCTAAAATCGACCAAACCTACCAAGGTCGGCCTATAACAGTAAAGAAAAAAAAATCAGAATCCCACAGGTAAATTTAGAGCATCTCCAGCCGCGTCCCCCAAAGCGATTTGGGGCGCGCCGGACCAAAAAACATTCCAGCCGCGTCCCCAAAGCCCATTTTTGTCCGGCGCGCCCGATACGTGTACGGCGCCCGAGCCCGTCCCGTCCCACAGGGGACGCCCGGCACGCGGACACAACGAAAGCGAGGCGAACCGACGCGGCCCGCGTCGCGGCTCGGAAGGCTAAAACCCCGTCGCCTACCTTTGGTCAAGCGGTTAATGGCTTCCCTGTTTCCTGTGCGACGCAGGGACGTGTCTCGTCGTGCATGGCCGCGTGTGCCGCGCCCGTTATTGCGTGCAACCACCCGCTGCCGCCGCTGTTTAAGACGCCCTGCAGTTCTCACCGCCACAAACCTTCTGCCGCCGCCGCCTCCTCCTGCATCTTCTCCTCGCCGCTCCAAAAATGTCGAGCTCGTCCTCCCGCAAGAGCGCTGCCGAACGGCCGCCGCGCAGCCTCACCGTGCCGGAGGCGTGGGCGTTGTACCACGCCCGGTATCCATTCCCGCCGGACATGCGGCTGCCAGCGGCGGCTGGAAGATGGCCGTGAACGGCATGGGCGTCCCGCCGCCGCGGCCCGGGCACGATCAATGGAGGGACACCATCAAGGCCCGGCGGGCTCAACTCACCGCCGAGGAGCGGTTGGATCCGACGTGGGCGGTCGACAACAACGACGTGGTGGACGACGTACTTCAAGGCGAAGTACGACATCGAGATGTACAGCACCGACGGGCTCGTCGGCGGCCCCAACAGCTAGAACAAGGACGGCCGCGCTCGTTCGTTCCGGGGCGCACTCGAGAACGTCATCCGCGGCATCCGCAACGGCGCTCCAAGGTTGGAGATGCCGCGTCACCGCCGCCTCTCCTCAATGGCAGCCGAGGAGGAAGACGTACTCGTCCTCCTCGCACTCTTCTTCCTCGGGCGCGATCGACGCCGTCCTCGTCGTACGTCGGCGCCCTACACCGTCCTGCGGGAGGTGAAGGAGGAGCGGCGACGCCCGTCAACACGAGGCGTGGCGGCAGCCCGCGGCAGCAAGGAGGCGCGGCGCCCTCCTCATCCCGCCGGAGGTGAAGGAGAGCCGGAGGAAACATCGCAGCGGCGCCGCCGGGCGGAGTACGAGCGGCGCAGCGCCTCATCGCCAGCAGCCGACGACCCCGAGGATCGCCCGGCTGGGCGGCGTTCTTGGCGTCCATGAACGACAAGGACGCATGGAGGGGCGACCTCGACGCGGCGATCGCCATGTCAATCCGCGACTCCGGCAAGCCGCTGTGGACCTCACCGACGACGGCGAGGCAGACCAAGCGGCTTGGTGAAGGACGAGCCCGTCGACGAGCGCGTCAGCAGGAGGTCGTCACCGACGACATGTACAACTTCCACCAGTACACGACTCCGGCCGCGCAAGTACTTCTAGATTAGGTTTAGTTTAAATTTAGTCAAATTCGTTCGAATCTATGTAAGTTTGGACGAATCTAATCGAATCTCGTTAAGTTTAAAATTTCTGAAATTTTGTTTGGGGGACGCGACTGGAAGTGACATCCCCCAAACGCGGCACGAACAAAACACGTCCCCCAAACGTTCAATCCGGCGCGATTTGGGGGACGCTTTGGGGACGCTACGGAGATGCTCTTAGAGCGTCCCCCAAACCGCGCGATTGAGCGTTGGGGACGTGTTTGTTCGCCGCTTGGGGACGTCGCTCCCCCCCCCAAACACCGCCCCCAAACATTTAAAATACTTTTTTAACACATAACCATTTATCAAATGTAGCATATGAATAAAAATGTTTGCGAGGATTGTTTTCAAATTAAATTACAACAAACAATAAAACAAGTAATCAAATATAATAAATAGGGCCAGATGCTACATCAAGGTGCCACAGTATTTCCTTTGATCCTCCACAAATGCTCAACGAGATCAGCTTGAAGTTGATCATGAACATTGCTGTCACGGATCTCTGCGTGCATAGCGAGAAAATCAGCAAAATCTGCAGGCAACTCATGATCAACCTCCGCAAGAGGGCCTTGACACTCATAGGGACCAACATGTGACCTAACATGATTCTTGCGGTCATCCTCGATGATCATGTTGTGCATGATCACACAAGCCTGCATCACCTCCCACATTTGGTCGTGAGACCAGCTTAGAGCAGGGTACCGGACAATGGCAAATTGTGCTTGAAGCACACCAAATGCCCGCTCGACATCCTTCCTGCAAGCCTCCTGTCGTGTAGCAAAGTGGGAATTCTTCAGACCTGATGGATTCGGGATTGTTTTGACAAAAGTGGCCCATTTGGATATATACCATCGGCTAGATAATAGCCTTTGGTATATTGGTGGCCATTGATCTCATAGTTGCATGGTGGAGCATGCCCTTCCACTAGTCTCCTGAACACCGGAGACCGCTGCAACACGTTGATGTCATTGTATGATCCCGCCATGCCAAAGAAAGAATGCCAAATCCACATGTCATAATCTGCCACAGCTTCAAGCACCACACTGCAATATCCATGACGCCCTTTGTATATACCTTGCCAAGCAAACGGGCAGTTCTTCCATGCCAGTGCATGCAATCGATGCTTCCAAGCATTCCAGAGAAATCCTCCGCAAGATTTTGTGCCATGATCCTTGCGTATCTTCCTCAGTTGTCCCTCTCAAGTAGTATTTGCCAAACTTTCCCACCACAGCTCGGCAAAACTTGTACATGCACTCAATGGCAGTAGACTCACTCATGCGAAGGGTATCGGCAGGTGCTCCGTATGCAAGCATCCTCATGGCGGCGGTGCACTTCTGAATGGACGAGAACCCGAGAACGCCTACAGCGTCGAGCTTGAGCTTGAAGTAGGGGTCGAACTCTCGAACGCCGTGGAGGATATTCATGAACAGCCCCTTGCTCATCCCCGGCGCCGAAAATTGTCGGCATGTGTTGCCTCGTCTGCGAAGTAGTCGTTGTGGCATGGCATGCCCCTCCATCCTCTCGCCGGGCTTCGACTCCTTCCCGGCCTTGATCCTCCGCGGCGCAGCCTCTTCCTCTTCTCCGCCTCAGCGTCAAGCATGTCCTGGAGGGACGCGATGATCAGCAAATGCTCCCGTAGGTCGTCGTCGAAGGCTTGCTCGTCCTCCAGCAGCAGGGCAACCATCTCATCGTCGATGTCCATGGCTAAAGCAAAATCAATGGTTAAAATTGCGCCGAGGCAGACGACGCAACAAACACCGCCAATCGCGCCTGCAAGTCGTCGAGCACCTTCGTGCGCGGAGGTGGGCGGATTTGACGCGTTGCTCGGGACGCGCGCCGGCGACGCGCGGGCAAGACGCGGGAGCCCGCCCGCGACAACGGTGCCGACTCTAGCAGAGATCGACACCAAACGGCCGGAAATCAGCGGGCGGCGCTGGGTGGGAGGCACGGGAAGGAAGGAGCGACGAGAAAGAGGCGCGAACCAACGGTTTATGCAAATAGTCGCCGATATGTGGGAGCCCGCTCGCTCGCTGTCCGGCGTTCCCGGTTATGGGACGAGACGGCCGGCGCCGGACACCGCATCGGGCGCGCTGACAAAATGAGGAGACGCTACGAACGCATTGTCCGCCGCCCAAATTTCTTTGGCGACGCGACGAGACGCTTAGGTCTCCATGCAGCCAGAGCGTCCGGGCTTTTGTCCATGGCGGGGTCGGACTCGTCGAGTGGCGGGGCGATGTGGTTACCATGATTAGGCTTAGACGCTCACGCCAGGGAAATCTTGTCAATGACTGAGCGTAGAGTTTGTGAGATGTCATGATCATTCTTCTTGATTACAGTTGAAAATTTAAGCTAAATCTTCCGTCTCGGTGAGAATGGGTTGCAAGTAGTAGCTGACGTTCCCGACCTCTCCAGGCAGTAGCTAACTGGTGCAGGGCAGAGATTAGCACGTTCTATAGTAAACAGGCGACGCACTGATGAGTCATGCGGCGAGACAAGACAGTGTGTGTCGGCCTTGTGAGCGGTGAGCGCCACCACCAAAGTCAAAGAAACCCACGCTGCAACTTGCTAGTAACGAATTCCATTGCGTGTGCCTCCCGTCCTCCTCTCCTCTCCTCCCCCCGCTCCGCTCCTCCGCCCACGCCAAATCCACCGCCGATCCGCCGCCATGGACCGCAGCACCAGCAGCAATAGCAGCGGTGGCGGCGGCGGCCACAACCAGCACCTCGGCGTCAACAAGCTCGGCCGGAACATCCGCAAGGCCACGCCGCCGCCGCCCCCTCCCCAGCAGCAGCAGCAGCAGGCCCAGCCCGCCCGCCCGCCGCACCCGCAGCCGCAGGTCTACAACATCAGCAAGAACCACTTCCGCGACATGGTCCAGCAGCTCACCGCCGGCACCCCCTCCCCTCCACCTCCCCAGCACGCGCACCGCCCGCCGCCCCCTCTCCAGCACCAGCACCAGCACCACCAACATCCCAAGCCCGCCTCCATGCGCCTGCAGAAGATCCGCCCGCCCCCGATCGCCACGCCCGTCGCGCGGCCCCCTCCTCCCGTCCACAACCACCACCACCAGATGCCCAACCCTACCCACAACCCCGCCTTCCACCGCCCCCCGCCGCCGCACCACATGCCCATGCCGCCACCGGGCCCGGCCTGGGCCGACTCCCCGGTCTCCGCCTACATGCGCATCCTCGAGAACTCCCTCTTCAGCGCCACGCCCCCCGGCGCCGCCGCGGCCGCCGCCGCCGCCGCGCACGCTCACGCCGCGGCCGCCGCCGGCCGGGGCCCGCCGCAGCACCAGCAGCACCCGTACCCGCCGCCGCCGCCGCCGGTGCCGTCGCCCGGGATACTCCCTTCGCCCACCGGATTCCTCAACCTGCTCTCGCCCACGCCCAGGTCGCCCTACCCGCTCCTCTCCCCGGGGTACCAGCAGCCCTCGCCCAACTTCCCCTTGCTGTCGCCGCTGCCGGGGACAGGGATCCTGGGGCCTGGGCCCATGCCGCCGCCTTCGCCCGGGCTGTGGTTCCCGCAGTCCCCGTCGGGGCTGCTCTCGCCGTCCGGGTTCTTCCCCTTGCTCAGCCCTCGGTGGAGAGATATGTAGCATGGATCTGCAGCTGCCCTCGCCCTGTGAGGGCGGCCCTGTAACATTTGACGGTAGGGAGGTAGCGACGGTGATGTCAATTGGTTCGTCGGCAGGAGGTGGAGGAAACAGGTGGGTTCGAGCTCTCCACACAACTATTTGCTGCTGGCACCATGGGCATCGACCTGTAAGGCTTCGGTAAAGGCTGTTGGTTGCATATTTGTAATTGTATAACTGGGGAAAATTTCCATTTATTCACTTTCTTAGCTGCAAAAGGAGGACAGGACAGGATGAACTGGGAATGTCGTAGTTTAGGTTCTTGAGTGGATAGGTTTGAAACATGTAATTGTAATTTTAGTTCAAGAAAGATTAGATCTTTCCAACAAATATTTTGTTTATTATTGCTGTTGGTATACCTATTCAGGGAACATATTTTCCTTTTCCTTCTATTTATGTTTTTGAGAGGGAAGAAGATAACTTGTTGATATGTCATAGACCAGCTAATCCGGAAAACAACTATCAGAGCGGGGTCATCAATGGTATGCCTATTTCCTTTTGAGAGTATCATGCTATCTTGTGCTAGACACGCTCATCAGCTCATGTATGAGATAATTGGCTCAGCTTGTTAGTGTGGCTTGAAATTTTATTGACTTCGAGTGTGTTATGTACAATATAACATTTTTATAGATAGTAGCATAGTCAGCATTATTACTAATATCTGCATGATAGTACCATATGCATGCCTTTAGTGTTTTGAAGCAGATGGGTAGCTCCACAACTTTGGTCAGATATCACTTCGCTGTATGCATAATATAATTGTTGGATTGCATATAGAAAACTAGACTTCCTTACTTAGCCCTCCGAGTGCATGGTATGCATCCAAAGAAACATGCTTTTGATGAATATAATCCTCCCATAGCTTACATTTTATAAATCAAAACCTGTGTCCAGATGTTCACACCTGCTGTAATTTAATTGCTGACACTAATCTTAAGATGCAATGTTTGGTGTCACACCAACTTCACCATTCTCCTATTGGAATGGTAAATTGTGCTTATGGATACTTAGTTAAGTAGAGCAACAATCTCTCAGTTGTCTTGAAAGAAATGATTATACAATGTACTGACGTGATCATCACTGCTGACTGCTGTAACAGAGTAGCAAAACTCTCTAATCACAATCTGTCACTTCTGATCTGTACATATTTTTCAAGTTTTTTATTGCTAGCAACCATGCATTTCATGTTGGTTAGCTTATAAGTGTTCATAATGTTCTTACATGTTGTAACCTTAAAGATCTGCTGGTAGATATGTGACATTGTTTTCTTTTGGCTGAGGGATTGCTTGAAGTCTCCTCTACATAGCAATATAGCTTCATCCAAGTTATAGCAATATAGCTTCATCCAAGTTGGTTCTTTCTGTCCTGAAAGCACCAGGAGAGTAACACCTCTTATAATCAATATTGCCCTATCGCACTTGTGAAGTTTTAGGCTTAATAACAGAAAGAAATAAGGAATCTAGAGATGTTAACAAAATTTAGGCTGAACTATGTATGCTCAGTCATATATAAGCTGAACAGGTCATGGGCTCATGGCGTGTCTCTGTGGAGAACAATTTGTTTGATCATATCTCAAACCGCCCAATCAGCCGAAAATTCTGGCAATTATGCAGACATATCTCTAGTCAGATAATCAAGGGAACATTCCAGTAAGCTTCAGTTAGATCATCTATCTGTATACTATTTCTCAATAACAGTTGACTTGTGAAATGCGCAACCTGGTGCCGTGTGTGTGGGCACCTGCATGGACAGTAGACTAAACTGTGTGTTGCAAGCAAGTCTGTTGATCTGGCACTAAGCTAAATAAACTAAACAAAGTGAAGTGGCTGTCATGATCTCATCATCATGTGTTTTTTCTTATGTTCTCTTTAATCTCTTTGTTCTTGTGGAGAAATCAGCGTGCACTTCCAAAAGAGAACGAAGAATATAAGGGAAAAGGCTCAGAGATGATGATGGCGATGTGCTTTGGTCCGCACAGACATGTTTATCTATTCATCTGCTTGCTTGGTTGCTGTTGTTTGATTGACGGGCAACAACGTGCTGCTGGCTGGTCCAGATATTTTTCAGCAAATATCAAATTAGTGAATAAAAAAATATATAAACAGGAGGACAAAACCACGGGCGTGCATCCATAAGCTAACTATCAACCCATTGAATGGGCCGAAGAGGCATGTAAATCTTAATCCTTTGAGATGTTTATGCAGCTGGAGAGGACAGGGACATGCCATCCATCCTGGGTGGTGCAGAAATCTTTGACCTGGGCTGGAGGCTAGATTCTGAAGCTCCTCCCAGCATCCTATGGTAACACTTTTCAGTCTTAATGCCAGCTTCCCTTTCCTGGGCAACTTGAACTAAACCTCCCTTTACTGCTACCTCAAAGTCCCCTTCCATGGAAGTTACAGTGCGTGTTATATTTATTTTTGAGAATAATAATAGTACAATCTGAGCTAGTTTTCCATTCGGTTGGCAGTTCTTGTGTCTCTGCACACTAGTACACCGGCCAGAGGTTATAGATATCCCCAGCATATACTGATAAATATTCAGGGTTTTCATTACTTAAAATTAAGGTAAAACCTTTTGCCAAAAAAACAAAAAGGAAACCTGCCAGATACTCTTATCCTGCTAGATACTCTTATAGGTACGGTCAAGAACATGCATGATACTGCAATTTCTCAAAAAGGGGATTTTGAGTTTGGCATGTAGCCTAAGAATGCTTTGGCGAACCCTGTATGGGCTGTCAAGATAGAGAAAAGGTAACTAAATGACAGGGATAGAAATACAATACTGTTGGCTTCTCTATATTTCTGCCTAGTGGACACAGATACTCATCTCATGTGTGGTTCACACCTGCACTTGCTACTACCATAGTAGTAGTTGAAAGTTGTTAAAAATTTGAATAGGAAAACAATGAAAAATTTAAGGTGTCAAGGCTTTAGTTTGGTAGGCTAGCAGCCTAGGAGTGATTGCTCAACCTGGTGAAAGTGAGCTTTCTTGTCCATCATGCGCATGGCTGCAATCCAGAACATGATTCATGGAATAACACATTTCTGAAAACGATTTTGAGTTTGGCATTTAGCATCTGAAAGAATGGTTGCTGAATCATGAATGTGCTGTCAAGGTACAGAAATAACTAAATAAGTGGGATACAATTGGCTTCCTCGACATGGTAGAGACACCTACCATATGGTTCACACCTGGGCCTGGTACTACCACATAAGTAGAATTATTCACAGAGTCGTTGGCATTATCCACACAGGAGTTTGAGTTGTTGGCTAGGAATGATTGTTCAACTTGGTGAAGTGAGCTTTCTTCTTCAGCATGCTCCCGAATTTTCTTAGCAATGGCTTCTTCTTCTTATGGCTGTGCTGCTCCTGCTTGAAAGAGGATGTTGGTCCATGCATCAGAAGGCCACCTGTTTGATCTGCAGCTCCCTCTTCTCCCTGCGAATCGATTTCGCCGTCATCGTCGCTCGATTCGGTGTCGATGCCGTTGCTCATCACCCCGTTGGAAATGTCATCTTCTATGATCTTGCTGTTCTCCAAGGAGTTAGTCTCCACTGACACCTCTCTCTCATGTCTCACCTGCTTGACCGTTTCCACTTCGACATGCTTGATCTCCTCAAGCACCTGGACGATCCTATCGCTGTTCCTACGAGCTTCATGGTCGCCTCGCACGACGTTGTCCATTGGCGAGCACATCATTTTGCGGAACACATTTGGCTGCTTCTCTGGGCTCCGACCAGCTGACTGATCTCCTCCTTTGATGGCGGTGGCTTCTACGAGCATTGCAGCCAGCTCATCAGCCTTGGCTCGTGTAGCAGCTTCCCTTGTCCGCAGGCCATCGTTCTCCCGTGCAATGCTCAGGAGCTCCTCCTCCTTCTCAGCCAGCGTCTCCCTCAACCTCAGGCTGGTGATCTTCTCTTCCTCCGCCATCAGGTTGGCCTCGGTGATCTTGGACTCGACCAACCTAAGCTTGCTCTGCAGCTGCGCCATGCCATCCTTGGCTTCCTTTGCTTCGTGCTCCCTGGCTTTCAGTGATTCGAGTACCGTGTCCATTTCCGTCTTGATACGCAGTGCCTTCGATGTCTCGGCACTCCTCGCCGCGTCATCCTCTGAGGCTTTCCTCGTGGTTGCCTCAGCAAGCAATTTCGAGAGCTCTTCTGCTTTTGCCAGGGCGGCTGTCTCTCTCAGCCGTAGCTCAGTGACTTGATGATCCAAAGCAAGCACTTCCTTCTCCTTGGCTGACAGTAGATCCCTGAGGTGTGAGCTCTCGACTGACGCTGATTGTTCTGCACTCGAGCTTGCATCACCCATCGTGCTACGGGCAAATCCTTCTTCCAGTTGATGAACCAGCTGGGTTCTCTCTGCCTTGAGCTTCTGCACTTCCTTCTCTGCGGCTCCAAGCGACTCCATGAGCTTGCTCATCTCTGATCTAACAGAGATTGCTTCCTCTTCTGATCTCCTAAGCATTTCCGCAAACCCGGACTCCTTCGACACCCGATCATCCTGTAAAATCGTGGCTTCTGAACCCAAACTCTCGATTGCTTTCTTGAGGCAGTTGGATTCATCAAGCATCAACTCGTACTTCTCTTCTGCATTCTTGGCCTCTGATTGCAGCCTCTCAACTGTTTTATTCAGAGAGTTGGATTCATGAAGCATCAACTGGTACTTGTCTTCTGTATTCTGTGTGGCTGTCTTCAGCTCGGATATTTGAAGCTGTGCATGATCCAGCTCAGTCTGCTTCGCCAGGACCCTCTCCTTGGCTTCTCTTGCCTCTGATGACACCTGACGTAGAGTAGCTGCTAGATCTTCGACGGCCTTCTTGGCCTTATCCCTCTCCTCCCTGGTCTGATCAAACTCCTGTTGGAGCCTCAACTTCTCTCCGCCAAGCATGCCAACCTGCGAGCTCGCCGCCTTCTCATTGCTGACGACCTGCCGATGTGTCTCATTCAGCAGCTCGTGTTCAGACCTCAGAATGTCAATGGTGGCCTGCAGGTCAGACGCCTCCTTCATTGCGATCTCGAGTCGCCTTTTCGTCTCGAGGAATCCTTCCTTGTACTCCCTTGCTTCGCCTTCTGACGCTGTTGCCTTCTCTGTCAGCTGGAGGAGCTGCGATTGCGCGTCCTCGAAGCTCTTTGTCAGGGATACCAGTGCCTCCTCGTTGGATTTGTTCAGTGAGGTTATCGCCGCTAGTCGTTCCTCCAGCGCAGTGGCCTTCGTCTTCCACCGTTGCGCCAACTGGTCCGCATCCATCTCTGCCCTCTTGGCGTATGCAATGTCGACCTTAATCCCCTCTACCACTTCCTCTGATCTGGCAAGCTTCTCCTGAAATGCCATTGCTCTCTGAAGCTCAGCTTGTAGCTCAGACGCTTCAGACCGCAGCTTGTCGATGATCTCTTGAGCTCCTTTTTCTCTGCTCTCCATCTCAGACTTGATCCCGCTCACCTCAGCCATCAGGATATCCGTCTTTCTTGCATTGGCCTCGGCAGTCACCATTGATCTCTGGAGCTCATCTCGTAGCTCCAACTCTTCGGAGCGCAGCTTATCGACGATCTCTTCAGCCCCTTTTTCTTTGCTCTCCATCTCGGACTTGACCTGGGTCACCTCAGCCATCAGGATGTCCGCCTTCTTTGCGTTGGCCTCGACAGTCGCCATTGACCTCTGGAGCTCAGCTCGTAGCTCCACCGCTTCCGACCGCAGCTTTTCGGTGATCTCTTCAGCTCCTTTTTCTTTGCTCTCCATCTCAGACTTGAGCTGTGTCAGCTCAGCCACCAGGATCTCCGTCTTCATTGCATTGGCCGCTGCGGTCTTCTCGGCCTCATCGGCACGGCTTATGGCCGAGTTCTTGGCTTGCGCGGTCACAGCCAGTTCACCCTTGGCATTCTCGAGTTCCTTGGCCACCTTAGCATGGGAAGCGACATCTTGGGCATGTCGTTTTGTTACGTCGGCGTGCTTCCGCTGCCACTCTTCCTCCTTCCTCCGGGCAAGCTCGATGCTCGCCTGCTCCCGCTCGACGGACTTGAACCTCTCAAGCTCCAGCGCCTCTTCGGCTCTCCGCTGCGCGTCGAGGGACTCCTCGAGCTTCTGGTAGGCCTCGTCCGCCAGCTTCTTGGTGAGCGCTAGGTCAGTATGGACCTTGGCTCTGTCCCTGTCGATGGAGGCCAGGTGGTCCCTCGCGTTCTTGAGGTCCTCCTGCACAACGTTCAGCTGCGCCTGCAGCTCCGACGCCTTGGCGACCCTTGGCTGCCTCTGTAAACACAAAAAAGATCAGTCATGATATGACGCAGGAATAATGAAATGAGATGGTTTGTGCGCCTGTGTTTATATGCCTTACATCGGGGGTGGTGGAGGTTCGTTTGGGCGAGGCCTTGAGCGATCGGCGTTCTCCCGGCGAAGACTTTTGAGCAGCGTCGACAGACTTGTCGAGGAGAGCAGCGGCGCGGGCTGCATTGTGGAGTGGAGGAGAAGATGGAGTCGCGCGGGCGGCATTGTGGAGTGGGGAAGGCGGAGTCGCACGGGCGGCATTGTGGAGTGGGGAAGGCGACCTTGCCTCTGCTGCTTGCTTGCTTGATCCCGCAGCAGGTTTGGCTAGCCTGCTGACTCTAGGCGCTGAAGCATGAGCCTTAGCGTAGTTGGTACTGGAGCTGGAGCTTGAGTTTGGTGGTTCCTTGGGATTGGAAGGTTCAGTTGGGCCAGTCCTGCTTTAATTTCATTTCAGTAAGACCAAAATTAGACGTTATGAGATCGCGCAATGTATCGCAAGCCCAAGCAGTTTCTAAGCCTGAAAATGTGATTCTGAAATTTTGGTAAGAATTCGTGTGGTGTTGATGAGCTAAATGACTGAATTTGAAAGCATATTTTGGAGGCATATATGCCAGAGAGCAATCCGATAAATGCAGAAGAGGGACATCGATCGTAACTTACTTGGGCTTGGATGCGAGCATCGCTGAGTAATGCCAGAAAGCAGCAGCCTTCAACTTGACATTCAACAGGGCTACGGTAGCTAGCCCCCTGTTCAGGTTTGCAATCTCGCGCTAGCTCCTTGAGAGTCAACTCAAGCCGGAGGACATGGACATAGAGATGAACAAGGAGGAGGAGCTGCGAGATTGGACAAGAAGGCAGACACGACAGCGAGAGGGAGAATAAGAGGAAGACGAAGTGGTGGGCATGTCTGCTTGGATGCTGTTAATCAGGGATGCCACTCGGCTGCACGTCCCTCTCTGTCCCATGATCATGGATACCGTCGTGGGTGTCACCAAGCTCTGGTCCGGTCAGCCTCACTCGTTATGAAGCCCAAACGAATCTCACCCTCAGAGCCCATAACCCTATATTTCCTGCAAGAAAGGGTCACGAAAGAGGCCCACATTCAGCGATCCTGCATTCCAAAAAAAATGGAGTATCAGAGAACACATGTGTCAAGGCTTAAAAGGTTCTCGGATCATTTCTTGATGCTCTATGCTGATGTACGTTTGCTTAGTTGTTTATGCTAGAAAAGATGTTTTGCTTAGTGCTTAAGGTAAACCCTCCAGGTTGAGGATCAGCCGCTGGGTACACGTCATTCTATTTTTCCTTGCGGATGCACGCGTATACTTAGTTGCAACTCAAAGAAAATACTTAAACAATTGATAAGCAAGGTCTAATGCTCATTCGCAGGAGAATTAGTTCAATTCTTGTCCGAACGCCGTCACTCACACTTCAAAAGAGAATTATGGCTGCAACCATGGTGCAACCCAAAAAAAAAAAAATTCAATTTCCAACTAATGTGTAAATAAAGAAAAAATTGTTACAATTAAAAAACTACATTTGTAACTAATATTATTTTTTGGTTGCAACCATTATGCAACTAACAAGCACGAATCTCAGCGTCAACATCCGACGTCTAAGGAGTTGATGAAACTTTAAGCTAATTCTCATTAGAATGGGAATTAGCAAAACCCTTTTTATTTGAGAAGTATTCATGCGAGAAATGATTTTTCTTTACCAAATGCACAAAATTCTTTTGAATTGCAGAGGCTCCGAGTTGATGTGCTTGCCATGCAAGTACTTGTCAGCAAGTTTATCTTTCGTGGCTGTGCTTTGTAAAATACTAAGCCTTGCTAGAGAGTGTGTGGAATCATTATTGCGGGCCACCCCACTATTGACTAAGTTTCATCTTGAGAATTTGGAGTTTTTGCGAGGTGGAATCCTTGTTAATGTTTGATGACGTGGCTGATGAGTCATCATGCCACCCCGACACGCAAATCCTAACAAGGGAACGACACATGCCACATACCAGCGCTTCCATGCCAACCTGATTCACTGGTTCGAGCAAACTTTCTCGACATTCGATAGAGAAGAGTCTGCTTGGACTAGTTTTTCTTGAGAGATTCATCAGATTGCTTGTGAAATAATTTGGGCGATTTGTTTGAGAAACAACATGGGTTTTGCTGCTGGTGCCAACGCTATTGGGTAGGGTGGGGTGGGCTACTCGATACATGGATCATGCACGACGCACACATAAGATTGATGAGAGCATTCACTATGTTATTCATAAGCTTGCCCATAAGAAAAAAAGTGACCCTTATGGATTTTTATAAACATACGCTTATGGTGTAGTGTATGGGTCTCATCTTGAAGCTAAGTTTTGTCATACATAGGTAATGCTCTAAGGGGAGCAACCACACGCGATTTTGGGGTGGAGGAGAATACACAGTTCATACAACGTTATGTAATTACTGCCTCAGTCTACGAATAATGTATTTGTAGCTTTTGTTGTAACTCAATGTTTCTTTCAAATTTGACCAATTTTTAAGCAACAAATGTGAAGTTAAATTGGTATAGTATAAAACTATATTTCAAGACTAGTCTAGGGATGTTACTAACTTAGTGTCATTAATGCTGCTACTTTTTTCTATAAAGTTGATCAAATTTTAATAAATTCGACTTAGTAGAAATCGTTTGAAGTACATTTATCCGCGGAATGATGGAATAGGAAGAAGTGTGAACCATATCTCCAACTAGTAGCATTATAGATAACAAGCTAATTGTATTTTAGGGAGCATCTAATTAGCCTGCTTAAGGGCATTTGGAAGCTCATTCGCGAGTATTACTATGCTAAATAGTACATAGAAGCTCCATCTTATCTACAAGTTTGAGTTTATAATGGAAGAGATATTTGATTGATATTTCATTTTTTATACTGGAAGATAAAGCTCAGGTAACTCACAATAGGCATGAAATGAATATTTCTTATGTAGTCAGCTGCTTACATTTCTGGCTATTGTATTATGCTTTAATGTGGGATTTCAGAATCTAAACTTAAACAGTTTCATGGTAATAATAATATATATATTAAGAAGTAAATATTATATTATTATACACGAAACCATTGCTTGTACATATATTTGTAAGGGTACATAGCCCCTATGTGTGGTTTTAGTAACTAATGACAACCCATATGGACTAATGTTTTCATTGAGTTTATATGAAGGAATATTCCATAGGTACTACTTGTAGTCCATGTGTTGGATTCAAGTATGGATGCCATGAAGATAAAGATATACCTTGAGTATTGGCATCGAGATCATCGATTTGAAGACATATATGTGATCAAGAAGAAGAAATGAAGATGGAGTTCTTATGTTGAACTCAATATTGTCCATGCTCTAGCTTATGTGTTAAGCAATGGATGATCAAAATCTTGAGTGCTTGATTCCAAGTGAAGAATTCAAGATATGGCTCTAAGTCGGTGTCATGATAGTCTCATAAGTTGAGCTATGGTTGACTAAGATTTAGAGCATGCAAATAAATGAAGAGTTCTTTATACACCTCAAGATAATATGTTAGAGCATGAGAATATACAAGGTTGACCAATACAAAGAGTGAAGAATATATTCAAGTTTGGTCAACACATGAAGTATGAAGAATATGTCACGAGAAGTCATGTGGTATGGTAAGCCTTGTCAATTATGCTTCATGAACTAACACATCATATATGTGTTCTTGTGTTGTCTATGTGGGTTAGGTATCTTTCCATGGGCATGCATCAAAAGTGAGATCTCATATAGCCCATGAGAGGATGACATCAAGTGGTGATCGTCATCAAGGTTTAGTTGGGCAAGTTCAAGATGAGCATCTCAAAAGGATCATATCCTTCCATTTGGTGATAATGAACATGTGAAGATGTGCATCAATGGAGCTTTCTCATCATGGTGTATGGGGGAGCATTCGTGAGTCTTCACGAAGCAACAATGATCAAGTGAGGCATTCTGGCTTGAGTGGATCTTGAAGAGTTATGATGAGGGGATCCCAGCCGATCCTCTCAGGGTTACCCGATCTTTCACAGCGAGAACCCGGGTAGATAGGTACCTCCAATTACGCGCAGAACGCAACCTGAAGTAGGGGATAAATCCAGCAAGCAACGTGATGGAGATCACCACGCCTCAAGACCAAAGCACAACAATCCTTGATGAACACAAGAACCTCCATAGCAACTATAATAGATAAACAGCGGCGCCATCCCCGGAGTGATGCTTCACTAAGCACACACGCGATAGCGTCTAATCTTAACTCAAACTAGCTCTAACCCTAAAACCTAGCCGCACCAGCCCTTATATGAGGGGGTGGCCGGCCAGCCCTAGTGGCCCTCCCTATCTTGGTTTGGACAGGCCCAAACCAACACTAACTCGATCTTATTAAAACCCCTAATTGGCCCACATATGACCATAGATATAAAATACAATAAATAAGATAACTAGCTAGGTGGAGTCCTGAAATTGGGCTTCACCTTGGCCTTCATGCCCGTATCAAGTTATCATCAAGATCAAGCGGGATGCGCAAGGCAAAGGTATGGCCTTTCTAGGTTTTTCTTTTACCGGTCTCAAGGTGGTTGTTGAGATACCGGGTTATAGGATACATAGCCGCACTATCAAGAGGGGCTTTCGGTTGGGTAACTTGATCACATTGTCTTAGGGAGCTCAACCCTTTGCATGCTTTGCATTCCATAAATCTTGTTGCTTCTTGGTGGTTCTATGTGTGAGTTTCTTGAGCTTGTTGCTAGCTTTTAAATAAGCCCAAGTTCATCGAAAATGGAATCCGCATGCATCTTCTATCACGTTTTCGTGTTTGAAGGTTTTACCGGTTTGATGTTTTATAGATAGGTCAAACCTTTAATATTATTTTTCTTACTCAATGGTTGGCCTATGAAGTTTCTATGCATAATGTTGTAGAGCTTGTGGTCGTGATTCCAACGAGCCCAAGATCATCGAAATCGGAATCCGGATGCAAAAGTTATCGCGTTTTTGGTGTGTGGCTCGGTAGGCCTGCTGCTGCCGGGCAGCTCGGTACCTGGCCCGGCATGCCGGGTAGGCTACCGAAAATTTCGGTCCTGCCGGGTTCAGGATCGATTTTGGCTCAAACGGTCATATTTTTTAGGGGCTATAAAAGGAACTTCTTCCCTATTGTTCTTAGGGTTCTTTAGCACGTTTTTACCACCATTGTTGAACCTCTTAAGGTTGCTTCCTGTCCCTTCCCTCCCATGATTCTTGCTCATTCTTGAGGGATCTAAGAGAGGGGATCTAGATCTAGAATCCCTACCAATCCATTTCTCCTCTAAGTGAGGGGAACCCTTTGGATCTAGATCTTGGAGTCATTTGTTGATTTCATCCTTTGTTCTTCCTCTCTAATCTCATCCTAGCATTTGTTGCTTTGGTGGGATTTGAGTGTGAAGGATTTGAACACCTTTGGTGTTCTTACTTTGTATCATTGCATAGTGTTGAGCTCTCCACCACGATTAGTTCGAGTGAGAGACCGTGAGCTTGTTACTCTTGGAGGGAGACCTCCTAGTTGGCTTGGCGGTTGGTGCTCCGATGATCTCTTCAAGGAAGATTGTGAAGAGGCCTGGGCTCAAGTTATTGAATTTGTATTCCTCCAATTTGAGGAAGGTTTCTGATAGAAGTCAAGAAATTGAGGAAGGTTTCTGATAGAAGTTTCTCTTTATCTAACTTGTACTCTTTCCAATTAAGAAGGAATACAAATTCAATAAAGTAGCTAATTCGCGTTTATTTGTGTGTTCCTTAAATCGTCGTGGTAACCACGAGGATTTATTTAGCGCTTTACCACAGCGAGATTTGCTTAGAAAAAGTGGTTCTCCTTCGTGGAGCTTGTGAAGTGGTTTTGGAGCTTGCCATCTCCGGAGTGGAGGAAAAGCTAGCCATAAGGAAGGGCTATTCCTTCGTGGGATAGGCTCGGAGAAGAAGGTGAGCCTTCGTGGCATTGGGAAATCCTTCGTGGGATCCCCACCTCTTCAAATGTGACGTATCTTCTTGCAAAGGAAGAGAACACGGCAATACATCTTCGTCTCCGTGTGCCTCGGTTATTTCTATACCCGAGCTTACTTTCCTTTGTGATAGCCATCGAGCTTGAAGTACTTATTATATCTTGCTATCACTTGTTGTTCATATATATATATTGTGCCTATCTTGCTTAGCTCTACTTGTTGTTGTTGCACTTAGTTGAGCCTAGCACATTTAGGGTTTGTGCTTGTAAAATAAACGTTAGTTTAATTCTGCATTCTTACAAGCCAAATCTATAACGGAAATTCAATTCGGCTCCCGGGTGCATATGCTCCCTCTATCAAAAAGTTATATTTTGAAATGTCGAAAAATTTTGACAAAAAATTCTACATGTACATCTCCACAATATACGTACGTTCGTCAAGTTTCGCGAGGAACCAATATGTTTTGTGGTCTGTAAAAAAGAGAAAATTTATCTCCTGAAAAGACTTATTTTCAGCATTGAATTTTGTCTTTTTTTACACACGTCACACGACAAGTCGGATTTTTATGAAACAACTTTGTGAGCGTCTAGCACGTGAAGATGTATGTTCGAATTTTTCGTTTCAATTTTTTGAAATTTCAAAATGTATGTAACATGCATTGTAAAATAAAGGGAGCATATGCTCCCATGTGCCAAAACACCATTCCCAATCTATAAGAGTTTTTAAACGCCTATTCACCCCCTCTAGGCGATATCTCGTCCTTTCAATTGGTATCAGAGCAAGGTCTCTCCTTGTTTAAGGCTTCACCGCCTTGAGAGTAAAGATGTCGGCTAGTAATATAGTGCACAATGACACAATTAACTTTGATGGCACAAATTATCTTTTGTGGAGAAATCGCTTGCTTTGTAATCTTTGGACCTTGTGTCCAAATATAGAGCGATTTCTAGATGTAGGTTTTTCTCCTCCGATGGATCCTCAAAATTTATCTTTAGAGGATGAGAAAAACTTACATCTTGAAGCTCAAGTATCTAATGAGATTTTATTCTCCTTGAGACCAGATTTTCGTAGGTTTTTGATATTTATAAAGCGAAAGTCGTCTCATGAGATGTGGATCAAGCTTAAGGAAATATTTGGTGGATCCATTTCTTGTATGGTCGGTGGTGTCTCCAAGGAGCTCTCTTCCCCTTCACATCATGAAGAGCTCCAAATTGCTTCCACCTCCGGCCGTGATGAGTTCTCATCTTCTTCCACTTCACCAACGTGTAACAAGACACGAGGTAATGATATGGTGAGTGGTGAGGAAAACTGCAATGTTGATATTGTGCTCAATAGTGATGATTCTTCATCTCTATCCCATTGCAATGTTTCCTCTTTGGACTTAAACACATCTAGCACTGAAAATAATCTACATGTGTGTGTGGATAGTCCTTGCATATCATGTGTAAATTGCTTACATAGATCTCATGATGATATGCTTGCCTTGTCTTGTTTCCATAATCAAAATGCTTCTTTTTCCTCTAGTTGTTTGTTGACTAACAATCTAGAGGAAAACAAACACTATATGGATCAAGACACGATTTCAAATGGGGATTCAATAATATCCTCATCTTCATCCTCCGGTATGCACATGTGCCTTATGGCAAATGGGTCAAAGGTATCTCCTACTTTGACTCCTAACATATCCTCTAATGATGAGAGTGATGATGATGATAATGATAATGATTAAGAATATAAGGCTTTGTTGCATGAGATGGGGCTTGTATATGCTTCTCTTCATGGTAATAAAGAAGCTCGTGCTAGTCTCGAACACTCTATGGAAACCATGAATAAATACAAGGAAACCATAGAGGAGTTGGAGTCCCATGTTGAAAATGGGAGAATGAGATTCAATCTCCTCAAGCAAGAGCTAAACAATGAGAAGCATACTAATTTCGTTCTCACACAAAAAATTGAATCCTATGAGCTTGAAAATGAAAAATCTGTTGTTGATGCATGTGCTACTAACTCTACTTCTCGTGAAGCATCTATATTAAAGGAGAATGTTGAGCTAAGGGCTCAACTTGATTTGCTAACTAGCAATTATAGGGAACTGGAAGAAAGTCATAAAACGCTCTCGGGCTCTCTAGAGGATCTCCTAATCTCCTATGATGGGCTAAAGTTAGCACATGAGGCTAGTATCAATAAGGTAACATCGTGTGAGCCTCATGTGGAAATTAGCACAACCTCTACTTAACATGCTATATTGCCATGTGCTAGTCCTAGCAATCCATCTAGTCAAACTATTGATACACCTTGTGTTGGATTACTTGCCTTGCCTTATTGCTCTAACAATGAAGCTTCTACTTCCTCTAGTCCTTCTATTTCTACTAACCATGTAGAGGAAATCAAAGAGCTCAAGGCCCAAGTCCTTTCTTTGAAGAAAGACTTGGAAAAGCGTCATGAAGGAAAATCCGCACTTGACAAGATGTTGAGTGTGCAACAATCCCCCAATGATAAGAGTGGACTTGGATTCAACTCCAATAACAAGAACAAGTCCAAGAGCAAGAGCAACAAGAAGAAGGGCTAAGACAAAGTCAAGGATCCGGCTAGGATTGTTTGCTACAAGTGCAAGGTTGAAGGGCATTATGTTAGATCATGCCCATTGAAGAAGAAGCACTTGAGTAAAAAGCAACAAGGGAAACGACATCATGGTAAAGTCCAATCACAAGCTCAACTTCAAGTTGAAAATAATCCACTTCCCAAGAAGAACCAAGATAAAGTTCCGCAAGTAAATAAATCAATAAAGAAGAATAAGGGGAACACTTGCTACTTATGTCGTGAGAAGGGGCACATTGCTTCTTCATGCTTGAACGGTACCTTATCTAACCCTATCATTATTGATGATGATTATTCTCTTGGGAAGAATAAGGATGGCAATGTTTTTGCCAAGTTTGTTGGAACTCAAAGTGGTTTCAACAAAAGAGCCATTTGGGTTGCCAAGCCTATTGTGACTAACCTTTTATGACCCAACTTGGTTGGGGACCAACAAGCTCAAACTTGATCAATAGGTGTATGTGGAAGGAATTGGAGACTTGGCTACTTCATGAAGATTTAAGGGATCTTCATATATCATATTTTTATCAAGCCAAGTCATAAGGATTATCATCTATATCTTATACCCAATGTTCCTCTTCGCGGTAACTTATACTTCATCTCTTCATATTTATTGTAAGTTACTTGCCCCTTCGCATGTTTGGTTTTGTACCAAATATGTGTTTGTATGTGTCGTGTCTTACTTGCTTATCTTGTGTATTCAAGTATGTTTGTTTGACTCATCATTTACTTGTGTATTGTTTTGAGCCCAATGCATCTTGATGATATCTTATTTGGCTCTCTTTGAGTGATTAATGGAACATCCCATTTTGGGGGAGTAATATGCCTTGTGCATCTCTCTTTCTTTAAAATGTGTGCACATGGGTACCACCACTTAGTATTGATATTGCAAGATTATCTAGTCACTATGTGGTGTGCCATACTCATGAGAAATTCAAATTCTAAATGTCCATTAATCATCTCTAGTCGATTTTTAATTGCCTCTTGATTGGAAGAAATGTTTTATCACATTATGGGGGAATAATATGTTTTGTACATATCACAAGCCTAGAAAATGTGAAAATATGAGGTTATTCCACTTAGAGTTGATACTCTTAATTATCTTGTTCCTAGGTGGCATGTTTTCTCTTCACTTTTATTAAAAAACTTTTATTTCTCATCTTATGGGTTCTTGTTTGAGTAAGAAATTCTTGGTGCGGTTTTTCCTCAAATACATATCTCCATATCTTATTTGGGACACCGTTTGCTTCAAGTTATTCTAATAATTGTCGTGTGTGATTGTTTGACTAGTTGAAGCTATCAAGAATCTTCATTCGTGCATAGTGCTTAATTCTATATACTTATCCTATGCCTTTTATTGTGAAGTTGATCCTTACTATCCTTGTCGATATACCACCGGAAGTTAATTCTGATATTCTTCACAATTGATAACCTTGTATGTGGTTGAATTTATGGATCACCTTCACCTTGGATTGCTTCTTATTGCCTTATTTCATTTCCAAGAAATCTTTGTTGCTCCCTTGTGTGTTTCTTGTCCCTTTAAAAAATCTTTTGATAAATTCTTTTGATTCATATCAAGTGTTTGTTTTGGAAGACAAACCTTTTCTTTATGGTACATTGTGCCATTGTGAAAAGTGTAGAGGGTTTGGTTTATTTGTTCGAACCTTGTTCTTTTAGGAGTTTGCTATCTCATTCCTTCTTCTATGTATTACTTGCTTGAATGAGATAAATCTTTGAGTATGTTTTATTTATTTCATCTTTTATGCTCAATGGTTTCTTCTTAGTTCATTTGTTGAAATTTATTGAACACATCTTTTGTGATTTTCTTATTTGATATAATTTGAACAACAAATTTGTTTGGTCACACATCTATGCCTTCTTGAATTCATTTGGTGTTTTGTCCAAAGTATATCTTTCTTGGATCTTTAAAGTATTTGTGCATGCTTATATGTAATTTGTTTATATTTGTAGCATGCTTGCTTTCTTTGATCCAATATATATGGTATACTCCATCGAATCCTAAATGGCTAATTTGTGCATGAAATTCAAATTTCATCTATAAATATGCACATATTTATATGGAGTGTGTCCTATGTATTGTGGTTAGTCGAACCATTTTGGACCCAATAAGTTTGGGGACCAAGATGTACTTGAATGTTGTTTTAGGTACATTGAAGATGCAATAGAGGCGCTTGTCTCATCTATAAGGAAGGTGTTGTCCCCATATGAGAATTGGAGCCAAGCTAGGAAGATCGATGAACTCTTATCTACTACATCATGCCATTGCTACCTCGGTAACAAGTATCTTATCAATGCATACTCATATAGCATCCAACCTCTTGTAGGTTGCATCTTGGCATGAAATTCTTTATTTCAAAAATATTGCAGTTCTTGAAAAATCATTTTTAAATAAAACTTCTTATTGTACATTTGAGTAATTTGAGAAGATGCATAAGATGGGAATATATATAAATCATGTTTATGATTAACCTATCCCAAATATTCCCTCTAGCAATTTATTGCATATCAATTCTTCAGAGAACTCTTATGTGAAATATTGATGAAATTGCGAAGTAAATCCCTATTTGTGATACTTGTTGCCTTTCTCAAAACATTCCAACTAGCTTTACTTCCCTTATTGTTAGTTGTGATGTTTTTGAGACTTTCTTGGTTAAAGTTCATTCATATACCATAAGTAAAAATTGGAGCCACAGGTTATATGCTTTTAAGCAAACATCCTTTGGTATATTTTATGACTTCATCTTGGATATCATGTCTTATTTATTTTATTAACCTCTTATGTGTGCATGTTTTTTTATGGATCATCTTGTCCACTTCAGAAACTTATATACATGAGAGCGTTAATCCATCACCTTGATATCCTTGTTCTTTGCCGACCATCTTTTTATCCTTGTGGTTTCAGTGGTGTTGGTAAGGACTTGATTTATGAGCGCTTGGATTAATTTTGTTGTATCTTTATGTGCTCATATCTCGCAAATATTTTGGACTAAAGTTATCCTCTTTATCTTGTTTGTGTTCTAAATGATATAGAGGGAGTGAGGATTCCATGGTTGTGCATATTGTATTCAAATGCAACTATTATAATTTATGCACGAACCTTGGGGAGCTTTCTTATTTCATTTAAGAGCACTATATCTCTTTTATCATGATATCTTTGTTTGTCCAATTGGTTCTTTGATTGCTTGCTTTATTTCTTAAAGCTTTCTTCACCATGTTATCTTTGTGCAATCTTTGATCCTCAATATAGTTTGACTCCCTTCAAGTATTCGTCATTGGATATGTGCATTTGATTCCACTCAAATTATGAGAAATGCACACCATAGGGAGGAACTCATATTATATTGGCTTTCTAAATTTTTCACCCATTTTGGCAATTGTTGCCAATGGGGGAGAAGCTTAGAGGGTTTAAGGGAAATGGTTTATACTTAAGTTTAGTTTCTGCTTAAGTCTTTTACCTCTCATGCACTCCATATTTATATGTCTTGCATGGTTGTATATATATAGTGGAACTATCCCGAAGGTTAATCTTGACAATATATGCAATGAGTTCATGTTCATCACATCTGCATACATTGTGGGGGAGTTTGCTCTATATATGTTGGTTCTACTCACATCCCTTGCATTAGTTGTAGTTGTGTGATTAGAACTGGTTTTGATATGGGTTAGTAGCTTTGTGTTACTGGACCATATCAAATACAACCTCTTGTATACGACTTATCCTCGGATAAGTTGCGTACTTGTTTCTAATATTCATTATATAAACCCTCTTGTTGTGGTTGTCATCAATAACAAAATAGGGGATATTGTAAGGGTACATTGCCCCTATGTGTGGTTTTGGTAATTAATGACAACCCCTATAGACTAATGTTTTCATTGAGTTTATATGAAGGAATGTTCCATAGGTACTACTTGTAGTCCATGTGTTGGATTCAATTATGGATGCCATGAAGATAAAGATATACCTTGAGTATTGGCATCGAGATCATCGATTTGAAGGCATATATGTGATAAGATCAAGAAGAAGAAATGAAGATGGAGTTATTATGTGGAAATCAATAATATCTATGCTCTAGCTTATATGTTAAGCAATGAATGATCAAAATCTTGAGTGCTTGATTCCAAGTGAAGAATTTAAAATATGACTCTAAGTCGGTGTCATAATAGTCTCATAAAGTTAAGCTATGGTTGACTAAGATTTAGAGCATGCAAACAAATGAAGAGTTCTTTATACACCTCAAGATAATATTTTAGAGCATGAGAATATACAAGGTTGACCAATACAAAGAGTGAAGAATAGATTCAAGTTTGGTCAACACATGAAGCATGAAGAATGTGCCACGAGAAGTCATGTGGTATGGTAAGTCTTGTCAATTATGCTTCATGAACTAACCCATCATATACGTGCCCTTGTGTTGTCTATGTGGGTTAGGTATCTTTCCATGGGCATGCATCAAAAGTGAGATCTCATATAGCCCATGAGAGGATGACGTCAAGTGGTGATCGTCATCAAGGTTGAGTTAGGCAAGTTCAAGATGAGCATCTCAAAAGGATCATATGCTTGAATCTTTTCCTTCCATTTGGTGATAATGGACATGTGAAGATGTGCATCAATGGAGCTTTCTCATCATGGTGTATGGGGAGCATTCGTGAGTCTTCACAAAGCAACAATGATCAAGTGAGGCATTCCGGCTTGAGTGGAGCTTGAAGAGTTATCATCAAGATCAAGCGGGATGCGCAAGGCAAAGGTATGGCCTTGCTAGGTTTTCCTTTTACCGGTCTCAAGGTGGTTGTTGGGAGGCCAGGTTATAGGATACATAGCCGCACTATCAAGAGGGGCTTTCGGTTGGGTAACTTGATCACATCGTCTTAGGGAGCTCAACCCTTTGCATGCTTTGCATTCCATAAATCTTGTTGCTTCTTGGTTTTTCTATGTGTGAGGTTCTTGAGCTTGTTGCTAGCTTGTCAACAAGCCCAAGTTCATCGAAAACGGAATCCGCATGCATCTTCTATCGCGTTTTCATGTTTGAAGGTTTTACTGGTTCGATGTTTTATAGATAGGTCAAACCTTTTATATTATTTTTCTTACTTAATGGTTGTACTATGATGTTTCTATGCATAATATTGTAGAGCTTGTTGTCATGATTCCAACGAGTCCAAGATTATCAAAATCGGAGTCCGTATGCAAAGGTTATCGCGTTTTCGGTGTGTGGCTTGGCATGCTGAGTGCTGTTGCCGGGCAGCCCGGTACCTGGCACGGCATGCCGGGTAGGCTACCGAAAATTTTGGTCCTGCCTGGTTCAGGCTCGAATTTGGCCCAAATTGTCATATTTTTTAGGGGCTATAAAAGGGGCTTCTTCCCCATTGTTCTTAGGGTTCTTTAACACGTTTTGACCGCCATTGTTGAATCTCTTGAGCTTGCTTCCTCTCTCTTCCCTCCCATGATTCTTGCTTATTCTTGAGGGATTTAAGAGAGGAGATCTAGATCTATAATTTCCACCGATCCATTTCTCCTCTAAGTGAGAGGAACCCTTTGGATCTAGATCTTGGAGTCATTTGTTGGTTTCATCATTTGTTCTTCCTCTCTAATCTCATCCTAGCATTTGTTGCTTTGGTGATATTTGAGTGTGAAGGATTTGAACACCTTTGGTGTTCTTGCTTTGCATCATTGCATAGTGTTGAGCTCTCCACCACGATTAGTTCGAGTGAGAGACCATGAGCTTGTTACTCTTGGAGGGAGACCTCCTAGTTGGCTTGGCAGTTGGTGCTCTGGTGATCTCTTCAAGGAAGATTGTGAAGAGGCCCGGGCTTCTCCTTCGTGGAGCTTGTGAAGTGGGTTTGGATCTTGCCATCTCCGGAGTGGAGGAAAAAGCTAGCCATAAGGAAAGAGCTATTCCTTCGTGGGATAGGCTCGGAGAAGAAGGTGAGCCTTCGTGGCGTTGGGAAATCCTTCGTGGGATCCGCACCTCTCCAAACGTAACGTACCTTCTTGCAAATGAAGGGAACACGGGAATACATCTTCGTCTCCGTGTGCCTCGGTTATTTCTATACCGGAGCTTACTTTCCTTTGTGATAGCCATCGATCTTGAAGTATTTATTATATCTTGCTATCTCTTGTTGTTCATATATATTGTGCCTATCTTGCTTAGCTCTACTTGTTACTGTTGCACTTAGTTGAGCCTAGCACATTTAGGGTTTGTGCTTGTAAAATAAACATTGATTTAATTCCGCATTCTTACAAACTAAATCCGTAAGAGTTTTTAAACACCTATTCACCTCCCTCTAGGCGACATCTCGTCCTTTCAATATTACAAACGACACAACTTGTATCTAGGCGTGCATACTACATATAGCAGAAAAAGATGCATTACAAAGTGCTAGATACCAAATATATTACAGACAACACAAGGTACTTTAGAACTAACTTTTTGTAGCTAGGTTTACATACTACATGCAGCAGAAGGAACTGCATTACAAAGTGCTAGGTAGCAAATATATTACAGTCAACACAGGGTACTCTACAACTAATTTATTCTGATAACTGAAAGTAAGATACATTTCATAACTCTTATCTTACTATCTTGTGCTAAGTGGAACTTTTGCTTTCACTTGGCTGAAGAGAATCATTAATGATATTTCTCAACGCGAGAGCTATTGATTCAACATCGGTTCCTGGTGGTATACGTCATGTGTAGATAGTATCTTCACGTCTTGGGTTCATAGTGTCTACATTTTGCATTTCTATTGGCAGAATATTTGAGGCTTCACTGCATGCACGCCTTAACGCTAGTGTTTGTTGTGCTTTGAGCGCTTGAATTTGCATCATATGTATTTCTCTGTAATTAAAATCGTCAACTATAAACCTATAGCAGGAACGTAAGAAATCTATTGCCACTGTAGTTGCACTATTGCGAGTTTATGTTGGTGTATCCATAGGTTCTCCATAGAAAGTATGTTGTGCTATTGGCTGCGCTTGTCCTGGATTTGCTGGTATATCCATTCTTATCCACCTTAGATGTTTCTCTTCCGTCACCTGCTTAGTCTGTTGTTCGTATATGAGCAGGCCGGCGCTTTCAGCGATCGTTGAAAGCATCATAGTCCTAGACACATGCGTCACCATGTGAGCCTGCGTATGGAGACCATTGTAAGCACATACTTAATTTATAACTTGATGTTAACTGAACAGAATATGTATGCATATCAATATAATGTCAACAAAATATTCACATGCAAAAAAAATGTTCACTTACATTAGGATTTAGGGATTTCTATTTTCGTGCCCTCGGGTCGTTAGTTGTACTCAGTTTTCCCCAGCCCCTTAGTTTTTCCTCAGTTTTCTCCAAGCCTATGTCTGAAACCCGCAGAAGGAGCTCAAACGGAAGGAATCCGTCTATTTGGACATTCTGTGCTGGCGTGTTGCGCCGCGTCGTCTGTGGGGCCGCGTCGTGTGGGGCCGCGTCGTGTGGGGCCGCGTCGCGTGGGGCTGGTAGAAAGGGACCGCGTGGGACAGGACGAGAAGCGTTTGGTTGCACGTGAGCAGAGCTGGGTTTTGTCTCTCGGCCCAAATTGGCATTTTTAAGAGCACCTTTCCCCTCTTTCTCTCTCTGTCTTTTTCACCAAATTAGTATCTAATCTAGAGAAGCTTCTATTTCTGTCTTTCTTCAATATGGCAGCAAATCTAGTAGCAAATCTAGTAGCAAATCTTTGGGGTTATTTATGCCTTTTGGCCCTCGTTTTTTGCCCAATATGGCAGCAAATCTAGTAGCAAATCTAGAAGCTAGTATATGATAAATTGACAACTGCATAATCAGAAAACTAAGTATAATACATAGGGAAACTGCATACAGCAGCCAAAAGCAGCCAATAACGGTGTAATATACAAGACGCACGCAATGTATGGACAACAAGAAGATTAGGATGAATGAATTTGTTCTTCATTCCTCCTCATATATTTCGTCGTCGCTCCATTCGTGCATTACCCGAAGGAAATATTCATTGAACTCCCTCCGTCTGCAGTGTGCGGCCAATACATCCTCCAAACGGTATGGCTTGTGTTCATTTCTCATACCGTAG
Source organism: Lolium multiflorum (assembly GCA_030979885.1). NCBI lineage: Eukaryota > Viridiplantae > Streptophyta > Magnoliopsida > Poales > Poaceae > Lolium > Lolium multiflorum. The sequence goes on from CM061747.1 coordinate 160,557,895, forward strand.
TTTCCTATTCTATCCACACGTACTGCCCACTCATCCCAGGCCTTTGTATCATGAGAGTACTCTCTGATATAACCCAAATCCGTGTAGTAGATGCAGCCAGGTCGAAGTGTCGGGTACACTCTGGTGTCGACGGAGATACACCGGATATAATTCACGAAGAAGGCATTACTGCTAATGTTACTGACCGGATGGAGAGAGCGGTTCTGAGTGTCCACACGGTACACCAATGGTCTACCCGCCAAAGCCACGCTGACCAACAACACAAGCAGCAGATCACCATCCAACTTCACAAGGTAGAACTTCTGATGTCCAAGTTCTGGAAATGAAATTAGTGTCTCCATCTTGACAGTGCGCGCTGCTGCAACTATACATTGGTGCACACTATTATTCCGTTCTCAAAATTGTCCACAGCTAGTGCATACAGTTCACCATTGAACGGGGTAATGCAACGCAGACAATGGTTCTTGATCTTAAATCTTTTTTCCCAATCTTCATCTATATCCTTAGTTGGAGTGCTCTCATCGACCCAACCAATTTCCGACGGGTAATGTGCGGCAACGAAGACCATAGTCGGGGATTTGATCACAACGACTGATTTCAGGAAAACAGATGGCATCTGCGCCTCAAACATAGTGTTCGATTTCTTTGTGAGTGGGTTCAGAAGCCGTATCTTGTGCGGCGGGTTCTTCTGGGCAAGCACGATGACGCCACGGCAAAATCCGATGAAGTAGTATCTGGGCAAGCACGATAACATTCAGCACTAAGATGTTTAAGATTGAAAATAAAGAGGTAGATATGGAGGAAGTTGAACCTTGTATGAACTTCCGATAGATCTATGGTGACGTAGCGTGATGTGCCGAGTTGGAGGAAGGTGAACTCAGCGACGTGTGGAAGGGCGTGGTCTAGCATGATCCATTCGTCCAGGTGCACGTCGGGCTCAGGCAAACCTGAGCGCCAATTTCTATAGACTTGCCTCATGGCAGAGTAGGTGTCGGCGTACTCCTCATTCGCCAGCAAGCATTCGCCGATCTTGTGAAGTGGTCCATCAGCCGAGAGAGAGGCCCAGTTCACGGAGGAGCCGCGCTTGGATGCGCCGCCCTCGGAGGTGACGCGCTCAGCGGCGACTAGCTCGGCGGCGACGGGCTCGGCGGCGACGCTCGGCGGCGACGGGCGCGGAGGCGACGGGCTCGGAGGCGACGGCCGCCGGCGCATTCTTCTTCTCCATCGCCGTAGCGTGCGTACGGCGGTTGGGGTTTTTTCGATTTGGAGAAGTTGATGGGACGTGAGAGGGTGGTTTCGTGCGTGAGCGAGAATGAGACGATGTGCGAGGGATGGAGGAGGCTTACGCGTCCTAAATGCGATCCGCGTCCTACGCGTACACTATTTGCACGTCTGCACCGCGACACGCGTCAACAATGGCACGTCTTCCACTTCGCACCGCAACACGCGTCCTCGAGTCTAACCCTGAAATTTAGATATACTCAGGTATACCCTCGAGTCATATACTAGCATTTTTGTGTGCTGTTTTCCCTTGAGTGCTAATACTGGCTAGTGCAATATACTCAGTTTTACCCTTAAGTGGCTGGTCAACAGAGAGTCAACAAATGGGATTAACTAGTTAAATGAGTTATTTAATGTGCAAAAAAATCCGAAAAAGAGTGGCACTTACTCATGGAGTCTTTACCACAAATTGCCACTTCTCAAATCATAGATAAATCATAGATAAATCAAGTTTCACCACAAATTGCCACTTCTCAAATCACCTAGTAGCTATGAAGGTGCATGGTTTTCCATAATAAGCCCTACCCCAAAACAGCTTTCCCCAAAACATACTTTGTCTGAATGAGGCCATAATTTTCACACTCGTGTAGATTTGTATTGCAAATAGTTTGAGGTAGGCCAAGATGGGTTTCATTGTACAAAACACACATTTTCTAATTTTTAAATCTCATATTTCAATCCCTTAGTCTGTTTACTACTCACTTGCCCTTGGTTTCTTGATACTACTCAGTTTTGCCCTCTCCCTTCACACACTCTCACAGACGCCCAACATTGCCCCGATTGGTCTAGCCCATGTCACGCGGATCGTGCCCGACGACCGTTGATCGTATAATCTAACGGGCAGGATAATCCCTATCTCTCTCTCGGTCGGGGCCACCACCCTCTCTCTCTCTGTCGGTTAGCTTCCACCCTCTATGTATGCGAAAGGGCGGTTATCCAGTACGCTAAAGTTTGGTTTTCTGCATTATTTTTCACGAGCTAAATTATAAACTCTTTTAGGCATTACTTTTCACGCAAAAAACGATAAACCATCGCCGATTTGTTGTAGCCATTACTTTCCACGCAAAAAACGATAAACCATCACCGATTTGTTGTAGCCATTACTTTCCACGCAAAAAATTATAAACCATCACCGATTTGTTGTAGCCAATACTTTTCACGCAAAAAAATGATAAACCATCACCGATTTGTTGTAGCCATTACTTTTCACGCAAAAAAATGATACACCATCACCCATTTCTTGTAGCCATTACTTTCCACGCAAAAATGATAAACCATCACCGATTTTGTTGTAGCCATTACTTTTCACGCGCAAAAATGATACACCATCACCCATTTCTTGTACCCATTACTTTCAACGCAAAAAACGATAAACCATCACCGATTTTGTTGTAGCCATTACTTTTCACGCAAAAATATGATACACCATCACCCATTTCTTGTACCCATTACTTTACACGCAAAAACGATAAACCATCACCGATTTTGTTGTAGCCATTACTTTTCACGCAAAAAATGATACACCATCACCCATTTCTTGTACCCATTACTTTTCACGCAAAAAACGATAAACCATCACCGATTTCTTGTAGCCATTACTTTTCTTTTAGGCATTACTTTTCACGGTAAAATGGTAAACTATATCACGAAGTTCCATTTCCGTCAACATAGTCCGCATTACTTTTTTGTTGAGATATATACCCCCACAACGGTCGTCTCCTCCTTAATTTATTGTGTATAAACCCCACAACGGTCATCTCCTCCTTATTTTATTGTGTAAACCCCTACAACGGTCATCTCTCCCTTATAAACACCCACACGGCCATCCCCTGTGTCAATAGGTTCTGTCTTTCTCTTCTTCGTTCACATACACTTTATCCATTGCCATGGCTTCCACGTCTCGGACGCGGACCGGAAGGGGAAGGGGAAGGAAGGGGAAGGGGAAGGGGAAGTGGATCATCATCATTGCCACCACCACCGTCAACACTGCCATTGATCATAGAGGAGTTCTTCATCGTCGTCTATGAAGACCCTTTGGTCAAGAAGGTACGTACGCGTTCCCACATATATGATGCATGTGATTAATTATGGGCATGTTCTAAAAACCTTTAATTTCAAGGGTTCCCTAATTTCAAACGATCGGCGCTCGATCTCTTTGCAGGAACTCCCAAAAAAATTTGCGGACTATCTTGACGGCAAGGAGCCAGCTAAGGTGTATCTGCGAGCAGCTGTCCTCGTCTCTGGACCGTGGAGGTCCTATTTGACGGACAAGGCCGGATGTACCTCGACAAGGGCTGGGAGAAATTCGCCATCGCGCACGGTGTGGATTTCGGCTGGTTCGTACACTTCAAATATGAAGGCGATGATGTGCTCACAGTGAAGGTGTTCGACGGAACAATGTGCAGGAGGTACTACTACTCGGACGACGAAGATACTGACGATGAAAGCGACGACAACGTGAAGCCATGCATCCATCCCCTTTAGATAATTAAGGGGATTATGACCAAGAATATATATGTAGCTTCATATGCATCGATTTAGAGATCTAGCTATTTTCTATATATTATGCATGTAAAAATAATATCGCATTTCCACTATTATTCGAGCACCACATCCTCCAAACGATGCCGATGCCGATGCCGATATCGGCATGGTCGGAACGGCTATGCTCGCCGCCACTGCTAGGTCAACGTCGGGATGCACAATGTTTAGCATAAGAGTCACTTTAGATTAAGCTGCGAAAATAGTCACGTGCCATGGGCTGAGGCGGCCCCTACAGAGCGGCTCTATATTATATTCTCTAAATAAAATAGACGACCACAGCGGTCATTGGCTGCGGAGGCCACACAGAGCGGCAATATATAATTTTCTATAAATAAATAGACGACCCACTGGTCATTGGCTGCGGCAGCCCCTAGAGCGGCCCCATTTGTCATTGGCAGCACCGCGTATACAATCAGAAAAAAAACGGCCCACGCGTCAGCGGTAGATGGATCCACCGTCAGCACGAGACGGTCAGCGAGAACTGACCTCACGGTAACGGTAAGGCCTCGACCTGACGGCAACCCGCGTCTTCGAGGGGTTTCAAACTAGAGGGAGGGGAAAACTGAGGAAAACTAACGAGCTGGGGAAAACTGAGTACAACTAACGAAGCAGGGGCACGAAAATAGAAATCCCTAGGATTTATATTCATAGTGAATAGCTCCTGTTGTGCTTGGCCTACATGTATTTAGGATAGAACGATTAGTAGATGATCAAAAATATATACTAATGACGTAAAATTGTACCTTTTTTGTAGAAGACTTCCTTCTCTAGCTCTATATGAAGTATGTTTTTGTCGAGACTATACTACAGGCAAGTTGATGTCAGTTTTGTAGGTACCATGGCTATTTATATATCTTGGACACATTAGCGTTTGTATGGCAGGTGAGTCATTCCGTCATGTTTATATTTTAATAAATAATTATTGTTGTGGGTGACACGTCAGACTATACGTGAAATGTTTGTAACGTACGTGTCATTGCTGAGTACATGCAGGTCTTCTCATGTCTATCTATTCTGCAGTCTTGCACTAAGTTAGACCTGCACTTGTTGTCGGCATGTCTATCTCTTATAAGTTTGTCTTTAGTTGCAGCAGCTTGGAGTGTGCATGTCACTTAGCCCATATAGGTGTTATAAGTTTGTCTCTAGTTGCAACAGCTTGGAGTGTGCGTGTCACTTAGCCCATATAGGTGAGTGTAGGTGAGTGACACCTATATGGGCTAAGTGACACGCACACTCCAAGCTGCTGCAACTAGAGACAAACTTATAAGAGATAGGCATGCCGACAACAAGTGTAGGTCTAACTTAGTGCAAGACTGCAGAATAGATAGACATGAGAAGATCTGCATGTACTCAGCAACGTCACTACGTTACAAATATTCCACGTATAGTTTGACGTGTCACCCACAATAATAATTATTTATTAAAATATAAACATGATGGAATGACTCACCTGCCATACAAATGCTATTGTGTCCAAGATATATAAATAGCCATGGTACTTACAGAACTTTTTTTTTGCGGGAAGAGGAGAGATATATTAAAGTCTTGATCCTACAGACAAGTTCAGAAACAGAAGAAAATTACAAACGAGCCCTCTGGACCCCGATGTTGATGATGACGACCTCGATGCCGCCGGTGGCGCGCCGCCGCTGCCGTGCTCCTTGATGGCTTGGATCAAGGACATCAACTTGCATGTAGTAGAGTCTCGACAAAAACATACTTCATATAAAGCTAGAGAAGAAAGTCTTCCACAAAAAAGGTACAGGCTACCGTCAAATTTATTTTATGTCATTAGTATATATTTTTGATCATCTACTAATCGTTCTATCCTAAATACATGTAGGCCAAGCACAACATGAGCTATTCACTATGAACATAAATTCTAATGTAAGTGAACATTGTTTTTTGCAGGTGAATATTTTGTTGATATTATATTGATATGCATACATATTCTGTTCAGTTAACATCAAGTTATAATTTAAGTATGTGCTTACAATGGTCTCCATACGCAGGCTCACATGGTGACGCATGTGTCTAGGACTATGATGCTTTCAGCGATCGCTCAAAGCGCTAGACGGCTCATATACGAACAACAGACTGAGCAGGTGCCGGAATAGAAACATCTAAGCCGGATAATAATGGATATACCTGCAAATTCAGGACAAGCGCAGCCAATAGCACAACATACTTTCTATGGAGAACCTATGGATACACCAGCAGAAGCTCGTAATAGTGCAGCTACAGTGGCAATAGATTTCTTACGTTCCTGCTATAGGTTTATAGTTGACGGTTTTAATTACAGAGAGATGCAGATGATGCAAATTCAAGCGCTCAAAGCACAACACACACTAGAGTTAAGGGTGCATGCAATGAAGCCTCAAATATTCTGCCAATAGAGGTGCAAAATGTAGACACTATAAACCCAAGATGTGAAGATACTATCTACACATGACGTATACCACCAGGAACCGATGTTGAATCAATATGCTTGACTTGCCACCATTGAAAAATTGTTATTTGGATGTTAATCTTGTTGATAATTCTAAAAAGAAACCTTTGGGGAGGATTGATAATGTTCGCATTACTGTTAACAATAACCTTGTCCCCGTTGATTTTGTTGTCTTGGATATTGAATGCAATGCATCTTGTCCTATTGTCTTGGGAAGACCCTTTCTTCAAACTGTTGGTGCTGTTATTGATATGAAAGAGAGAAATATTAAGTATCAATTTCCTCTCAAGAAAGGTATGGAACACTTCCCTAGAAAGAGAATGAAGTTGCCTTTTGATTCTATTATTAGAACAAATTATGATGTTGATGCTTCTTCTCTTGATAATACTTGATTTGAACTTTCTGCGCCTAGCTGAAGGCGTTAAAGAAAAGCACTTCTTGGGAGATAACCCATGTTTTATTTTACTATGTATTGTTGAGTCTTGGAAGTTGTTACTACGTAGCAACCTCTCCTTATCATGTTTTTTCTGCCAAGTAAAGTCTCTATGGTAAAGTTGATGCTAGATTTGGATTGTGCCAGAAAAAGTTGTCTGTCACGAATTTGCATATAACTATCTAAAAAAAAAATAAAAAAAATCTGCCAATTTACGTGCGTGATCCTCAGATATGTACGCAACTTTCATTAGTTTTGAGTTTTCCGTTTGAGCAAGTTAAGTGCCTATGGAAAATTCGTCTTTACGGATGTTCGTTTTTGATGATTCTGCCTTTATTTCGTATCGCCGCTTTTGCTATGTTGAATGGGTTTCTTTGTTCCATTAACTTTCAGTAGCTTTGTGCAATGTCCAGAAGTGTTAAGAATGATTATGTCACCTCTGAATGTGTGAATTTTTGATTATGCACTAACCCTCTAATGAGTTTGCTTTAAGTTTGGTGTGGAGGAAGTTTTCAAGGGTCAAGAGAAGAGGATGATACGATATGATCAAGAAGAGTGAAAGGTCTAAGCTTGGGGATGCCCCGGTGGTTCATCCCTGCATATTTTAAGAAGACTCAAACATCTAAGGTTGGGGATGCCCAAGGCATCCCCTTCTTCATCGACAACTTATCAGGTCACTTCTAGTGAAACTATATTTTTATTCCATCACATCTTATGTTCTTTACTTGGAGCGTCTTTTTGCTTTTGTTTTTTGTTTTGGTTTGAATAAAGTTGGATCCCACCATCCTTGTGTTGGAGATATTACGCTCCGCTTTTTCATTTTGAACACTTGTGTTCTTAGTTGTGCTTTAATGTTCATGGCGAAGGCTGAAAATTGCTTCGTTGATTGCTATTTGGTTGGAATCAGAAAATGCTTCATATGGTTTGGAATAACTTGAAACTTGGCAATTGTTTTGAGCTCTCATTAGATCATGTTTAAGCTCTTGCATCATGTAGTTTAATCTATTAGTGTAGAACTACCGTAGAGCTTGTTAAAATTTGGTTTGCATGATTGGTCTCTCTAAGTCTAGATATTTTCTGGTAAAGTGTTTGAACAACAAGGAAGACGGTGTAGAGTCTTATAATGCTTGCAATATGTTCTTGTGTAAGTTTTGTTGTACCTGTTCATACTTGTGTTTGCTTCAAACAACCTTGCTAGCCCAAAGCCTGTACTGAGAGGAAATGCTTCGTGCATCCAAACACCTTGAGCCAAAACCCATGCCATTTGTGTCCACCATATCTACCTATTATGTGGTATTTTTCTGCCATTCCAAAGTAAATTACTTGAGTGCTACCTTTAAAATTTCATTCCTTTATCTTTGCAATATATAACTCATGGGACAAATAGCTTAAAAACTATTGTGGTGATGAATATGTAGTTATGTGTCCTAGTTCTTATAAGTTGCTTGTTGAGCGGTAACCATGTTTCTGGGGACACAATCAACTTTTTTTTACCTTTGTTGGATATCATGTGAGATGCTATGCATGTTTGTCTTGTCTGAAGTAAGGGTGATTTATCATGATGAAATGGTTTGAGTATGCATATGTTAGAGAAGAGCATTGGGCCGCTAACCAAAGCCATGTATCATGGTGGAAGTTTTCAGTTTGGACATACATCCTCACTCTCTTATGGGAATATTATCTGTTGTTGAATCTTTAAGCATTAAAAGAGGAGTCCATTATCTGTTGTCTATGTTGTCCCGGTATGGATGTCTTAAGTTGAGATCTATTAAAAACGAGAAATCAAACGCAATTGATCTCCTTGGACCTTTGTACAGCGGCATAGAGGTACCCCTTTGTGACACTTGGTTGAAACATATGTTATGCAATGATAATCCATGTAATCCAAGCTAATTAGGACAAGGTGCGGGCACTATTGGTATTCTATGCATGAGGCTTGCAACTTGTAGGAAGTATTATGCATAGCACATATGAATTATTACTACCGTTGACAAAATTGTTTCTATGTTTTCAAAACAAAAGCTCTAGCACAAAAATAGTAATCCATGCTTCCCTCTGCGAAGGGCCATTCTTTTACTTTATGTTGAGTCAGTTTACCTTCTTTCTATCTTAGAAGCAAACACTTGTGTTAACTGTGTGCATTGATTCTTACATGTTTACTTATTGCACTTGTTATATTACTCTATGTTGACAAATATCCATGAGATATACATGTTACAAGTTAAAAGCAACCGCTGAAACTTAATCATCCTTTGTGTTGCTTCAATGCATTCTACTTTGAATTTATTGCTTTATGAGTTAGCTCTTATGCAAGTCTTGTTGACACTTGTCTTGAAAGTACTATTCATGAAAAGTTTTGCTATATGATTCATTTGTTTAGTCATTATCTTTTGTTATCAATGTTTTGCTTCAGATCACTCCATCCATCTCATATGCTTTATAATAATCTTGATCAAGATTATGTTGGTAGCATGTCACTTCAGAAATTATTTGTTGTTATCGTTTACCTACTCGAGGGCGAGTAGGAACTAAGCTTGGGGATGCTTGATACGTCTCAAACGTATCTATAATTTCTTATGTTTCATGCTACTTTTATGATAATACTCACATGTTTTATACATACTTTACATCATTATTATGCATTTTCCGGCACTAACCTATTAACAAGATGTCGAAGCGCCAGTTGTTGTTTTCTGCTGTTTTTGGTTTCAGAAATTCTACAAAGGAAATATTCTCGGAATTGGACGAAATCAACGCCCAGGGTCTTATTTTTCCACGAAGCTTCGGAAGATTTAGGAGATACGTGGGGCCACGAGGGCCCGGCACCATAGGCCGGCCGGCAGAGGGGGCCCACGCCGCCCTATGGTGTGGGCCTCGCGCCGCCTCTGACCTACCCTTCCGCCTACTTATAGCCTTCGTCGCGAATACCCCCAGTACCGAGAGCCACGATACGGAAAACCTTCCAGAGACGCGCCGCCAATCCCATCTCGGGGATTCAGAGATCGCCTCCGGCACCCGCCGAGAGGGGAATCATCACCGGAGGGCTCTACATCATCATGCCCGCCTCCTGATTGATGCGTGAGTAGTTCATCCTTGGACTATGGGTCCATAGCAGTAGCTAGTTGGTTGTCTTCTCCGCTTGTGCTATCATGTTTACATCTTGTGAGCTGCCTAACATGATCAAGATCATCTATTTGTAATGCTACATGTTGTGTTTGGTGGGATCCGATGAATATAGAATATTATATCAAGTTGATTATCAATCTATCATATATGTGTTGTTTATGTTCTTGCATGCTCTCCGTTGCTAGTAGAGGCTCTGGCCAAGTTGATACTTGTAACTCCAAGAGGGGGTATTTATGCTCGATAGTGGGTTCATGCCTCCATTGAATCTGGGACAGTGACGAAAGTTCTAAGGTTGTGGATGTGTTGTTGCTACTAGGGATAAAACATCAATGCTTTGTCTAAGGATATTTGTGTTGATTACATTACGCACCATACCTAATGCAATTGTCTGTTGTTTACAACTTAATACTGGAGGGGGTGCGGATGCTAACCCGAAGGTGGATTATTTAGGCATAGATGCATGCTGGATAGCGGTCTATGTACTTTGTCGTAATGCCCTGATTAAATCTCATAGTGATCATCATGATATGTATTGAATCTTTATTTGTCAATTGCCCACCTGTAATTTGTTCACCCAGATGTTATTTATCTTATTGGAGAGACACCACTAGTGAACTGTGGACCCCGATCCATTCTTTTACATCTGAATACAATCTACTGCAATCATTGTTCTCTACTCTTTGCAAACAAACATCATCTTCCACACAATACGTTTAATCCTTTGTTTTCAAGAAGTCGGTGAGATTGACAACCTCACCGTTACGTTGGGGCAAAGTATCTTGATTGTGTTGTGCAGGTTCCACGTTGGCGCCGGTTTCCGGTGTTGCGCCGCACTACACTCCTCCACCAACAACCTTCACGTGCTTCCTTGACTCCTACTGGTTCGATAACCTTGGTTTCTTTCTGAGGGAAAACTTGCTGCTGTGCGCATCACACCTTCCTCTTGGGGTTCTCAACGGACGTGTGCATCACGCATAATCATCGACCACACTCTACTGTGGAAGTATACAAATTAAATGATGTTAACGAAAAACCATTTCTTCCAAACATAAGAGAAAGTTCTTCAATTAACTGGGCATACAAATACTCTGGCGGAACAATATATGTCTTTTTTCCTAAAGACTGACAGATTCTTGCAGAAATATCATTAGCCATATATCTCCAATACTTCTCAAGCAACTTTTGACCATCTGTAACACCGCAGAATAATAGCACGGTCATAAACAAATGCCTAAGCTGAAATGATGTAGTCCACGAGATAGCTTCGTCAAAGAGAACAAACCACTCATTATCATCACCAACCAAACCTCTAGCCTGACAAGCTTCTTTAAATGCACACATCATCAAAACACTGAGCTCCAGCGACAACTGTCAGCAACATTCGCAAGAAAAAAAAGTTCACCTGTACTTGGGTGCACATGATAAATTCGGCCAACCTTTGGACCAAACTTAATTTTACGTTTCCTCACAAACCACAATTTATGTTTAGAATCCCACCTCCATTGAGAATGAAACTGTAAATATGTCAAAGATCCAGCACTGACATAATTTTGGTTTGCAGTAAACCATTCAGTAAGCATGGTATTATATTTTAAAGGATTATCGACTAAATCCCGAAGGTTCGTCCTTTCCTCATATATTACCTTGTTCATATTTGGAATATGAACAACCAATCTCTCGACAGAAGGCTCTCGCCCATGAATATCAAATGCAAACATCCGCCAGCAAGCCTCACATGCACATAAATATCCGAAGAAAGAAAAAATAGACAAAAATGAAATATATCGAAATTAAATTGTAATATTAAAATATGGCACACCTAACAAGATCATGCTTACGATTAATACCTGCATTTGACATATTCATCTATTTCATTTACACTGCCAACCGGAGCAGCATCCATTGATGCATGCGAAGGATAAAAACCAGCACGAGCTTTATCATGACCTTTTGTGAGATACTTAAAAAGATATTTCAATAAGTTTGTTTTGTTGCACCACTCCACCTTAAAATGGGCCTGAAATTTCTTCAACAAATTCATATTGTAAGGAACAACAAATCTGTTATCCAATCGCACTCCATTCTTCATAATATTCCGGCCATTTTCTCGACGCCGATAAACTGGAAACCCCTGGCTATCTATAAATGTATCATCATTGGATGACTTTGGAAAACGCTTAGGACATTCACCATTCTTCATACATGGGCATGTAGGGTTCGACTTACCACAAGGACCATGAATCATAAACTCTTCTACAAGAGCATATCCAAGAGGATCAGTAAAAGCATCCGGTATTTCCATAGAAATGAAAAAATCAACCATGCTGCCAGTAGCATCTTTAGTTTCTTGCTTTAACCACACAAGAATATGTGCATGAGGCAACCCCCTTTTCTGAAATTCGACGACATATAAATATGCACATCAAAACACATAAATTTCAATTAAGCGCACATAAAAAAAGGTCTACCTAAATACAAAATGGAAAAAAATCAAATGACACGAGTAAAAGATTAGAAATACGGGCTTACATGCAGAGACAACACCAAAAGCACGCCCATGTTTAACGTCATCCATAAACTCATTCAACTTCATTTGAAATACACGAGTAACAATATCAGGCCGATCCGAATGGTTTTGCCCTACCTCCATAAGAAGAGCATCAGTAATTTCTTGCCATTTTGGATTGCAGGTGAACGTGCAGAAAAGGTTAGGCGCACCAAACTGGCGGCACACAGCCATACCATCTTGATAATTAAGAACCATATACCGATGGCTGCCAGTAAAGCTAGAATGAAGGAGGTACCGAACACCTAATTTTTTCCCCGTAGAATTACCCTCTCCCAAAGCATCTGAAATACCCTGATATGTTTCAGATCGTAAAGTTTCTTGATTAAAAAAATGATATGCCAAGCGATTTGACTCAACACAAGAATAAGAGTCCACCATAATCTGCTGGCTGAGACGGCCGCAACATGTAAATGGATTGGCCTCACACTTACGGTAATGAAATTCATAGCAATAATACTCCAACATAGACACCTCGCCTATTACACCACAAGAAACACCGTCTTGTTGTATATATTTAATGCCCACATGAAAACCTCTATTGCCGTAAGGAAAAAGATGAGGGTACTGAAGCGCCATAAGAGAGGGATTTAGCGGAGATATCTGCTGTAAATAACCAGGTTTACTCTGGACAACAACATCAAATTTGCATACGTCAACTGTCAAATCCCCAATAGTAAGAGCCGCCAATTTAGTAACTGATGAGGACATCCCTACCTCACTACTACCTCCGTCATTACCAACAGAAGATGAACCTGCTGTGAAGCTCAAGTCCAATGAAGCTAGGATTGGACCAATGACACGAGCTCGTGCGAAGCTACTTAAGCAACAGGTGAACTTGTTCCTAAACGATACCTTGATTAATGAGAACTTTATACTACCTAAGTCCTATTACTTATGTATCATCAGGTATGAAGAGGAGACAAGCATCGCACGAGGAAGAGAGGAGCAGCTGGACGTGAAGATGGACGTGAAGCTGGACAAGGAGCTGGACATGAAGATATCTCATGAACGCGCGAGGGAGGAGCGGGAAGAATGCGCGAGAGGAGAAGAAGAAGTCTAGGCCGGTCCAGCGCCCGGTCAGACCGGCCCCCACGCCGGGCCGCCTCTCGGCCCGGTTGACGGGCCCAACCGGCCGCCAACCGGAGGGAACGCATCGCACGGGCAAACCGTTGCGAAGCCGCCCGCCTTGACCCGACCAGACGGACCGGCCGGTCCACAGCCCGGTTGACCGACTCCAGACCGGACCAGTCCGAGTCTGTCTCGACCAGATCTATTCGGGTCGGTTATTCTTGTATCTTTTCGACAACTCGTCCCGGACACCTATATAAGTGCCCAGGACGCCCCTAGCTGCTTTAGACCACGTTTAAGATAAACCCTAGTTCTTAGTTGTTTGCTCGCAAAACTATTGAATTCCCTACACCATATTGCTTGATATTGTGTAGATCCTGTTTAAGTCTTGTGTGATTCTGTTCCATGGGGAATTAGACGGTTGCAACTTACCGCTTCGTGGTCGGCGGGCGTGCGCAAGTGTGTGGAGTTGTGAATATCTTGCAGGGTTGAGAGCTGTTGCATTGGCGACAGGGACCAATCGAGAGATCTCGTTGCGTCATACAAGTTATCATCCACTACATTGTCGTTTCTCCGCTGCCATCACCCGTGATCATCATCACCACCGTTGCTGAGAAGATCGGGCCACCCCATATCATCTTGGTATCAGATTTCCAGTTTTCCTCGGTAAGCCATCCACAATCCACCCCATAGTTGAGTTGTGAGTGTTTTCCTATCCAGAAAAAGCCAAAAAAATTAGGGTTAGGGTTTGCCATAGCCATAGATTGCACTAATTTCGAGTTTTAGTTGCTTTTCGTAGTTGTTTTTGCGTACATTTATCTTTCTTCTAGTAGAATTGTTAGGGTTTGTGTTTTCTTTTCATCTAGTTTATCATCTAGAGTCGGTTTTTGTTTACTCGAGTCCACATAGCATACAGTGTGTTTGTCCAAACCATAGCTACAGCCTTTCGATATACGTGACTAGGAACTTTAAGAGACTAGTTTTACCGCTCGACAGGCTGCTCATTAGGGTTTTGGTGCTTTGCATATCTTGTTGGCCGTGTTATCAAGGAGTTGAGTCATAAAATCAAAAAAAAAAGAAAAGAAGCAAAAAGAGCTACATAGCTGCGTGTGTTACAAAAAGAAAATCCAAAAAGAAAGGTGTCGTGCTAGTTGAATTCAAGTGAAGGCCTAAGTTTTTCTTTACCGCACCTGTAGTTGAGCAATCTTGTGCTGTCTCGTTGAGCTTTGCTAGCGTCTCTCTTGTGCATTGCAACCTTTTCCTCCATATAGTTGCATTGCCCCATTATATCGCCTTGTGTGAGTATCATTGGTTGTCTACTGTCAGCGCTAGAGCTTGTTATTGGTGCAAATAGGTAGCCTACCTACAGCCCCACATATACCCTGCTTTGTCGTGTGATTGTTCTTATACCCTTGATATTCGCTTCGCTACATCCGTGCACTAGTTGTTACTACAAGTGGTAAGCAATACTAATTTACTTTGGAACGGTAAGATTTCCTTTTCTTATCAGTTTTGAGTGAGTTGTGAGAGTACCACCATATATTTTTGATTTAGTGCACTAACCTACTAATCATGTCTGCTAGTGATAATAAGATTGTTAACCAGGAAAACAAGAATTCCGCAGATATCATCACATGGAGGGAGTTTGAAGCTCTTCGTAATGAGATGCGACGTGAATTCCGCACTCAGGATGATGAGCTTAAGGGTACGGTTGACGAGATCAAACAAACGCTGGATGCTACTAATGAAACCGTCACTGGATTGGCTGATCAAATGACGGATATCCAACGCAATATTGCAGATATGCGCCTCGCTATTGAGAATTTGACTGCACAACAACAACAAGACGATGACGAAGATCCTGAGCTTGAAGATGACGCACACAATGCTCGTGGTGCGCCTCGTGGTCATCGTCCTCGTGGTTGGGTTCCACTTGGCCGCAATGGTCGTGGACAAGATGAAGAAGATGGATTGGGTAAGCCCAAGTTTTCCATACCCAAGTTTGAAGGAGGAGCTGATGTTGAAGAATATCTCACTTGGGAGCTCAAGATTGAGAAGTTATGGAGCTTACATCCAAACTACTCTGAAGATAGGAAGATCAAGCTTGCTTCTTCTGAATTTGATGGTTATGCATTGCATTTGTGGGATTCTTTGGTTCGTAACCTGAGAAGATGGTGCACAACCTATCCGTACATGGCGTGCTATGAAGGAGGTTATGACTTCTCGTTTTGTGCCTACAAATTACTTGCGGAATATATTTGATAAGCTAACATTATTGAGGCAAGGTGTGAAGACTTTGATGAGTACTACATGGAGATGGAGATGCTTATGCAGCGTCGTGTCCGTGAGTCTCTAGATATGACAATGCAGCGTTTTCTCAATGGATTGAAGTATGATGTTAAAGGCATTGTTCGTCATTACACCTACACCAATATGAATCAATTGTTACATCATGCAAGAGAAGCTGAATCACAGTTGGTTGAAGAAGCAAAGGTTAAGGGACGTGCTACGGGAGCTGGGCGTTTTACACCCCGTGCGCCTCTACGGTGCGGCGCCTTCGACGCGCTCCGCTCCTTACTCTACTCCGCCTAGCAAACATGTCTCCAATGTATCTAATGTAAAGAAGTCTAAATCTGCTGCAAGTACGAGTGGTTCTAGCATGTCTACAGCGCGCAACCGCGATATGCTTTGCCATACATGTGGTGGCAAGGGTCACTTCAAGAGAGATTGTCTAACCGCAAAGTCATGATTATCAATGAGGACAATGAGTATGAGACTGGAGATGATGTTGATCCAAATGCTCCAGACGATGATGACTATGACACCGATGGTGAAGATGCATATCCTTCTGATGCTCGTACCATTGTTGTGTCGCAGCGTGCTCTTAATGTGTTGCCTAGTGCATCTACTCAGCGCTGCAATTTGTTCCAAACCAAAGCTTTAGTTGGTCCTGACAAGGCTTGCAAGGTCATTATTGATGGCGGGAGTTGCCGCAATTTAGTAAGCAAGGAGTTATGTACCAAGCTGAAGTTGAAGTACCTACCGCACCCGCATCCATATTATATTCAGTGGTTGAGCGACAATGGTGAGATGAAGGTAAACCACATGGTGCGTGTTGAGTTTGCGATTGGACCGTATAAGGATTGTATTGACTTTGATGTGGTTCCTATGACGGTTTGTCACCTACTATTGGGTCGGCCTTGGCTCTATGATCGTTCTGTGCAACACAATGGCCGAGCGAATACATATCACTTGGAGTACAAGGGCAAGAAAATTAACTTACAGCCTATGTCACCACAACAAATTGTCAATGAGTCTCGTCAGAAGATTGAAGTGAATTTGGAGGATGCACCTCTAGATAGGCGAGAGAATTGTAATGTCGTGAGTGATATAACGAAAAGTGAGAGAGTGAATTCCTTAGTTTCATTAGCCACCAAAGAAGACATGAGAGAATTTAGTGAGGATCCTACGGCCATGCCTCTTGTGCTTTTGTACAGGGGTACGGTTTTGATTTCTAACGACATGACCCCTATTCCTCTTGGTGTTTCTAATGTTTTAGGAATTCGGCGACGTGTTTCCGGAGGAGGTACCCGCAGGACTACCACCATTGCGAGGTATTGAGCATCAAATTGACTTGATTCCCGGAGCATCGTGCTCAATAGGGCGCCATATCGCACTAATCCCGAAGAGACGAAGGAGATACAAGCAAGTACAAGCGCTACTCGACAAAGGTTATATCCGCATAAGCCTTAGTCCTTGTGCTGTTCCCGTTATTCTAGTTCCTAAGAAAGATGGTACTTGGCGTATGTGCGTAGATTGTAGAGCTATAAACAACATTACTATTCGATATCGTCATCCTATTCCCCGTTTAGAGGATATGCTAGATGAATTGAGTGGTGTTGCTGTGTTCTCTAAAATTGATTTGCGTAGTGGCTATCATCAAATTAGGATGAAAGAAGGGGATGAGTGGAAAACAGCCTTTAAAACAAAATTTGGTTTATATGAGTGGTTAGTAATGCCTTTTGGGTTAACTAATGCACCTAGCACTTTCATGAGACTAATGAACCATGTTTTGCGTGAATTTATTGGCAAATTTGTGGTTGTGTACTTTGATGACATATTAATCTACAGCGCAATGAATCTGATCATACTATACATATTCGACATGTTTTGCAAGTGTTGCGTGATAATCAACTCTATGGTAATCTTGAGAAGTGCACTTTTTGCAAAGATAAGGTCATATTTCTGGGTTATGTTGTCTCTAAGCATGGAGTAGAAGTAGATGTGTCTAAAATTGAAGCTATTCAAAATTGGCCTACTCCCATGAATGTGAGTCAAGTAAGAAGTTTCCATGGTCTAGCTGGGTTTTATCGCAGATTTGTGCCCAACTTTAGTACTATTGCTGCACCTTTGAATGATTTGACTAAAAAGGGTGTTGTTTTTGAGTGGGGCGCAGCCCAAGATCATGCTTTTGATGAACTTAAGAGATTGTTAACTTCTGCACCGTTGCTTGCACTTCCTGATTTCAATAAGCAATTTGAGATTGAATGTGATGCTAGTGGTATTGGAATTGGTGGTGTGTTGATGCAAGAGGGTCGCCCAATTGCATATTTTTCTGAGAAACTTTCCGGTGCTAAGTTGAACTATCCTATATATGATAAAGAATTGTATGCTTTAATTAGAGTTCTTGAGGTTTGGCAACATTACTTGTGGCCAAAAGAATTTATCATACATTCTGATCATGAAGCTTTAAAATACCTGAAAGCCCAATCTACATTGCATAAGCATCTAGCTAAGTGGGTTGAGTTCATTGAGTCTTTTCCATATATTATTAAGCATAAGAAGGGAAAAGATAATATTGTTGCTGATGCTCTATCTAGGAAGAACATGCTATTAACTCAACTTGTGTTGCCTGCCAAAACCCACCGGCGGGCAGCGGTTAAGCAACACGAAGAGCCAGGAGGCTCCCAAGACTGCTGGTGGGCCCTGGTCCCTCGTTCAACGGCCCGAAATGCTCGCACACGTCCCGACGGATGCAGGGCGTGCCACCTGACCTATACCTCGGTCGAAGGTGTTGATCGCTTCGATTAGTTTCCTGCATGGTAGACACGTGAACATTAAACGAGCCTCGATCGGCTCTCGTGTTACCCTGTAGATTGGCTCAAGGAGCCGATCAACCCATGGTTCATGTTAGATATGCAATAACATGGGTTTCTTGCTTTATTAATACTAAGCTAATTAGATCTATGACAGTTTAGGGTTTTCACCGCATAACCGGAACATCCTACACGTGATTGAGCCTCGGCAGACACGAAAGGGAAAACTAACCCTAGAAGAGGCCTAAAAACCAACATGGTGTCGATTCCCGAACATCCCTTCTAGGATCAACAAACCGTACCCTACGCGCTACCGGATCGTTCAACCCATTTGCAAGGCCTAACTATGCTATTAAACTAATCCTTGAAGAACAAGGAGCAAACCGTAACGGATCAAATCTACTAAATAAAGACAAGGTGCTGCCCTTACACCTAAAATAGGTGTAAGGGCAGCTAGATAGCAGCGTAGCTAAGCAAGCAGATCATAAGAGCATCAATGCAAGCCCCAAAACATCTAAGATAAACAGTATTGCTCGCCATCAACAACGCTTCAGCACGAGCAATAGCAGATAACGAATAAACGTATACTGCCTAGATCGCAAGATGCGATCTAGGCGCATGATGCTTACCGGAAGAGACCCTCGAAACAAGGGGTGGCGATGCGCCTGGTTTGTGTTTGTTGTGAACGTGATCGTCCTCCTTTCTCAATAACCCTAGGTACATATTTATAGTCCGTGGACTTTCTATCTTTGGAAGTACACCTAACCGTGTACGAGCTAAACTCTATCTCTTAATTCTAAACTAAGATGCAATCTACTATAATGTACAGATACACGGGCAATTCAGCCCAAATTCACGCACACGGCCGATTCAGAGACATTCCACGTGTATATCCTTCAAGCCCATTTTCATCACGGCCCATCTCCTGAGTTAGCCAAATTCTGGTGATAACACATGCCCCCTGGTTTTGGCAATAATAATTCCAAAACCACTCTGTTTTTTCTTCACCATGACTTGACATAACAGAGCAAAACTGCGTTGCAGAGTCGAACCGCTCCAGTGCCCTTTCATTATGATGCCTTGCCTTCTCAACTTCTCCATACTGCACGATCTGACAGTTTTGGCAACGCATCCTCGAAACTGCCACAGCATTGAACCGTTTTTCATTATATCCCTTTATTTAAACTCGTCCGCAGCTTGCTTCTTCATCCCCTACTCCACGTAGCCATCGGCAAACCCCATCTCAGCCGCCATGGACTCCTCTTCCTCCTCCGTCTCCTCCGCCGTCCTTCCAGTCCTCCTCCTCCAGTGAGCTCGAGCGGCAGGTCAATCTGATGGCCATCTACGAGGCCCGCGCCCCAGAGTATTGGGACGCGCGGGACTGGGATTTCTCCATTGAATCGGAAGACGACGAACCCCTCACCGACGGGAAGGAAGACCTCCCGTTCCTTGTCGACGGGGAGCTGGTACCGGCGACGACGACCTTCCCATGGGAGGCGGACCTCTCCTCCGACGAGGAGGAAGAGGAGGCGGAGGAGTCGGAGGAGGAGGACTCCTCCTCCGCGGGGTACCCACCGGCCAAGCGCTTCCGCGCTGGGTCGGACGACGACGATGATGACGAGGAGGATGAAGCCCCTACCGGCGGCTTCATCAGCAGCGACGAGGACGCCGCCGGCAGCAGTGCCGACGGTAGCTATGACGGCGACGACGAGGGCAGCGATGGTCCATAGATTAGGGGTTAGAACAGGGCTAGTAACAGTGCATTAGGCACTAGATGATCCCTTTTGAGAGCAATTAGCTCTTCGTTGTAAAATCCCCTTCTAAATCAATGAAAATGTTCTTCCAATTTGGCTTTCAATTGTCCGATTTCGAATCTTCCAATGGTCAAAGTAGGTCAACGCCCCTAAGAACCGATAGCAGCGTATCGGTCTTTCACCATCACACGCTCATAAGGTCAACCCGAAAACCAAATTGAACCGGTCTAAGCAGACATTTCCAAAATTCAGACAATAACTTGATGCCTGCTCATAAATCGTTTGTTCCTCTGTAGTCGATGGCTGCGCATCGGCTGTTTTTATTCTAAAGTCGATGTCCAGTGCATCGGCTGTTTTTAATCTAAAGTCGATGTCCGAGCATCGGCTGTTCCCAAAAATTACCGGCCGATTTCATGAATCGGCCCCCACATTTTACTGTCCATCATCCCACATACTTGGGAAATATTTCTTGAGATGCTGGCCATTGACAGCCACTGGAATTTCACACCATCCAGCTGCTCGAGCATGTATGCATTACCCTTTAAAACTTGGTCTCTGTACGGCCCGTGCCAATTTGGAGACCATTTACCATACACTGCATCCTTAGTCCCTAATGGCAATACAGCTTCCCATACCAGATCACCAACTTGGAACTCCTTTGGCCTCACCTTCTTATTATATGCGCGAGCCATCTTGGCTTTATTCTCCTTGATTTTCTCAAGTGACCATAGTCTGAGTTCCGTTACATCCTCAATGTGTCACTCACTGGGCTGCATATTCTTCAGTGGTTAAGTCATTCTGAAACGCACCCGCCTTGAGCCAGCCGTGATTTCCCAAGGTAGCACGGCTTCTTGTCCATAGACCAGATGGTATGGCGAGGTTTTTATCGCTCCATGACATGACATGCGATACGCCCACAAAGCCTCTGACAATACCTCGTGCCAGCGTCTAGGGTACTCGTTGATTTTCCTCTTAATCAGCTTGATCGACTCTTGTTGGATGCTTCAGCTTGCCCATTTGCTTGAGCATAGTATGGAGACGATCGGATCAGCTTGATTCCCATATCCTCGCAGAACTTTCTAATTTCTTAGAAACGAAGACCGAACCTCCATCGGTCGTGATAGTCTGGGGCATCCCGAATCTGTGAATGACATGTTCTTTCACGAAATCGATAACATCTGATGATGCCACTGCCTTCATAGGGACGGCCTCCACCCATTTAGTAAAATAATCTGTAATGGCCAGAACCCACACATGGCCTTTGCTCGAAGGAGGATGTATCTTGCCGATCATATCCATGCCCCACCCTCGGAACGGCGGCTTGATGATGGGATTCACTGATGCAGGTACCATCTGAATGCTTCCAAACTTCTGACATGCTTGACACCCCTTATAATAATTAAAACAGTCCTCAAGCATGGTGGGCCAATAAAACCCTGATCGCCTAATCAGCCATTTCATCTTATGAGCCGATTGGTGAGTCCCACAAGCACCTTCATGTACCTCATGTAAGAGCCGATTCGACTCGGCTGGTCCCAAACATTTGAGAAGTAAGCCCTCCAAAGTCCTATAGAAAATGTCATCTCCAATAAGGACGTACTTCATGGCCTTATATCTTATCCGTTTAGGTGCCCCCGAGCCGAATCCTTCAAGTAATTGAAGATATCGGCTCTCCAATCATCCGGTTCCAAGGCCTATACCTGAACATCGGCTCCATCTGCTACGTCCTTGTAGCCTGACGCCATCTGTGCTAGATCATTGGCCTCGGCATTCTGCAACCTTGGGATCCAATTGAAGTTTATATACTTAAATTGTGCCATCAGCTCACGACATTGCATCCATAAAGGGAAGAGTGACTCGCTCTCACACTTGTATTCCTCCGTGAGCTGGGAAATCACCAATTTGGAGTCTCCAAAAAGTTCCACTGCTTCTGCCCCGGCTTCTAATAGCAACTCCATTCCCTTGCGTATGGCTTCATACTTGGCAACATTGTTGGTGCAAGGGGTATGTAACCTGATGGAGAAGGAGTATGTTGCCCCCCGGGGCGACACGATTAAAATGCCGATGCCGCAACCGCCATCACAAACCGATCCATCGAAAAACATAGCTCATGCACGTACAGACAGTGCAGCTATATCGTGTTGATCCGTTCAGCAATAAGATCGGCCGTGCTTGTCCCTTGACTGCAGGCTGATACCGGATATCAAATTCCGATAATGCAAACATCCATTTACCAAGTCGGCCTTTCAACACAGGAGCCGACAACATATGCTTGATGACATCAGATTTGCAGATGACGACAATCTCCGCAGTCCACAAGATGTGGTGAAGTTTGGTGCAAAAAATAGGCAGAGGCACAACTTCTCGATTTCAGGGTACCTCGTTTCAGCATCCAACATCCTTCTGCTGAGATAGAAAACCACTTTTTCCAGGCCATCATAAACTTGCACCACCACCGAGGCAATGGAAGTATCAGCCACCGACAAGTAAATGTAGAATGGCCTGTCTTTGTCCGGCACTAACACAGGTGGCTTCTCCGATACTCCTTGATCTCACAAACGCTCGCCGTTGTTCTTCCCCCCAGTGAAACTCGTCATCAGATTTAATCTTCACCAGCCCCATGAACGGCTCAATTCGTCCTGACAGGTTGGAGATGAACCTTTTGACGAAGTTGATTTTGCCGATGAGGCGCTGGAGTTCTTTCTTTGTGGTAGGCGGCTTCATTGTTCGCACTGCCTCCTGACTTTTCAGGCCGATCTCAATTCCGCGTTCATGAACCAAGAAACCCAAGAATTGACCGGCCGAGACACCAAAGGCACACTTCTTTGGATTCATCCTCAATCCGAATTTTCTGGTTCGGTCTAGGACGTGTCGCAGATCCTCCAAGTGTCCTTCCACTGAGACAGACTTAACTACCACGTCATCGATGTAAATCTCCACCAATTTGCCGATTAGATCATGAAAGATGTAATTCATGGCTCTTTGGTATGTTGCACCGGCATTTTTCAGGCCAAACGTCATGACTACATATTCAAACAAGCCCACTGATCATGGCACTCTGAATGCAGTCTTGTGTATATCGGCCGAAATCCTTTCTTCAGAGGGAGCCGATGCTCGATGATGCTCCGATCTAACCCCGGCATCTCTGTGTAATCCCAGGCAAAGCAATCTGGGTACTCCTTCAACAAAGCTATCATCGGGCCCCTCAGATGCGGTTCTAACTTTTTGCTGATAAATGTTGGTCGTGGCTTATCCCCAGAACCAATGTCAATCTCTTCTAGCTCATCAGCCGATGTAAACCCATATCCTAACTTTCCGTCACCTGCTAGATCGATGCTGAACGCAGGTAAAACATATGGAGAGGATAATTTTGGCCAATTGCTGGAATCAACCTCCTTTGCAATTGCATTGCACCATAAAGGTTTACACCTTATCTGTACTCTACGACTACGTGACATGCTTGAGGTGAGATCCTTGCTTCTTATTTTTTGGGGCCGATCGCAGGGATCGGCCTTGCCACGTACGTCCGACTGGTCTTGCTACTCGGTCAGGCCGGTGGATAAGACCAGCCTCACCCCGCTTTTTGTCACCTCGATGCGCTCACAGCCGTCCAAGCTAACTCCAGAGATCGGCTCTTGGTCGTTTATGTCCCAAATACTCATGTCAGCTGTTGAGATCTCGATCGAGTCATCTGCATGAACAACCTCCACTTCATCTCCATCCCATCGGGCATTGGTGCATCGTGGATGGGATGCAACAGTTGTGTGAATCCAATCCCTCCCTAGCAGACGCGTAGGTGCTCTTGTTGTCGACGATGAAGAACGACGTAGGGATGGTTTTCCGCCGACGGTTAAGTCCACGTTCAGAACGCTCGCTTGATGCTCGGCCGTTGAAGTCGCTTAGTGTGACGTTGGTCTTGATCAGATCTTCAGTAGAGCGTCCCAAACGTCGTAGCATGGAGTATGGCATTATATTGACTGCCGCTCCCGTGTCGACCAACATCTTGCCAACAGGCTGTCCGTTGATATATCCTCTTATGTACAGGGCCTTCAAATGTTTGTAGCTCTTCTCTTGCGGCTTTTCAAAGATGCGTGGCCGCAAAACTGAGCTACGGCACTTCTTCGATCCTTGGAGCACAAAACTGACGGAAGTATGAACACCATATTTGTGCCAGTGCCTTTGCATCGGCTTTTGCTTGCTTGGGGCGCCACTCCTTCTTTGGTGGACGTGTATCCGCCTCCAAAGTTTGCTGAATTTTTACGGCCAGATCGGGCCGAGCTTTCCTCAACGTGTATAGGTACTGTGCCTCGGCTTCCTCCAAACTACATAGCCGTTGCACCCTGCTTGGGAGTGGACTGAGTCCATCAGGGCACCACCTTGGCCGGTGGTATCTATCTTCTTCTTCGTCATCTGATTCCTCGAAATCTTCCCCTTGAGATGACTCAGCTTTTCTGTTCTAGGATGGGAGAGGCCCTAGACGCCTGAATACTGAAACGTCTCCCTTGTCCTTCCTCTGCTGTCTGCATTCCGGCATTGTCGATTGTAGGCAATCGGCTCATTCCCGAATCCCAGCAATGCCGAAGAACGGACAATCCCAGTGTCTGCCCATGTCTTCTTGCCCTTGACCTCCCATTAGCGCGGCGTTCATACCCTTCGTCGTCTCTATCATACCGACGAGATTTTCTAATCGCATCAGACCGACGATATCTTTCGTCCGTATCGTATCGCTAACGTCGGTCGTATCGATGCTCGTACTTGTTAAGGAGGTGCGCGGAAGTGGTCGTTGGTATCGCACGCTTCTCACTTGTTCCTCGGTGATGTACCGTTTATCTTCATGTCGGCGCCGGTCGCGCGGACCGGCCTCCTCTTTATACTTGCCACGAGAGTGACCGTTTTCTTCCTTGTCGTTGTCGTGGTGGTGCACAGGCCCTGCCATGTTAATACCAAATGAGAAACTTGGCTGACACTGCCCTGGGTGACCTAGCTCCACCATGTTGACGGTCGGAAACGGGTGCGTGTCCACTTTCATGGCAAACTGACTGAAGATCAAACGGCCTTGTTCTATCGCCGATTGGATTTGCTTACGCAGCTCTTTGCAGTCATTGGTGGTGTGGGAGAACGAGTGGTGCCACTTAGATGGTCTCCCATTCATCTCTTGCGCCAGGGATTTTGTGGCCTTCGGGTAACTTCAGCGTTTCTCCTTGAGCAACAAATCGAAAATCTGCTCAACTTTTCTTATATCGAAGTCAAACCCTCTTGCAAGCCCTTGTGGCTTCACCCATTTGCAGGACACACTGCCCCCGAGCCCATTCAGCCACGGCTACTTCGGTCTTCAGGGTCCTCAAACTCTGTTGTCTCGACCAGGGTGATCGGGCACTTGATGAACTTGTCTTGGTACAACTCTGGATGGCGCTGCTCATATAAAGTTAACTTCTGGACCATGTGCGCCAGTGAGTTGTAATCGGCTTGTAAAGCCAGATCCTGAGCGGCGCGGCAAGGCCCAACGCTGCCAGCTCGACCACTTCTTTTTCACTCAAACGAACCGAATAACACCTTCCCGACAGTGAAGTGCTGAATGTACCGACACCGTTTCTCCTCGCTTCTACCGCACCTGCATGAGATCGGCAATGCCAGCCTCGGTAGCCTCGAGTGATATTGCACGTGAAACTGCTCTTCGAGTTGCTTCCTGTGTCCGGATCGAATCCGGGCAACGGGTGTACCACCCAAAAGCTGGTCCAGTGAGGGAATGCGCGAAAAATTCACACGTAACTGGTCCGATGCGAGATCATGCCCATTGTGCCAAACATCGCTCACATGCTCAATTGAGCTAGATCCTTCGACCCACCGAACTTTGAGAACTCGGGAGCCGATATTTGGGTGGCAGTGGAAATCAAATCATACTCGTAGGGTACGGCTTGGAATAGCCGATTGTCCTCCTTGGCAGATGCCAAATTGGTCTCTCGAGATTGTCTGATCTGTTCCACTGTTGTGCTGCAGGTGCCGAACTTTCATGACTAGTTCCGGTGGCATATTTAGCTAGCCACGCCTGTTTATCATCTGCTCCGAAACTCCTCCCGTGGAAATCCCCGCTGCAACCTGGTTTGTGCGCGTGAAGTTGCAGTCAGGCACGTATGTGCACACGTATCCATGCGGGATTTCTTTGGGCAGGAATTGGCAATCTCCAGATCGCCCAACCTTGTAGACAACGTATGCCGGTGAAGCTTGTTGCTCGAGGCGGCAAGCGTGAACGGCAGCGGTCTGGTGTAGAGCGGTATCTCTCCTTGGTGAGTCCCTAGAGTAGGTCCTGAAGGAGAGTACCGATGCTTCATGATTTCTGAACCACGCGCACCGCAATGCGCTCCAAAGAGTTCAGCAGGCTCTCAGAAAAACGATGCATGGAATGAGCCACCATGTAGTTGACTTCTTGGCGCAGAGCTCGTGCTCAAGGGAGAGACAGTCTACCCCATCGAGAATGCCTTCAGGTGAGAATCCCTTCCACCCGACGCCATGTGAACGGGTCCTCTCGAAAGAGCCGATGAGATCGGCTTCGAACCGAGACTTGATCGCATCATAATTCTTCTTGTGATCCTCGGTAAGCTCGTCGTACGTGACTGGTGTGCCGGCCATCTCGGTTGCGATGTTGACACCGTTGTTGTAGAGTGTCCCACCGGGCGTGCTAATGTGTTGCCTGCCAAAACCCACCGGCGGGCAGCGGCTAAGCAACACGAAGAGCCGGGAGGCTCCCAAGACCGCTGGTGGGCCCTGGTCCCTCGTTCAACGGCCCGCAATGCTCGGCACACGCCCGACGGATGCAGGGATGCTACCTGACCTATACCTGGTCGTGAAGGTGTTGATCGCTTCGATTAGTTTCGCATGGTAGACACGTAAACATTAAACGAGCCTCGATCGGCTCTTAGGTTACCCTGTAGATCGGCTCAAGGAGCCGATCAACCCATGGTTCATGTTAGATATGCAATAACATGGGTTTCTTGCTTTATTAATACTAAGCTAATTAGATCTATGACGGTTTAGGGTTTTCACCGCATAACCGGAACATCCTACACGTGATTGAGCCTGGCAGACACGTAAGATAGCAGAAAACTAACCCTAGAAGAGGCCTAAAAACCAACATGGTGTCGATTCCGAACATCCCTTCTAGGATCAACAAACCGTACCCTACGCGCTACTGGATCGTTCAACCCGTTTGCAAGGCCTAACTATGCAGATATTAAACTAATCCTTGAAGAACAAGGAGCAACCGTAACGGATCAAATCTACTAAATAAAGACAAAGCAAGGCGCTGCCCTTACACCTAAAATAGGTGTAAGGGCAGCTAGATATCAAGGGGCAACGTAGCTAAGCAAGCAGATCATAAGAGCATCAATGCAAGCCCCAAAATATCTAAGATAAACAGTATTGCTCGCCATCAACAACGCTTCAGCACGAGCAATATCAGATAACGAATAAACGTATATTGCCTAGATCGTGAGATGCGATTTAGGCAGCATGATGCTTACCCGGAAGAGACCCTCGAAACAAGGGGTGGCGATGCGCCTGGTTTGTGTTTGTTGTGAACGTGATCGTCCTCCTTTCTCAATAACCCTAGGTACATATTTATAGTCCGTGGACTTTCTATCTTTGGAAGTACACCTAACCGTGTACGAGCTAAACTCTATCTCTTAATTCTAAACTAAGATGCAATCTACTATAATGTACAGATACACGGGCAATTCAGCCCAAATTCACGCACAAGGCCGATTCAGAGATATTCCACGTGTATATCCTTCAAGCCCATTTTCATCACGGCCCATCTCCTGAGTTAGCCAAATTCTGGTGATAACAACTTGATGTTAAAAATTCCTGGTTTAGAGATACTATGTGATTTGTATGCTACTGATCATGATTTTGTTGAACCATATCGCTTATGTGCTCTTGGTAAAGCATGGGAAAAATATCACATACATGATGGGTTCTTGTTTAGGGCTAACAAACTATGTGTTCCAGAATCGTCTGTGCGTTTGCTCTTATTGCAGGAATCACATGCTGGAGGTTTGATGGGTCACTTTGGGCGTGAGAAGACGCTACTCATGCTAGCTGACCACTTTTATTGGCCAAATATGAGGCGGGACGTGGATAGATATGTGAGGAGATGCATTACTTGCAACAAGTCCAAGTCCAAGCTGAAGCCTCACGGTTTGTATACTCCTTTACCGGCACCTACTACACCATGGGAGGATATTAGTATGGATTTTGTGTTGGGTTTGCCGCGTACTAAGAGAGGCCATGATTCTATATTTGTGGTAGTGGATAGATTCTCTAAGATGTCCCACTTTATTGCCTGCCACAAGAGCGACGATGCGTCGCATATTGCTAACCTGTTTTTCAGGAAGATTGTACGTCTACATGGAGTCCCAAAGACTATTGTTTCTGATCGTGACGTGAAGTTTATGAGCTACTTCGGAAGACGCTTTGGAGGAAGCTGGGGACAAAGCTGCTTTTCAGCACTACTTGTCATCCCCAAACGGATGGTCAAACCGAAGTGGTGAATAGAACATTGTCACAACTGTTGAGATCCATGATCAAGAAGAACCCGAAGGAGTGGGAAGAGTGTTTACCGCATGTGGAGTTTGCCTACAACAGGGCGGTACATTCTACCACGGAGCTGTGTCCTTTTGAGGTGGTGTATGGTTTCAAACCCATTACTCCACTTAATTTGTTGCCTTTGCCTATACATGAGAGAGTCAATATGGAGGCATCCAAGAGGGCAGATTTTGTGAAGAAGATTCATGTGAAGACTAAAGAGTTGATTGAGAAGAAAGGCAAGAGCAATGCTGCAAGGATGAATAAGAAGCGCAAGGAGATGTTGTTCAAGCCTGGTGATTTGGTATGGGTACATTTTCGCAAGGATAGGTTCCCGAAGTTGAGGAAGTCTAAGTTGAAGCCTCGTGGTGCTGGTCCTTATAAAGTGCTTGCCAAGATCAATGATAATGCATACTCGATAGATCTTCAAGAGGATGAGTTTGGTGTCAGTAATTCTTTCAATGTTGCTGATTTGACACCATATGACGGAGAAGACCTTGGAGCGTCGGGGTCGACGCCTTTTGAAGGGGGAGATGATGAGGACATCCCTACCTCACTACTACCTCCGTCATTACCAACTGAAGATGAACCTGTGTGAAGCTCAAGTCCAATGAAGTTAGGATTGGACCAATGACACGAGCTCGTGCGAAGCTACTTAAGCAACAGGTGAACTTGTTCCTAAACGATACCTTGATTGATGAGAACTTTATACTATCTAAGTCCTATTACTTATGTATCATCAGGTATGAAGAGGAGACAAACATCGCACGAGGAGGAGAGGAGCATCTGGACGTGAAGATGGACGTGAAGCTGGACAAGGAGCTGGACATGAAGATATCTCATGGACGCGCGAGGGAGGAGCGGGAAGAATGCGCGAGAGGAGAAGAAGAAGTCCAGGCGGTCCAGCGCCCGGCCGACCGGCCCCACGCGGCCGCCCTGCCCTCGGCCTGCTGACTGTCGCCAACCGGCCGCCAACCGAGGAACGCATTGTACCGCAAACCGAAAGTTGCAAAGTTTCCGCTTCGCCCGGTTGACCGGACCACGATCGGACCGCCGGTCCACAGCCCGGTTGACCGGATTCCAGACCGACCAGTCCGAGTCTGTCTCGACGATCTATTCTGGTCGGTTATTTTGTATCTTTTCGAGAGAACTCGTCCCGGACACCTATAAGTGCCCAGGACGCCCGCTGCTTTAGACCACGTTTAAGATAAACCCTAGTTTTTAGTTGTTTGCTCGCAAAACTATTGAATTCCCTACACCATATTGCTTGATATTGTGTAGATCCTGTTTAAGTCTTGTGTGATCTGTTGCTCCATTGGGAATTAGACTGCAACTTACCGCTTTGTGGTCGGCGTCTACGTGCGCAAGTGTGTGGAGTTGCGAATATCTTGCAGGGTTGAGAGCTGTTGCATTGGCGACAGGGACCAATCGAGAGATCTCGTTGCGTCATACAAGTTATCATCCACTACATCGTTGTGTTTCTCCGCTGCCATCACCCGTGATCATCATCACCACCGTTGCTTACTGAGAAGATCGGGCCACCCCATATCAGTAACAGTTGGCAATGAATATCGCCTATCATGACCAGAACCCTCCTGACCAAACAACTTTATAGCAACATCAGGCATATCAGGGGAGAACATCCTTTCACTGGCCTTTCTGAAACGTTCAACTAATGGATTATAACATAAATTAAGCATATCTATTAGTGACTACACAACCACTTGGTCAGGCTCATTAGCAGGCCTATGCGAAGGAACATAAGATGGAGGTCGTTGATTAGCAACCTCATTTTCAACCCTCACTTCCTCACTAAACAAATTCAGTCTATGGTTCAACTCATTAGCAGTATCATAAATATAAAGTTGAGCATATTCTGGACTATGACCATCAGCAGGAATCAACGAACCAATACGATGGTGGACCATACCATTGACTTTAAAAGCATAAGGACCATTGCCCATATTCACAGACCTGTCAACATGAACTCCAAGAGAAGTGAAAGCAAACATAGAATTATACTCCCGAATCAGGTGCATAAATTTCTTTGAGTCTGAATCACCATCAAAC
The DNA here is from genome assembly GCA_030979885.1 of Lolium multiflorum. Lineage (NCBI taxonomy): Eukaryota > Viridiplantae > Streptophyta > Magnoliopsida > Poales > Poaceae > Lolium > Lolium multiflorum. The sequence goes on from CM061747.1 coordinate 160,588,865, forward strand.
CGCAACAAGTCACGTAGAGGTGATGACCAGCCCGCATGAATAGGAAGAGACACCTGACCCGCACGACGTCATCCATTGTAAGCAACCGTGTACTTCTTACTTCGCCGCTTGCACCTTTCTTGGAACCAGAAACAAGCACGACAATAAACGCAAACATGATGTGGAGAACCATAATAGAAACGACCATGCCAAGCAGCTGCGTAGAAAAATATAAAGAAAACATAACATAACATAACAAGCACCCTCATAAACATAAACAAGCAGTAACAAAACCCAACCTTTAAGAATGTCAATAAGATGTACAGAAAGTGGCAGCTCAACACGACTAACCCAGCCTCAAAAATTAAGTATAATTTGTAAAGAAACTAATTTGCACGTAGGAGGAAAAAGAAAACAGACTAAGCATAAGAAAGAAGTAAAACAAGGTCAAGTAACACTAACCTATCTTTACAGATTTAAGGTAAGCATTGACCAGACACCGATTCCGTCGGTTGATCCTAGCGCGCGCAACAGAAACCGTAGGCAAATCGGCAACTACATAACACAAAAAACAAAACAAATTAGCAAGCAGCAAGAACAAAACACATAAACTACGAATCAACGTAAAAAGGAGGGATACACACCTAATAACCGAGTAGGTCGAACCACCTGCACTGCCGCGGCAGGAAATCCCTCATCCTGCGCTGCCGCTGCAGAAGAACCTACCACATTTTGTTCCTGCACTGTCGCACCAGAAGAGCCTGCTGCCTGCAACACCGCAAAGGAACCCAAGGCAGCCACTATCACATGTGAATACCTCACAACGAATGGATCCCCATATAATGAAAACCAAACCTCCGCAGTGAGGAAAAAGAAGAACCCACCATTGACAATGGCGCAGCACAATAAAGCTCTGGCGTATCGCTGAGCAAACAATCATAGACGGAGGAAGAAGAATCACACGCCGGCATTGTTGAGAAATCGGCTGTATGGTACCAAACAATCTAGCCATTACCATCATGCACTAACGTAAATGTAAGAGACAAAAAAACAAAATAAATAAAAACAAGAACAAACCTGGGTCGACAATAGGTCGCTTGCCAAGACGAACCTCAAGACGCCGGCCATGAGCAGAAGCATTAGGAAGAGTGAAAGAAGAATTTGGGTCAGCCATCCTAAATAGTAAACGGGAAAAATAAAAGGCCACACACACACACACACACACACATATATATATATATATATATATATATATAGGTCTGCTATTCTCGAACCGGTTCGAGAATAACTATTCTCGAACCCTTTCTGAACTTCCGGGTGTTTCCTAGTGAACTTCTCGACGGAATACCAGAATTGCATGTTCGTGCGGACAGTATTTTCATGATGATTTTCAAACCGCTTATCGGATTGATGCGTATAATATACCGTTGGATTCGCACGGAAATTTCACAACTTTTTCGTGTTCATTGTTTTCCCAAATTCTATATTGATTAATACTAATTTGAAATATACAAAACAACGTTTTCGCGGATTTCTCTATTTTTATACAGTTTTAGGGTTCTAGTTTTCAAACCGTTTATCGGAATGATGCGTATGATATGCCGTTGGAAAGGTGCTGACTAGGCGCACCTTTTTCATGAAGAACATTTTTCTAAATTATTTATAGTTTAAGAGCAGATTTGAAAATACGTGATTACGTTTTTCGAACTTCTTGGTTTTTCGATCTGTTTTTGGGTCTTATTTTCGAACCACTTATCGGAATGCTCCAAATGATATTGCGTTGAAAAGATATTGATTAGGAGAATCTTTTTCATGTTGAATGTTTTTCCAAATTCTAAATGGTTTTAGTTTAATTTCAGAAATACATAAAAGTGAAGATAACGCCGACACAAGAACATTTCGAAATTGGCTCATCTAGATTGATTAGGTGTGGCATTGCGATATGTTGGAGTATTAGTAGAGTTATATTAGTGCTAATTGTACGTTGAGTTGGTCGATTTGCGCAATCGGTGGTTGTACGGACGATTTCTATGCGTATGATTTCCGTCCAGAAAAACAGAGTGTATGAGGTGCTCGAATATAGAAGTGAACTTCCTTATATCTGTTAGTGAACTTCCGATCGCGGTATTAAAGTTTCAGGCATACTCAAAATGTACTTCCTACATGTTCAAAGTGAACTTTCGTGCCAGTACAAAGTGAAGTTTGACAAAAGAAAATTTCGGGTATGTGCATGGTGAACTTCCCCAATGTTCAAAGTTAATATTAAAAAAAAATCGAACTTCCTCCGCGTTCAAAGGTAATATTGAAAAAAATATAAATTTCCAGCTTGGTTAAAGTGAATTTCGAAAAGAGTAAATTTTGGTCATGTCAAAGGTAAAGTTCCACACATCACAAGGTGAACTTCCGTTCAGACAAAAGTTATTTTCTATCTTACCAACGTTAATTTTAGCAAAAAAATAAATTTTTGGTTTGTTTAAAGTGAACTTCTGCTCGGTAGAAAGTAAACTTTCGCCTCGACCAAACTGAATTTCGACAAAGATTAACTTTTTGGCATGCTAAAAGTGAACTTCCCCGCGGCAGAAGGTAGACTTCTGCTCATATCAAAGTGAAATTTAACAAAAATGTAAATTCCCAAGCATGTTCCAGGTGAACTTCTGGTGCATTCAATGTGAACTTCTCGCTTTACAAAGGTGGACCCCGGTAGCAAAACAACCACGGTAGTGGCCGATAGTCAACCTCTAGAACTGGGCAATCCACTATTTATTCAGGAACGGTAAATAACACATGAATGCAGAACATTATTTACTCAAGATCTATAAGAAAGTATGAATCCTACATAGCCACGTTGAAGTGCAGAAAAACTTCTCCCCTAAATACATGAGCTAATTCAAAAATATTAGTGTCTTCCAGCCAAGCTTTACAAGTCTTGTTGAATTCATCGCCCAAGCTGTAATCACATAATTTGTTAGGACTTCTGACATTTAGTAGAACAGGAAATCATCAATACAAGAGTGTAAATAGAGCCTTATTTTCTTGATTACAAATATATGTATATCCAGAACTTCGTAAGAAATACAAATGAACTTCTTAATTTTTCGATTAACTAATTTACTTTCTTTTTATAAAAATGATTGGCCGGAGCTGCACGGCGCACTGTATTAAAATCGATATAAAATGTAAGACACAACAGTTAACAAGGACTGCATCATCAAACACAATTCTAATTAACCAACGGCAAATGTTTTTGCCAAAAGAAAATAAAGAACAAAAATAGTAGTGCACAAAGGCGAACTCCCATACAAAATAAAGGCTAATTCCACACAAGAGAAATGCACATTGTGCAACGCAAGATGTACGCTTAACGAATTAGGAGAAGTGAACCCCACTGCTATACCAAATGAACTTATCGGAAATATAAAAGCGAACTCCACATTCTTTTGTTTTGAACTGGCTGTTTGTCATGTCATTTTAACTGAAGCTATCCGGAAAAAATGAACTTCCCCTTTGAATAATGCTAACTTATCTACTGCATATTATTTGCTTTCATAAATATAAATATTTGATTCTAGCAGGTATATATCATGAATAAAAAAAGTTTGTTTGCAGCACCTACGTGACAGACAACACCTACTGCTGTGCAAGCCTGCCTCTACGCACTGCCCTCTCCGCGAGTGACTACCATGACGTTGATGAGGTTCACAACTTCTCCTAACTTCTTTACTCTTTTCGGATTGACTTCTTGTTGGTTGCGTGTCAATTGCCTGCCATCATTGACAATGAACTGCTATAGAACATAAGTGCGCACTTCCTGGGATTAGGTAAATCATCACAAACATCTTAAAATCATGCACCTAAGAATCCTCGCAATTAGTTTTGCAAATACAAGTATTAGTCTATTAGAGGTAATTCATTTCATTCATCTAATCAACTGAACTTCAAGCGCGGAAGAACCGAACTATGTCAAAAACATAAACTGAGATGCAACCACATATGTTCTAAACAGATGTGGCGGGTCAACTACTGATGTCCAGGAAAATCAGAGTGGCGTTAACAGCAGGTCAGAGGCTTAAGGGGGATTACAATGAAGGTCGAAAAGTGAAATTTATTTTTATAAACAAACTGAACTTCTACTTTATATAGTCAGACACGCATCAGCATATATATGTAGCATATTTTGCCCATGCCTGGTTTCGTTTTTTCCATAGGAAACAGAGAACAACACACACAAGAGAAAAAGAGACAGAACACTGTTTCAGAAGTAGAAATCAACAGTTGACAAACCTAAAGATGGAGCTGTAGAGAGCGATGTGAAGCCCGCTGGACTGTCGAGGATACGCGAGTGAACCCCGAGTGTAGCTACATTTATGCACATGGAACTTTACACTATCAAAAAGAAATAAAATAATAGTCAATCTAGCAAGAATATCTAAACTAAAGTAGCAGAAGATGTGAACCTCACGAATTAGGAGAAATGAACTCCACGGATTAGGAAACATGAGCTCTTCATCTCCGCACCTTTATTCTTTTTGTGCACTTGTGCTCGGCTGCTTCACGCAATGAAGAGCATGACTTGCAGTGACAACCGTAGGAGCCAGCCGCAAGAACTCACAGCTTGTTGCAATGCTGCTTGTGGGTACTATGATGATAGTTAATTAAGTCATATAAAAAAGCAAACTTCACATATGGAAAAAGGTGCACTACGCCAATCAAGTAATGTGAACTTCAAAAAAGAAATTCCACAGATCTTATTAGCATAAAAATCACAAACTCAAGTGCAGGCTTGTGAATCTTTGTAGGTTTCAGCTACTTTTGAGATTAGTACTGCTCAATTAGTTGCAAAAAAATGTCAAATTGTTCTGCCTTTTTTCTCTGATATTAATTTGTACAGACTGCTCTGGGCAAAATATAGATCTTTCTTAGTGTTAAGAATGAGTATAACAGCATAGAATAGGGAACAGGAATGGAATCTTGAATGGATATGCATAGTTTTAGCGTTGAAATCCCCATGGAGTATTACCGGATGATCATGATGTCTTAGATATAGCATAGTAGGCTCAGTCAATTAGTGCTTCTTACATATAACAAAAAAGGCAGCATAAGGATACTAGTAGACAGTGGTAGATGGTTAAGATCAAACGAAATACTAGACAATGCTTTTATACATCAAAACAAGATTGCAGCAATATGAATTTTTGTTTAAATGAACTTCATTTTATTTGCGGAGTGAACTTCACTTTTACAAAAGTGAACTCACCATTATCATTTTAGCGCCGTAATGGTTGGATCGACATGACATTGCTGCTGGTGTATGTGATGGTGGCCGAGGGTTCTTCGAGGCCTTCCTTAATGGCTGGTAGCCTGGTACTAGGATGAGACCAACAAAAGACTAGTAATAATCAAGAAACTAACATTTGATTGCCTTCAGGTTCGAGCACAGAAACTCGGTAGCAACTTCTTAGAAACTTTGTCACAACTATACCTATTTGTGTCCAGACTGCAGGTATGAGCAAGTGCAATGATTTACTTTAACATTCTAAAATTTTACAACACAGAGTGAACTGCCCGGGATGTATGGAGTGCACTTCCCTGATGTATATGATGCACATGAAATGGACTCCCGCAAAATAAAAAGAGTGAACTTGCCATTTTGAACAAAGTGAACTGTGAGTAGATCTGGAGCGAAACCAACTTACGAATTTAAAAAGAAATTTCACAATAAGGTGAATTGGACCAACAGAACTTCCCAAAAATTAAATGCGAACTTCGCAATGTGTTTAACCCAACTCGTTAACCAAATGTAAATATTTTTACTACCTCACATGGAATACTAAACTTGGCGGGAGCAGAAGTAGACTTTCTACGCGGAATAATTATGAACCGAACTTTCTAACAAAATAAATATGAACTTCCAAAAGAAAAACCAACCAGTCTTTTGAAATACACTCCCAAAAAAATCAAGTTTTGTTTTACTGAAAGTGGATTGCCTAGAATCAAGTTTATTCTGTCTTGCAAAAGTTCTACCTTTTTGCTCTAGAATTAAATTGTACAGATAGCTCTGGGCAGCATATAGACCTTTCTTAACGTTAAGAATGAGTATAAACACATAAGAATAGGGACCTCGAATCTAATCTTTGAATGCAAGTATAAATTGTTCACTAGTTAATTACCTTAAGTGTAGTGTTGAAATACCTGGAGAGTATTGCCGGAGCACCATTCCATGTCTTAGATATAGCATATGCTCGATCAAGTACCTACACAGAAAAAGGGGTGCGTAAGGATACTAGTGGACATTGGCAAATAGTCAAGAGCTAAAGAAACACTAGATAATGCTTTCATATAACAAAACAACAGGAGCGTGCTGAACTTTCACGGAGAGAAAAAATGAACTATCATACGTGGGCGATGAACTCCCTGAGTTCGACATGCGAACTTGCATTTTAAATAGAAGCAAACTTTACAGTATTCTGTTTTATGTGCTTTAACTGAAACCAGTGGACGAATGAACTTCCAAACACAAATTAGTAAACTTCGTGTGTGAACTAGGTGAACTTCTATATTTTTTTCGTGAGCTGCAATCATCAAAACTTCGCCAAATTACAAAGCTAAAAGACAATTTGTATGAAAAGAATAACACAGAGCAGCAGTTCAGATGTTTTTCTCTCTGAAATTCACGTACAAAATCTCTGAACTTACCGTGCTAGACAGCCCAACATTAGGAGGCCACACACACGTAGTTCAGATGCATCTTGAGTAGTGTTTCAGCATCAGCGAGATAGCATCAAGTAGAGGAGCAAGCCGCTCACCTGTGCATGCACGAAGTCGACATTAGAAAAAAAAACCTAGGACAGCATAACATTTAATCTAACTTCTCTTTACATAGAACATCATAACATTAGAAAAAAAAAACCTAGGACAAAGAGCATATATACTGAAGAAGATATTCACGCAGATGAACTGAACCTCAGAAAATTCAGAGATTGCAATGAGGTTGTTTCTTTTCCTGGAGCCGTGATGATGGCCAGTCCATGACAAGGGTTAGAAGCAGTGTTGTTCGTGTCGATGGGCGTCTGGTCAGAGCAATGCGCCTGGGAAATATTTTTGAAAGTTTTTGAGAAGTTAACTCACTAACTTCAGAATACCCGATGCACTAACTTCAGAATACCTGATGCACTAACTTCAGAATACGCGATGCAGTACAGTCTGCTCAAGATTTTCGGATTACGCAACTGAAATAGCACAAAAGCAAGCATGAGCACTGCGATTTTTGCTACTAATATGAATCTGACCACTACTCTAGAAGCAAAAACGGGAAAATTGCAAGAGCCCGCAAGGGGGAAAACTGATGCGATCCAATCTTTGCAAAACGGAGGTGAACTCCCCGGCGGCCCGTGGTGTACTTGGGCGTCGCGAATTGGACGTACGTCGCCTGAGCCGCTGGATGCAGGGGACAGGTTGGGGCGCTTCCGGAGGAGCTGGATGCAGGGACTGTAGGTGGAGTGCCCGGGGCGGCGTCGTGGACTCCCGTGGTGGGGATGGAGGGGACGGGTTGGGGCGCCTCGGGGGGAGCTGGATGCAGGGGCGGGAGGTGGACTTCTAGAGCACCGGGTTGAATGGCTGGTAAAGGGAGGCGAGGCCGGAGGGAGCTCGGCTCACGCGTGGTGAGGGGGCGGGACTAGATCCAGAGGCGGCACGACGGGATCCGGTTGGGAGCAGGTCAAGCAGGATATATGGTCGCCGCCGGAGGCTGGGCTGGGCTAGAATTAAGGTGGGTGGGTGGGTACGGCAGGCGGGAAGCTGGCGGTGGGTTGGGGATGGTCCGGTCTGGCTGGTTGGGAGGTAGGAGAAGCGGGAGGGACTGCTTGGGTTGGGGACGGACCGCCGGCGGCCGGCGAAGAAGGTTTGGAGGCGGCACCGGCAGCCGGCGAAGAAGGTTTGGAGGCGGCGCCGGCGAGGAAGAAGGCGGGCGGGAATACGGCTGGGCGGCGGCGAGGAAAGCAGGGGAGTTAGGTTCGGGGTAGACTTTTTTTACGGGACGGTTCAGTTCGGTTCAGTGAGTAGTTTTTTCGGGGTGGGCTCTGTTCGGGATAAGACACTAAGTATAGGGGGTTCGAGAATAACTATTCTAGAACCCTTCTTAAGGGGGGTTCGAGAATAGTTGGGCTCTATATATATATATATATATATATATATATATATATATATATATATATATATATATATATGGGAAATAGTGGGCTACCATGGGGCATAGCTATGCACATGCATCCAACCATTCAATCTTCTATAGGGAGCACAAGAGGAGCACACGGTGTTAGACCATTTTTCATGCACGGCATGCTCTTCCGTTAGATGTTTTTCCAATTTTTGGAGTCGATGGCATAGCTAGCATGCTCAACACGACGTCATTTCCAATCCTTTTTCGATACCAAAACAACAACTACAAATGGTCACGGGGTGTACTCTTTGGTCAACCCTTTGGAAAGCAGACAACTAAACTATATACTTTCAAATTTTTAAATCTAAAACAGTGTGCTGGAACCATGGAAGGTATCCACTACACTTTTGAACCAAAACGACAACTAAAAAACGGTATACAGTCCGTAACCATGGAAGGTATCCACTACACTTTTGTACCAAAACGACAACTAAAAAACGGTATACAGTCCGAACCAAAATGACAACTCAGTCACGGTCATAGTCCATAAAAAAACGACAAACTAGCTACGGTAACGGTCCGTAACAAAACAACATGCTTGCCACGGTACGGCTGCTTTATTACTCCGCGGTGAATAAGCAAAGTGACACTCTCCTTGTCCTTCTCGTTCTCTACGTCAGCGAACCTCAACCATCCGTGCACAGCTCGTCGACTTTGTCCCTGCCGTCGACCTCATGCGGCGATGGTGCCATGCCGCAAACGAGGTTGCCCAAGCATCCGCTGCTCTAGGATCCGTTGACGCTGCCATATTTCTCCACTACTTCGTCCTCCCCAACTTTCCTGGATTTTTTTTCTACATCTTTTTCGTATTGTTTTACATATCAAAAATCATGTTCTTGATCTAGATCCAGACGTTGTTTATTTTTATGATCTGGACGGGATTTCAAACCAACTCCTTATCTTCTCTTTATTTTTTCTACTGCACAATGGTTGTGCAGGTAAAAAAGCAGATCGACTTTCTTCCATGTTACATGTGTTTTTGTTCCATGTGTACTTTTCCATTTGGCCGGAAGTAATGCAAATAGCGCTCTACTTCAGCCATTTAACTTTGTCAGTAACATGCAGGTGCAAGAGATTCTGGAGTCTAGGATAGAGCAAATATATGGGCAAGAAGGCGTCGCACTTGTGCCTCGCCGTCCGCGCCAGGCATTGGTCCGTATTCGCTGAGCGCTTCTTGCAGCGATGCTCGGACGCTGGAAACCTCGATTCCTCCTACATATTGGGAATGGTATGATTGTTGTTTTCAGGCAAAAGATTAATACCGGTTTTTTTCGCCTACCATCTAGTCCTAGGTGAACTCTGATCCATCGCTTTTCCTGGCTCGCTTCTAGATCCGCCTCTACCGCACTCGGGACCACTATGTTGGCTCTGCTGTGATACTTGCTGCTGTTGTGGGGGGCTCAAGGATGCGATCTACTCCCTCGATGTAATCGTATTCAACGGTAGTGGCGGGATAATGGAAAGCCGAGCGACATCGTTGGCGTAGTGCTGTGTGCTCACGCGGCTTCGCTGGGGCACATCGACGCTCTAGGAGAGCTGGGTTCTGCATGCAGGATGGGTATCGGTAACCGATGGTCGGCACCTCATCATCCTGGCCTTACTTGGCCACGTGATCGCGCTACGCGAGCTTGGGCACTACATGCATGATGGATAGGGTGTGGAATGGAACGCTCGATTCCCGACCAGCGCCATGAAGTCAAGATGCGGCGTTTTGTGTTTTTATTGATGGCAGTTGTAAAGCTTCAACGTATCAATTTGTTTTACACGTGTTTTTAGCAATAGATATAGACTGAATCCTCAGCTAAGTTAGCAAGACTGAATTGTATGCCTTTGGCAAATTTAGCTTCCATGGACGAAACGATTTATGTTCAGGTTTCTGTAATGTTCACACGTGTTTTCTGTGAGGTGCACGTCTACTATTTTCCAAAAACTAGCTTTCTGCTCCCCTGAATTGCATAGCAAACATTTTTGGAAATACTGTATACAAGGCAGTGAGCCATCATTTTATGGTTGCCAGCAGAAGCACAAAAAAAAAAGGAATCTACTGTTCAATTTTTTGTGATTTTATGAGCGATATCACAAATTGCCCACCGTGTCGCCAGCCGAGCCACGAGACGTTTTGATTTTGAGCTTTCGCTGTGTGGAGGTAGGAGATTTATTTGCCGCTGCATTTTTTGCTTCATACTGCTAGCACCTGCCATTTTATGATTCTTATCAGCTCGGAAAAAAAGTTGAAAAATGAATGGTCCGTGGATAGAGGCCAGGGTATGGCCGGCCGTGACCGTACGTAGGGAAAGTGTGATTAAATAATTTTTGTGCAACTTGCTCACGGTGCGGTTGCAGCCTCTGCAGGCTTTCCTGGTGGTGGTGCATCATGGCTATCGGTAGTCGTGCCCGTTAACCATGTCCGGCTATCAATTCAGGATCAAAACGACAAACAATCCATGGAGGAAATAGTACTATCTGCTTGGTACCAACTGTGCAATGCATGGAGGACAGAGGGCTTGCTTCCGAGACAAAACGTAGCCTCTGTTAGGTTGTTGTTTTGGTTGTGAAACAACATCTTTGGACGGCCACGGCAACTTGCACCGTGAGGTACTCGGCTACTGTTGTATCACGGTGCCATCGTGAGTCCATAGAAAAAGCTGCGATGACTTGGTGGAGAAGAGCAAAGAGATGGGCAGGTACGGACCGTGAGAAATTGTGCATCCTGATTCGATTCTGAATTCACCTATCTACACGGGCACGGTTAGGTGGTCGTGATAGCTATGCAGACCGTGACGTCGAAAAAAATGCAGAGAACAAATGTTAGCTGATGGGTAAGCTGCCAGTTGTGATTGAGCCGGCATGGTTGCTAGTTTCAGAAATGATCCGTACGAAACAAATATGATCTGTGAAAAATGTATTGCTTGTGGTCAATGAAACAAATAGGTTCGGAATGTGTGTCTCATTTTGGTTGTCATTTTGGTACAAAATGTGGTAGAAACGTTTCATGGTCAGGTGCGTACGTGTTTTCCTTCCAGCGCATATGCCTTGTTGTTTTGGTATCAAAATGTGGTAGAAACGTTCCATGGTCAGGTGCGTACGTGTTTTCCTTCCAGCGCATATGCCTTGTTGTTTTGGTATCAAAATGTGGTAGAAACGTTCCATGGTCAGGTGCGTACGTGTTTTCCTTCCAGCGCATATGCCTTGTTGTTTTGGTATCAAAATGTGGTAGAAAAGTTCCATGGTCAGGTGCGTACATGTTAGTCTACGCTAGCAAGGAACATTATATGATAAATTCTATACCACATGCACTTTTTTAAATTGAAGGGTTTTTTGATTGCTTGGCGCAGCCACAACGAATGTAGGTTAAAGTTCTGCTAAAAAATAAACGGAAACTAAGTTTAATAATGGGACATGCACCGACATGCACCGTCAAGCAAAAAAACGGTGTTTCATTTCCAAAATGACAACTAAACCGTCGCTGCGCCCGTGCAGTAAGTTAAATGTCATTTTCGATCTAAAACCACATATAGAAATTTCTAGGATGGCCGTAACGTCTTTTATTGTCGATCGTGAAACAAACCAACAACCGAATCTCCAAATCGTTAACCGTCACCACTTTACTTGTAAAAAAAAACCTAAACAACAACCAATTATCTCCACGGATGACCGTGTAGCAAACTGCTTGTTTCTTTTTTACCAAAACGACAACCATGATGTGGCACGGTCGATAGCTCGTAAATTTTTCTAACCCGTCGACTATTCAATATTTGTGGTTTAAATAATGGTTCAAAAAGTGGCAAAAAATACCAGCACTTTCCGTGAATTTTTTTATACATGTTAGTCTAGGCTAGCAATGAACATTATGCGATAAATTCTATACCGCATGCAAAAATAATTAAATTGGAAGTTTTTGGGATTGCTTGATGCAGCCACAACGAATGTAGGTTAAAGATTTGGAAAAGAATAAACGAAAACTAAATTTAATAATAGAACATGCACCCATCTGCACCGTCAAGCAAAAAAACGTTGTTTCATTTCCAAAATGACAACTAAACCATCCCTACCATCAAGCAAAAAAACGTTGTTTCATTTCCAAAATGACAACTAAACCGTCTCTACACCACATAGGTGGGACGGCATTGTTGCTACGCTGGGAAAAATAATTCAACCACGCATGGGGGAACTGCAAACGGCCGTTAAACTGCAAGACTACCGGATCAGTTTGATGTGAACCTGGGAAGAATTGGAGCCACACTATCCAACGGTTGGTAGGCTATGCACAGCTATCACCCTAGGTAGAAAATCCGCGTCGATATATATATATATATATATACCAGCACTATTCTGCAACCGGTTGCAGAATAATATTCTGAGCACCGACTTGTACTTTTCTGGACACAAGGTTGTACTTTCCGGATAACGGGGTTCAACTTTCTGTCGAACTTACCTGAACTTCCTGTTTTCTTCAGAGGTACTAATTATACCTCGAGTTTCTCAACCATTTGTCGGAACTATGCAAGTGATATACCGTTGGATAGATAATGAAAAACCGCAACTTTTTCATGTTCACACTTTTCTCAAATTTTACACGGTTTAAATTTAATTTTGAAAATACCAAAACGCCTCTATATGGCCAGAAAACGAACTTTTAGTTCGATTTTTGAATCCCTTATCGAAACTGTGCAAATGATATACCGTTGGATAGCTAATGAAATTGCGCAACTTTTTCATGTTTTAAGTTTTTTCAAAATCCTCACAGTTTTTGAACAATTTTGAAAATACCGAAATTCGGACGTACTCAAAAAACGAGCGGACAGTAATTTGGATGAATTTTTTCAACCGTTTATCGGAATGATGCAAATGATATGGCGTTGGAAAGCTATGGACTAGGCGCAACTTTCTTATTCGAATTATTTTCTCTAATTCCTTACAGTTTAAGAGAATAAGTCGAATTACTGTCCGCCCGTTTAATGCGATGGGCACCGAATGATTTCCCCGCGATTTCCATTCGAAATATTTAAACAATGGAAATGATATACTGTTGGAAAGCTGTCAAAATGGCGCATCTTTTTTGCATGTATCATTTTTGCCAAATCCAAACGGTTTAAAACTAATTTTAGAAGTTTTGAAACCATGTTTCCGGTATATTTTGTGGGATAACGATTTGAATTTGATGGATTAATCCATTTATTTGTTGTAAAATGTTGTAGGTAATGAAATTAGACATATACTCTATCATATATAGCTTTTGCTGACAATGATTGAAGTGGTTGGTGATCAAATCGATGAGATTTGGACAATAGATTTCCGCCCCGTAAAAACAGAGCACTGAACTTCCCTCGACATGAACTTGTACTTATCGGGAAATACGGTTGTACTTCTTGGTGCAGTTTCATGAAAGTGTTCAGTAAAACAGAGCTATAATTTTCACCACAAAAAATGTGCAGCACAACCATGCGCATCTGAACTTCTCGCGACATGTCCTTGTACTACTTGGGCTTCGTGGCTGTACTTCCGGAAATTTTTTGATACATGTGTGTTTTACAATTATTAAACATGTGTTTTGAAATGATAATTATAGATTTTCCCTAGCCTCTATTTAAGAGATTCTGCACTTCCTGGATCTTAACATTTAAACTTCCAAATATTGCTATGTGAACTTATGTGTGAGTTTTTTCTTTGTACAATTTGCAGTTCCTGTAATTACTGCTTGTACTTTCTGTAGTCTCCGCTTGTACTTCCCGGAATAACTCCTTGTACTTCCTCGCGGATGACGGGATTATTTTGTTTTTCCTATATTTGAATTATGTCAATTTCTTGTACTTCCTATATTAAGTGGGTGTACTGCTGGTGTCGAATGGTTGTACTTCTCTCCGTCAACTATTTGCATTTCCTCTTGGGTGATGGAATTATTTTGTTTTTTTACATTTTGATTTTGTCGGTTTTCTTGTACTTTTTATAATAGGTGCTTGCACTGCTCGTGTCGAACGGTTGAACTTCTCGTATAACATGGTTGACCTTTATGTTGGAAATTACTACCTTGGCTCAGTAGTTGTACTGCCGATTAATAGATATTTGTACTGCCCGTAGTTGACAAAAAAAATGACAAAAAAAACTGCCTAAGTGCATAGAGAAACAATGTGTACTTCTCGATGTCTCGCGACGTTACTTCGTGAATTTCCTCATTTTACATGTATTCTTTACAATATATAACATGATATCACAGTGACCAAAGTAGTCTAACAAAATTCGGTACAAACTTATGTCCTAGGATGAATTGAAGTTCTCAGATAAATCAAAATGAACATTTTTATAAAATGATTTTAATGTACACCTTTTTTCAGATTGCACTTGCCAAATTGCCAAGTATACTTTAAATATTTTGGCCATTCACTTCTTCTATTTTAGCACTAGCAAAATATACTGATAGTCTGCTTCCCGTATAGTCAGTTAGACATATATGGGACAAACTCGCTGGCACTCGGACACGACGCCACACTTAGATTCTTGCTGCCCGGCCAGGGAGCAAATTAAATGTTCTACTTATGGAGAGAAATCACTCGTTGTACTTCTTATTGTCATAGATTTTATACACGATTGTACATAGAGAGCAGATTCTTTCTCTATACTTAGTATGGCCAGCTTGAGCTATCCAAAAGGAAAACGGTGCTTCCCAACAATGGATTAAAAAATGTATGGAACAAGAGTCAATAGATTATAAGTACCAAACATGAAGGAAAAATTATGTGGACAAGGCCCCGTGTTTGAGCCAGCTATTTCCATCGAACAGAGCATGTTCATTCAATAGTCAAACTGAGACAGCTAGCAGGAACATCAGCGTGGAAACAACCAATCGAAAGAACAAAAAGGAAGATAAAATGAATCAATTTTAGCAGGACAGTTTGAGAACATACACTAGCTGCTTCAATGCTCTGAACCATTGCTGTTTATGGCTGCGGCTGCTGGTAGATTGCGAGAGTTCACATCAGTTTTTTTTTTTGAACAGGGAGTTCACATCAGTTGAGAGAGATCTAAAGAGACCTCTCCTGAGGTAGTGACTACACGATGTTCGATCCAAAGAACTTCCCATGGTTTCTTCTCTGAACTTACCGCATTCAACAACTTGGACTGTTCATACGTGAAGACTAATATTTCCTATCCCAGAGAATACGACATGTACAAGTGCACTGCTTCTATACACACATGTGCATGGCTGTAGTAGATAACAAAGAGAGAAAATTAGGGGGTTTGATAAATTTGTGCCCTCTCCAAAACCGAAAAAACAGACCTACACTTCCTGCCACCGTACGACTTAACTTTCTTCTGAACTTGCTTGTACTGCCTACAGCAAGAAACGGAAAAAATTCAGTAGCACCGAGCTGGGCAGGAGTTGAGGGCTGGTGCAGCGGCAGCCTGCAGCGAGTACGGGCATAGGCCGGCGCCCGCGGCGGGAGTCCATGCCAGCGCGAGCGAAAGTCCAATCGCTTGGAGCTGCAGAACTCCATGTGCGCCATGTTGAGGAGGTGCTTCAGGCTTTTGGAATCAAGGGCGGCAGGGGGAACCCCGTGTTCCGTCTGTGGGTGGAATCCGCGGGGATGGAGGGGTGGTGCGGGTCTCTGCCGGCGTTTGGGAAGAAGGTGCGGGGACGGGCCCTTCCGTCGGGGGCGAGGAGGACAGGGCTGCGGAGGAGGAGATGGCGGATGCGCGAGCGGACGGGCGGCGTGAGCGGTTCTGCGCGCTGAAGGTTGTAGGGGCAGCTCGCCGGCAGGACCTGGAGCGGATGCGGGGCGTCGGGCGGCCGGGGATGCTCGGAGCGCGCCGGCGTGAGGCCACCAGATCACCGGCGGCGCTACAGGTTACAGGGCCTCGGCGCACGGGGGATAGCGGCGGCGGGCGTCGGTTGTGGCAGCTGCTCGCGGGAGATAGTGGCGGGGCAAGGGCACGGCGGCCGGCGGCGGCGCGCGCAGGTACGGGATTAGTGAAGAAGTGGTCGTGAGGGGCGGCGATAGGTGGTTGGTAGGGATGGAGTTGTGCAGTGCGTGCTAGGAAACGGAGGTTGCCTGCGTGCAGGCAGTTTTTTCTGCTCGATCGTTCCTTATAGACTGTTTGGTGCCCAGAATATTATTCTGAGCACTGGTTTCTCAGAATATATATATATATATATATATATATATATATATATATATATATATATATATATATATATATATGGGAAATAGTGGGCTACCATGGTGTGTAGCTATGCACCTTCATCCAGCCATCGAATCGTCCTATAGAAGATTTTCCACCCTACATCTAAACTAACGGCGTTACACCAATTTTTTCCCTCCCGCCTGACACAAGCAAGCCTCTCTTCTCTCTCGTATTGAAAAGAAAAGGTCAAAGCAGCTTTTCCCTTATCCTCACGACCGAACCAAGCCCATCTCCACCACTCCCAGCTTTCTCCCACGCGCCTGGAGCCCCGCCGCCCCCGCCGCCCGCCGGGCTGGCCTCGCGCCGCCCCACTCCGCCGCCGCCGCGCATCGCTTCCTTCCTTCGCCGCGCGGCGTCTCCCTAGGTCCCGGCGCGCCGCCTCCCCCCGCCCGCTGTCTTTCTTCTTCCGCCGCCGCCGCCGGCCGCCGTCCCTGCCTCCGGCCGAGCGCAGTTCCTCCCGGCGTCCGGCTGCCTCGGCACCCCGCTCGCCGCCGCCTCCCCGGCCTTTCGGTGATGACCTCGATTTATTCGGAGGCAGAGCTCGTTCCTCCCAGCCACGTTTTCTTTTTTCCCCGTTTTATGATAGATTTTTTTGCAAGATCTGGTTCATTGAGTTTTCCAAATTGTTCCACGTTTGTTCAGATCATGATTTTTGGTTGGATGTTAGAGCAAATTGCAAGCAAATTGATAGGAGTATTTTGTTTTGAAAATACCCTGTAATTTATGGTGAGTGAACAGGTGGTGGAGCGGGGACACGGGAAAGCAGCAGACGGAGAATTTTTTTCAGCACCGGTTCTTTGATGCGTTTTCCCCAACCTTATTATAGATGCAGCTGAAGTTTTTTCTCAATCTATGTGTTTGACCTACAGATGCAACAACTAGATTTCTTCTTTTGGTTCATGATTTGTGTGGATTTTTTTATGTTCCGGATCCTTTTGCCGGAGCAGCTCGAAGGCGGCGCCGTGGATTTATTGAGCCATGAGCGGAAGAAGAGGCTGTGACCGGATCGTTTATTTTGCTGTTGTTTTCGTAGATAGGAAACGAACACGGCGCCTCATGGTTTCTTTCGATCTGAATTTACTTTTATCTGGATTCTTCTGTGTTCTTTATTTTTTGTACATGGTTCCCGGCCCTGATCCCTTGTCATGTTGAGTTTCCTAAATTTGGTCCCTGACAACCTCCACGGCGCCCGGCAATGGTCATGAGCAAACTATTTAGCAATTCCGATTGCCTTTTTTTTCTCTAGGTCTGGGGAAATAGTTTACTTTATTTGGAGAGAATTTCTTTTGCAAACCTTTAACTGAATGTTGAAGAAAAAAGTCATGTCTGTGTCTTATTCTCGATCTGGATTTGCTTCACCCCTTTTTTCAGATCTCGGTTTTTCCCGTGTTCCCAATTCAGATTCCATGTTGAATTTTTTTCTCGTAGAAATTTTGATTAGGATTTGCTTCACGGCGAGATGTTGATTTTGTGTGTGTGTGTGTGCAGGGTGTTCACAATCCAGATCCCATGCTGAATCAAATAAAGTGTGATCTAAATATTTACGACATAATTAATTTTTGTCTTCCATAAGTTTACTCTGTCGATCGGAATAATATAATACTCCGTATGTCTTCCGAGGAATGGTCGTGGAGCTGGGCACCTGTACCTCGTGGTTATTTTCTCTGCGGCAAAGGCAGTGGAGCCAGGTAACGGGTGGAACTTTTCTTCTGGATGGCAAACGGAAGTAAACGGCAAAAAAACGGCAGCACGAATCACCCAACAATATCGGACGGCAGCTGCCCTATGCGCAGCTATCCACCTAGGTAGAAAATCCGCGTCCATATATATATATATATATATATATACCTATATAGGAAGCTCAATTGGGGCACCTAGGAGCATGGGCACCAAACGTGTATTTCGTACATACCTGGAGTGTACGTGTCTAAATTACACATACCTAAGGTTTACATACCTAACATATACACATACAAGTTACACATACCTAACATTTACATATACTTAACATACACACATGCAAGTGATACATACCTAACATATATATACACGTATCAGTGTACGTACACCTTAGGTATGCAATACCTTAGGTATGTATCACTTGAGTATGCATATCTTAGGTATGTATACCTTAGGTATGTGTAACTTAGGTATGTATAACCTCAGGTATGTGTACTACAAAGCAAAAATACGCGTATGTACGTATGGTGCCCGGGCACCTAGGAGCACCAGTTCTGAAACCAGTGCTCAGAATATTATTCTGAGCACCATCCGACCCTATAACGAGGCGATGGAATAAACCGTCTGCACCACTTCCCCCAACTCTCGTTGACCCCGTCGCGCCCCCCATCCCCCCGCACTCCATGTTACTCGCCGCCGCCCCAGATCCCCCCGCCGGCCGGGACGCCGCCGCTCCAGATCCCCCTGCCGGTCGGGACACTGCCCGTACCCAGCGGATCCCCCCTTTCCTCGCGCGCCGCCAATGGGTAGCCCGCGCGCCGCCACAAAGAAGGCCGCGCCCCGCCCTGTATCCCCCCCGGAGCCTCGCCGCCAACCAGGACTCCCCATTCCCTTCAAGCGCCGGTGAGGAGCTTCCCGTCCCCAACCCGATTCTCGCCGCCCCGTGCTTGATGTGGGATCGCTGGATTCCCCCATGGCACGGCGGCCTCGGTATCCAGGTCCGTCACCCATGGCGCTCGCTTCTAGAAACTGGCACCTCCGGCCGGGAGGGGGCTCGCGCGCTGCTGCCTGGGAGGCTACCGCACCGCCATCTCGAGTGCTCGCGCGGCCTGGATGGCTCGACGCTGCCACCTGGGAGGCCCCGCGAGCCGGCCTTAGGCAGGTCAGCGCCGCTCGTTCCCCACAAGATCAGTAGCTTCGACGATGGCAGCCGCCGCACCAATTCCGGCGAACCCTGGAGTCCAGGACAACACCCGTTTCTTTTCTCCTTCAACTCTGGTGCTCGTCCCTCCCTGTGGTTTCTCCCGTTGACTGCAGTATTGTTGTCCCCTGCGCAACCTAGGATCCTCCATGGCCGCCCGGCGCAGGTCTCTTCCTGCTGTCATTCCTGGCTCCTCGCCATGCACAGCTCCTCCCAAAAAGATAAAATGGATGAAAAGAAGCACAAATGCTCCGTCAGTACAAGCGATGCAGTTTGTTCAGTACAAGGACTGAACTATGATGGTGACCATCTGCCCCTCCCTCCAGCAACGTCCAGCAATTAAGCCTCTTTCTTCATGGCCAGCAGCTGCTCCCGATGGGATGGCCTGCAGTCTGAAATTCAATAATTGGAGAACTGAATACGATGTTGTTCCTCTCTGCTTGCTAAGAACTAAAACGAGAAAAGTTGGATGACTTGCTGCTATTCAGAACAATGAGTGAAAACAAGGCTTCAAGTAATGGATCAACAAGCAAGGCTGAGAGATGGTCCTTTTAAGCATGGTTCCTCATTTCTCTTGATTTCACTAAGCTATGCATTTCATTTGTCTGTTCATCTACGAGTTCTGAAGTTACAGGGTGTGCAAACAAAAGAGTACGGGCAAGAGACGGGATTCATTTCTATCATACCATCAAAATTTAGAATTGATGCTACAATGATGAGCGCAGAAGAAAATATCTGACCAATGGGCATGTGTTTTAGGTTAGATAGGAATATACATTTGTAAGTTTCTAGCCAGGCTTTTATGCTTTCAAGATTGTCATTGTACAATATTTTGGGGGTCTTTGCATCTTGATTTTTTTAGTACTGATGTTCTCCACTTGGGCATGATTTCCGCATCAGATGTGTGAATTGGCTGTACGTCCTCTTCGATTTAATAGCTTATGTTCTCTGATATTTTAGCAGTTCTTGTACCATGTGTGCATTTAGCCGTTTTTTTTTAATTTTTTTTTGGTGTGTTCAGAACTTCAGATCAGTGCAGAAACTTCAGATTATATAATATGTTCAATACTGAAGTTCCTCTCCTACTATCTCTGTTTCTGTATTGATTCTAAACTTTACAAGGGAAGAGAAGTACTTGTATCCAAACGGCAAATTAGAAGTGTAAGAAAATATTGTTGTCTACAGTCGTTTTATTGTTGCTTTAACATCCAAGAGTATTTAATTCACAGGGACAATTTTACATTGCTCAAGACAAATACGGTCATATGGGCCTGATGAGGTGCTCAAGCCAGATCTTATGGCCAATACCAACACAAATACAGCCATATGTTGTTATTTTTCATGTGCACCAATAAATTCATTTTTTCTTCCGGGGTGCTCAAGCCAGATCTTATGGCCAATACCAAGCACCAAATACAGCCTGATGAGAAGTATAACCGTATTGCCCGGGAAGTACAACCTCATGTCGAGGGAAGTTCAACGCTCTGTTCTTGTGGGGCGGAAATCCGCGAGGAAGTGCAAGCAGTGATCCCGAGAAGTACAACCATTCGACACAAGTAGTACAACCATTCGACACAAGCAGTACAACCACTTAATATAGGAAGTACAAGAAAGCCGACAAAAATCCAAATAAAGAAAATAAAATCCTGTCATCTGCGAGAAATTTCAGTTATTGACGAAGAGAAGTACAACTATTCGACACGAGCAATACAAGCACTTATTATAGGAAGTACAAGGAAACCGACAAAATCCAAATGTAGTAAAAATGAAATAATCTCGTCACCCCCAAGGAAGTTCAAATAGTCGATGACGAGAAGTACAACCATTCTACACGAGCAGTACAAGCACCTATTATAGAAAAGTACAAGAAAACCCGAGCAATAAACCCACTTAATATAGGAAGTACAAGAAACCCGATATAGTCCAAATTTAGAAAAAAACAAAATAATCCCATCATCTACGAGGAAGTACGAGCAGCGATTCCGAGAAGTACATGCGGACACAACAGTAAGTACAAGCGGTAATTACATCAAGAAAATACCCCACATAAGTTCACATAGCAACGTTGTGAAGTTCAAATATTAGGATCCAGGAAGTACATAATCTCTTAAATAGAATATAGGGACAATCTAAAACAATCATTTCGAAGCACACATCTAGTTTTTGTAAAACGCACTAGCATCAAAACATTTCCAGGAAGTACAACCACGAAGGCCAGGAAGTACAAGGACATGTCACGGGAAGTTCAGATGCGCGTGGTTGTGCTGAGCATTTTGTGTGGTGAAAATTATAGCTCTATTTGACTGAATACTTTCATGAAACCGAACAAAGAAGTACAACCATATTTCCGGATAAGTACAAGTTCATGTCGAGAGAAGTTCAACGCTCTGTTTTTACGGGGCGGAAATCTATTGTCCAAATCTCATCGCTTTGATCACCAACCACTTCAATCATTGTCACCAAAAGCTTTATATGGTAGAGTATATGTCTAATTTCATTACCTACAACATTTACAACAAATAAATGGATCTAAGCCATCAAATTCAAACCGTTATCCCACAAAATATACCGGAAACATGATTTCAAAACTTCTAAAATTAGTTTTAAACCGTTCGGATTTGGCAAAAATGGTAAACACAAAAAAGATGCACCATTTTGACAGCTTTCCAACCGTTTAGCATTTCCATTGTTTAAATATTCTGAATGGAAATCGCGGAAATCATTTGGTGTTCACATAAACCGGGCGGAGAGTAATTCGAGTTATTCTCTTAAACTGTAAGGAATTAGAGAAAATAATTCGAATAAGAAAGTTGCGCCTAGTCCATAGCTTTCCAACGCCATATCATTTGCATCATTCCGACAAACGGTTGAAAAAATTCATCCAAATTACTGTCCGCTCGTTTTTGAGTACGTCCAATTTCGTATTTTCAAAATTGTTCAAAAACTGTGAGGATTTTGAAAAACTTAAAACATGAAAAAGTTGCGAAATTTCATTATCTTTCCAACGGTATATCATTTGCACAGTTTCGATAGCGATACGAAAATCGAACTAAAAGTTCGTTTTCTGGCCATATAGAAGTGTTTTCGTATTTTCAAAATTAAATTTAAACCGTGCAAAATCTGTGAAAAGTGTGAACATGAAAAAGTTGCGGTTTTTCATTATCTATCCAACGGTATATCATTTGCATAGTTCCGACAAATGGTTGAGAAACTCGAGGTATAATCAGTACCTCTGAAGAAAACAGAAAGTTGAACCCTGTTATCCGGGAAGTACAACCTTGTGTCCAGGAAAGTACAAGTCGGTGCTCAGAATATTATTCTGCAACTGGTTGCAGAATAGTGCTGCTATATATATATATATATATATATATATATATATCTACCTAGGTGGATAGCTGCGCATAGGGCAGCTGCCGTCCGATATTGTTGGGTGATTCGTGCTGCCGTTTTTTTGCCGTTTACTTCCGTTTGCCATCCAGAAGAAAAGTTCCACCCGTTACCTGGCTCCACTGCCTTTGCCGCAGAGAAAATAACCACGAGGTACAGGTGCCCAGCTCCACGACCATTCCTCGGAAGACATACGGAGTATTATATTATTCCGATCGACAGAGTAAACTTATGGAAGACAAAAATTAATTATGTCGTAAATATTTAGATCACACTTTATTTGATTCAGCATGGGATCTGGATTGTGAACACCCTGCACACACACACACAAAATCAACATCTCGCCGTGAAGCAAATCCTAATCAAAATTTCTACGAGAAAAAAATTCAACATGGAATCTGAATTGGGAACACGGGAAAAACCGAGATCTGAAAAAAGGGGTGAAGCAAATCCAGATCGAGAATAAGACACAGACATGACTTTTTTCTTCAACATTCAGTTAAAGGTTTGCAAAAGAAATTCTCTCCAAATAAAGTAAACTATTTCCCCAGACCTAGAGAAAAAAAAGGCAATCGGAATTGCTAAATAGTTTGCTCATGACCATTGCCGGGCGCCGTGGAGGTTGTCAGGGACCAAATTTAGGAAACTCAACATGACAAGGGATCAGGGCCGGGAACCATGTACAAAAAATAAAGAACACAGAAGAATCCAGATAAAAGTAAAGTCAGATCGAAAGAAACCATGAGGCGCCGTGTTCGTTTCCTATCTACGAAAACAACAGCAAAATAAACGATCCGGTCACAGCCTCTTCTTCCGCTCATGGCTCAATAAATCCACGGCGCCGCCTTCGAGCTGCTCCGGCAAAAGGATCCGGAACATAAAAAAATCCACACAAATCATGAACCAAAAGAAGAAATCTAGTTGTTGCATCTGTAGGTCAAACACATAGATTGAGAAAAAACTTCAGCTGCATCTATAATAAGGTTGGGGAAAACGCATCAAAGAACCGGTGCTGAAAAAAATTCTCCGTCTGCTGCTTTCCCGTGTCCCCGCTCCACCACCTGTTCACTCACCATAAATTACAGGGTATTTTCAAAACAAAATACTCCTATCAATTTGCTTGCAATTTGCTCTAACATCCAACCAAAAATCATGATCTGAACAAACGTGGAACAATTTGGAAAACTCAATGAACCAGATCTTGCAAAAAAATCTATCATAAAACGGGGAAAAAAGAAAACGTGGCTGGGAGGAACGAGCTCTGCCTCCGAATAAATCGAGGTCATCACCGAAAGGCCGGGGAGGCGGCGGCGAGCGGGGTGCCGAGGCAGCCGGACGCCGGGAGGAACTGCGCTCGGCCGGAGGCAGGGAGACGGCGCGTCCGGCGGCGGGGGAGATGGCACGCGGCCAGAGGAAGAGAAGACAGCGGGCGGCGGGGGAGGCGGCGCGCGGCCGGGACCTAGGGAGACGCCGCGCGGACGAAGGAAGGGGAGGCGATGCGCGACCGGCGGCGGAGTGGGGCGGCGCGAGGCCAGCCCGGCGGGGCGGCGGGGCGGCGGGGGCTCCAAGCGAGCGCGTGGGAGAAAGCTGGGAGTGGTGGAGATGGGCTTGGTTCGGTCGTGAGGATAAGGGAAAAGCTGCTTTGACCTTTTCTTTTCAATACGAGAGAGAAGAGAGGCTTGCTTGTGTCAGGCGGGAGGGAAAAAATTGGTGTAACGCCGTTAGTTTAGATGTAGGGTGGAAAATCTTCTATAGACGATTCGATGGCTGGATGAAGGTGCATAGCTACACACCATGGTAGCCCACTATTTCCCACATATATATATATATATATATATATATATATATATATATATATATATATATATATATATATATATATATATATATATATATATATGGTTTTGGTAACCTTACCCCAGCGCATGCTATCATTGCCGTCCATATGCTTTGAGATTGGTACCTCTTTTCTCTTACTAGTTACAAGTTTGACTCATAGAAAAGGAGTGAAATGGTTTTCTCTCTCCTACATCCTCACGCGTGGACCCAACGTGTGCAGGAAATTTGAATTTCTTTGCTGTTTTGGTGTGTGGTGAGTGAGCAAGTTTTGGTTTGCATTTGAAATACATCTACATGTATCATGGTGTGCAGAGCGCTGGGCCAGTTGTTACAGGCGATTCAAATTAAAGCGTTTCGGCCCGTCGTGTTCTGGTTTGTCCGTCGCGAGTCGGCCTGGTACCGAAGTGGGCAAGCTGGACGCTGGAGTGAGGTACCGAAAGCCTCATTCTATCGAAATAACACAGTACCGATCTGAAAAAAAAACACAGTACTGGAAGAGAAGCCCAGATAGTCTCCCTCCTCTTCCAGGTAGTACCCGACACTCGCCGACGGCCGGCGGCGGTGTGGCAGCCATGGGAGACCAATGTCAAGTCGATGGGCACGGGGTATGCGACGGCGCGCCGACGCGCTCGACCGAGAGTCAGGCACCGGACCTGGCGTTCCCCTCGATGCTAGGGTTCCGGCCTCCCTCTACAACAAGCGGCGCCGGTGTGGCAACCACCGGAGAGCGAGAACAGGGCGAAGGGCACGGAGAATGCGCCGGCGCGCCGTTGCGCTCGACAGAGATTCAAGCACCAGTCATGGCGTCCCCGGCGAATCTAGGGCTCAGGCCTCCATCTACGACGGGCGGCGCCGTCGTGGTGACCACGGGAGAGCAGGCTCGGGGGGACGAGGACGCGGCACGCGGCGGCAAGCCGTTTCACGCGGACGAAGGTCAGACACCGGTTCTCCTCCCTTTCTCGCATCTCAAGCACTAATTTAGCAATCTGCTGTATTTCCTCCGTCACATTCAGGCTGTGTGCGTTTTACCCAACTCTATGCCACCCATCACCGTCGCATTTAATTAATTTGTCGCTCGTTGCATATCCGAACGCAGCATTGCAAATTCCTCTCTAGGATTGATCCGCAAACTAAACCCACGACATCCCAATGCTAATTCATGTTAAGTCTGAATTTATGCAGATGTCCATACGACACCTCAAATCATAATCAATCATCAGAATGAGCCATCTTTGTCACAGCCAATGCAAATAAATGGCGCTGTAGGTAGCATATTGTCTCAAGGAAAAGCCAAGAAAGTGTACTACTTCCCTGGTGATGCAAAGGGATGCCTCGTTTTCGCCAAGACAGGTGCATCCTCTTCAGGTGCATGTACGTCTTACAGTGTGGAGTCAGTTGAAGCCACGACGATTGCTATGAATGTTGATAAAACAGGGTCAGAACAAATAGACCAATTGATTTGAACCAAGGTTTGCAAAACAAAAAACCCAGTTTCAAATGGCCTCCACCCATGCCATCACCAACATACCATGACACACCGTCGTTGGCAGATGCACCCAGTCACGGAAATGATCTCCGACACGGCGATGCTGTCAAGTCCCAGCCAGCTGGGTCGCCTTTGGGACCCGGGATGCGCCAAAGGTATTTATGCCAGATTGTTCATCTTTCTTATGATTCATGTATCAACTCAAGCAAAAATAGTAATCACGGCTGATCGTTAAAATTAACCACATGTTTGCTCGTATGTTGTCTTCAGAGGACGCAACGGCGCAGCTTTCCGCCTGAGGGAAGACGGTACTGACGGTGCATTGGAGGCGGCGCTGAAGCGAGCAGTTGGTGTTTCAGGGCACCCGGTTTTTGCTCCTTATATTGGCTTGCAGTTTGATTCAGAAGTGGAGGCATATGAGTTTTATAACACGTATTCCTGGGAGATGGGGTTCGGCATAAAAAGAGGGAGGAAATACGAAAATACATCTGGCTACAAGTCTCTGCAAGAATTTTGTTGCTCATGTGAGGTACATTTATTTCGTTCCCCCATCACATCCTTCTCTTGTATCTCAATCAATTTAACCACTGCTTTGTCTCTGACCATAGTTCACTTTTAACTGGCAAACAGGGTCGTAGCCCATCTGGGGTATCAGAATCAGTCCGTAAGCAATGTAAAGCCATGATTCGTCTCAGGAGGACCTTTGATCATGGGTGGTACATCTCTGAGATGGAACTTGAGCATAACCATGTGATGGCTGATACCACAGGGGAGAAAATGCACTGGAAATGCCATAACAATGTCGATCCGTCTTTGAGGCTTCTAATTGGACATATGAGAGGGAACAATATACCCTTGAATCAAGTGTATGGTGTGATGTGTGATATGCATGGTGGCGCTGCTAACCTCCCTTTCAGGAAGCGATCCTTAAAGAGTACCTGTTCATCAATAGCTCATGAGGCAAGCCAAGATGACATTAACAAACTGATGGCGTTATTTGGGGAGTCACAAGCTACAGATGGTGACTTTTTTTATAGTGTTGACATGGACTCTGAGAGGAGAGTGAGGTCAATAATCTGGTCTCATGCTAAGTCAAGGGCCGACTATGTCTGCTTTGGGGATGCAATCACCTTTGATACTACTTACATGAGCAACTTGTATGAGATGCCGGTTGGTATGATAGTGGGCGTCAATAATCATTTTCAGTGTTGCCTGCTTGCATGTGTGGTAGTTAGAGAAGAGACTGTAGAGTCCTTTGAGTGGGCTTTCAACATGTTCCTAGCCAGGGTAACCGGTACTATGTTCTACCGAAGAAACAGCACCGGCGTAAATCGGTACCTACTTTAAGATTATGTCGTACCCCACCGACAAAAATATTCGGTACTTAGGAAAGAACATTCAGTACCTAGACGCCATATGTTTTGTCCGAGAATTACTCTATAATCACCTACCATAGGATAATGTGGTAACCCCCGCTGACAGGTCGTTCGGCCCTAGACACACTATTTTGGTGTTTTAATTAATCTAAAGGTACCTACACCGATGGAAGCCGCACCTACATTATGATTATATCAGTACATCGGATGTCTTCCAACGGACCTATCATTCGGCACCTAGACGCGCTATCGTGGTGTTTGGCTTTATATACAAGGACCTACGCTGAGACCAGCCGCACCGTCTACATAAATCTATCGGAACTTCGGATATTTCCAGCGCGACCTAGCCGGGGTAACCGGGTACTATATTCCATCGAAGAAACAGATCCGGCGCACACCGGTACCTACTTTATGATTATGTCGTACCCCACCGACAAGCATATTCGGTACTTAGGAAGAACATTCAGTACCTAGACGTCATATGCTTTGTTCGATGCTTACTCTAGAAGCACCTACTATAGGATATATGTAGCAACCCCCGCTGTCAGGTCGTTCGGCCCCTAGACACCCTATTTTGGTGTTTGAATTGATCTTCAAGTACCTATACCGATGGAATCCGCGCCTACATTATAAATATATCGGTACCTCGGATATTTCCAGCGCGACCTAGCCGGGGTAACCGGTGCTATGTTCTATCGAAGAAACAGAACAGTCGGACACCGGTACCTACTTTATGACTATGCCGTACCCCACCGAGAAAAATATTCGGTACTTAGAAAGGTCATTCAGTACCTATACGTCAGAGGTTTTCTCCGATAATTGCTCTATAAGCACCTACCATAGGATAATGTCGTAACCCAAGCTGACAGGTCGTTCGGGCCCAAGACACGCTATTTTGGTGTTTGAAATGATCTACAAGTACCTACACCGATGGAATCCGCACTTACATTATAATTATATCGGTACCTCGTCTGTTTTCCAACGCACCTATCGTTCGGCACCTAGGCACGCTATCGTGGTGTTTGGTTTTGTCTACAAGTTCTCGGTCCCGCATGGTCAGCCGCACCTTCTAAATAAATCTATCGGTACCTCGGATATTTCCAGCGCGACCTAGCCAGGGTAACCGGTACTATGTTATATCGAAGATACGGAACAGGCGTGCACCGGTACATACTTTATGATTATGTCGTACCCCACCGACACAAAAATTTCGGTACTCAGGAAGATCATTCGGTACCTAAACTGTTTTGTCCGAGAATTACTCTATAAGCACCTACCATAGGATAATGTCGTAACCCCCGCTGACAGGTCGTTCGGCCCTAGACACACTATTTTGGTGTTAGAATTAATCTAAAAGGTTCCTACACCGATGGAAGCCGCACCTACATTATGATTAAATCTGTACATCCGACGTCTTCCAACGCACCTATCATTCGGCACCTGGACGCGCTATCTTGGTCTTTGGATTTATATACAAGGACCTACGCCAAGATCAGCCGCACCTTCTACATAAATCTATTGGAGGTGCTGATATTTCCAGCGCTACCTAGCCAGGGTAACCGGGTACTATATTCTATCGAAGGAACAGATCCGGCGCACACCGGTACCTACTTTATGATTATGTCGTACCCCACCGACAAAAATATTCGGTACTTAGGAAGAACATTCAGTACCTAGACGCCATATGCTTTGTCCGATGCTTACTCTAGAAGCACCTACTATAGGATATATGTCGTAACCCCGCTGTCAGGTCGTTCGGCCCCTATACATCCTAATTTGGTGTTTGAATTGATATACAAGTACCTATACCGATGGAATCCGCACCTACATTATAATTATATCCGTACCTCGGATATTTCCAACGCACCTATCGTTTGGCACCTAGACGCGCTATAGTTGTGTTCGGTTTTATCTAGAAGTACCTACGTCGATACCAGGCGCACCTTCTAAATAAATCTATCGGTACCTCGGATATTTCCCGCGCGACCTAGCCAGAGTAACCGGTACTATGTTCTAACGAAGAAATAGAACCGGAGTACACCGGTACCTACTTTATGATTATGTTGTACCCCACCGACAAAATATTCGGTACTTAGGAAGATCGTTCAATACCTAGACGCCATATGTTTTGTCCGAGAATTATTCTATAGTCTGCTACCATAGGATAATGACGTAACCCGCGCTGACCCCCTTATACACACCATTTTGGTGTTTGAATTGATCTACAAGTACCTACACCTATGGAAGCCGCACTTTCAGTATAATTCTATCGGTACCTCGGTTGTTTTCCAACACACCGGTACCTACTTTATGATTATGTCGTACCCCACCGACAAACATATTCGGTACTTAGGAAGAACATTCAGTACCTAGACGCCATATGCTCTGTCCGATGCTTACTCTAGAAGCACCTACTATAGGATATATGTCGTAACCCCCACTGTCAGGTCGTTTGCCCCCTAGACACCCTATTTTTGTGTTTGAATTGATCTTCAAGTACCTATACCGATGGAATCCGCACCTACATTATAATTATATCGGTACCTCGGATATTTCCAGCGCGACCTAGCCGGGGTAACCGGTGCTATGTTCTATCGAAGGAACAGAACAGGCGGACACCGGTACCTACTTTATGACTATGTCGTACCCCACCGAGAAAATATTCGGTACTTAGAAAGATCATTCAGTACTTAGACGTCAAAGGTTTTCTCAGAGAATTGCTCTATAAGCACCTACCATAGGACAATGTCGTAACCCGCGCTGACAGGTCGTTCGGCCCCAAGACACGCTATTTTGTTTTTGAAATGATCTACAAGTACCTACACCGATGGAATCCGCACCTACATTATAATTATATCGGTACCTCAGAGGTTTTCCAACGCACCTATCGTTCGGCACCTAGGCACGCTATCGTGGTGTTTGGTTTTATCTACAAGTACCAGGGGGCCGCATGGTCAGCCGCACCTTCTAAATAAATCTATCGGTACCTCGGATATTTCCAGCGCGACCTAGCCAGGGTAACCGGTACTATGTTATATCGAAGATACGTAACCGGCGTGCACCGGTACATATTTTATGATTATGTCGTACCCCACCGACACAAAAATTTCGATACTTAGGAAGATCATTCGGTACCTAAACGCCATATATATGTTTTCTCCTTGGATTGCTCTATAAGCACCTACCATAGGATAATGTCGTAACCCCCGCTGACATGTCATTCTCCCCCTACACACACTATTTTGGAAGCCGTACCTACATTATAATTATATTTGTACCTCGGATGTTTTCCAACGCACCTGTCGATCGGCACCTAGAGGCGCTATTCTGGTGTTTGGTACCGTCTACAGGTACCTACGCCGATAACGGCCGCACCTTCTAAGTAACTCTATCGGTACCTCGGATATTTCCAGCGCGGCCTAGCCAGAGTAACCGGTACTATGTTATACCGAAGAAACAGCACCGGCGTAAACCGGTACCTACTTTAAGATTATGTCGTACCCCACCGAAAAAATTATTAGGTACTTAGGAAAGAACATTCAGTACCTAGACGCCATATGTTTTGTCCGAGAATTACTCTATAATCACCTACCATAGGATAATGTCGTAACCACCGCTGACAGATCGTTCGGCCCTAGACACACTATTATGGTGTTAGAATTAATCTAAAGGTACCTGCACCGATGGAAGCCGCACCTACATTATGATTATATCGGGACATCGGATGTCTTCCAACGGACCTATCATTCGGCACCTAGACGCGCTATCGTGGTGTTTGGCTTTATATACAAGGACCTACGCCGAGACCAGCCGCACCTTCTACATAAATCTATCGGAACTTTGGATATTTCCAACGCGACCTAGCCAGGGTAACCGGGTACTATATTCTATCGAAGAAACAGAACCGTTGAGCTCGGTCGCTCCTTATACACGAAATACACAGTATTTTCACATAAATAAACTGCATCCAAACCTCCATCAGTTTAACTAGATAACTTATACCAGATACTAGAAAAAAATTCGATCATGGAGTATATTATCGAAATATATGTCAACTATGTGCTCAATATCCTCATATATTTGTAATCAAAATCATCATGGTATAAACTTAGCAGTATAAAACACAACAAAAAGATCAATGCCCGCTAGCTGCGAAAACCATGCAAACATGTATTACGAGCCTAAAAATGACATTTGCTAACTAATGTGAAAAACACAGAAATCTGCCTGGAGGTCAATAGACCTGATTGCCTACAAAAAGATTAACAAAAATGTAAAGTGGAGGCTACTGTTCAGCCGCTGAAGCTAATGGGGTGTCAGATCTCGTTTTCATAGCTAACATGTAACATTGAGTTCAATTCTGGCATATGGTTCTACAGTGCCATACAGGTCTCCATTCTGAATTATCTTTTAAACGGTAGACAAAAACAGATTATATAGCATAATCTATGACTAGCAGAGACTCCGTAAACTGGACATGGAGACTAAATGGTTCATGTTCAGAAATGCATCATTACAATTTATATCCCATGACCTTGCTGGATGTTTTGAGAAGGAACTGACAGCAAATACTCACAAGCTAAAAGGCATGTATCATGTTGCCTGACTAAAAACTACATTACCCAAGCTAACAAACTTATCTATGCAAAGATTCAACAAAACAAGTCTGGATTCAAGGTCTGAGTGAAAATGCAACCATTCAAACTGCAATATAAAATAGATAACATCATACATTTCAACCATTAGTCGCTCTTACAATCTGGTACATGGCAGCCCGCCAAAAGCAAACAACATCCGTGAACAGATTAGCCCTACACGACACCCCTAGACTAAATCAGATCTGACACAACTAAATTTTCTTACCCAACATGAGAATCACATCTGAATGAACTTAGCGAGGACGCAGCCAATCCAAACTACGACGAGGGTAAGCGCAATGATCCTGGACGTCTTCTTGGCGGAGCAGAAACCATTGTATGCCGCTCGTTCATCTCGCGGAGATGGTTTAGCACCTCCACCAAGCTGTCTGATGATGGTAACGCCACAACAGGTGCAGACTCAATCTGGGTTTCGAAGATGCCAGATGGAACTGCTGCCATTATCCTCGAAGACCTCAGGTCCTCAATATAGGTGTCCTTCCATATGAAGAACCTGCATGGCGAAAATTCATACAAAAAAAATGAACAAATATCAGGACAATTTCATAACTTGGATGGTGCTAGGACTCCCCTAAAAAAGGGATGGCACTGGACGCTAATGTGGTTGGACATATCGACCAGCATGACTAGTACAATTGGATGTATAATTGGATGGAAACTATAATCCCAAAACGGCCCATACGAAACCACAATTATATGAGATATGTACACCACCTGCTTAATGAAACATGGAGCATTCCCAACTTATATCATGCCTGTTTAATCAAAACCTATTCTAGTGCTTTAAAAAAAAACAGAAAGAACACCATGTTGTTGGTGCCCCTGAAAAACATCTCTGAAACATCCATAGTGAGCGCAACCTAAGGCCCCCAATTCAGCTAGTGAACGGTGCAAAACCGCTATGAACAAGAATCCTTTCTAACTAACATGACATAACAATATCTCTGGGAATAGCTCCAGTGGTCAGCTTGGAGACCATAGAACTCCAATGATTACGCCATTATAATGTAGAGTTGAAAATACAAAAACGATAGACAGGAACAAGAAGAATTGAAATACAATATACTACGCTACAATTACTGATAGCACGAACGAACTAACTATCAGCTCAAACTGGATAATAAAAATCGCGGGGGAAAGGCCACGCAATTACATGTCTGTCCAAACTAAAGGCATGAACTTACCCTAAGGTTCCTGCAGCACTTGAAGAACTCCTTTCCAGCGTTCTTGCCGTTCTCGCACACTCCCCATGTCAATGGCGAAGCACCGCACCGTGGGCAGGACAACATTGGAAGACCCCTTCCAGAGGACTCGTCCTGCGAACTCCCCGCGTTGTTCCCCTTGCTGGCCATGAACACGGACTCCGAATGTAGATTTTGCCTGCCAGGAAACATGAAACAAACGACAAGCAAATCAGAAATGACTGGATAGGGGCAAATCACAATGTCTGCTAGGGGAATCCGCAAAAAGCATGCATGAGATACCTTTGATCTTGCCCTCGAAATCTAGCGCGGGGTTTGCTCTTCTCTCACGGCGAATTTCCGTCGCCCCTGGTACCAACTCCTGCAGCAGAAACGTGGCGCCGCCGGCGGCCGGACTGGGCAGTGGTTCTTGACAGGTGGAGGGATGGAGACGTGGAGGAGAAGCAGTAGGGGAAGCTTAGGGATTTAGGCGGCGGGAGACACGGAACACAATCCATCGATGCAGGGGAGCTGGGGCGCTCCACCGGCCGCCGGGAAGAGCCAAAGATGATGTGAAGGGATTGGGTGAGGGTGGAGGTCGGGGCAGCACTGCCGAGGGCACCGCCGGACGCCGCAGGTCGACCCCAATCGCCGCCAGTAGCCGGAACTGCCAGGGTCGGGTGGGTTCTCGATTTGCAGGGAAGAGGCAGACTGGATGTGGAGGGATTCGGGGAGGGTGGAGGTCGGGGCAGCACTGCCGCCGGACGCCGCCGGTCGCCGGAACGGGCAGGGTCAAGGTTCCTTCTCGATGTGCAGGGATTGGGGAAGGGTGGAGGTAGGGGACTGCAGTGGAGAGAAAATGGCCTGTCCGTCTGTAGCGATATTCGTTTCCACCAAGAAACTGCCAAGCCCAACGGGACTTACAGATACGAACAAGCCCAACGGCTCCTCTCTCCCTGACCAATTCCAAGACTGCCGGGCCAGAAAGCTGCAGTCCATCGGGCCATTAAATGATAATATGCCTGTTTGGAAAAGAAAATGACCACATATAGCACGGATCTTGGCACGAATGTGGACGGCAACGATAGCATGCACTGCAGTAAGGTTACATACGAAAGCTTTTGTCTATATATATATATATATATATATATATATATATATATATATATATATATATATATATATATATATATATATATATATATATATATATATATATATATATATATATATATATATATATATATATATATATATATATATATATATATATATATATATATAGGACGTGGTTTTGGTACGTAACCTTACCCCAGCGCTAGCTATCATCACCGTCCATATGCTTTGGGATTCGTACTTCTTTTCTTCTAATAGTTTCTAGTGTGATCCATAGAAAGTGAGTGAAATGAGATTTCTCTCTCCTTGTCTCTGTTGCATGACATGTGCCTTGCAGGGATTTTGAATCTTGTTTCTTGTTCAGTACACGTTTAGAACTGAGGCTCCATATTCAATTCAAAAACGAACTATTTATAAAGAGATGTGCAGACTATTGGGCCACATGCCTGCAGTAAACAAGCGGAGAGTCTGTCCATCCGCGTCAGGTATTTGTGCTCTAGCAGGCCCGGCTGACCAAAAAACGTTTCCCATTGCGGTAGTTTCCCATTCGAACAGGTCTGGGTTCTCGGTTCTATATTTGAAATGTTGTCTAGTCCGGGCCGGTGTAGACTTCTCCCGATGTGCATCCAGTGCATGCACACGCACAGTTTGGTTTGGTCCATGCATGAAGGCTTCCTATCTGCTTTCTCCTGGTGCTGCCTTCTGCCATGCACCGATGCACGCCAATGTGTTAGCTGTATATTGTACTCTGTTGTCCGAACCTGCACGTCGAGCCTCTGTACATCAACCGCCGAGATGTCATATGTCCGCTGGACTACATCCATGAGACGGGCTTCTCCTGTACACGAGCGCCGAGCCGCACGCCATGCGCCGTAATTTGAAATTGTACAACAGTCTGAGCCTCCCGTATACGCCGTGGTGCACCCCAAGCTGAGCCTGTACGCCAGAGGGAGCTGCACCTGTCCGCCGGATACTTCCGTGATCTGAATCGTGCTTGTTGGTCGGGCTGTACGTCAAGCCGAAGTGCCGAACATGTGTGCCGGTGAACATCGTGGCCACGGCAAGGTCCGATGAAATCCGCGGCTATGGGCTGTACGCCGGCGGAGCCTTGACGCCATCACGCCGGCGGAGCACCGGGCCAAGCTCCTGAACACCAGTCGTGCTTGCTCTGATGCAGTCCGCGGCTATGGGCTGCACGCGCACGCTGTCCTGCACCTGCGCGCGTGCCGGGCGCACGCGACGTTTGTGGTGTTCCATGTAAGAGATCCTTAAGCCCTCCCATGATGCTAGATGTGAGGGAGATAGAGAAAAGACAGATCGATCATGTCAGTCATGATCCTCACCAGTCGGAAAAACGAGCTTGCTTCAAGGGCTCCTAGCCTAGGAGTCCTAGGTCCTGGCTGCACTTGCGTCCTGGATGCCATTTCCCTGCTCCTAGGTCTTGCTTTCCTTGCTCCTGTACGTCTTGCTTCAAGGGCTCCTAGGTCCTAGCTGCACTTGCCTCCTGGATGCCATTTCCCTCTAGCAGCATCCAGCTGATAGTGTCAAGCACCCTCCTATAAATACATTCGGCACCCAACTGGCATTGTTAAGTACCTTAATTGGGTTATTAGGAAGTCCGATGTTGCAAGCCATTGGGCTAAGCCTTCCAACAAAAAGTAAAAATACATCCGGCACCCCGGTTTAAATTGCTAAGTAGCTAAACATAGACTCAAAAGATAATCAAAATTGTTAGTCCCGATGTCAGGAGTCATTTTGCATGTCAATGAAAATTATTTGGCAGTGCAACATAACTTTTCAAGCCCCCTCCTACGAATAGATTCGGCAATGCTGCTATTGTTAAGTGCCACAATTGGGCTATTAGACAAGACATTTTATAGGTCATGCCGAATTATTTGGCACCATGACAATTTTTTTCAAGCACCATCCTAAAAATAAATCCGGCACCCGGTCAAAAAAAATTAATTGTTTAAAATTCGTCTAAAAAGATAACCAAACTTGCATATATCAGTAGGTTCGATGTCGCGAGTCATTTTTAAGGAGAAATTATTCGGCACCACAACTTAACTATTCAAGCACCATCCTAAAAAATCATCCGGCACCCGGTCCAAATTTTGAAGTACCTATAACTCATCTCAAAATATAATCAAGAATTTAGTACCTAGGATTTATGTACACTCAGTACACTATTAGAATAGTATCCGGCTTAGGTATATGTCGTACCTCGCAAAGAGGGCATTCAGTACCTACGAAGTATTATACATACCGCCTCCCATAAGTGGTGTTATCATCTTTATGTTAAGTAACTTAGAGAAAACGTGAAGTACCTATTCAGTACCTACGAGCACCTACATCGATAGAGATTTACCGATCATCCGTACTTAGAAATTTGTGGTTTGAGTTGGGCATATACAAGCACCCATGTCAAGAAAAGTTGCACCTACCATATGATTATGTCGTACCCCGCTGACAGATCATTCGGTACTTAGGACTTAGTGGTTTGAATTGCTCTACAAGCACCTACGCCAAGGTTAGCCGCACCTTCGTTACAAGGCTACCGGTACCTCGAATATATTTCAACGCTTATCGGCATGGCTATCGGTCCTAAGTTCTATCGGTAACATGGAACACTCGTGTATCAGCACCTACCTTAGGATTATGTCGTACGCCACCGATAGATCATTCGGTACTTAGGATTCATTTTGTAGGTCAATCAAAATTATTCGGCACCGTAACATATCTTTTAAAGCACCCTCCTAAAAATACATTCGGCACTCGGTTGAAATTTTGAAGTACCTAAAAATGTACTTAAGAAAAAAAGATAATTAGACTTGCATACAGTAGGTCAGATGTCAAAATTCATTTTATGGGTCACGAAAAATTATTCGGCACCACAAATTAACATTTCAAGCACCCTGCTATAAGTTCATTCGGCACCCGGTAAAAAGTGTTAAGTACCTAAGAAGAAGAATTATTTTTGAAGTCAAGCGGGTAACAAACAACAATTATAAAGCGCCTTCATAATATACACGTATGTGTCAATGGTTAAGTTATGTACTACTAGTCAGTTCAAAGTTGCGCCTGTCAGGCAAGACCACGGTGCATGATCTACTTCGGCCTGCGCGCAGCAGCCAGCTGGTTGACGGGGCTATGGAGCCAGGGAAACCTGGACGCGGAGTCGTGCAAGCACCCAGTTCAGTCGGTCGATGGAGCGTGGACGCCTAGTCCATATCCAATGCCGAGATGGACGATGTTAACCCGCGCCACCGCGCAGTCCATCCTCGTCACCGCTCCATGGTCCAGCGCGAATTTTTGACACAAAGGACCACCCTCCTCAATGAATTAACAAAAAAGACCACCCGTGAATATAATTGACAGAAAAGACCACCTCCAACATGGCGGCAGCGCCCCCAGCTGACACGTGGCACGTGCCGCCGCAAAGTGTGGCGGCAGCACTTGCCGTTGCCTGCCGTCCGTCGCCGTTCGTCGCCATGCAGCGTGGTGGGACATGCCGTCACACGATGGGGCGGCAGGTGGACGTGGAGGGTTGCCTCCACATGCTATGGCGACAGGTCACGGAGGATGCTCAAAATCCGATTTCTTGGGTTGCATGCTCCCCATTGGTACTGTAATTCATCCGTGTAATCATGTCAATGCAGTATGGGCTTGCTCTAATCTAGATTCAGTACCACTTTGCTACACTCTAATCAAGGGCAGCTGAGTAAGTGCATCTCCAACGGGGCGATGCAAATGGACGTTGAGCGACCGTTTGCGTCCGCGCAGTCGTAAAATGCGTGCTCCAGCGGGACGACACATAATGACTGGGCCGTCCGCAACGACGCAAACCTGGCTCTAATATGCGCCTCGGATGCGTCTCTGCGGACGCTGCACGGACGCGCAAAGTGTCATCTCGTTTCTGGTGGACGTTTCGTCGGGCCCTCCTGGCAGTGACCCAGGCTCGATGCGTCTTCTCAGGCGCCAGCTAACGCCGAGTCATCGCTTCGGCAGTCTGCGGCCACGATAATGGCGATGCCCTGCGTGGCGCGCAGCCGTCGCCAACCTCTGCGCATGAAGTAATGGCGATGCCACGCATGCCGCGCCCGTCGCCTGCCTCCTGCCTCCTCCGGCCTATATAAACAGGGGCACGTGCATCTCATCTCCTCCCACACAAAACCCTAGCCGGTCCAAATCCACCTCCCCCGGTCTCGAGCTCCGAAAAGGAGTTGGCGGACGACGACAACACCGACGACCTCCTCGACCCGATCAGGGACGCAAAGTTCCTGGCTGACGCGGAGAAGGAAGCATAGGAGGAGCGGGCAGCCCACGCGACGATCGATGCCCAGATGGAACGCCGCAGGGAGGCGGCCGCCGCAGAGGACGACTCCTCCGACATCTCATGGTCATCCATGATGCGCCTACCCCGGAGGAGAAGGCGGCGGAGCAGAGGGAGTTAATCGACTCCTTCGAAACGCTCAAGAAAGCCGAGGATGTCGCGAACGAGACACTGCGGCGGTGCCTGCTAGAGGACGCGGCGGCGCACCGAGCTCTAGAGGCCGCATGGCTAACGGCGGAGAAGCAGACGAGGGAGGGACACAATGACGAGGCTGGGCCGTCGGGCAGCAAGTAGACTAGGGCTTGTATCAACTATAGTTTGTAGTACATTATACTTTTTAAATATGATTATAAAACAAAAAATGGGTAGCCCCGCTGGAAGCACACCCATACGCAAACGGATGCGCGGTTAAAATATGTCCGCGGAGCGACGCAAACCGACGCACGCGATTTTGGGCTTCTGATATGCGTCGCTCCCGTTGAAAATGCCCTAAGTAGAGGTACAGTTCAAATCGTGGCACATCAAACTATCTGTGAACGCAGTACGTAGGTGCACTATCTTGATTGGAGGAAAGGCCTAAAATGATTAGGCGTCAGTACCATTGATCAGCATTGAGCTCACATGCTACTATGAACAATGGCTCGGTAACATGCCGCCGCTGCATGTGGAGGCAACCCTCGGCGACGGAC
Organism: Lolium multiflorum; assembly: GCA_030979885.1. Classification (NCBI taxonomy): domain Eukaryota; kingdom Viridiplantae; phylum Streptophyta; class Magnoliopsida; order Poales; family Poaceae; genus Lolium; species Lolium multiflorum. Next base: position 160,628,186 of record CM061747.1, read on the forward strand.
TGCAGGCAAACGTGCCGCCACAGCCACCGACGGCAAGTTCTGCCGCCACACTATGCGGCGGCATGTGCCACGTGTCGGCTGGGGGCACTGCCGCCACGCTGAAGGTGGTCTTTTTTGTCAATTATATTCATAGGTGGTCTTTTTTGTCAATTCATTGAGGAATGTGGTCCTTTGTGCCAAAAATTCGTCCAGCGCCGGCGATTGGAACCGTGCCGCGACGTCCCCGTGCTCCTGCCTAACGCCTCATGGTATCTGCAGCCGGCCGTGAGCCCTCCGCCACACTGGCTACTCCGAACAAATGGTCTCTGCACGATGAATTGACATGAGATTCGACCATTTATAGAAAAAAAGTACTAATACACAACTTCAATAGACACTTCAACCAATCAACCCTGCTGAACCTATTGCTGGCCAACGAAAAAGTCGTGGCAGAACTGATGGTGCCTGCTCGCCAAATTGACACATCAACCAAATCAGTTATAATGAAAAGGAACTACTACTGCAATTAGTTCTACGAGGCAATCTTCAGCTAAATAAACAAATCGGCTATAAGATCTTTCACTACAATAAGTGCCCCGATTGGATTTCTCTCTACAAGATCTCTGCCGACGAGCAGCTAGAACTATGCCTCACATTTAAATATGAACTTCTGCATGAGTTTTAACTGAACATTCAAAAACAGGAGAGTAAGCAAAAGAAGCATTGAACTCCAGATCTCTCTGAAAAAAGAAGCAGACTAATTACGAAGAAAAGGGAAACGAGCAGGTTTCATCTACTATAGTAGAATTCAGCAGAGCATGATATACAAAACAAGATGACCCAATCCTTTGTCCCGACCAGAGATTGGTTCACAAACAAACTGCGCAATGCAATCTCTTGCTACAAAAAAAAGTACTGAAGTTAGATCTGGGTACTCAACGAGACCTTCAGTGAGTGCCCCGGGAGTGCTCGCAACAGCTCAACGGACAGGGCAGCGAGCCGGGTCGACTCCTCCGCGTCGACCGCCCGTCCGCGCGCCACGCCGCCGGAATTCGACAGCCGCAGCTCGCGCCGCTGCAGCTCCATCTCATCGGCCACGGACTGGACGTGCTGCCCCAACACGAGCGTCCGGCCGTGCCGCCACAAGCGCAGCACCAGCGCCTCGCCGTCCTCCTCGCGGGCAGGGCGGTAGGTCCACGTGAGGCGCGCGCCCTGGAAGGCGTCCACACGGTGTCGCCGGGGCCGAGAAGTGGAGCGAGAGGCCACCGTTGGTCTCCTCGGCGCGGATGAGGAGTGCACGGAGGCGTGGTCGGCGTGGGCGTCCTCGAGCCACGGAAATCCGCTGGATCCAGGGGAGCTGCGGGGCACCACCAGCCGCCGGAAGAGCGCGGGGTAGATGGAGGGGGGTAGAATGGCAGGCCGACACCAGAACCCGCGCAAAGCAGGAACTGCGGGGCGCCGCCGGCCGGCCGCCGGGATGGGCAGGGTACCGTGACAGATCTCGATGTGCAGGGAGGTGGGAGGTCGGGGAAGGCAGTGAAGAGAAGTGCGACGAGGCCTGGGCGATATGCGCTTCCAGGAGAATACTGCCAAGCCCAACGGGTCTGAGAGAAACGGACAAGTCAAACTGCTCCTCTCTGCCGGGCTGATGGAAAGGCGGAACCGCATGCAGTCATCGGGCCACTAAAAAGGAAATATGCTTGTTTGGAAAAGAAATTGACTACATTTAGCACGAATCTTGGCACGGAGATGGACATCAATGATAGCATGCGCTGCAGTTTGGTTACATACGAAAACTTTTGTCTATATATATATATATATATATATGTATCTGATTTGGAGGTCCGTCCGTGTGACGGCTGTGTTCGCTCGTGTGGCGATAGGTGTTCGTCCCAGTTTCCTCTCGCCGTCCCCGCGAGCATCCGTCCCAAATCCTCCCCGTCCTCAACCTCCCGTGTCTGGACTCCCCTCCCCCCCACACCCTGCAGTGACGGATCCCCTTCTTCTACCAAAATCCCTTCGTGATTGCTAGGGTCGCGATTGTAAAACACCAACCTAGCAGAGCCAGATCTGGTCGATCCTGCTTATTTTTGCGGAGGCGATGGAGGGAGTGGAGAGCTTGTTGAAACGCCTCAACCTGACGGAGGCGGAGAAGGAAGGTGTTCAGATCGGGCTATCAAGCAAGGGCAAGCTGGGGGTAGTTGAGCCACAGGCGCTGGGTAAGCTCCTTTCAGAAAAACCGGCAATGGCAGAGGCTCTAGTGAGTACAGTTGGGAAAGTGTGGTGCCCGCTGAAGGGGGTTACCTGCAAGGACATGGGGGAGAACATCTTCTTGTTTACTTTCCATCAGGCTTCTGGGAAGAGGAGAGCCCTAGAGGATGGCCCTTGGATGTTCGAAGGTGAAGCCCTAATTATGGAAGACTTTGATGCAGCGAAGGCGCCTGATGAATATGAGTTTTCTTCCACGCCGATTTGGATCCGAGTGGCAAATCTACCATTGGGTAAGCTAGATAAGGACACTGGAGAGACAATTGGCAACAAAGTGGGTGAATTCATTGAGGCTGATGTGGGGGCTGACGGCATGGCAAAGGGGAAGGTGCTACGGGTAAAGATCAGACTCAACGTGAAGAAGCCATTAATGAGAGGTGTGCTAGTAAATATAGGAGAAGGGACGAACCCACGATGGTGCCCTCTGGAGTATGAGTTCTTGCCAGCATTTTGCTGGACATGTGGTGTCATTGGTCACGTTGACAAAGGATGTTCTATCATCCTGAAAAAGGGAGAAACACAACAGTATGGAGCATGGTTAAAATACAAGCAAGAAAAGAAGAAATCTCATGATGAACCTCCCCGGTTTGGTGATGGACCGAGGAGAGACGGCGGATATCGTTTTGAAAAATCTCGGAATAGTGGAGGCAGGTCAGACAGCGGCAGCTTGTCGTGGCGCAAAGACACAGAGCAAAACAAATTAGAGAAGGGTAGTGAAAGGGATGATGTTGAAGTTACTAGCCCAATGAAGCTGACCAACGGTAAACAAAAGGAAGATGCAGTAGCAAGCCAGGCCAACAAACAACTTCATTTCCAAGTGGAGGGAGACATCACAAAAAGTGTTTCCATCCAAGCAACAACAAAACAGGGACCAGTGGAGGCCATAGGAACTGTGGCTGCATGTGTTTTGAGTAAAGAACAAGGGACAAATGACTCCATGGAGGGGGGGCCCGAGGCCATGCGGTCTCCCAGGAAAGAATCACCTCACGTTAGTCATCATGTGCTTGGCACTAGCACTGGAGATAAAATAGAGGAGAAAAAGAAGTACCAGGGTACATACAAAAGGCTCAAGGGGAAGAATAGGAAGGATGGCAAGAGCATGGATGTAGGTGGGGAAGCTATGGAAGGGGTCATTGGAAACAAAAAGCGTGGGCCGGGTGTGGAAGACACCGAGGAGAAAAACTTCAAGAAACAAAAGTCTGATGTGGAGATGGTAGAGGGGTCTGAAAACTCAAACAATCAAAACGCGGGGCTGCTAGGACAGCCCTGCGAGTCCCAATGAAGATAGTGGGCTACAACTGCCGGGGATTGGGGAATAGGCCGGCAGTTGGTGGTCTTCTGGAGCTCCAGAAGAAGGAGGACCCCGACATTTTGTTTCTTTCAGAGACAAAGCTAATAAAAAGAAAGATGGAAAAATTTAGGAATATGCTTGGTATGCAACATATGCTTGTGCAGGATTGTAAGGGTAGAAGTGGTGGTCTTGCTATGTTTTGGAAGAGAGAAATCAATGTTGAGTTAAGGTGGATGGGTAGAATGCATATTGATGTTGATGTTATCGAAGAGGATGGTTTTAAATGGCGCCTAACTGGTATCTATGGAGAGCCGAGACAAGATATGAGGGAAGAGACTTGGAAGCTGCTGCGGACGCTTCACCACCAAGCAAACCTTCCATGGCTATGCGTTGGCGATTTCAATGAGATTATGTTCAATTATGAAAAACAAGGGGGCGTCCCTAGACCTCAAATATGTATGGATAGATTTCGTGATGTTCTGTTGTATTGTAATTTGAATGACTTGGGTTTTGAAGGTGATATTTTCACATGGAGAAATAATAACCACCGAGTTGATGGCTATATTCGTGAGCGCCTTGATAGAGCTGTGGCTAATCCTAGTTGGTGTGCCAGGTTCCCCTGTTTTAAAGTCATAAATGGTTGTCCTGAACATTCAGATCATAGGCCTGTTGTTATTTCAGTCAATAGTGTGAGGAGGCAGAGGTGGACCGGCGGGGGAGGACAAAACAAAAGATTTGAAGCAAGATGGCTGCTCGAAGAAGATTGCGATAGTGTGGTCAATAATGCATGGGATACTGCCAAGGTGAAGGGGTGTCAAAATACCTCAGAATTTTTGAAATCTGTCTCGGGAGATCTACACACTTGGAGCCGAGAGGTTCTTGGTGATATGCAGAAGAGAATAAAAAAGCTAAAGGCTGAACTTGAGGACTGTAGGAAGCAGGCGCTGTCCCAAAACATGGTGCACAAGGAACATGTGATCCGGTTCAAATTGGGGAGACTAGAAGAGCAACTTGATGTGTACTGGCGTCAACGTGCACATATTCAGTGGCTCGAAAATGGTGACAAAAACACACACTATTTTCACTCTTGCGCATCAGAGAGAAAAAAGAAGAACACTATAATCAAGTTGAAAGGAGAGGATGGAGTGATGGTGGAAGATGAGGAGGGTTTGAAGGCACTCGTTACTAACTACTTTGTTTCCTTGTTTACCCCCATGCCAGGTATTGACATCCGCCACGCACTAAGTCGTATCCCGGCTCGAGTGACTCCTCAAATGAATGAGATCCTCCAAGCTGAATACACCGAAGATGAGGTGAAGAAAGCTCTCGATAGCATGGGGGATCTCAAGGCACCAGGTGCAGATGGCATGCCGGCGATTTTCTTCAAGAGATATTGGGGCACTGTGGGAGAACAAGTGGTGAAGGAAGTTTTGCACGTTTTGCGAGGTGGCAGCATACCGGAGGGATGGAATGACACTATTGTGGTATTAATCCCGAAGGTTCAGAACCCAGACAAGTTAAAAGACTTGCGCCCGATAAGCCTCTGCAATGTTGTGTATAAACTTGTCTCCAAAGTTCTAGCCAACAGGCTCAAGGTCATCTTGGGTGATCTAATTTCGCCGAACCAAAGTGCATTTGTCCCGGGCCGGCTGATTTCGGACAACACCATCTTAGCATATGAGATGTCTCACTTTATGAGGAGAAAGCGTAGAGGAAAGAGCCATTACATGGCACTCAAGCTTGACATGAGCAAAGCTTATGATCGGGTCGAGTGGCCTTTCTTGAGAGGAGTTATGGAGAAGCTTGGTTTCTGTAATTCCTTTGTTGAGCTGATTATGAAATGTATCTCTACAGTGTCTTACCGCTTCAAGATAAATGGTCAACTCACAGACTCCATTGTCCCGGGGCGAGGGCTGAGGCAAGGGGACCCAATTTCCCCCTACCTCTTTCTTCTTTGTGCTGAGGGCTTCTCTGGTCTTCTTCATCACGCTGAGGCGACTGGGAGCATAAAGGGCATCAAATTGGCGCCAAATGCACCTGTTGTAAACCATCTCCTTTTTGCGGATGACTCTCTCCTTCTCATGGAGGCTTCGAGGAGTAGTGCTACAGCAATTAATGCTCTCCTCCAGCAGTACGAGGAAAGCTCGGGCCAGCGTATAAACAGAGACAAGTCCTCTGTGTGTTTCAGTCCTAACACGCCACGCCATATCAGAGAGGACTTGAAACACCAGTTGGGCCTGCGAACTGAAGCCAATGGTGGGAAATATCTTGGTCTCCCTCTGTATGTTGGTCGGTCCAAAGCGGCATGTTTTGAATATTTGAAAGAAAAGATTTGGCGCCGTATCCAAGGGTGGAAAGAGAAGTTCCTTTCAAGTGCCGGGAAAGAGATACTTATTAAGGCGGTGGCACAGGCAATCCCTACTTATGCCATGGCCTGCTTTGACCTAACCAAGAGTCTTTGTGATAGCATTGGCCAAATGGTGTGTCGGTACTGGTGGTCCCAACAGGATAATGAAAACAGATTGCACTGGGTTAGCTGGGAGAAAATGAAGTTGCCAAAAGCTGATGGTGGTCTGGGCTTCCGTGACTTGTATTCCTTTAACATGGCAATGTTGGCTCGCCAAGGGTGGCGAATAGTGCAAGCTCCAAACTCTCTCTGCTCCCAGGTCTTAAGTGCTAAATATTTCCCTTCGGGGGATGTCCTCGCTGCTGTTGCCACTCCTGGCATGAGCTACGTTTGGCGTAGTATCTTAAAAGGGATTCAATTGTTGAAAGAGGGGCTTATCTGGAGAGTAGGGAATGGGGCTAATATCAGAATCTGGCAAGACCCATGGCTTCCATCTGGTGTTTCTAGGAGGCCTACTACTGAGCGAGGGAGCTCAATTCTCACCAAGGTGTCTGAGCTGATTGACCCTATCTATGAAACATGGGATGTTGAACTAGTACATAGCATTTTCAACCCTGATGATGCCCAGATTATTCTGTCTATCCCGATCGCGGAACAGACTGAGGACTTCCTAGCTTGGCACTTGGATAACAAAGGTATTTTCTCAGTGAAATCCGCTTACAAGCTACATGTTAATGTGCTTCGTCGCCAACACAGATCGGGTGAGGATAGCTTCCCAGAGCAACTTGTTTGGAAACGCCTGTGGAAAATTGCATGCCCTCCTAAAGTACAACACTTCCTATGGAGAATGTGCCATAATAGTCACCCTCTTAATATGAATATTCAGAGAAGGGGAGTAATTCTAGATACCAGATGCACTGTTTGTTCGCGACTGTTTGAGGATGGTGGCCACCTTTTCCTACGATGTAAGGAAGTAAAAAAGAGGTGGCGTGCACTCAGTTTGGAGAACGTCAGGGCTAAGCTGTGTGAGTGCAGGAGCCCACTGGAATTGTTGGCTGTGCTCCAAGCCTTGCCCGATGATCAGGAGCTGAAAGGGGTCGCTCTGCTTTGGTGTTGGTGGCAGGAAAGGAACAAGACCAATCACCAAGAGAATCAACTTTCAGTCCCAGAATTCCAATTCATGGTCGAGCGTCATACTGAAGAGTGGAAGACATACTACAATAAGAAAACAGAGCCAAGCAATGAAGAGAAGAAGTGCTGGATTCCTCCACCCATGGATCTTATCAAAATTAATATTGATGGTGCTTTCCGAGAGGATGATCAGTCAGGAGGCTGGGGTGCAATTGCCAGAGACTCTGTTGGCCATCCTATTTTTGCTGCAGCGGGCAAACTAAATGCGACAGCCGAGGCTTTACAATCTGAACTAATGGCACTCGTCAATGTCATTCCAATCGCAGAGCATCAAGGTATGGGGCGTATTATTTTGTCGACAGACTGCCTTGTCCTAAAGCAGGCAATGGAGACGAGCTCTCATGATCTTTCAAGACTGGGACCTATGCTGCTACATGCTAAATTCCTTCTAAGAACCTCTTTTCTTAGCTACAGTATTGAGTATGTCCCGAGAAGTTGTAACAAACCAGCCCATGTTCTGGCTGCATTAGGTGCTAGAGGCGTGAGTGAATTTAATGAATTGTGGTTTGGGGAACTCCCACCTGATGTATCTGTTCTTGTTGCCAACGATCTCGTTGTGCACTAATGGAATACATGTGTTCCAGTTCAAAAAAAAAAAAATATATATATATATATAGAGGGTTACACTATTCTACAACCAGTGTACAGAATATTATTCTGTACGTCTCTCCGTCTACATAGGCGCCGTGGACGCACTGGTTCTAGAGAAAACAGCCCACGCAAAAAAAAAAAAACTCAGGCCCACTCCACCCGATCCAATTCCCCACGAGCTTCCCCAACCATTCCCCGCCGGCTAGGCTCCCGCCGCTAACCGCCGACCAGCGCACCGCCGCTCCTCCACGCGCGGCGCCGCTGGGTCATCCGGGCCATCCGCCGCCGTCCCCGACCTCCAATTTCACCCGCCGGATTGGGTTCATGCGCTGGTGCCCGAAAGCTCACGCGTCGCGGCCGGAAGGATCAACGCGCAGCTGGGAGGAGTCCCCTCAACGCCAGATGCGCTCCCGCGTGGCCGTCGGAATGGGCTCCCGCGCCGCCACCTGCAAAACTCTCGTGCTGCTCCTCCATCTTCTTCCAAGCGTATGTGCGAAATCTTGGCCCGACGCCAGACGCCCCACGCTGCCGGCTCCCTAAGGACCCCCTCCCCTCCGTTCTCCTGCTCTGTTGTCGGCGGGAGAGATGGCAGCTGCGCTCCAACGCCACCAGCCTGATTCGTTGAACAAAAAATTGTTCGGCAGCGCAGGTCGTTGAAACCGGCAGTACGAACACGCTCTTGTGGCGTCGTGCGGTGGCAGTGAAGCTGATGAACGGGCGCTGCTTTGTTCGGCATCTCCACGTGCTGGCGACCTGGTCTAGGCCGGTCGATCTGCTCCTCAATCAGCTGGCCGTGCAGGTTCCTTTTACCTCCTTTGCTACAATGACTACTGCTCTTGGTGTTTTCAAATGAATCTGGGCAGATTTGGATGGATGAAAAATCACAAAGCGAACTTGAACAGAGGCGAGCAGCATCCTGGCCGGTGGCCTAGCTTCTGTTTCTTTTGTAATCCTTGTGTCGATGTGCAGCATGTGCCATCCTCTTGCGATTCATGATCCTAAATTCTACTCTAGTTCTGTTTTCAATGCAGATACATTATGGGGAATCTAACGAAATTGTTTGCTCTGATTATTCTCTGTGCCCATCACCTATTTGATATTATGTCTATGAGAACTATGTTTTTTATCTTAGTTTGTGGAACACTAAAATCTCTTTTTATAAGAAATTAGCAGTCCAAACTGTTGAAACGGGCAGTGTAAATTTCGTGTCTGTAAAGATGGACATCTTTAGTTTCAGTCTGGACTAGAGACAGTTCGTGTGTGTAAAGATGGCCAGTTCAGTCTTATCTCTTTGTTAGACTTGTACGATGCTTCCTCTGAACAGCGACTGCTTTCTCGATTTTCTTCTAGTTTTGCATCTGTACTGAGCATGTGTTTGAACGATTCCAGCCAAAAAGTTATCATTGTTCTACTGCTACGGCCTCTTCCGGCAGCAACGTGGGTGCCCCGGCTCAATTTTCATGCCTATATTTTCAACTTTTGTTTGCTGTAAGTGTAGAAAAGCTTATCTGAATTATGCCACTTCGGTTCGTGTCTGCTAGGCTAATTGTTGATAAGTAAAAGTTTATTTTACGGCATATGCTTCAGAGAAAATTAGGCACGGAAGTACGAGTGTATGGCTCCGATAAGTACAACTTCATAACTTCCAAAAGTCCAAGAAAAAAAAAAGTTAAAATTTATCACGAATATACACATGGATAGCATCGGGCAGTATAAACGAGTAGCAGTGAGCTGGTCCGTGCTTACCTGCTTCGTCAGGAGGGGTGGGCCAGCGGCGCATCGCTGCTGTTGGTTCCTCCAGGTCGAGACCTCCCGTGCTTTAGCGGCTCAATTGGCTTAATCGATCTTGCTTTGGCCATGCCAGCTCCTTAAATAATTTAATTGACAGTTGATTTAATCGATCTTGCATTGGCTGCTCGAACTGGGAGCTGGTCGCAGCAGCGCCAACTAAGGGTGTCAAGTGAGATCCCATTTTTGTCCCACTTGTAGTATAATTTGACTTTTTTAGTACAAATTTTGACATCAAAATTTAAACTACATAGTACAAAATAACATCCCACCGGGATCCCACCTTGACACGCTAGCGCCAACGCCACATGAAGTACAAGACGTTCTGTTCTGAAAGTCCATGTGTTTATAACCAGCAGTATGCTGCTACGAATATTAGTACATGTGCAATCAGCAATGGAGATAATGCAGCACTGGTGAAGTGCAGTGCATCAGTCGGTCCGTGGGTGAAAGCTTGCCTTCTGCATTTTCTGCAGCCATTTACACTGCAATATTTTGTTCTCCAAAAGATTAATTCAATTCAGCTCCTTGCCCCATTTCGGTAAGAACTTGTGCACGGGAATGTTAGAGAAAAAGTAGAGACAGATACTAGCAGATGCGGTGGTGAAGAGATAAAAAAAAATGACGGCTGATGGTCGTCTTCTTCTTAAGTGGAAGTACATTGTTTTTTTGTAAAAAGTAGCGGCCACATTCGGAGCAGTGCATTGTTTTGTAAAAATATAGCAGCCACTTTTCCCTGGGTCACCGTATCGGAACAGCTGAGCAGCTCCACCACCAACCGTATGTGCCCTGGCCGACGTATGTGCCCTGGCCGACGCTGTCTCGCTACCCTCTCGTGTTTCTCATTGCGGATGGCAGTTTGTTTGCACTTTTTTTTAATAAAAATATGGTCAATGGAAATTAGTATTATTTGGAAGTATAATTGTTGAGCCAAGACGGTTTAGGCGCGAATTTTTTCAATTTCCTAAAATTTGATCAGCAAAACAAACCTTCTCCTGTCCATATCAAAGAAAAAAGACCTTCTCCCGTCGATGTACTCCCGCCGGCCAGTCTACGAGCGCGGGCCAGCCAACCCTGCCTTCCCCGCCGCCGCCTCCCTAGGCCCCATGCGTCGCCGCCCCGGTCTAGCCCCATGCTCCCCGACCGTTTGCATCGAGCGGTCTTTCTCCCCCCACAACACCACGACCTCACGCCCAATGCCGGACCGCGCTGCCGGGATCCTAACATGATTTTAAAACTTCTAAAATTAATTTTAAACCGTACGGATTTGGGACAAATGTTAGATACAAAAAAGATGCACCTTGTTGACACATTTCCAATGATATATCATGCTCATTGTTTGAATTTATAAAGAGAGAATTGCGGGGAAATCATTTGGTGCCCCGTCACTCCAAAACAGCGTCGGGCAGTTCAACCTCATAACACGAGAAGTGCAAGCGCATGTCACCGGGCAGTTCATATGACGAGAAGTACAACCATTCGACATGAGCAGTACATCGACTTAATATAGGAAGTACAAGAAAACGAGTAAAAACCAAATGTAGAAAAAACAAAATATTCCCATCATTCGCGAGGAAGTACAAGCAGCGATCCCGATAAGTACAACCATTTGACACGAGCAGTACAACCACTATATATAGGAAGTACAAGAAAACTAATTAAAAACCAAATGTAGAAAAAAAACAAAATAATCTCGTCATCTGCATGGAAGTACAAGCGATGATTTAGAGAAGTTTAGGCGGAGACTACATGAAGTACATGCAATACGGGAGCACAAAGTATCCAAAGAAGATCCCCCAAATAATTTCACATAGAAACCGTTGGGAAGTCCAAAGATTAAGATTCGAGAGAAAAATCTCTTAAATAGAGCATAGGGACAATCTAAAACTATCATTCCAAAACACACATGTTTAGTTTTAGTAAAACACACTAGTATAAAAACATTTTTGGGAAGTACAACCACGAAAGCCAAGACGTACAAGGACATGTCGCTGGAAGTCCAGATGCGCGTGGTTGTGCTGAGCATTTTGTGTGGCCGTTGACCTCAAACGGACACTATACGGGAAAATTATAGTTGTTTTACTGAACACTTTCATGAAACAACGCCAAGAAGTACAATCATTGACATAGGCAGTACACCCACTTAATGTAGGAAGTACAAGAAAACCGACAAAATCCACATGCTAGTTTTTGTAAAACACACGAAGTACAACCACGAAGGCCAAGCAGTACAAGGACATGTCGTGGGAAGTTCAGATGCGCGTGGTTGTGCTGAGCATTTTGTGTGGCCATGGACCTCAAACGAACACCGTATGAGAAACTTATAGTCATTTTACCAAACACTTTCGTGAAACAGCGCCGAGAAGTACAACCGCATTTCCCTAGAAGTGCAAGTTCGTGTCGAGGGAAGTTCAATGCTCTGTTTTTACGGGGCGGAAATCTATTGTTCAAATCTCATCGATTTGATCACCAACCACTTCAATCATTATCACCAAAAGCTTTATATGGTAGAGTATATGTCTAATTTCATTACCTACAACATATTACAACAAATAAATGGATATAATCTATTAAATTCAAATTGTTATCCCACAAAATATACCGGAAACATGATTTCAAAACATCTAAAATTAGTTTCAAATCGTTTGGAGTTGGCAAAAATGGTAGATACGAAAAAGATGTGCCATTTTGATACCTTTCCAACCGTATATCATTTGCATTGTTTAAATATACCGCATGGAAATCGCGGAGAAAATCATTCGGTGCTCGTCACGTAAAATAGGCGGACAATAATTCGTGTTATTCTATTAAACTGTAAGGAATTAGAGAAAACAATTGGAATAAGAAAGTTGCGCCTAGTCCATAGCTTTCCAACGCCATATCATTTGCATCATTCCGATATACGGTTGAAACAAATCATCCAAATTACTTTCCGCTCATTTTTTGAGTACGTAATTTCGGTATTTTCAAAATTGTTCAAAAACTGTGAGGATTTTGAAAAAACATAAAACATGAAAAAGTTGCAATTTCATTATCTTTCCAACGGTATATCATTTGCACAGTTTGATAAGCGATTCAAAAACCGAACTAAAAGTTCGTTTTCGCCATATAGAAGCTTTTGTATTTTCAAAATTAAATTTAAACCGTGCAAAATCTGTGAAAAGTGTGAACATGAAAAAGTTGCGGTTTTTCATTATCTATCCAATGGTATATCATTTGCATAGTTCCGACAAATGGTTGGGAAACACGAAGTAGAAGTAGCTCTGAAGAAAATCGGAAGTTCAGGTAAGTTCGACAGAAAGTTGAACCCTGTTATACGGGAAGTACAACCTTGTGTACAGGAAAGTACAAGTCGGTGCTCAGAATATTATTCTGCAACCGGTTGCAGAATAGTGCTGGTATATATATATATATATATATATATATATATATATATATAGGTAAATTAACTGGTGCTCCTAGGTGCCCGGGCACCATAAGTATATATATATAGGAAACGGAAACTTGGCAGCCAAGAACAAAACTAACGGAAACTTGTCAGCCAAGAACCAAAATAGGAAACTTGAAGAGCAAGTTTAATAGGGGAATAAACAAATCAAGTATACAAAGAAGACAAACTAAGGAAACTTGGAGGCCAAGATTGTACCAAAAAATATAAGAAAAAAGAAGGTGCATGCACCATATAATATATACATATATATAATAATGGGCTAACTGATAGTAATATAAAATATGGCACCGACAAGCTGTGCCTCAACCGGTTGCAAAAGGAGAAACAAAAAGCTAGTAGCAAGTTTCTAAATGTTGTCCGGTTACCCGAAGTGGAAAAAACATTACCCAATGAAAGCACCAATATGTACAATCGGAAGAAGCAAAATTCACACAGGCAAGAGAGAAGTCCAATTTACCCCCCTAAACTCGGCTCAAAGTTTAGATTACGACCCTCAACTTTACTTTGGTTCAATCTTCAACCCTGAATTCTATAAATCGTTCGGAGTTGGATCTTCTACCTTTTTTTGACATGTTCTGAACCATTTTTTCTCGCCAATTAGCGATTTTTCTTCCTACACGGTACAAGAAAAACCAGCTTAATACAATGCAAGGGGTGATTTCTGAACCATTTTTAGAATTCGGGGTTGAAAGATGAACCAAAATAAAGTTGAGCATTGTAAGCTGAACTTTAAGATAAGTTTACTAAATTATATACTTCTCTCCACATGCAACCGGCCATGTGAATGGCAATTAAAAATAAGGAAAAGAAGAGCAAAAGAAACACTGCACATCCACCTCAACCAATCAGAAGATGCCACATACCAAATACATGCATACGTGTCATCATACAATAGGTTGAAAAAAATTAGAATCCTTCCAACTTTATTATAGTAGGGTATGACAATGCTTAATTTTTTTAAAAAATAGTGCTTGCAAAAATAGAAAAAACGAAGAACCAACCTGAGGTTGGGTGGTTAGGAGGGTGATTGTACCCCCAGCCCACCAGAGTTCAAACCCCAGGTTTGACATCCGTGTGTCTCGTAAAGGCGGAATATTCATTCAGTGGGAGGCGACGTTCCCGTCGATAGCGAGGCGCCTGTGGTGACCTCGTTAATTTCAAGATCCAATCTACCGGCTCTGTATTTCGGAGGTGATTATAGGGGTAGGGTGTGCGTGTGTGCGTTCATATGGGTGAGTGTATGCGCGTGTATGTGAGCGCCTACGTTTATCCTGTGTTTCTCAAAAAAAAAACTAGTCTTTTTTTTGAATTTATAGACAAAATAAAATTAGATCTATTTTTTTCGAAACTTATGGGAAAGGAAGAAAACAAAGCAAAAGCAGAAGAAATTCAATTCCGTTTAGCTGCAGAGGGTGAGAGGGATAGGTCGGGCGCAGAATAGATCCCCTTCCTCCTCTTCCTCTCCAATCCTCCTCGAAAGTCTGAACCGCCTCCGCTTTTCCCCCAAGCGAAGCATCACTCCTCCTCCTCTCCGTCCTTTGCTCGGCGATCGCTGCGGCGGGCGGCCATGTGGGTTGAGATACTGTGCGGCCTGGTGGCCTACAAGCTCATCCGCACCATCTTCTTCTCCGGCGACGGCCTCGACCAGCTCGCCGACCTCGACTCCTCCCACTCCGATCTCTGCTTCGCCGTCGCGTCCAGGTACCCATCGCTTTATCCAATTCCCACCTTCCCTCCCCCCAAATGAACCCTCCTGATCGGCCCCTTCGATTTCCCCCCCTCCAGGCTCGAGAACCTCTACGGCGGCCGCTGCTTCGTCGGCCTCCGCATCCCCGACCCCGACGCCGGTGCGCGCCAGCACGTCGACGTCGTTCTCGTCACCAAGAGGCAAGCCCGCGACCGCCCGCAATTCCTCCCTCTCGCTCTCCCCCCGCACCGCGCTCTGCTTCTGTATATGCGCGTTTCGATGAATTTGTTAGTTCTAATTCTCGACTACTGCTAGACACTCATACTACTAGATAGTACTCCATACTACATATATTCGCCACAACCTATTGCATCATTCGAGACGGCTCTATCTGTTTGTATCTCCTGTGCTTGTCATGCTTAGTGGCAAGTTTACTGTGATCTACTTGGTAGTAATGCTATGTACCCAATCATATTTGGCTAAAAAATTATATATATACAGTGACAGATCTTACAAATCACTTAATTGATTCATTATATGATCGTCAACTATCACTTGGTTCAAACTGGTAAACAAGGGTCTGAGCTTTTTTGGTGGACAGGGAGGTCATGGTGGTGGCAATAAAAAATCTCTCCGGTTTTGTTGAGGTCGACAAGGATGGCAACTGGTACACTGAGAAGAAGCGCAAGCAGGAGGTTATACCAAACCCGGTATGCAATTTGAGCACTCCATTTTGCTCGAGTATTCCGTAACTGTTAGTGGAGTGAACGTACCTGTTAATTGTTGAATTCAGTGTGTACTGGGGAGCTAGCCTGAATGTAAATTGCCTGTTGCAGCAAGACACCAAACGACCAAGTCTTTCACGGCTACTGTCTTACCACAGCCTTGAACCTTGTGCGAGAAACTGCTATAGCACAGTGGGTCATGTAGGTTGGGTAGTATATTGTTGGTACTTCCCGAGAGATATTTTGTTGACAGCGAACCTGAGCTTACTGCTTTTGTAGTCCCTCATTGTTACTGAGTTCTGAATAATAGAATCATTTGCAGTTCCACGGCAGAGCAAAGCTCCAAGGTGGAAAAAAGAACACCCACAATCAAAATTATTGGTTTACCTTTTCTTGTTTGGTTCCTGCACTTCATTATTCTGTAATGATAATAATGGTATCAGTTGTCCTATTGTCAATTAATTTGTTGAGCTTCGTTTTCATAGGTTGTTGAAGTCAATAGAATAGCTACCAATCTTCAATCATACTTGGAGCAGAGGGGAGCAACACTGCCTAACGGGATTGTAAGCGGAAGAGTTGTACTGCCAAATCCCAACTGCAGGTTAGCTCTCAGGGAATGTTTTCTTTGCTTCGCTGCCTTTAGATGGTTTCTCAGTTGTCTCGTGCTTTGTCAGGCCTTCGTACACTATTAATCTTCAACCGGAGGTTATCTCACACGATCAGTGGAATGATCTCAAGGCAGACACAAAAGGTGGAGTATCGACATGGATTAAAGGTGCATTTAGTGGAAGCAAAAGTGACATCCAAGACTCGTTACTCCAAAACCTGTATTCTATTCTCAGCACCTCGCCTATGTGGGACAGGTAAATTACACCACCATACTGTTTTTATGTACTTCTAAACTTCCTAATGCTCCTTTTTCCCATTGTCCTTCCTGGTGTATTTTCTTATGAACATGTTCTAAAAAGTAAAATAAAAATCAAGAATTCTATAATACTTCCATTTAATATTATTTTTGTTTAATCGCTACACTACTTATGTAAACATAGTCTACACTGACATCGAGATAGCCATATTTCTATTAATTTTTTTCAACTCTCTCCTTGATATATTCCATTGTTCAATCTTGCTAGACATCATTTTTTTTGCCCATATGATTTATTGTATCATCTAACATGATATCTCCATTAAGCATTAACCAATTGTGTCTTCCCTGCATGACATTTTGACAACCCGGTTTCCAACTACTAAGTATTACCCCAATTGGCCATCAACACTCCCCTATTAGTAGCATAATCATAGCTGCAATAGTCTAGGAAAACTAATTGATTCACATGAGAAAAAACACACATAAAGAATTTGATGACCACAATCACAGGTTCTCTTAAATCTTAAGGGATTATAAATTATAGAAATCGAAACAAAAGACTACAAGCAATAATTTCGTACACATATACGTTGTCAGTTTTGTGGTGGTTGTGGATTTATGAACCATATGTCGCTGATGTAGATCCACTATTTTAACCCGCTCATATGTATATACACTATAGTGCTATTATACACGAGAGTGCAGAATGCAAATGCCAAAGTCCTGGTTCGAAGCTTAATCATGCAAATTCAATTATCCATGTTAGTGACCTATATTTTTGAGAACTCATTGAGTTCAGGATTTGCAAGCTTCTAACCATGGCTCATTAATGGCTCTAAAATAGTTAAAAACCAACCGTAAATATGAGTCGGAAATTTATGACCAGTATATGCTTGAAGTTTACAGGTTTCCAAGTTCGAACAGCAGTGGAAAGTAGAAGTAAAATGTGGAGCTGAATTCTGTTGTCTTCTTTTGTAAAAGAAACTTTGCTAAATTTTCCTTACTTCATTAAGCCTCATGTTATTCCTTCCAAGGTTAAACACCACAATACTTCAGCATGTGCCATTTTTATTTACCTCAGCCTCTCTGTGTACTCCAATCTTCCTTGGAGTCTCTAACGTCGACCATTTGGCGCGGCTCTGACTTTTTGGTGTACGTGTGTCCCTTTTCAAAGTCAAGAACTACAAGAGTGTTTCCCTCTATAGATATGCTGGTCCGGCCCTCCTAATGCTGAAGCTTTACTTCAAAAGATCAGAGGAGTTGATGCGGTGGACCAATTGTTAGAACTGACTGGAACGACGCCATTGCCGCCAGCTTGCTGCAAACAACTTGCGTGTCATCTGGAGACAACGACATATGCCTGGTCGTCAACGACTATACCGCCCGCAGCTTGTGATGGCTCATCTTGATACATGCGTTGACGCAACTTACAGCCGACACGACTATACCACCCGCAGCTCGTGATGGCACCTACGCTTCTGATGCCTCTGATTATGGCATAGAAACAGCCGGCAAGGTTGGAGATATATTTTGACATGCTGCTATGAGTTGAACATCAATGTCATCTGTCAACTATGGGCAGTTCAATGACTTCAATCAACTATTTTAACACGTATGCAGTTCCCTTTTTTAACGAACGCAGCTGGAGTTTTTTTTAATAAAGGCGAGGTCATTCCCATACAGGCAGAGTCCTATCGATGCACGGAAGTTCAATCAACTGTGGGACATCTTACCCTAAAAATAAAGAAACTATAGGATATCACGTCGTAGCTGGTTTGACACACATATGGAGTTACAGACGCAGACATATAAAGTTACGCAACTATAATTTTTTCTTTAAATCCTAACCATAAACTACAGATCTAACTATCAAAAATAATTTAGATGATGTGGATTAACCTGGTGTCTCCGTCAGACCTCCGTATATTGCTTTTAGTATATAACAGATTGCAATCAATAAATTATTGTTAGTATGTATTATATTGAAGTTTAGTGCAGTACGTAGAAGCTCGGTTGAATCTTTACAGTTGCACTTTCATTTTGAAGGTTGGAACTCAGAGGGGACAAAAATGTCCTTGGTGAATTTATGGAATTTAAAGGCAGACATGAAGACATGCAACTCTTGAAAAAACTGAAGAGATCAAAAGTTAGCCGATTTGTCATCCAGAAATCAACTCTTTTTGGAGGTTTTGGTAAGTCCTGTGTGATGTGCTTTATTTGTTATTGTGTCTAGTACTCCCCATGTTCAGCTTATTTTTTTGCTGTTTATTTCTCTAGTTTGGCAGGAAAGTCGCATTGTTTCATGTAGTTTTGGCAGCTATGCTAACACCTAACATAACTACTAGTGTAAAGAGAAGTAAAAATGAAAATAGATGCATGAAATGCCTGTAGATGTTATGACAGCGTTCATCCTTGCAAGATAGAGGAATTTATTTATACAATCCAGTGATATGGACTGTCAAGCAGAAGGTAAACTTTATTGTTATTTTCTTTCTTAGAAAAAGGGAGCTAAACATACTCATGAGTTTGCAAGGAAATTGTGAATTAAACAATATGTCCAGGCTGCTAAATATCCACAACGAGACTAAAATTGAAAAAGGCATATGTTGTGGACTATCAGCACGGAGTCTGAACAGAGGGAGATCAGGAGTCATTTGGGAAATATTGAATTAGAAAGGCATATAAAAGGGCCTAATTTGTTAAGAGGTCCGTATGGTGTTAGGGTCTAAGAGCATCTCTAGCAGACACCGCAAACCGCAAACCCCAAATACGCGTTTGCAGGCCGGAAAAATCGTGGTATACGGGTCGAAAAAAGCGCCCGCAGACCAGAACCCGCAAAAACAACCTGCAAAATAGCATATTCTGGAAGCTATCAACGAAAGACCCACTTGTCAGTCTTTTTTTTTCCTCCTCTCCATCTTCAAAGACGCTACTGCCTGCCCCACCCGCGCCTCACCGGCCCGCCTCGCCGCTGGCCAGCCGCCTGTGAGCGTGCGCCGCCCCGCCGCCGGCTGTCCTCCCGCATGCCCTTGCCCTGCCACCCCACCTGACCCGCTGTCGCCCTGCCCCGCCGCACGCGAGCCGGTCAGCAAGCTCGCCCGCGCCGGCGCCAGCCAGCCAGCTTGCCGCCCCCATGCCGGCCGGTCCCTCCCGCGAGCCGCCGCCGGTCGCGCGGAGCTCGGCCGCTCGCCCTTCCCTGCCGCCTGATTCCGGCAGCACGAGCTCGTACGCCAGCCCCTGCCTGCCGCCCAATTCCACCCCTGCCAGTCGCCGGCGCGCGAGCTCTCATTCCGGCGAAAGTTGGTCGGATTCCGGTGACTCCGGCCACTGTACGGTGATGGCTGGGGTGAAATTTCCTTCGTGCCAATTGCTTTCAGCATATCTGGTTCGCACTCGGTAGGCCTCGCGAACCTGTGTAATTGGGGTTTCCGCGACACGAAACTGGATAGCTTGGAAAAATATTTTCGGATGCGGGCTTGATGCAGTATCTGGACTGGCCATTTTTTACTTCCAAACCTGCAAATTGACGGTTATTATGCGGATGCGGGTTGGATGGGGGTCTGCTAGAGTTTTTTTTTTTTTGAATGTTTCACCGGGGGGAGAGGTTCCCCACCTGAATTTTTCATTCCAAAGTGGCTCAAAAGCCTGAGTACAGCAGAGACTTGGAGAGGTTTACATCAGAAGGGAAGGAGAGGGGTTTTGGGGGGGTTTTACAGCAGTGAAAGGGAGAGAGCTAGTCGCGCCCATGGAGACAGGAGTCCCACGCAACCGCCTCGTCAGCGATCGCCCGCGGCAGGCGCGCGCGCCACAAGCTGGCGTCCTCTCTGCACGCACGGAGCAGGCGGGTCAGGCACGGCTGATCACGGCGGAAGACGACCCCATTACGATGCTTCCATAAGTTCCAGCAGAGGAGGATAGTCATGGTAGACGCCGCACTCTTCCCAAAAGTGTCAGGGGCGGCATAGGAGTGCAGCTGCTCAACATGGGCGCTCTCCGGTAGAGGCCAACCAACCGCAGACCAGAAGGTTTTCGCGAAGGGGCAGCCGAACATGATGTGATCAGCAGTCTCCAGCGTCTCACCGCAGATCTCGCACCCCGCCTCATCTGCCGTGAGGATGTGCTTCCGGAGCAGCGTCGCCCTTGACTGAATCCGAGCGCGCAGCAGCAGCCAGGCAAAGAATTTTGCCTTAGATGGGGCAAAACTTCCCCAGACAAAGCTGGCGTATGGGGCAGTGACCCCTCCGGTCAACAGCAGCGTGTAAAGGTCGCCGACAGCCAGAGCGCCACCCTTCTTGAAGCATCTGACGAGCGAGTGGGAGTCAGGGACGTCGGAGAGCTGAACCGCAGCGAGGAGACGCATGACATGAGCCAGCTCGCTCTCCGCCTCAATGGTGAGCCTGGTGACCAAGGATTCTCTGACCCCACGCCCGAGCACCGCGGCGACAGAGGCCTGGGGTTTTGTAGCATGAGAGAACAGTGCCGGCGCAGCATGACGGAGGGCTCCGATCCCAAGCCAGTCGTCATCCCAGAAGCTGGTGCGTTGTCCGTCGCCCACGATCGGCTTCGAGATGCTTCGATAGAGTGGCATCAGCTCCACAAGGGTAGCCCAGTGCGCTCCGGCCTCCGCGCGTTTGCCGGTGGCCACTGGACCGTTGATTTGTTTCCAAGCCCAAGCAGCCCAGGGAGACTCGGCACCAGAGTGCAGCCGATGAAGCAGTTTGACCTGGAGACAAGTGTTCCTGTCTGACAGACTCTTGATGCCCAGGCCGCCGTCTTCCTTCGGTCGGCAGACACTCGTCCAGGCGACCAGGCATTTTGCACCGGAGGCTCGCCCCTCCACGTTCCAGAGGAAGGCGCGGCGGAGCGCGTCGATGGCTTTGAGAAGGGCAGGGGGAAGCGCCAGGGCACCCATCGCATACGCCGGGAGTGCGTCCAGCACGGCATTCAGCAGCACGAGCCGGCCGCCGGCAGACAGCAGGAGAGAGCACTAGCCGGAGAGATACTTATCGACTTTCGCAATGAGAGGAACGAAATGAGCCATCTTGAGCTTGTCGCAGGTCAACGGAAGGCCGAGATAAGTCTGCGGGAACCCCTCAACTCTGCAGCCGAGCGCCTTCTGCATATCCTCCACAAGAGCAGCGCCGCAATGCATTGGGACCATGGTGCTTTTTGTGAAGTTGATCACCAGGCCGGTAGCTAGGGCAAACTGGTCCAGGATGTGCCTAGCTCGCGCCGCTGCAGCCACGCTCGCTCTGAAGATTATCAGCGTGTCATCTGCGTACTGCAGGACGGGACATGACACATCGTCAACAAGCGGGTGGCGCAGGACGTCGTCCTGCAGGAACAGCCGCTGCAGCAGATCTCCCATCAGCAGGTACAGATAAGGCGACAGGGGATCACCCTGGCGCAGGCCTCTTTTGCATCTGATCCAGTTTCCAGGGATCCCATTGAGCAGAACTGCCGACAGAGATGAGGAGAAAATAGCATCCATCCAATCACACCAAGTGTCAGGGAAGCCTCTAGCCGCGAGCACTTTTCTCAAACTGCCCCAATCGATCGAGTCAAAGGCCTTTGTGAAATCGAGTTTCAGGACCACTGCCGGGGCTTTGCGCCGATGGCAACATTGCACTATCTCGGTTGCGTAGACAAAATTCTCAGAGATGCTTCTCCCAGTCATAAATCCGGATTGGTTCACGTCGATCAGCTGGCCAATTTGCGTCTTGAGCCGCGTCGTCAAGGCTTTGCAGACGGACTTCATTGAACAATTCTGCAGCGACACCGGCCTGTACGAGCTCGGGGAGAGAATCCCATCAGCCTTGGGGAGGAGAGCGATGTGCGCTCTGTTGATGCAGCCAAGGTCGGCGGCGCCGTCGTGAAAATCCTTGAAGAGCGACCCCAGAGCAGGGGAAACCTGCTGCCAGGCCGCACGGTAGAAGGAGGGGCCCAGGCCATCTGGCCCCGGAGCGCTGTTTTGGTCCATCCCCCAGATCGCCGCTTTGATTTCTTTGTCGTCGAACGGAGCGATCAGGGCCTGGCCGTCGACGCGCGGAGCGCCGACGTAGAGCGCGTCGAGGTCGAAAGCCTACGCGGTGGGCCGCTCACGGCCCAGCAGCTCGGAGTAGAAGGCACGGTCTGCTAGAGTTGCTCTAAGGGATACGCACCGCTATATCAGGATGCTATGTATCTCATAATGAATCAGGCAGGGAAGAAGATATTTGATTCTTCTCAATGTTCTCATCTCATCTATGTTCAGCCAATCCACTGGAGCCATGCTATCCAGCTATCTTAAGCATGTAGTTATCCCGTTGCAATCAAGGTTCACAACAGCATCAGACCAAGTCTATTACAAGACCCGGTATCTGCATAACAAAAGAGGACCACCTCGTAGCGGGTGATAGCAACACCTTGACAGCACCCATGGGTCTCGTTGGACAGATCATTACAGCAACAGAAACATCGGGAGTGTCCTCACAGAAAATGCTTGGCTGCACTCCTCATATACATCATCCATCTTTGCCTTTGTTATTTACCTCCATGGCCAGCATGTTAATTCTCAGACCACCTTCAAGCAACACCATGCATCCTGTTTATTTCTACAGATTGAGATAATTATTATGGACGGATGAGATAAAACTGGTTTTGGAAAGTGGCACCATTTTCACATACAGTGGCGGACCTACGTTGGAGCAAAACCATGCTGTGGCCCGCCCAGCCCAAAATATTTAAGCCTATGTACTTGTAAAAATTAGCAAAATAATACCCCATTTTATCCATATTTAGTGTATTTGCCTGCCCAATGTTTTTGGGCTAGCTCTGCCGCTGGTTACATAATCACATTATGATACCTTTATCCTTGTTCAACTACTCTACCCTTAAGTGTTGATCCTGGCATTTGAACATGATCAAAACAATACACAGTAACCCACTAGACATACTTTGCCACGGTACATGTGGTGAAGAGATGATGAGTTGTATTTCTTTTCACAGTTCAACACTAATCATCCTTGCAGCACTGCTCAATCCAATTGTTCTCTCATAAGATGCTATTTGAGCACCACCCACATGGAAAATCATATTATTCTTTGGTAACTTTCCACAAATGCCTTGTGCCTGAGGGCCCTCTGATCCATATTACTTGTCTCTAATATGGATGTATCTAGAAGTAAAATGTGTCTAGATACATCCGTAATAGCGACAGTTAATATGGATCGGAGGGAGTACACCATTTTGCTTCAGCAGAGAATACATTGATTTGATCATTTAGTAGAGGAAATACCTTAAGTACACTGTGTCCGGAAACATACAGGTTTATTTTCTCTGTTTAAAGTTTAAACCTGCTAGCCTATACTCTAATTGATTTGAATAATCCCCATCTGTTTGACTTGGTTTGTCCCTTGCACAAATGTAGGTAGGTCTCGAGTCCAAATCCTGTATTCTCCTCGAGATTACCGAGCTGAGGGTACTTCATCTTCAGAATGGAAAGAGATTTCTGTGAAGCAGTACACAGAGATTGTTTTTCATCCGTTGCAGTCGAAAAAGGTCAAGAAATTCAAGCTGTCAAGTGTTGCCTCTGTGACACTGAGTGCCTAGGAAGTTAGAAGTTTTACGAATAGATTTTAGGGAGCTATGTATCTCTCCATATAAACTTCCTGGCCGTGCAGTGTGCACCCCGGAGGAGATGTGTTTCTCTTTGCCTCTGTACATCCATCCGTATTTCAACGTCTTGGTGTAACGGTACATGAATGATAGGAATGGATTACTGGAATATGTTTCTTGTTGTTGAGATTTAGGTGGATGTGTATACGCTGCAACTGGAATCTCAATCCCTCAACTGTATTGCTGGTGAGGGATAGTTGGTCCACTTTCTTTTACTCTTTCCTTATCCATGGGCTAGGAGCCTAGGACTGAATAGTCATTTTCTTCTGACCCGCCTCATTGATATCGCAAGCTGGACATGTTGAGTATGCACTATGCAATGATGCTCTGTATGCTTCACACAACGATGGTGATAGGGCTATTACACGGTCCATATGCTGCGTTATCTGGTTAGAGGTGACTAAACAGAAGTCTTCAGAAATGAATGTTAAATATGTGCTTTATGCAATGAGAGTTCTCTTTACAGTACATAGGTTTGGACTTTACTGTAGGCAGTTTATGATGGTTTTCGTCAGAAACCAATCTGTAGCTGTTAGCTGATTTTGATCACTGGTTGTCTCATTGGTTTGACATCGTTTTTCAAACCAACATCAACATGGAGCCTAGGAGTGAATGGTCAATTTTCTTTGGACCCGCCTCATTGATATGGCAAGCTGGACATGTTGAGTATGCACTATGCAATGATGCTCTGTATGCTTCACTCAACGATGGTGATGGGGCTATTACACGGTCCACCGGTGACGGTGTTGCTATGATTATCTGAATAGAGGTGACTAAACCAAAGTCTTCGGAAATGAATGTTAACTATGTGCTTTATGGAATGAGAGTTCCCTTTCGAGCGGTACATAGGTTGGACTTTACTGTATGCAGTTTATGACGAGGGCGGTACATAGGTTGGACTTCACTGTATGCAGTTTATGACGGTTCTCGTCAGAAAATAACCTGTAGCTGCTAACTGATTTTGATCACTGGTTGGTTTGACATCGTTTGTCAGACCAACTATTACCAAACTGAAGATGGTGTAGACGTGTTGTCAAAGTCTCTGTTTCATGCGATTAATGTACATACACCTCATATGAGTTGGTTTCCATCAATCTCATGCCTTTAAGCTCTCAACATTTCTCCATCACATTCATAAATATATTTTGCTGTACACAGGCAGTAGCACCCAACTGCAGGTTTATTTTCCTTCTGCTGGACCTAAGGATTACCTTGGTAAGCACTCACTGAAACGCTCTTACCCCTGGTAAGAGTTGGGAACACGTGGCACGCTTGGCCATGTACATGACGATATGTACATCAGACCAACTCCCTCTTGAGGAGAAAAAGAATACATATATTAGGTACAGAAAGAATACAGCCCTAGTTGCCCTTGCGAACCAATGAATAAATTGAATCCCTAACCCTACTCTTCGTATATGGCGCTGGCAAACTCCACCATGAGCTTGTTCAGCTTCTTGTTCTGAATCCTCTGCGGGACCACCTCCAGCTCATCGCTGCAACCAAAGTTCACCACAGGTCAGCAAAGCATTTCACTGAATTTTTGTAAAAACATATGAACTGATGAAATTTCGAACCTGAATATCAAGTCACTGATGATGCAATTCAAGGTAAAGGTAGGAGGAAGAGACCAAGTACCTCGGCAGGGAGCGTGGAGAGGATGGGGAGAGCATGTGAGCAAATTTGACGGCATCCTCAGGCCGGCACACGGCATTGTTGAAGCAGAGGTAACGGCCGTACGCCGTGGGGCACTCGTAGGCTGCCACGTGGGCGTCGGCGAGGAAGTCGGCGTCGACGGTGACGAGGACGCCGTTCTGGTACATGTCGGCGGCCCCCTTGAGGTAGGGGTGGGCGTTGGAGAGCCCCGGCCCGGTGATCAGGCCGGCGTTGATGACCACCATGTCCACCCCTCTGTCCATTGCCAAGGCCCAGGCCGTCTTCTCCGACAGTGTCTTGGCCAGAGCATGCCACAGCTGCAGCAATCCCAGTAACAGTAAGTATCAACCAAAGTGTTTTTTAAAACTACATGTGGTGTGAGCCCACCGCAGGGGCGCGTTCTAAAAGCATATTTCAAATTTGCACATGCAGGTTTGATGACAGCTGCACGAGGAGAAGTTTGTCATTTTGTCAAACATGTCGGGAACATGGGGTCTCCTGTGTACTGGATGGCCCCAACAAGCAGGACACTTACTTTCTATCAGGATTCATAAAAGAACCCTTTCTGTTTGCGAGGAAAAAAACAAGCAAGTAGCTGAAGCAATCTAAAACTACGTGATTGATTGTCTATCTGAGTTAGTATTCTATAATCAGATAAGCAAATCAAAGGGGAGGATGTGTAGTAGTTTAGCAGGCTTGTAGCAGTCTATTACTGCTACCTGCAGCTATCTTTCTATGTCCTCATGTTACACAATTGAGAAGTCAATTTCACTAACATCGTTCACGCATTCTAGCTAGCTCTTTAGTCTGATTTTGACACGCACTCTGATTTGGACCTTTTCTTATCCTAGACGATTGAATTGTGGTTCTACGTAGTAGTACACTTTTCTCGATCTTATTGGGAAGCAAAGTTTTTGCACACAGGCGACACAAGGGAAAGAGCGGATAGACTTGCATGTAATCTGCTTAGTTTCTTGAGGTTTGGTTGCCCGCTTTCTTTCCGTGTGTTGGATTTCATAACGCAAGACTGCTTCTTCTTGTACGGAGTACTCGCGTGCTTCTAGAGGGATTACCTTTCTATTCCTGCAGAAGTTGAGGTCGCTCCAGTTCCTCTCGTCGAACGCGTCGACGAGCTTGTGGTCGTCCTTCCAGATGACGGCGGTGACGGAGGAGGTGAAGACGACCCTCTCCATGGCGTCCGTCTGCGCGCACGCCTCCAGCACGTTCTGCGCCGCCCGGACCTCGACCTCCACCATGACCTCCTGCAAAGCACCAGCACCATCGGTCAGAATAGTGTTAATGGCTCATGTTAGTTACTGCTGTGATCAGGTAGCCAGCCGTGTGCTTAATTGTGCAGCTGTGTGTGTGCGGTGGAGCATCGGTTCGTAGCCATGAATGCGTGGAAAGGAGGCCTAGCGGCTTCTGCCGAAACTTGGGAGCAGAGTTAATGCAGTGGCTGGCGCGAGGAGGGGGATGAGCTGTGCCATTAAAGGCCCAGCTCACGCAACAAGGGAGAAAGGAAGCAGATGCTCGTCCACTAGCTGAACTGTGTAACTGCAGCAGTGGTACGGCACTAGCAGCAGCAGCAGCAGTGTTTTATCTTTTGGGTTTATCTTATCCAACCAGTAAATAAGCTATCGCAGCGGCGGAGAGACCGATCCGTCGATCACGGCACGATCGTCTCTCACGATCCTTAAAATTATTTTAACCGGAAGAAAGAAACGGAGAGGAGTGATTCGAGTGGATGAACTCACGTCGGCCGGCTCCTGGTCGTGGGCGTTGAACATGCAGAAGAGGCCGGAGCACCCGCGGACGGCGTCGGCGATGCTGTGGTAGTCGAAGGGGTCGGCGCGGAAGAGCTTGAGGCGCTCCCCCTGGCTGCTGGCAGCGAGCAGGGCCGCCTCGTCGTCGCGTGAGCGGCCGTAGGTGGCGGCGTGGACGGTGTATCCGCGGCGGAGGAGGCGGTGGACGAGCGCGTGGCCGAGCGGGCCCGACGCGTCCATCACGCACACGCTCTTGTCCGACGCCGCCGCCGCGACCGGCGCCCCGGGACACATGGCTGCTGGTACGGATAGATAGAGGCGCCGGGTGTTGGTCGAGTAGAGGCGACGGAGCAAGGCGGGCAGGCGGTGTCGGAGGTGGGTTTACTGGTGTGGAGAGGGGAGGAGGTGGGTATATAAGGGGAGCGGAGCAGAAGATAGCAGGAGAGTAGAGGGAATTGAAGTCGGAGGCGATGACTGAGAGAGAGAGTCCGAGTCGGGGACGGAACAGTAACGCGATGAGGTGGGGTCGTGGCATCCAAAGAGTGTGCGCGCGCTCACGCTCTGCCTCGCCGGAAGGGAAGCGGGCGACGCAAGGGCTGACGGGCTGGTTGGTTGGTTACCTGGGCGGCTGGGAAGAGGGGCAGGTCGGGTGCCGGTTAGTTGGCAGCTGCGGCCGGGACGACGCCCAACTGTCGCCGCGTCAACGTGCAACCGTATCGAACCGTGTAATTCCGTCCGTTGGAATGGGGTGACGCAATGGCGGACGCACGCACGCACGCGAGTTCGATGCATCTGCCGCGCGCGGCAGCAGAATCTAGCTAAGGAGGTATATGCACTGTTAGTCCTAGAACTTGTCCTTGACGTGCAGATTAGTCCACTAAGTTGGAAGAGGAGCACCTGCCGTCCACCAACTTACTAATCCGTGCAAATTTGGTCCTAACCAATCTAGTGCTGACATGTGTACTGCCACGGTGGCTAATGATGTCTCATCTGTATTTGCAAGAAAGACCCTGTATGTTTTTATGAGTGGAATGTTACCCTTCACTGTCTATGCGTAGGAAATCCCCAAATCCTGAGCCAGCAGCGGATATAGCGAGCGGTGAGGGCGGCGATTGACGGACGAGCGTCGAGGGCGCCGCCGGCGAGGTCAGCGAGGGAGGAGAGGGCGCCTTCGGCGAGGTCGGCGAGGGCACCGCTGGCAAGGGCGGCGAAGGTACTAAGATGGGCTCGCCCGAGGCCGTCGGTGGCCGGAACGACAAGGTCGACGACGAGGAGTAGAAGCTGACAACAGAGGTTTGGTAGGATTGGACTCCGACGGTGACGTCGCCGCCACCACCCACAAGCCACCGTCTCGGTTGACTGAAGGTGGGTTCATCCTACTACATCATATTCCGAGTTAATTTACTGGCCATGACTAATTAACAGGTAAGAAGAATGATCATTGGTTGTAGTAGTAATCATCGTTAGCGTTGGATGATTGGATGTGGATCACACATGCTACTCCGCTACTCTATTCCTTTCTTGATTCCCAAATGATTCGGCCTGAATACCAATGTTGCATGATGCGTTCTGTTGCCGGTATATGAGCCTCTCCATGAGCAGAGAAGGGAGATTTCCAATGCGTTTGGCAGGCCTTCATCCTCTTGTAATCCTCTAGCTTTCTGGCTCATGGGAAACAATGGGCACAATAATACTCATAAGCTGAAATGCTAGGATCAGGTGCCATTACATCAGGTAACAAACAATCTGCTGAAACGACCCTTCTGAACCTTGTTTGTGGGTTCAGTTCGATGTCAGTGTTCTAAATTAATTGACTTCAGGGAAAAAATGTTGCATTTATCTTTTTTTCGTAGGACAAACTGCAGGACGCTGATGGTGCTCAATAGAGGTACAAGAACCAGTGTGCTGCTCTAGTAAATTCAATAGAAAAGGAAGAAGAGGGTCTGGAACTTGTGAGGAAGATATGTGAACTGGAACTTCAGTTGCAGAATGAGAAGTCAGAGAAGAAGAAAATGGAGGGAAGACATAAAAATGAGGGATAGGAAGGAGATGACATATGTAACAGTTGTAGCAGTTTGTATGGCCATGTATGCTTCTATCTGTAAGGGGGTTTGTGTGATGTAAATTGTGTGTTCAAATGAAACAGAGGAATAAGAATTGTAACTATGCTTCTATCCGTCTGTTACTTGTACCAATAGTAGTTGTACCAA
This sequence comes from Lolium multiflorum, assembly GCA_030979885.1. Classification (NCBI taxonomy): domain Eukaryota; kingdom Viridiplantae; phylum Streptophyta; class Magnoliopsida; order Poales; family Poaceae; genus Lolium; species Lolium multiflorum. Next base: position 160,657,657 of record CM061747.1, read on the forward strand.
TAGTAGTTGTGGTTGATCTTGTATTACTTGTTATTCTGGAGACAACAGCAGGTCCATCTTGTACATTACCACTGGTAGTAGCAACAACATCCATTTTCTTCTTGCTCAGGTTCTGTCCTCTTCCTCTACCTCTGGCGTTGCTTTGTAGTTACCACCTGGTTTGACACAACATTCATTGCTCCATTCAATAAATTTCTCCAATTTCTTCCTGATTTTAGGACAGATCCTTCCCGTCCATTTGGAAGCATCTCTCTGCTTGCTTTCTGTTCTTTGCATTATTTTTGAAAATATAGTTTCAAGCATTGACAAGAAAGGCATTTCCCTAGCATCGAGAATGTAACTGAAGCAAACAATAACAGAAAGCTCATAAGTGATAAGAGAAATGAAAGACCGAATGTTAATGAAGCAAATAAATGTCAAGCAACAAAGGTAATGTACCTGTTGAACACTTCAGAGTGGTTGTTTAACAATATATCACACTTAGGAAATTCAGAGAAAAAAGCCTTAATCCATGTTTTTGGATCAAGCTGCTCAATCCATGCATAAGCAGCCTCACTGTCCACCTTGAGTTTTTCCATATTTTTTGCATACTTTGGAACACAAGTTGACCTGGCAATGGCCCATAGGTCATTTTTTAATGTTTCGCCTTTATGCCCTGCAGACTTGAAGTTTTGGAGCATATGTCTTACGCAGAATCTGTGTTCAGAATCTGGGAATACCTTTTGGGCAGCATTTATGAGACCCTGTATAGTTCGAAAATAAAAAAGGAATTAAAATGATGAATTTGTGAGATAAAGTTTGCTATTTGAGCATCACAGAAAGAGTGAGAAATTACCTTTTGTTTATCACTCATTATGGTCCATGGAGATGTATTTGTGATATTCAAGTCGTCTTTCAGGTTTTGGAGAAACCACTCCCAGCTGCTTGTACATTCAACCTCAACTAAACCGAAGGCAACTGGAAAGATGCAGTCGTTTGGGTCGATTCCAACAGCTGTCAACAGAACTCCTTTGTACCTAGTTTTAATATGACACCCATCTAAGCAAATCAGTGGCCTGCATCCAGCTAGGAACCCCCTTTTGCAAGCATCGTAGCTCCAATAGACAGTTGCCAAATGCTCTCTATGATCCGCACTTCCAGGATCATTCACTGAATTTGTGGTGAGAAAGAACTTAGAACCCGGGTTGCTCCTTCTCAGCTCTTGCCCATAATCCAACAGCTGGTTGAACTGTCCTATTTCATCTCCATGGATCTGTAGAAGTGCTGCTTTCCTTGCTCTGCTTAGCTTAAACCTGGTTGGGCACATATTAAATTCCCTATGAACCTTCGCTGCAAAACTCTGCAGTCCTAGCTTCTGGTTATCTCTGAACTCATGCATGAATGTTTCTTGAAGTATTTTTGCAGTGAGAGCTTCGAGTGGCCACACACCTTCACAATCATGTTTTGCTGAATATGCTGTAATACAGAAGCCACCTTGTCTTGTGTCTGCTGATGCTTTGAGCATCCATGGACAACCATCTGAACATACAGCATTTAGTCTTGTTTTATCATTCTTCACCTTTCTGATAGGGACTCTATTTCTTATGCTATATGCAGCTAATGCTTTCCTAAGCTCCTCCACACCACTGAAAGTCATTCCTACTTTGAAGGTTGGATTAGCCATGTCTATCTCTGGATCGAAAGGTTTGAACTTGTTCTTTAAATGTTGCCTCTCTTCATTGCCAAGATTAAGGTCCTCATCATCAAGGGCAACCTCATTCTCTCTTTCATCACATAATTCCTTCTCATTGTAATCATTCAAAGAGGTGTCAATATTTTCAGAAAAGAGATCATCATCCCCCTCTTCTACATTGTAGTCACTATCATAGAAGTCACTGTCTTGTTCACTATCACTGTCATCTAGTTGCACTTCCTCTGGAACAAATTCTGGTGATTTCCCCTTATCTGCAAACAACACATCTGAACTAGAAGACGGACTAGCTGCTGTATCAAATCTTCTTGGCAATTTGCTTGGGCTTATGACAAGAGGCAAATCAGGTACACCATTCAGTATCACATCGTCCCTTATATTTCTCAAGAAATTGGTGTGATCTACAAACAGAGCAAGTATCTTCACAGTCCTGCTTGCCTTGATCATTTCAACACAGTCAGCATCACACTCTACTGGTACCAGTCCATCTGTTATGTCTTTCCCAGGATAACACCAGTAGACATGCAGTTTTCCATCCCTCACATACCCCAACCTAGTCAATATTTCATCAATCCAAAGACAGGACCAAGTTTCAGCACTGCAATAGTCGAAGACTGTAGATGAACATGATACATATTGCAGATTATCGCGCAAACTGCAGAAGAGTCCATTATGCACAACCTCTACCGAGAAGAAGTCAGATTCTTCGGCTCCGTAGAACACTGCATGTAACAAAAAAGAATCAGAAACTGGTAACAACTACTATTGCATCAAAGCATACACACATGTGAGATTCAGAAACGTGGCCAAAATTCAGAACTTTTTAAAGACTTGCTTAAAAACTCCAGATAGGTGATCGCAATTTAGAACTTGACCACAAAATCTCAATTTTAATGCCAAAAAATGCTACAGATTGCTGCAAACAATGTGTATCCACTTAATAATCTCTAAAACCAACAACTTTATGCAATGTTTGTGCTCCAACAAATCAACAAAATAGACTACAGGAAACAAAATACACACAACTGACGAAATTCATGAATTGTATTGGTTGTGATCGTTGCGCGCCTGCAAGTACACGACCATGGTTTGTCTGCAGCATGAAGGCCATCCGCCGTAGCTGTACTGTGGCCACAACCCATCTATACCCAACAAACAAGAACGAAATTCTGTTTCTGAACTAACACTTACAGATTGTGAACCAGTTCACAGGGCTTGATCTGCAGAGTGCAAAGGGAAACGCGATCTGAACTAACACGTACGGATTGTGAACCAGTTCACACGTTGCCCAAATAAACTTAATTCGGTACAGATCGTCATCGCCAAGGCACACGGCCATGGTCGTCGTCGCCAACAGAGACAACGGGGAGAGAGTTTCTGGGCGAAAACGGGGCTCACCGTAGTCGGGCGGGTCTTCCCTCCACTCGCGCTCGCGCATGACCGCCGGCATCGGAGCTCCGGAACGTCCGCGAGGACCTCGAGGTGGCGCCGGAGTTGGGGGCGAAAGGAAACCGCGGCTGGGTCAGGAAAAAAGAAATCGAGAGGAGTAAACGGTGTCTCCTTCCGTTAAATCAGCGCAAGCAGATGTGGAAGGACCCGGCGATGCATATTTCAGGATTTCGGGGACCCTAGTGCAAAATTACTGATGAGAGATCATTAGCCACCGTGGCAGTACACGTGTCGACATCAGATTGGCCAAGGACCTAATCTGCACAGATTAGCAAGTTGATGGATGGCCGGTGCTCCTCTTTCAAGTTAGCGGACTAAACTGCACGTCAAGGACAAGTTCTAGGACTAATAGTGCATATACCTCCTAGCTAAGCCATGTTTGACTGTTTGGCCTTGCTTCAGCTGCCTGATAGACAGAGACTGATGAGATGAGGTTATGCTCTTTGAGATTAGCTTGGTTTGGTGAGAAGAGTGGCTCTCCGCCTCTCCGGCGTTGGCCGGCGGTTGCATCGGACGCGCGCGCAGCCTCCTCTACACGGCAACCACCACCACGCCGAAACGCCCGGTTACATGGGTAGAGGAGGTCCTCTGTTTCTACCTACCACTGCAAGTCTGCAATCTACTAGTACCACGTACCGTGTAGCGCAATTCGATTTTCTATCTAAGGTGTATGAAGGATCTTATTTATTTGAAACCTTAAAAATCTCGCCCCATTCAACTTTTCAAATAAATATTTTGGGTTTATTTAAGTTTATCACGCAATCTTATTTTGGGTTCGTGGGTCCAAAAAAGATGAAACCAAACTATGTATATATCATGTAACATACCTTTCTTCTTTTCTTACATTTTGGGTTTATGGGTGACCAAGGGACAACAAGTTGTGTTATAAACTTGGATTAATTTTTTTTTTATCAACAAAATCTGGTGGAACTAACAAACTTGTGGTCACTAAACCACCAGTGCGGCTAGAGCATGTGGCACATGATTGGTTAAATTGTCTTTTTTAAGAACAGTAGCTCCAAAGTCCACAAATATGTACTCCACATGCTCATTATGAAATATGAGCCAAGGGGTTATTTGAACGAACACAACCCACATCGATCCACCTGAAATAACTCAGAAGACCGCACACCTCTGGGCTACAACCTCACTTCTTTGTGCCCGAGCCTATGTAATTCAAGGTTTACTCTCCAACTCTCCATTCTGCTCAGTTCTTGCTCCCAGCCTCCCACCTTCCTTGTTCTCTATAAAAAAAAATACTATCTAGCATCCTCCATAGGCTTATGTAGGCATGAAAGGCACCGGGAAAGGAAAATGCACAAAGACAATAGTATTTCCTACGATATGGTTCAGCTAGTCTACCAACTGCAACAGTTCATGTTAAGTTAGTTTTCTCCCAACTAGATCTGCTTCACTTCCGCCTCACTCTCAATATGACTCAACAACACCGCCCCTTCCTCGATCTCGGCCCAATTGACATACATGTGTTGTCTACCAGATTTGAATGTTGAACAAACAATGGGTACTTGTGTCTACTTTTGTTCTGTTACATGGGATGTCACGCATGGTAGATGGTTTAGTGCAATGCAGAGTATGTACTCATCATGTAACAAGCAAAACAAGGAAATAAACTAATACATGGAAGAAGTGGCAACCGACTACATCAACTTATGTTATGTCGTGATACACAAGTCTAGAATTCCTCCACTTGGTTATAATAAAAAAGGATCAGTGGATGCTCAAATTTGTCCAGTACATTTGCAAATTCATCAAAAATGAACAATAACTCTTGAAATGGAAAAATATCAACATTAGGTTCATCTTTTTTCTCGAGCCATGTTCTAAAGTGGATTATAATTTGTTACATGATAGATGGATAATCTTGTTTTTTTTAAGAAAAGAAGAATGGCTCATATGCATGTTTATCTTACTAGTTATGCCCGAGTCTTTCCATGTAACTCTCTATAAGTATTAGTGTCAATGGAAATTGAACTACAATGGAATTTTCCGTTCTAAAGTTCATGAAGAATATTATTAATTTGAAAGTTAAAAATCTCATTATGAAGGGAAAAAGTTTGTGTCATAAACCTACGGGGAAAGCGACACCCAACTGTCACGTTGTCAACCACTCAACATGCAACCTTATCGATCCATCCATGACCCTGTAATTCTATGCATTGGAACGGGGTCATGCACTCGTGCACGCATGCGAATTCGAAGCATCTGCCGCTCCAGAATCTAGCGGGCTAGGTCTGACTGTTTGGCTTTCCTTCGGTTGAGGTCGACGGCTTGACGCACTGCTTTCTAATAGAGGTTGTATGATCTAGAGCTTGGTTTGGTGGGAAGAGTGGCACAGGCGTTGGACAACAGCCGCCGAGCCTCACCACGCTGCGACGCCCGGTTTCATGGATAGAGGAGGACCTCTGCCTCTACCAAACCACTGCATGCAAATCAAAGCCTCTGGTTTTTTCTCCATTTGAGTTCTTATTACCAAGCATTATTTCATGTGCGCAATCGGTTTCAGCACGCTTGAATAGCAATTTTTATTGTGGTTTTAGTTCAACCATAAGACGAAATTACGAATTATGGAGGGGAGCGAGTACGAGCAACATGTATGGTTTCCTCCATTTCCTTCCATCTGCCCTTCTGGATGAAGTGGCGATTATCTAAATTTGTCGAACGTTAATTGGTACTTCAAAAATAAACATAAGTTTGTGCTGCAATCAAATTTCATGTTCTAGAGTTCATGAAGAACCTTATTTATTGGAAAGCTGGAAATCTCATCATTCAAAATTCGTGAGGTTTACATGTTGGTTTTCTCGGTGATGCAGGCAAAAAAGTCAAGTTATGAAATTATTTTAGATATTGTTATCCACAAAATTGGGTAGAACATGTACACTTGTAGTCACTAAACCAGCCCACAACTAAAGCTGGCCATCAAATAGTACCGGGAAGTGGTTTCTTAAAGGACGATAGACCAAAATTTTCAAAACTATATCTCCACGTGTTCCGTATGAACTAGAACCCATATGGTTAATTAACCGCATACAACTCATATCGATCCACCTGAAAGAACTTAAAAGGCCACGCACATCTCGCCTATAGCCTCATTGCTTCTTTGTGCCAAAACCTATGTAGCTCAAGATTTACTCTCCAACTCTTCATGCCACTCTCTCTCCCCACTTTCCTTATTCTCTACCAAAAACTCTCAGGCATCTAACATGGGCTTATGTATGCATGCGAGGCACCAGGAAAGGAAAAGACACAATGACTGTAGACAGTGTGCTTCATGCAAATGTCCTGAACTCGTCTGCGATCATTTATACTACTTGTTAACTTTATGAAGTTTTTCTCACTGGATTTGCTTCACTTTTGCCTCAGCCTCAACATGACTCAACAACATATTCATTTCATGTACCTAAAAAAACCTAATACACATGTGTCCTTTGTCAGATTTGAGTGTCGAACAACCAATGGGCACTTCAATGTATATGTCTTTGTTTCTATTGCATGGGATGTCATATATGGTAGATGCAACACATACTATGCATTCATCGTGTTATAAGCAAAGACTGAAATAAACTAATACACGGAAGAAATTATAATCGAGAACATCAACTTATGGTGTATGTGAACCTCACATGGCACTAGTACATAAAAACTTATCTGTGGCGTGCCAACAAGGCTATTAGTGGCTTGGGGGGCGGCACGCTAGTAATATGACACAATTGATAACATAAATTAGTGGTGTGCCATCCGAACGCAACCAGTCACCAAGTTACTAGCCGCATGCTATATGCCCTGCACACCACTAGTGTTGTATTTAGGGTTTTAAACCAATACCCATGGGCTGGTTATCCCACCCAGCCCACAACAGAAACCCTAGTTCGATGGAAGAAATGCTAATAGATTCAACTTATGTTTCCCGTCGACCCTCCCATGCTTTTAAAGAAAGAATTAGTGGATGCTTAAATTTGTGGAGTAGCATTCCAAATTCCGCAATAATTAAGATCAATCCTTGAGAAACTAGCAGTGTTCAGAATGCTAAAAAGAAATAGCAGTGTCCACCACATGGACGGTTTGATGATCTCCTTCTTATAATTACACATATCTTGCTTTGGTGTTGAAGTGTTGATTATCTATATTTCATGAAGACTACTACTGGCAAATAAAAAACTATTGTAATTCAGTTTTCCGCTCTAAAGTTTTATGAAGAATCTTATTCATCTAGAAGTTAGAAATCTCATCATGCACACACTTCACGAGGTTTACATGTTGGGTTTATTGGAAGATTTACTTATACGCAAAATTTGCTAGAATAGACACACATGTAGTCACTAAATTAGCATGCAACTAAAGCAGCTCTGAAATATTAGTAGGAAATGACCAATTGAATTGTCATTTGTTGGAGATAATGTCCTAAAGGCAAATAATAAAGAATATTTAATATTATATATTAGTAGTTCATAATAAGTTTCATGTCATGCTATAACTGTATTAATTAGAAACATTGATGCACGTCTAGTACGTAAACAAACCAGAGTTTCTAGTGAGCCTATGTGCGAACTAGCTCATTGGTCATCGGATGATCGAGGTTTCCCTATCATGGATATTTATGTGAATTGACAATGGGATTATATCATTAGATAAATGATATAATGGACAACCCAATATAAGTATTGCAACATGATCAAATCACTGAGTTTATTGTTGCGATAATTATGAAAGCATAGTAACCTACTACTTAGACTGTGAGATCATTTCTAATCGCTATCACCGGAGGCTGCCTTGACTGTGTCAACCCTCACGCCGTAACATGGTGACCATAAAGGTTTTGCTCACGTATTTCGAAGGGTAGGATAAGACGTATGTATCCAGATCAGGATTTGTTCATACGCGGGATTTTGTCACTCTGAAATATCGATCCGTCCACGCGCGCATAATTCCGTCCGTTCGAATGCGGTGACGCACGAGAATTCAATGCATCTGAACCTAGCGACCTAGGTTTGACTATTTGTCCTTGCTTGCTTCGTTGCGGTCGACGGCCCGCTTGACGCACTGCTTCCTGAAAAGAAGGAGACTGATGAGATGAGGCTATGCTAGCTTGGTTTGGTGAGAATCGTGGCTCTCTTGCGTTGGCCAGCGGTTGCATCGATCGGACACGTAACCTCGTCTACGTTGCAACCCCCACCACACCGAAACGCTCAGCTACATGGATAGATGAGAGCTCCTGTTTCTATATTTTTTTGATAAAGGGCGCTTTATTACTCGAGGTATTAAGCATTACACCCTGTCTCTCGGATAAATACCTGGGTCTTCCAGCTTTAGTTGGAGCTGATAGGAGTGATTGCTTCAAACATTTTATTGAAAGAATTATTCAGAGGATTAATGGGTGGAAGGAAAAACTACTATCTCTGGGTGGTAAGGAAATTCTCCTGAAGGCTGTGGCGCAAGCTATTCCTGTATATGCTATGTCTGTGTTCCAGCTCCCTAAGGGGATTTGCAAGGGAATGATGGATGCTATCTCCCAGTTCTGGTGGGGTGATGATGAAAATTCAAAGAAGATGCACTGGATGGCTTGGTGGAAACTCTGTTACCCAAAAAAGGAGGGAGGTATGGGCTTCAGAGATTTCCAGTCTTTTAATCTTGCTATGCTGGCTAAGCAGGAATGGAGATTGATCAATGACCCTGAATCTTTATGTGCCCGCGTTCTTGGTGCAAAGTACTACCCGAGTGGAGATATTCTAAACGCGGGGCCAAAGGCAGGATCATCATTTACCTGGCAAAGTATTCTAGCTGGCCTAACCACTTTTAAGCGTGGGTATATTTGGCGAGTTGGAAACGGTGAAAAAATTACAATTTAGGAAGATCCGTGGATTCCATCAAGTGCTAATAGAAGAATTTTGACCCCTAGAGGGGGCGCCATCTATACGCGGGTGAGTGAGCTTCTTTGTCCTATCACGGGCCAATGGGATGAAACTTTGTTGAATGGTTTATTCAATCCAATTGATGTTACAAGAATCTTGCAAATACCGATCAGTACACAAGGTTTTGAGGACTTTATTAGCTGGCACTTTACCAAACACGGCCAGTATACCGTCCGGTCGGGCTATCATCTCCAGTGGCGGCATCAATTTGGTCCGTCCACTGGCCAATTGGCGATCCCTAGTGTCTCGGCCCTGAACCCAATATGGAAGACACTTTGGCAGTTGAAAATCCCAGCAAAGGTGAAATTTTTTGCTTGGCGAGCTCTCCATGGGATAGTTCCTCTCAAAGCAATTCTTGCTAATAGGCACATTGGCACATCGGGTTCCTGTCCGGTCTGTAATTTGGATGCAGAGGATATCAGACATCTTCTATTCACTTGCCCGGCTGCGACGATTGTGTGGCAAAATTTGGGTCTATCTCAAATCATTGATGATGCATTACTTGAGGACCGAGCGGGATCAGCGGTCCTCGAAAATATTTTAAACAAACAGAATAATGCTCTGGAGGGTTTTACGTTGGTTGGTGTGAAAGAAGTGGTATTGGTGGCATGCTGGTATCTTTGGTGGCTTCGACGGCAGCGGACACATGATGAACCTACACCTCCTGTTTATAAATGCAAAATGTCTATTCTTGCTATGACGGCCAATGCTGCAAAAATTGGTGCTAACAAAGTCCAGGTTACTACTGCAAAGTGGTTGAAACCTGAGGTGAGACAGGTTAAAGTAAATGTCGATGCTTCTTTTTATGCTGACTCATGCACATGAGCTATTGGTGCAGTAATCAGAGATGTTAAAGGCGATTTTATAGCTGCATCGACAAATTATATTCCTCACGTCGCCTCTGCTATGGTGGCGGAAGCATTGGCAATGAAGGAAGGGATCGGCCTTGCCCATCGCATGGGATGTTCAAGAGTAGTGGCTGAATCGGATTCCCTAGAAGTGATCCAAGCTTGTAATGGTGAGCAAAGGTGGTGGAATGAAGCGTCGGCGATCTTTGCCGACTGTGTAGATGCTGCTATCAACCTTGATTCTATTAGCTTTACTCACTGCCCTAGAGAATCTAATGAGGTTGCGCATTCACTAGCTAGGTTTTGTTTTGATGCTAAATCTGATTGTACTTGGGTCGATGAACCCCCTAGCTTCCTCCTCCAACCTCTGTTAGATGATGTAACGATACTATGACTGCGGAAGCAGGTTTCAGACGCACTCTTTTCCTTCCGGGGTACCTAAGGGGACTGGAAGGTTTTTAATGAGGCGGCCTGCTGTTTGCTTAATGAAATGGTTTAAGTTCAAAAAAAAAAGATGCACACAACCGTTTATGAATCCAGTATCCAAACTAAAAGAGTACATAGATGATTAAAGGAAAAAAGTCAACTAGTCAACAACTTCATTGGCTTCTATCCTACGGTTATGTCGCCACCCATGTTGGTTAATAAAGTCCTTGGCAATTTTCTCCAACCGTGTAGACACCTCCATAAATAGTTCTTGGTCCTCGAAGCGTTGAAGCGGCGACCATGAACGGAGCATAGTTGTACACATGTAAATAACGTGCATAATAAAACAATTTTTATCATGAAAAACCTTGTCGTTTCTACGCAGCCAAAGTGACCATACAAAAATAGACCATGTTTCTACATATCGCTGCAATCCAATCAAGTCTCCGTTTTTCCTACATCTCTAGTTCGTACCCTTCAATATTTCACGAGGTCGGTGCGCTTAAATATTACTCCCCCCGTGTCCGTAAATCCTTGCCGTTGTTTTATTGATCAAACCACGACAAAAAGTTTTGTAATGGAGGGAGTATGTGCAACATGTATGGTCTCATTTATTTCCCCACATCTCTCTTTTTGGATGAATTTGGATTATATAATTTTTTTGAACACTAGTACCGCGCACCATGTAGTCCAGTTCAATTTTGTATCTACGGTTTAGGAAAAATCTTATTTATTTGAAACCTGAAAATCTCACCATTCAACTTTTCAAACAAATATTTTAGGTTTATTTAAGTTCATAACACAATCTTATTTTGGGTTTATGGGCCCAAAAAAATGAAACCAGATTATGTTATCTATCATATAACAGATTCTTCTTCTTTCCTTACATTTTGGGTTTATGGGTGACCAAGGCATAAAAGGTTGCGTTATAAACTTAAATTAGATTTTGTTATCCGCAAAATCTGGTGAAACAGATAAACTTGTAGTCACTAAACCACAAGTGCGGCTAGAGCATGTGCAACATGATTGCTTAAATTGTCTTTTTTAGGACGGTAGCTCCAAAGTCCACAAATATATACTCCACATGCTCATTATGAAATATGATCCAAGTGGTTATTTAAATGCACACAACCCACATGCATCCATTTGAAATAACTCAAAAGACCGCACACCTCTGGGCTACAGCCCCTCATCGCTCCTTTTGTGCCCGAACCTATGTAACTCAAGGTTTACCCCCCCCCCCCCCCCCCAACTCTCCATTATGCTTAGTTCTTGCTCCTACCTTCCTTGTTCTCTATAAAAAAACTATCAACCATCCTCCATAGGCTTATGTAGGCATGGAAAGCACCGGGAAAGGAAAAGGCACAAAGACAATAGTATTTCCTACAATATCATTCAGATAGTCTACGGGTTGCCACAGTTCATGTTAAGTTAGATTTTTTCTAACTAGATCTGCTTCACTTCTGCCTCACTCTCAGTATGACTCAACAACATTGTCCCTTCCTCGATCTCGGCCAAGTTGACATACATGTGTTGTCTACCAGATTTGAATGTAGAACAAACAATGGGTACTTGTGTCTATTTTTGTTTTGTTACACGGGATGGGCACGTATGGTAGATGGTTAAGTGCAATGCAGATTATGTAATCATCATGTAATAAGCACAACAAAGAAATAAAATAATACATAGAAGAAGCGCCAATCGAGTACATCAACTTATGTTGTTTCGTGATACACAAGTCTAGAATATCTCCACTTGGTTATAATAAAAATGATTAGTGGTTGCTCAAATTTGTCCATTACATTTGCAAATTCATCAGTAATGAAGATTAACTCTTGAAATGGGAAAAAATATCAACAGTAGTTTCATCTTTTTTCTCGAGCCTTGTTCTGAAGTGGATTATAATTGATACATGATAGATACATAATCTTGTTTTTTTTAAGAAAATAAGAATGGATCATATGCATGTTTGTCTTACTAGTTGTGCCTTTCTCTTGGCCATATAACTCTATATAAGTATTAATATCAATGGAAATTGAACTGCAATCGGACTATCTGTTCTAATGTTTATGAAGAATCATATTAATTTGAAAGTTGAAAATCTCATCATTGAAAATTCTCGAGGTTTACATGTTAGGTTTATGGGTGATGAAGAGGAAAAGGTAGATTTTGTTAGACGATAATAGCACTACAAGGAAAAGGCCTAGCAGAGGCGCACCACTTTTGGTTACCAGTGGCATACCAGTGGTGCGCCGCTACTAGCGCGCCACTGCTATCTACTAGTACTGGCGCACCACTGGTGTGCCACAGGTAAGGCATATACCAGTGGTGCGCCGCTACTAGCGCGCCACTGCTATCTACTAGTACTGGCGCACCACTGGTGTGCCACAGGTAAGGCATATACTGGTGGTGCACTGTGTGGTGCGCCACTGGTATTTTCGAGAAGTGTGCCACTGATAGATTGTGGGAAATAAAAAATAATAAAAAAACAGATCGTCCAGATAATAAAATTACATTGCAAATTACAGAAAACACCCTAAAATGAAAAAAATATCAAGTCATGCTATGCTACAGCGGCCGGATGCAGAGACGTGTGGTCCGGTTGCAGGAGGCGCTGCGTGCCGGCGCAGTCGAGCACGGACGTGACAGCTGGGGGCAAGCCAGGTCGGGGCAGAGGTTGGAGAAGGCGCGCCGTGAAGAGGGGCGCCGAGACTCGGCGGCTGGTGCTGGAGGACCACCGGAGAGCCGCCGATGACGGGACCTATAGAGTAGCGCGGCGGTTGATGCTGACATGACAACTGAGTGGGAGAGGGAGACCGAGGAAAAGCATTGGAGGACCGCAAGCTCACCGTGAGGTTGAAGAGCGAGTCGGGGAAGGCGGAGGAAGTGTGTGGCGACCGAAATCTTGGCAGGAGCGCAGCGGCCTGTGAAGAGGAATGGTGAACTAGGCATCAATTCATGGCTTCCTTGAAAGATTCCTTGCACGTGGAGGACGATGGAGACGAGGCAGAGGTGATGGTGTGGTCGGATGGGCTTAGAGACGACCGGAGCGATGCGGGAGAGGAGGAGGGCAGAGACGTTGTGCGCTATGAGAGGCAACACATCAGCTAGGGTTTGGATGCGCGAGAGGCAAGGAGAGAACCAGGACGACTCGGCGGGGGAGAGGACCATAGAGCGAGCAGCGGCTTTGTGGGGTTCGAGCGCATGCATGGGTGGGAGCGACGACTGTGGGCACAGGGTGGGCAGCGTGAGGAGCAAATGGGATGCGTTGCACACTGGAGGCGGAGAGCAGAGAGGGGAGGCGACTCAATTGCGCTGGCGGCATGGTTGATGTGGCTCCGCACGCTGGCGGTGACGAGCGGAGCAGGGAGGTGGCTCGGTGGTAGGTTGGGAAGAGCAAGGGAGAGTGTCGGGGGTGCTCCACGACAATGCCCTCCGATAGGGGCTTAGGGTTGATGGAATCCTGCAGGCTGACATGAGACATCGGTTCACAGACAAACGGGGGAGCGATTTACCCAGGTTCGGGGCCCTCGATGAGGTAAAACCCTTACGTCCTGCTTGTCTGTTCTTGATTATGATGATAATAGATTACAATGGGGTGCCGAATAGTTCGGCAGAGATCTCGTCGAGATGCTAAGTTTTACGATGACCTAGCTCTAAGCTTTTGGTGGCTAAGATTGCTAAGATTGATTGTGTCCCTCGGCTCCTCCTCCCTATATAGGAGGCCAGGTCTCAAGAGGTCTAACCGAGTACGACTAGGTTTACAGTAGTTTTAGACCTAATCTTTCCTTGTTCGGCTGCTTCTTCGTCTTGCTTGCCAAGAAATCTTCTGGTGCACCGTCCGGATGGGCCGCCTCGCCTCCAGGTGCCTTCATGGGCCTCCAGCCCGGAAATATAGGATAGGGCAACGTCGGTTACCCGAAGGGTAATGCCCACGTCAGTAGCCCCCGAGTGTCTAGCCGAAGATAGTTCGGGTAGAGACTAAAGCATGGTTTCTTTTACCATCCTTTTTCTTGATTGTCCTTGTTCTTCTTCTGTCGGGTGCGCGTCAGCGCTCCCGATGGGAGTAGCCCCCGAGTCTAGGTACGGATGCCTGCAATCCGTGCATAAACTCAAGTTGTACCACTCGAATATTTTTTGCTCTGCCGAAGGTTTTCTGCAAGTTTTCATAAGTCATCCGATACATTTCCTCATGCAAGGGATAATGAGTAACGCGCCCAACTTTTGCTGGTTAACTGCCGATGGCAAAACAACGTTACCCTACACAGAATCAAATCCCCGGGCATGATCCCGGAGCAAAAGTTTCATCGTGCACAACCAGTGCTCCCGATGGGAGTAGCCCCCGAGTCTGGACACGAACGCTTTACGTTCGGGTGCAGACTTAAATCGAACATGCCATCCTTCTCCCAAATATATCTTCGAGTCCTCATTCTTTCGATTGCACGTCCTCTTTTTATCGGGTGCGCGTCAGCGCTCCCGATGGGAGTATCCCCCGAGTCTAGGCGTGAATGCTTTGCAATCTACGCATAGACTCAAGTTCACTATCCGATACATTCTCTTATTCCTTCGAATGCTTTTAACATTTCTCATGACGCCATTGATGACGCTTTGCTGATATCTTGATTTTGACTGATAGGACGTGACCCGCTGGGCCTATTCTACCCCTGTCTAGCCTCGTTTTTAAGCAACATCTGCCTTTCTTGCGCAGTTACCGAGGTGCCTCCTCGATTTCCGTAATCCTTAACGAGAAAAGAACCACTTGAAGAACTGGCATCAATGACACGTGCCTGTACAGTCCTCAAGTTCTCTCTCCTCCTAAAATCTTCCAAAGAATAAAATCTCTGGTTCATTGCAATCTTGCCATAACACTTCCTCGCCCTTCTTCTTCCTTCCTTCACAACTACTGCGCCGCCACCACCGTTTTTCCGATCCTTCCTAGATCTCACGATGGTGAAGAAGAAGAGCATCACCACCGCCGCCAGCTCCACTAGCGGAGGCGCCGCCGCCAAACCCCCCTCGATTCCTCCGAAGGGGGCGCTCCAAGCGCTCCTCCCCAGCTCCGGCGCCGCCAGCACCGCCAAGTTCGGTGGCCAAGCCCGGAGATTGGACAGCGTCTACAGTCACCAAGCATGACGAGAAAAGATCCCGAAGCCTGGGACTTATCTCCTCTGAAGAGGGGAATGTGATCTTGCCAGGTGCGATTTCTCGGCCTAATCCCCCTGCCGGCTTTACCGTGATGTTCTTGTCGTTCTTATATCGGGGTCTTTCGCTCCCTGCTCACGAATTCCTCCTCCACCTCTTGCGAACTTACGAGATCCAATTATGGCAACTCGCTCCCAACTCAATCCTCCACGTTGCTGTGTTCATCACCCTTTGCGAGGCATTTCTGGGTATCAAACCTCATTTTGGGTTGTGGAAAAAGATCTTCTATGTGAAGAGATACAACAGTAGTAATGGATCCTTTGTCACCGGAGGAGTGGGGTTCGTAGCTCGTTCAGAGGTCAATTACTTCAATTTCCTATGAGAGAATCTGTGCAAGGGTGGAGACTCAAATGGTTTTACGTCAAGGATTCCTCGTCACCCGAATCTCAGCTCCCTTGCTTTACCGACGTTCTTGAAGCCAAGCCTAAAAATTCCTGGAAGAACATTCTCTCTCCCGACGAAAAAGTAGCAGCCGATGAATTATTTGCCAAATTTCTTCGAATCAAAGAGGCCGATGGCCAAACCATGGTCGGCACAGAGGTGGCAGCAGTGTTCCTGAAGCGTCGGGTCCAACCAGCCATGGCCAGAGTTCATCCGATGTGGTTGTATTCAGGCCCAAAGGACGTAACCAGGATTAATGCTGCCGAACTGTCGGAAAAGGAACTGCTTGATAAAGTTCGTCGCCTTACTTTCTTCATTCAAGAAGACTCGATCCCATTGACATCTACTTACTCTCCTCTTGATGCTGATTATCTACCGCCCGAGGTAACTTTCCCTTTCAAATTCTTACTGTGCTTCTCTTAGTTAACATAATTACCATTGTTCTTATTCGTCTTCCTTTTTGACAGGTTCCCATAGTCTCTGGGAATTTGCATGATTCGCCAAACGATACCTCTGAAGGGAGAGGCTCCTCAGTACCCATTGATTTTCACATTGTCGAGCATACAAGCCCAGAAAGCGATGTCGATCCGATAGATTCTGAAACTGTCCACACCGATCTCCCTCCCCCAGCCGATGATGCTTGCAACACAGAGGGATCAATGCGTGATGATGACGCTGATCATGATGCCTTTGTTAATGCAGCTGTGGAGGAGGCCAAAGCTTCACCCGCGAAGAGATCAATCGGCGGTTTCGCCGACGAAGACGATCTCCTCGACTGGTAAGTACTTCCTGCTCTGACGCCATATTTGGTCCTCTTATTTCTCACATTCGTTTTATAACCTTCGACGATCATTTCCCTTTTTGCAGGGGCGAAGGTTTCGTCGAGCCTCCGTCCAAGAAAGCTAAATCTGATACTGCTCCGCCGGCCGCTGCAGCTTCCGAAGCTTCAGCTCCTCAAGCAGCTCCCGCGGCTCAGGCTTCGACTGCTTCTTCCCTCTCCAAGGGAAAGGATGTTCCTGCTACCACCATGACTCCTCCTTCTGTAAGTCCCTCTTGAATACAACGCGAATTTCTTGAAATATGCCTTGTCTACTAGTTCTTTGTAAAACATCTGCCTCTTTTTTTGTCTTTAAGGACTTGCGAGGTGTTATATCTTCTTTGGAGGCCTTTGCCTCTCAATTTACCTCTCTGGAGGCAGACAATGTTCGACTGCAGGAGGAAGTTAAATCTTCCTCTTCGAAGTTGGACGGCGCCATTAAAAAGGCTGCCATGGCTCGCCAGGAGGTCGATTCCTGAAAGAGGAGCTGGGCAAACTGAAGGAGAGGCTGAAAGAAGAGGAAGCTCGGGCAGCCGAAAAGGATGAGCTCCTTCGTCAATCTTCTTTGGCTCTACTTGGTAAGCTCTGCCACTGCCGATTATTATTCTTGCGGATTCGTTCCTTTATCAATGATCTTTTCCAATTTTATCTTCTTGTAGAAGCCGCCAACATTCCTGCTGCTGCCTTGGACAAGGTTCCAAACAACTCTCCAGCAAATGGTGTGTCGATGGCTCTTGCCTCCCACCAGCTTACTCGGGAGCTTCTTGAAAGGGGGAAAGGTGCCCTGGCGCGAATGCATTTGATGATTTTCCCCAAGATCAAGCAAGAAAAAACTCTGGGGCAGTTGGTCGAAGCCTGTAGGATAACGTTGCATAGAAAACAAAAATTTTCCTACCGCGAACACGAAATCCAAGCCAAGATGCAATCTAGAAGACGGTAGCAACGAGGGATTATCGAGTCTCACCCTTGAAGAGATTCCAAAGCCTACAAGATGAGGCTCTTGTTGCTGCGGTAGACGATCACTTGCCGCTTGCAAAAGCGCGTAGAAGATCTTGATCACGGCGCCACGAACGGGCAGCACCTCCTTACTCGGTCACACGTTCGGTTGTTGATGAAGACGACGTCCACCTCCCCATTCCAGCGGGCAGCGGAAGTAGTAGCCTCTTGAATCCGACAGCACGACGGCGTGGTGTCGGTGGTGGTGGAGAA
The DNA here is from genome assembly GCA_030979885.1 of Lolium multiflorum. NCBI lineage: Eukaryota > Viridiplantae > Streptophyta > Magnoliopsida > Poales > Poaceae > Lolium > Lolium multiflorum. The sequence continues at coordinate 160,675,606 of CM061747.1, forward strand.
TCGCAGCTTCGCGTGTGGGTGGTGGAGGAGAGAGAGCCGCTAGGGTTTGGGAGAGGGGCGCCGCCTCAAGGGGTGCGGCCACCTTGGTGGTTGTTTGGGTGGCCGGCCCCTCCCCTTGGCTCCTCATTATATAGGTGGAAGCCCCAAGTGTTGGACTACAAGTCTCCGAATAAGACCCGAACCCAAAACCTTCCATGTGATAGGGAAACCTACCCAAAGTGGGAATCCCACTTGAGGTGGGATTCCCCCTTCCATGTGAGGGTGGCGCCCCCCTTGGGGAGTCCACTTGGGACTCCTCCCCTTAGGGTTGGCCGGCCATGGAGGTGGAGTCCCTCCGGGACTCCTTCCTTAGCGGTTTCTTCCGGACTTTTCTAGAACCTTCTAGAACCTTCCATAGAACCTTCCGAATCATTTTCAAACACATAAAATGACATCCTATATATGAATCTTATTCTCCGGACCATTCCGGAACTCCTCGTGATGTCCGGGATCTTATCCGGGACTCCGAACAAATATTCGAACTCCATTCCATATTCAAGTTCTACCATTTCAACATCCAACTTTAAGTGTGTCACCCTACGGTTCGCGAACTATGCGGACATGGTTGAGTACTCACTCCGACCAATAACCAATAGCGGGATCTGGAGATCCATAATGGCTCCCACATATTCAACGATGACTTAGTGATCGAAATGAACCATTCACATACGATACCAATTCCCTTTGTCACGCGATATTTTACTTGTCCGAGGTTTGATCATCCGTATTACTCTATACCTTGTTCAACCTCATCTCCTGACAAGTACTCTTTACTCGTACCGTGGTATGTGGTCTCTTATGAACTTATTCATATGCTTGCAAGACATTAGACGACATTCCACCGAGAGGGCCCAGAGTATATCTATCCGTCATCGGGATGGACAAATCCCACCGTTGATCCATATGCCTCAACTCATACTTTCCGGATACTTAATCCCACCTTTATAACCACCCATTTACGCAGTGGCGTTTGATGTAATCAAAGTACCTTTCCGGTATAAGTGATTTATATGATCTCATGGTCATAAGGACTAGGTAACTATGTATCGAAAGCTTATAGCAAATAACTTAATGACGTGATCTTATGCTACGCTTAATTGGGTGTGTCCATTACATCATTCATACAATGATATAACCTTGTTATTAATAACATCCAATGTTCATGATTATGAAATTAATCATCTATTAATCAACAATCTAGTTAAGAGGCTTACTAGGGACTCTTTGTTTGTTTACATAACACACATGTATCAATGTTTCGGTTAATACAATTATAGCATGGTATGTAAACATTATCATAAACACAAAGATATATAATAACCATTTATTATTGCCTCTTGGGCATATCTCCAACAGTCTCCCACTTGCACTAGAGTCAATAATCTAGTTTACATTTGTAAAGATATAACACCTTGGCCTTCTGTTATCATGTTTTGCTCACGGGAGAGGTTTTAGTCAACGGTGACACGCTCAGAAACGTATGTATTTTGCAATTCATATGCGTCTCAACACATCACTCATTTCCAAATGAGTTGGCCTTAAATATGTTTGGTCTTCTGGTGGAACCTTAATTCTGCGGTCTGAAATATGTCACTAATATTGTCACACACAATATAGCTTCAAAGTTCTGACTCGGAACTACACCAAGTTCTCAAAGAACCTCTTGACTTAACATCCTTTGTCATTGTCAAAACAATGACATACTCTGCCTTCTTTTGTAGAATCCGTCACAATATTTAGAACTCTTCTAAATCTAGCATTGTGCTACCTTTTTAATAACACTTAGCCTAATTGAGATTGAAATTATATTTTATATGTGACAAAACCAATATCGGTGTAACACCTTACATCGATTTGTTTGTCATTTCCTCATACAAAACTATATATATATATATATATATATATATATCCTTAGTTCTTCTAAAGTACTCAAGGATATTCTTACTGTCGTCCAATGATCATCATATGAATCATTCTGGTATATGCTCATAACACTTTATAGCACATGACATCTGATTGTGTACATATTATTCGTGATCTATAATCACTCATGTGTTTTTACTCATTGAGTGTCAGATACATTCAAGTCTTGTTTAAAACTTAACATGACAAGAACATTTTCTTAATATTTATATATTGAACTACTTCAATATCCATTCTATGTACTTTGACTTTAAACTTATTATGTGTTTCAATCTATCTTCATAGATCTTGACACTAAATATGTTTCAGTCCATATCCTTTCATTGAAATTAATTTCTCAATGAAACCTTTTAATCAAGTATATAATTACATCATTTATAACCAACTATATGTCACCTACATAAAGTATTATAAATATGTCTCAGCGCTCCCACTTAATTTCTTGCAAATACAAGCCTCTTCATCGTCTCTTGATGAAATCAAAAACTCTTTGACTATTTCATCTGGTGAAGATTCCAACTCCGCGATACTCACTTCATCCAATTGAAGTTTGTATACCTATCTAGTATTCCACGGAAAGGCAAAACTCTTGGTTGTATTTTGTATACACCTTTAATACATACTTTTGATAAGTAATGTATTTTGCCATCCTACTAGCATATCTCATAAAAGAAATATGTAGTGATTACTAGAATAAACCACATAGACTATAAGCATTGCTACGGAAGATCTAATCTTATCGTAGTCAACTCTTTGAACTTTGTCGTAAACAATTTTTCGACAAGTCGAGCTTCTTTAAGGATATTTCATCCAAGTCTATAGATCCATTTACTTTCAAAAAGTATTCATCTATTATGGATTTCATGGCGCATGGCCATTTTAACGGAGTCAGGGCCCATCATAACTTCTTTGTTTGTAGTTGGTTTATCATTATTCAAAATCAATCCTTTGTTCACAAATCATTTATTTGATCACAAAGTAAACCATACCTACAAGGTTCAATATGTACTTCGATCTCCATGGCTAAAACACTTTGTAGTCATGGGAGCCATGATCGTCGTGGCCGCTTCCGAAACAAATTCCGATGCTGCGCTACTCTGATCATTATGCTCAGGTTCATAAACCTTATCAAATTATATTGTCCTCCCACTCAAATACTTCACTAGAAACAATTTCTCGGAAATAAGAAACATTGGCAAACACTTTTGTCTTTGTCTCGTGGGAAGAATTCCCAATTAAATCTCTGGGATAACCAACAAAGACATTCATCCGATTTTGGTTGTAAACTCTTAGACCAAAATTTAAAGAAAGACTATTAGGGTTCATACCCATGCCATAACTCGTATGGTGTCATTTCAACGGATCATGATGACGCTCTATTTAGTGTAAAAGCGGTAGTCACTAAAGCATAATCCACAAAAATATAATGGCATCAATATTTTATATCATCATTGACCCAACAAGGTTTGGATACATCTCTCGGATACTCCATCATCACTATGATACTCCAAGAAACGTGAGTTGTAGAACAATTTCATAACTCTCTTAGATGTTCGCTAAAATCTCGTAATTCAAATATTTCCACCATGATCCAATCATAGATATTTGACTTTTCTATTACGATGATTTCCACTTCATGCTGAAATTTATTTGAATCCATTCAAATGTTTCAAACTTCTTCCTTATTGAATATATCCACATATATACTCAATTCATTGTTGGGAGTTTTCATGAAGTAGAAGAATTTCCCGCACACAACTATGCCCAGTGAACCACATACATCATCATGTATATTTTCACTAAGTTAGTTGCCCGTTTCAACTCTTGGCCTATGAACGGTATTTTAGTCATTCTCTTTAGAAAAGATTTGCAAGCGCCAAACGATTCAAAAATCAAATGACTCCAAAAATCCATTTGCATGGAGTTCCTTCATGCGTTCCTCTCTAACATGACCTAAATGGCGGTTCCACAAATAAGTGGAATTCAAATCATTTGCCTTATGGCATTTTAGCGTCAGTGTTATGTATGTGTGTTTCACCATTAAGATTTATAATAACTCATCCATCGTATATGGAGTAATGTCATAATTTGAACAACTCATTGTTTTCATTTGACCAGAGCAAAATAACAATTATTAAGTTCTTTATTATAAATTCTAAGGGCTAGGTAGAATGCCAACGACAAACATAATAACACTTTATTATGTTCCAGATGTGCATTATTACCATATTCCTTATCAGTCACTTAGGCCATCGTATTCTTGTATTGCGTTGTATTGTATGACATCTCATACCAACCAATCTGGTACAAATACCCAAGAATTTCATTATGTGACAAAACAAGGAATACATCCATAACATGTATATCATGTATATACACCTGAGCTAGACTTTCTAGTCTTTTCTTTCTTTCTGCCAAAATATCTTTTGTAGTTTCTCTTTTAGTTTTCCTCATTCTCAGAAAACACTTCACCTTCAATAACTTCTAGGTTTGTTGGTCAAATACCAATAACCTTGAGGTTCTTACTTTAAAGTTGATCATCATATGACAAGTGTTCCAGATTTTACTATTAGTAACTTTGAAATATGATGAACAATTTCACTCATAATTTTATCTATCATATCATGACGTCTTTCCGAGACCATGTCTGTACATGCTAGGCTCGTAAAGTTTAACTTTAGTATTCGGATGTGCAAATCTGGCTTGCACCCGTTGTATGCACTCGTGGAATCTATAACACCCGATCATCACGAGATGCTTCGAAACGACGAGTCTTAGCAACGGTGCATACTAAAGACGATTACTTCATGGATATGCGAATATCGTTAGTGCCCCAATAGTTGGAGGATTGGGACGCCTGGCGTCTTCAACCTTCGTACATTCCCATAAAACTTATGAGTTTATGTACTCTCACCAAATTATATTCTATCAACTTGCAATAAGGTCTTAGATATCACATATATCTTATACCTCGCTTATTCTGAAAACAAAATTTCCAGCTCCTTACTTTAATTTCAAACGGATTTGAACTTCAAGTTTCATGGAGACAAGATGATTTTAGGTACTAATTGAAACCATTGTTCTTTGAATCAACAATGTGAGGTTTACTAAAAGTTTGCAATAGGACTTAATCATTTCTTGATTCTTTAACAATACGGTACCAGTCCGTAAAGTTTATTTTCAGATTTTAACAGTATTTCTATCTCAATAAAAAGACTACCGCTTGGTAGAATAACGGATGCCAATACTACAAATTAATTCAAAATACTACTCAGACTATGTTTATGATAATTAGTTCATGTTTTAATCTAATTACTAATGAACTCCCACTTAATACAACATCCCTCATAGTTGTTAAGTGGTACACGATCCAAATCCACTACATCAAAACCGATCATCACGTGAGATGATGTAGCTTCAATGGTGAACATCAACATGTTGATCATATCATCCATATGACTCGTGTTCAACCTTTTGGTTTCCGTTGTCCCGAGGCCATGTCTGTACATGCTAGGCTCGTCAAGCAAACCCAAGTATTCGCGTGTGCAACATGGCTTACACCCGTTGTATGTGAACGTTGAATCTATCACATCCGATCATCACGAGATGCTTCGAAACGACGAACTGTACAACGGTGCATACGAGGGGAGAACACTTTATTATCTTGATATTAATGTGAGGGATCATCTTATAATGCTACCGTCGCGATCTAAGCAAAATAAGATGCATAAAGGATTAACATCACATGCAATTCATATATGTGATATGATATGGCCCTTTAGTCTTTGCGCCTTCGATCTTCATCTCCAAAGCACGGACATGATCTCCATCATCAACGGGCATGATCTCCATCATCGTCGGCGTAGCGTCAAGGTCCATGGCGCCGTCTTCATGGTTGTTCACCTCATGTAGCAACTATTACAACTACTTTGAAAATACTACTCAACATGAAATTTAAAGACAACCATAAGGCTCCTGCCGGTTGCCACAATAATAATGATCATCTCATACATATTCATCATCACATTATGGCCATATCACATCACCAAACCCTGCAAAAACAAGTTAGACGTCTCTAATTTGGTTTGCATATTTTACGTGGTTTAGGGTTTTCGAGTGAGATCTAATCTACCTACGAACATGAACCACAACGGTGATACTAGTGTTGTCAATAGAAGAGTAAATTGAATCTTCACTATAGTAGGAGAGACAGACACCCGCAAAGCCACTTATGCAATACAAGTTGCATGTCGAGCGTGGAGCAAATCTCATGAACGCGGTCATGTAAAGTTAGCCCGAGCCGCTTCATCCCACTATGCCACAAAGATGCAAAGTACTCAAACTAAAGACAACATAAGCATCAACGCCCACAAAACCATTGTGTTCTACTCGTGCAACCATCTATGCATAGACCGGCTCTGATACCACTGTAGGATAACGTTGCATAGAAAACAAAAAATTTCCTACCGCGAACACGAAATCCAAGCCAAGATGCAATCTAGAAGACGGTAGCAACGAGGGGATTATCGAGTCTCACCCTTGAAGAGATTCCAAAGCCTACAAGATGAGGCTCTTGTTGTTGCGGTAGACGATCACTTGCCGCTTGCAAAGCGCGTAGAAGATCTTGATCACGGCGCCACGAACGGGCAGCACCTCCGTACTCGGTCACACGTTCGGTTGTTGATGAAGACGACGTCCACCTCCCCGTTCCAGCGGGCAGCGGAAGTAGTAGCTCCTCTTGAATCCGACAGCACGACGGCGTGGTGTCGGTGGTGGTGGAGAAGGCGGAGCTTCGCTAAGCGTGCGGGATGTGGTGGAGGAGAGAGAGCCGCTAGGGTTTGGGAGAGGGGCGCCGGCTCAGGGGTGCGGCCACCTTGGTGGTTGTTTGGGTGGCCGGCCCCTCCCCTTGGCTCCTCATTATATAGGTGGAAGCCCCAAGTGTTGGACTACAAGTCTCCGAATAAGACCCGAACCCAAAACCTTCCATGTGATAGGGAAACCTACCAAAGTGGGAATCCCACTTGAGGTGGGATTCCCCCTGAGGGGTGGCCGGCCCCCTTGGGGAGTCCACTTGGGACTCCTCCCCTTAGGGTTGGCCGGCCATGGGAGGTGGAGTCCCTCCGGGACTCCTCCTTCCTTAGCGGTTTCTTCCGGACTTTTCTAGAACCTTCTAGAACCTTCCATAGAACCTTCCGAATCATTTTCAAACACATAAAATGACATCCTATATATGAATCTTATTCTCCGGACCATTCCGGAACTCCTCGTGATGTCCGGGATCTACTCCGGGACTCCGAACAAATATTCGAACTCCATTCCATATTCAAGTTCTACCATTTCAACATCCAACTTTAAGTGTGTCACCCTACGGTTCGCGAACTATGCGGACATGGTTGAGTACTCACTCCGACCAATAACCAATAGCGGGATCTGGAGATCCATAATGGCTCCCACATATTCAACGATGACTTAGTGATCGAAATGAACCATTCACATACGATACCAATTCCCTTTGTCACGCGATATTTTACTTGTCCGAGGTTTGATCATCGGTATTACTCTATACCTTGTTCAACCTCGTCTCCTGACAAGTACTCTTTACTCGTACCGTGGTATGTGGTCTCTTATGAACTTATTCATATGCTTGCAAGACATTAGACGACATTCCACCGAGAGGGCCCAGAGTATATATCGTCATCGGGATGGACAAATCCCACTGTTGATCCATATGCCTCAACTCATACTTTCCGGATACTTAATCCCACCTTCATAACCACCCATTTACGCAGTGGCGTTTGATGTAATCAAAGTACCTTTCCGGTATAAGTGATTTATATGATCTCATGGTCATAAGGACTAGGTAACTATGTATCGAAAGCTTATAGCAAATAACTTAATGACGTGATCTTATGCTACGCTTAATTGGGTGTGTCCATTACATCATTCATACAATGATATAACCTTGTTATTAATAACATCCAATGTTCATGATTATGAAACTAATCATCTATTAATCAAAAATCTAGTTAAGAGGCTTACTAGGGACTCTTTGTTTGTTTACATAACACACATGTATCAATGTTTCGGTTAATACAATTATAGCATGGTATGTAAACATTATCATAAACACAAAGATATATAATAACCATTTATTATTGCCTCTTGGGCATATCTCCAACAAAGCCTTCGCGGTTGACACCAAGGAGGTTATCGAGGTATTCAAGCGTACTTCGCGTACCTATGGTGCCCTCCTTGCCTTCCAACTTATGATGGGTCATGGCTTTAAGGAAAAAATCGAAGAGATGACTAAGGAGTTGCCGAAAGAGCAAGATGGGCAATTTGTTGACTTAAGTGTCTTTACAAAGCCTACCCTTACTTGTGCTCGCCAGCTCCTTGAACTAGTTTCGTCAAGAAAAACATCGACTGGACCCAGTCTATCGACTCAGACCCAAGCTCCTTGATATTTGTAACAAACTTATCTTCAGGCTGATGTGAAACATTGTTCTGTTGCGAAACTTGTGTTTGTAATAAACTCCGTGTTTGGCAATGTTGCTAGCACACCTCTACTATGATATTTTTACTTGCACTTCTCCCGATGGGAGTTTCTTTGAATGCTCAATTCGACCATATGTGTCATCCTTTTTAACGCTGTTTTCCTGCAGGTTTTCCCAGTACCTTCGTTTGTCGATGACTCTTCGGGCACTCTTCCTGAAGGTGATCGGATCCAGCGTATGAAGGATCGGATCGCTCAAATGGAAAAGGACCTCCGCAGCACTTACGCCTTAGCTGCTGTTGTCAATAAGAAGAGCGAGATTGCAGCTGACGTGGAGCGGTATGCTCTTACTGAGCTGCATAAGGCTACCGAGAGTTTGAACTGTAAGTTTCTTGATCCCGACGTTCTTTTATCAACAACGCCTTGTCTGAACCTCTAATTATTTCTTTGCCAGTCATAGCTCTGAACCGTGCGGAGGAGAACAAACGGATTCACGAGCGTGTCCACGCTTTAACCCAACTATCCTCAGCCGAAGAGATTTTCTAGCGGGAACACTCGAAGGCTTCGACTGTCACCCAATTTCAGGATCGAGTTCAGCAAGTCCACCATTTCTTCGACAAGTGCTACAAAGCAATGAGGGTGGTTTGGAAGACAATGTTCCCTTTAAACGCGGTTCCCCCTACGTTGCTGACTTTGATGTCTGAATTTAGAAATGCCAAGAAGATTCGAGACTTGGTGCGGGCTCAAGTTTTTGCAGGGGCTAGGTTTACACTTTCTCTTGTGCTTGCACGTTACCCTTCAGCAAATCTGCTTGCTATCGCCAACGCGGTTCGTGACTTGGAGATTCTGTATCCGAAGGTGTTGCTGCCTGCCAATATAATCATCGACAGACTTGAGAAGGATTCGAATGTACCTAAAGAAAGGGAAACTCCTCAAGGATGAATTCAGGGATTGATGTTATTTTGTAAATAGGCTTTTCTGGCTACTTTATCCAGGTGTTTAAGATTTTTTAGCCGAAGCTTTATATTCGGTAGATACATGTATATGTATTTTTACCGCTTTTAATGTCGTTGGCAAATTTTGAAGGAGCAAATCTTAATTGCCCGTGTAAATGTATGTGTACTCGTTGGTCAGCAAATCATTTGAGTGATCAGCTCGTGTTGCAGGTTTTGCTAAACCTGTTGTATGCGCAACTTTGCTTTCAATCGATGTATGTTTCGTCAGGCACTCCCGAATATTTCGGGTGCAGTGGTCCTGCCGATGAGCCCGTTGTTCTTTGATATTTCCATAGGTAAAATATCGAACGTGGGTTGTATTATGTGTATTTTCGAAGTCTCGCTATTTGCGGCACTCGTAGAGGCATCTATAGCAGAGGGAAGGATTAACATCCTTGTTTGTTTTGTATCTTTTAGCACTCGTAGAGGCTTTTCTTTTGAAACACGATCTTCTGCCGCGGACTATGTTGCATGGTGATGCAGCTTAGTCGTTTTGAATTACTGCAATGCTTAACAAAAGATCGAAACTTAAGTTCGCATTAATAAGGTAAGAACGAGACTAGAGGGCGAAAAAAGGAAGGCCCTGTTTAAAACAAAGGGAAAAATTAAACGCTAATAAATTGCTTAAGCAAGGAAGGGGTTCTTCTCATCTTCTGGCTGTTTCACCACGTTAGTGGTTGCTGCAGCGTTGTTGATTTCACCAAGGGTCTGGGCAGTGGTTGCCAGCATCTTGCTGTCTCCTATGCCTTCTGTGCCGTCAGCTGCCGAACCCTTTGCTGCCGAAGCTTTAGCTGCCGAGGCTTCCACTGTCAAGGCTTTAATAGCAAGGTTGGCTGGCTTCTTCTTGATTTCCCTCTCCTGTTTCTCCTCCTTAATTTCGCGGATCGACGGCTTGGGTGGGGGATTGATAATTTCTTGTTTGAACCCAAACTTTGCAGCAATTCTCTGAAAATCGTGATCACAATTGTCCGAGCGCGAAAAACTTTCATAGACTGTGATGTTTGTCCCGTTGTTCCCAAGCATTTTCAGCTTAAGGTACGCGTAGTGCGGCACAGCCATGAACTTGGCATAAGATGGTCTACCGAGTATAGCGTGATACTGTGACTCCCAGTTCACTACTTCAAACTCAATCTTTTCCTTCCTGAAGTTATCGGTCTTGCCAAAGACGACGTTCAGGTACACTTTGCCAAGAGAGTAACCCGGCGCAGTTGGAAGGATCCCATGGAAACAAGTGTCTGTTTCTTCTAGCATCCTCATGGTGATCCCCATACTTTTGATTGTGTCGACGAATATCAGGTTTAAACCGCTTCCACCATCCATAAAGACTTTGCTCATCTTGAATCCCCCTATCTGTGCCCGACAACTAAGGCAGCGTGTCCTGGTTTTCGTATAGTCATCAGGTGATCTGCTCGACTGAACGTAATGTTCTGAGAGGACCACTCGACATACTCGGGGATGTTTGCCATGATGCTTTCGGCCAGATTAATTTCTCGGGTGAGCTTCTTCATCTCTCTTCTCGAGACGCCTGTCCTATGGATCATACTCATCTGCCCACGTGGTGGTGGGAACGCCTCGTTGGGTTGATGAGGTTGAGCCTGCTGGACTTGATGCTGCGGTGGAGGTGGGGGTGGAGGTGGCAATGGTTGCTGTCCTGACTGCTGGATGAGTTTGTGCATGTCGAGGAACTGTCGACAGTCCCTGAGCAGGTGACTTGACTTTGTTTTGCCATCCTTGGAATCGACATACGAGTGCGTAACAGGGGCGTTGATCCGCTCAGCGTAGGGTAGCTCGGGAGTCCTCTGCTGCCGTGGTTTATAGTTGCCACGGTTCCCAGAGTTGTTCCGATTACCGTCCTGTCGATCGTCTCTTCTTTCGTCATACCAATCGTCATGCCGATCGGAGTATCCCGCGGCTACCAGGTTGTTGTCGTCATAGTTGCGGTTCTTCCTTCTCTTGTGGCGATCCCTTCGGCCACCCGAGTCGTGCTTCGGCTGGTCGTCATCTTTGTCATCACTGCGCTGCCGCGGTCTTCGCACGTTGTCCTCACCATCAGCCCAGCTGTTGGCGATTTCCATTAATTTGGTAATGGTTTTTGCTTTTTGCGTCCGAGTTCTTCTATGTAGCTTTCACGTCGGACGCCATCGCTGAAAGCGTCGATTGCTGTCAACAGATACATCTTCGGCAGCATTTAGGAGTTTGGTGAATCTCCCGATGTAGGAGCGCATCGACTCTTTCTGCTTCTGCTGGCAGTTGCGTAACTCTTCGATCCCGACGGGTCTCTTGTATGTTGCCTGGAAATTAGCAACGAAGGCGTCCACTAGGTCGTCCCATGATTTAATGGAACCCTTCGGCAGCCCCCTTAACCAGGCTCGCGTTGAATCCTTTAAGTAGAGCTGCAAGCACCGCATTGCCGCTATCTGGTTCCCCTTATGCGAATCACGTCTGCAGGTAATCGTCTATCCAAGATCTTGGTTCCTGCTGCCCATCGTACTTGGCAGCGTCGGTAGGAGTAGGCTTGAACTTTTTGGGCGGCATCGTCTCGCGGATTTTGTAACTTAAGCAATCGGCTCCCCTGAGTTCACCGTCGTACTCCTGATCCTCATCCGAAGAATCACTGTCGTCATCCTTTCTGGCGGCGCGTCGTCGCCTTGCTTTGTCGATCCTACTCTGGGTAATTTCGTCCCGAGCATCTCTCGCATGATGTTTTGAACCACTAGCCTGCGCTGTGGTCTTTTCCTTTTGCGGAACTAGATTTTTCCCCAATATCGCGAGACTCTCTAGGGCGCCTCGGTGAGCTTGAGCCATGGATCCTTCTGGTTGATGAGGTACGCAGCAAGGTTAGCTGTTGCTCCCGCAACGTTTTTTGGCCGTGGCATGCCCGCGGTGTCCGTGGTCATAAAAGACTTGGTTAGGTTCGACGTTATTTCTCTAGCGTCGTCTTCCGATAGCCTGGACAGCCTTGACCGGTGCTTGCCTGCCCCATGAGTACTTCGAGAAGCGCTTTCTTGCGAAGCTCTCCGTCGTTCGCTGGATCGGTCTGCTGCAGATAGACGTCTCTCGAGGGTGGCCTGCTCTCTCGACAGGTGCTCACGATTTTTCTCTAGTATAGAGCGGTAGGCATTTAGGGTTCCAACCGAGGTTCCTGCGGGGAGCGGGGTGTTGTTAAGTACGGCTGCCCTGGCTGCCGCCCACCTCGTCTGCGATGTGTAATCGCCGTCGCGTTGCGGCGCTGTTTTCGCTTGCTCGCCTACTAGAACGAGGCGTGTGGTCTCCGTCTCTCTCGTGCCTTGTGTTTCCTGTGTTGTTGGCGGCATAAACTTGATGATGTGCCGTTCTTCGGGTGGTTCCTCCGACGATGCTGTCGACACTTTCTTCTCCCGATGAATTTTGGGCATTGCAGATGAACGGTGTGTCGCTTGACCCCAAGCCGTGCCGGGCGTCGCAGTTCAAGCAGTAGTACGAGGTTAACTCCGAAGATGTGGGATCGTTGGATCCTACCGACATGGAAGACGCCGAACGGGGAGTCGAGGGCGCGGGCGAACTCATCCTGTCAGGCCAGCCAACGGTCGAGTGATGATGACGCGCTAGGACTCGTTGATCCGGAGGTGGGTGATTCCAGCAGAAGAATTCCTTCTGCGTTGACGTTGTAGTGGACGCTGCCGATGGTCATCTCCATGTTTCCTTGTAGATCCGAGAAGTTTGAGCAAGAAGAATCGTTGTGCGGGGTGAATTCATAGGAGCCGAATCGAATCGGACTTCCCAGGTTTGGTGATGACGGTGTCGATGAAGACGTCGATGACATGACTGGATCTGCCGATGACCGATCTTGCACCAGCAGGTTTCCCACAGACGGCGCCAATTGTCGGGGGTGCTCCACGACAATGCCCTCCGATAGGGGCTTAGGGTTGATGGAATCCTGCAGGCTGACACGAGACATCGATTCACGACAAACGGGGGGAGCGACCCGGTTCGGGGCCCTCGATGAGGTAAACCCTTACGTCCTGCTTGTCTGTTCTTGATTATGATGATAATAGATTACAATGGGGTGCCGAATAGTTCGGCAGAGATCTCGTCGAGATGCTAAGTTTTACGATGACCTAGCTCTAAGCTTTTGGTGGCTAATATTGCTAAGATTGATTGTGTCCCTCGGCAGCCCCTCTCCTGGCCTCTATATAGGAGGCCAGGTCTCAAGAGGTCTAACCGAGTACGACTAGGTTTACAGTAGTTTTAGACCTAATCTTTCCTTGTTCGGCTGCTTCTTCGTCTTGCTTGCCAAGAAATCTTATGATGCACCGTTCGGATGGGCCGCCTCGCCTCCAGGTGCCTTCATGGGCCTCCAGCCCGGAAATATAGGATAGGGCAACGTCGGTTACCCGAAGGGTAATGCCCTCGTCAGAGAGGGAGTGTGGTGGGTGGGTGGGGGCGAGGTGTGCATTGTGGGACGTTGGCAAATATGTGCATTTGCATGGTGTGAACATTGGACCTGCTCTATAACCAACTCCCGGACTTAACTGTGGCGCATCGCACCTAGGTGCGCCAGTGCTACCTCAAATATCAGGGACACATCTAGATGTGATGCGCCAATGGTATATGTGGAAGTCAGGGTCAACAAGGCTCATGAATAGTAATGGCGCATCTCTTAATATAGTGCACCACGAGTAGGTTTCTTGCAGTGGCCCTGTTATGTGCGTCACTGCTAGCAATATTGGGCTAGCTGTTTTCCTAATAGTGTAACAGGTAGAATAGACATACTTGTAGTCACTAAACCAACGTGCAACTAAAGCTTGCCCTAAAGTAGTATTAGGACGTGATTGCTCAAATTGCCTTTTTAAAAGACGGTAGACCCAATGTCCACAACTATATACTCCACCTTCTCTCTGTACGAACTAGGAACCATATGATTAATTTAATAGTTTACAACCTAAGCCGATCCACCTGGAACATGTCAAAAGGCAACGCACATGTCGGCTACAACCTCATGTTTCTTTGTGTCAAAACCTATGTAGCTCAAGGTCATGCCACTGATCTCTCTCCCCACTTTCCTTATTCTCTACAAAAACTTGCATGCATCTAACATGGGCTTATATAGGCATGTGAGGCACCACGGAAGGAAAAGACACAATGACTGTGGTGCTTCCTGCAAATGTCCTGAACTTGTCCGCGATCATTTAGACTAGTTGTTAACTTTATAGAGTTTTTGCCGCCAGACCTGCTTCACTTTTTCCTCGGCCTCAACATGACACGACAACATATCCATTTCGTGTACTTTAATAAATCTAGTACACATGTGTCCTATGATTTGAGTGTCGAACAAACAATGGGCACTTCAATGTGTCTGTTTTTGTTTCGATTGCATGTGATGTCATATATGGTAGATGCAATGCAGACTAGCATTCATCGTGTAATAAGAAAACATATAAATAGACAAATAAACAGAATAAATGTTAATCGAGGACATCAACTTATGATGTCCTTGACCATCACATGGCACTAGTACGTAAAAGCTTATCTGTGGCGTGCCAAAAATTATATTAGTGTCTTGGGGGCGGCACAGTAGTAATATGACACCATTGATAACGGAAATCAGTGGCGTGCCATCCGCACGCCACCGGTAACCAGGTTACTAGCGACATGATCTATGCCCTGCACATGACTAGTATTTGATTTAGGGTATTAAAACAATACCCGTGGAGCGGTTATGCCACCTAGCCTGCAACAAAATCCCTTGTTCCAAATGTCTCCCTATCAACGTGCAACCACATCGATCCATCCACGCGCACACAATTCCGCGCGTTCAAATGGGGTGACACACACATTTGATGCACCTGTGACAAACTCGCTTGCTAGGTTTGACTGCTTGGCCTTGCTTTATTTGTGGTCGATGGCTTGATGCACCGATTCCTAACAGATAGACGGAGGCAGTGACAAGTTAGTATGATCTAGAGATAAGCTTGGTTTGGTGAGAAGAGTGTCCTCCGGCGTTGGCCAACAGTTGCTGCATCCGCTCAGCCTTCCCTCTCCTCTGCATCCCCACCATACTAGGGCGCCCGGTTTACATGGATAGATGAGGGCCTCTGTCTCTACCTACCCATGAAATCAAATCAAGTCTCGGTTTTCTTCATTAGTTCTTACTGTGCATTATTTCACGAGGGCAGTCTGTGTCATGCGCTTATAGTAGTACTCCCACCATTCGTTATTTTTTTGTGTGGTTTTAGTTCAAACCACAACCAGAATTATGGAACGGAGGGAGTACGAGCAACATGTACAATCTTCTTCATTTCCTCCTATCATTGTTTGTTGATGAAGTGGTGATTGTCTAAAGTCATTGGACTCTAGTAGTACTACACAAATAAATATAATCATGTACTGCAATTCATTTTTCCGTTCTTAAGTTTATGAATTATATTATTTGTTTGAAAGATAAAAATCTCTTTCATTCACACTTCATGAATGTTTACATGTTGGGTTTATAGGGATGAAAGGAAAAAAGAAGTCACGTATAAACTTATGTTAGATTTTGTTATCGGCAAAATCTGGTAGAACAGGCGCACTTGTAGTCACTAAACCAACATGCAGCTTGAGCAAGCTCTGAAATATATAGTAATAGCATTGGGACGTTACCGCTTAAATTGCCTTTTTTTTAAAGGACGGTAGCCCCAAAGTCCACAATCATGTACACCATGTGCTTTGTACGAACTAGAAGCCACATGGTTAATTTAACCGCACACAACCCACGTCAATCCACCCGAAAGAATTAAGGCCGCACACCCTCTCGGATATAGCATCATCGTTTCTTTGTGCCCGAACCTATGTAACTCAATTTTTACTCTAGAACTCTCCATTTTACTTAGTTCTCACTCCCACCTTTCTTATTATCTACAAAAACTCTAGGCATGAAAGGCAACGGGAAAGGAGAAGACACGAAAACAATAGTATTTTCTATAAGTCCTCTCAGCCAGTCTACGGTATGCACAAGTTCCTCTTAACTTAGATTTTTTCCTGCCAGATCTGCTTCGCTTTCACCTCACTCTATGACTCAATAACATAGCCCTTTCCTTCCTCTCGGAACAACTGAGTCATTATGTTGACTAGCAGATTTGAATGTCAAACAAACAGTGGGTACTTCAACTTGTCTGCTTTTGTTCCTGTTGCATGCGATGCCATCTATGGTAGATGGTTCAGTGCAATGCATACCATGTTCAAGACGATAATCCGGCCAACCACGATATGTTGTTGAGGATCATGCGCACGTCGAGAAACCTCATCTAGACATCGAGGAAGATGGTTGAATCGTACAACACCACCGCCGTGGGGAAGTGAAGGGGAAAAGGGGAGAGACGGCTTACTGTTTCTGAGGAGGAGGACAAGAGAGAACCACACGAGTCAGCCCTTCTATAAACAGTTGGGCCCAATTCGGCCCGATTAACGACATGGCGCCCAAGTTTATGTATGGAATAGCAGCCGGAAACGTCGGGCACGCGAGTAAAAATTCTCCTCGGACTCCTAGTGGGATGGTATTAAAATCCAGGACATATACTTCCGGAATCCGATGGTTAAAGACGCCACATTTTTGTGGTGGCTCCTAGCTAGATCCATTTTAATGTTTTTTAATGCATATTATAAGTAAACAAGGAAATAAATTAATACATGGAATAGGTGTTAATCTAGAACATCAACTTATGTTGTCTCATGATACACAAGTCTAGAATTCCTACACATGGTTATAAGAAAATTATTAGTGGATGCTGAGATTTATTGAGTGCATGTGCAAATTCATCAATAATAAATATTAACCATTGAAATGGAAAAATATCAACATTAGTTTCATCTTTTTTCTCGAGTCGTGTTGTGAGGTGGATTATAATTTGATACATGATAGGCACATAATTTGGCTTTTTAAAGGAAAAGAAGAATGGCTCATATGCATGTTTGTCTTACTAGTTATGCCCGTGTCTTGGCCATCGAACTCTATGCAAGTATTAGTGTCAATGGAAACTGAACTGCAATCGAATTTTATGTCTTAAATTTATGAAGAATCTTATTGATTTGAAAGTTAATAATCTAATCATCTACTTTGCGAGGTTTACATGTTGAGTTTATGGGCGATGAAGTGGAAAATGTTGCGTTATAAACCTATATGTTAGATTTTGTTATCCGCAAATAACTGGTAGAATATACACACTTGTAGTCACTAAAGCAACATGCAACTAGAGCTTGTCCTAAAATAGTATTAGGACGTGATTGCTTAAATTGTCATTTTAAAGGACAGCAGACCCAATGTCCACAACAGTATACTCCACATGCTTTGTACGAACAAGTACCCACGTGGTTAATTTAACCTCATACAACCCACGTCGATCCACCTTAAAGAACTTAAAAGGCCAGACAGATCTCGGCTATAGCCTCATCGTTTCTTTGTGCCAGACCTATGTAGATCAAGGTTTACTCTCCAACTCTTCATGCCACCGATCTCTCTTCCTACTTTCCTTATTCTCTACCAAGACTTATGTAGGCATGCATTCGAGGCACCAAGAAAGGAAAACACACAATGATTGTAGTGCTTCCCGCGAATCTCCTAAGCTCGTATGCGATCATTTAGACTACTTGTTATCTTTATAGTCTTTTCCACCATGTTTGCTTCACTTTTGCCTCAGCCTCAACATGACACGACAACATAACCATTTCATATAACTCGATAAATCTAATACGCATGTGTCCTCTGCTAGATTTGAGTGTCGAACAAATAATAGGACTTCAACGTGTTTTTTTGTTTCTGTTGCATGGGATGTCATATATGGTAGATGCACTGCATACTATTCATTCATCGTATAATAAGAAAACACAGAAACAAACAAATACACGGAAGAAATGCTAATCGAGAACATCAACTTATGTTGTTTGTGACCCTCACATGGATCAAGTACATAAAAGATTGTATTGGCATGCCAACAAGGGTATTAGTGGCTTGAGGGAAGCACCCTAGTAATATGATAGCATTGATAACATAAATTAGTGGCGGTCCATCCACACAGCACCAGTAACCAGGTTCTGGAGGCGTGCTCTATGCTTTGCACACCACTAGTACTCCCTCTCTCACAGTTTATTAGGCGTGTGTACCCCTAGGTCACAAATTTGATCGATTTAGCATTAGTTATATGTTATAAAAATTATATCATTAGAAAGTTTAGATGCTCTATTTTCTAATGATATAATTTTTGCATTATATAATTTAAATTATATAGGTCAAATTAGCGATCTAGGGATACAGGAAAGACAAGTAAACTGAGACGGAGGGAGTATTAGATTTAGGGTAAAAATCAATACCAGTTGTCCATTATCCCACCCAGCATGCATGTGAAACTCTAGTTCCACGGAATAAATGCTAATCATTCAACTTATGTTGCCTCGTGACCCTCACATGCTTTTAAAGAAAGAATTTGTGGAGTAGCATTGAAAATTCCGCAATAATTAAGATCAACCCTTGAGAAACTAGAAGTGTTAAGGCAAGTCATAATGGGAAATAATACAACTCATAGTGGGAGTAACTTAGCTAGTAACATCACATACTTTAAGATGTTTTAGTGACATGGCATGACAATAAATGAAAAAATAGAGGAAGGGGGTAACTGATACATCCAAATTGTGTCACCATTTCATATCATAATTTACTGTTATTCATTGATATATTCAATATTTAGAGATGATACTTATGTCATTTCATACATTTTTGCATGTTTGATACTCCACATGCTCTGTACGAACAAGGACCCACATGGTTAATTTAACCTCATACAACCCACGTCGATCCACCTTAAAGAACTTAAAAGGTTAGACAGATCTCGGCTATAGCCTCGTCGTTTCTTTGTGCCAAAACTATGTAGATCAAGGTTTACTCTCCAACTCTTCATGCCACCGATCTCTCTTCCTACTTTCCTTATTCTCTACCAAGACTTATGTAGGCATGCATGCAAGGCACCAGGAAAGGAAAACACACAATGATTGTAGTGCTTCCCGCGAATCTCCTAAACTCGTATGCGATCATTTAGACTACTTGTTATCTTTATAGAGTCTTTTCCGCCATGTTTGCTTCACTTTTGCCTCAGCCTCAACATGACACAACAACATAACCATTTCATATACCTCGATAAATCTAATACGCATGTGTCCTCTGGTAGATTTGAGTGTCGAACAAACAATGGGACTTCAATGTGTGTTTTTTGTTTCTGTTGCATGGGAAGTCATATATGGTAGATGCACTGCAGACTATTCATTCATCATGTAATAAGAAAACACAGAAACAAACAAATACACGGAAGAAATGCTAATTGAGAACATCAACTTATGTTGTTTGTGACCCTCACATGGATCAAGTATATAAAAGATTGTATGTGGCATGCCAACAAGGGTATTAGTGGCTTGAGGGAAGCAACCTAGTAATATGATAGCTTTGATAACATAAATTAGTGGCATGCCATCCACACAACACCAGTAACCAGGTTCCTGGAGGCGTGCTCTATGCTTTGCACACCACTAGTATTCCCTCTCTCACAGTTTATTAAGCGTGCGTGTACCCCTACGTCACAAATTTGATCAAGTTAGCATTAGTTATATGTTATAAAAATTATATCATTAGAAAGTTGGGATTTCTATTTTCGTCCCCTCGGGTCCTTAGTTGTGCTCAGTTTTTCCCAGCCGCTTAGTTTTTCCTCAGTTTTGCCCAAGCCCTTGTCTGAAACCCTCACAAGTGCTGGAACGGCCGGTTGCCCGACGGGTCAACAACTTTGACCATTATCTGCTGACTAGTGGGGCCACGTAGAGCCCGCAAAGACATGTCAGACCATCCATCTTTGTTTGACCGTAAGCAACACTGTATCCTTGACCAAAATGTGGATGAGTGGGGCTTCGGTATATCGAATGACAAGTGGGGCCATGACGCTGATACAAGGGGCAATACAAGGTTAGGATTAGATTTTTGAACGGAGCTCTACAGAGATGGCATGGAGGAGGTGGCCTGCGGGGTGCCGAGATGAGATCGACGTACACAAAGAACTGCATGAGGCGAGACCAGACGCATAAGATAGATATGAACTAGACGCGTTTAACCATGCAAAGAAGAGAAGAAATGGTAGAGGACATCGACGACTACCTCAACACTTTGACTGACGGTGTCGGACACGAACGCGAGCAATGTAGAGAAAACTAGTGTCTCTCCTTTCTGGCATGTATAGATGAGTGCTAGGGGAGTGTGGTGGTGAAGGGAAAGACCTCGCGGTGGTCTGTGGCGTCCAGCATAGCGGGGCGGCGTGGCTGTGCCCACAACGGCGTGCATGTTCGGCATTGGCATCGGCAAGTACGTTCGGCATTGGCCCCGGCGGTATCTCTGGTGTGTCAGTGATTAAATGAGGGGACGGGATTGAGGGTGCATCCCGACGGTGACCTAGCAGCAGCGAGCATAGCCGTTCTGACCATGCCCATATCGGCATCG
Source organism: Lolium multiflorum (assembly GCA_030979885.1). NCBI lineage: Eukaryota > Viridiplantae > Streptophyta > Magnoliopsida > Poales > Poaceae > Lolium > Lolium multiflorum. Next base: position 160,696,541 of record CM061747.1, read on the forward strand.
GCATTGTTTGGAGGCTGTGGTGCTCGAATCAAGGTGGGATTTGTTTATTGTACGCAAAAATGAATTTGAAATAAGTTTCCTGTTGAAGGTTAGGTAAAATACGAAAGTTTGTAACTAAAAAATTTACTGGCACCATGGTGAGGTTCTTTTTGATAGAGCTATACGGTTCGGAAATTTTTTTGACACTTTTTAGATATCCCTCGTTGTTACACGTATGGCATCATTGATGGCAAATTTGGGGTCATTTGGAGATGTTCGAACTTTTTATTTCCCTTTATGATACCCAGTTGATGTTTAGGTCAAAACCTCGAAATACAGCATCATGTATGGCATCATCTCACCCTAAATTTCAAATTTTGTGAATTTTTTTAGATATCCCTGTTTAGATATAGGTATGGCATCATGTATGCCAAACTTGGTTAGGTCTGACTGAAATCAGCTTTTGTAACAAGTTAGGTTTTTTCGACCTTCTCTAAATGACCTCAAAAATCATACAGATAATCTTCTATACAAAGATACGTAGATTGTTTCGTTTTTACATTTTTTTAACTTTTAGTTCCCTTTATAATACCCAGTTGATTTTCAGGTCAAAACCTCAAAAGTTAACATAAGTAGATGGTGAACCCTCCCAAACTTCAAATACAGAGATAGATAGATTGTTTCGTTTATCATTTTTAGCGCGAAAAGTAATGGGTACAAGAAATCGGTGATGGTTTATCATTTTTAGCTTGAAAAGTAATTGCTACAAGAAATCGGTGATGGTTTATCATTTTTTGCGTGAAAAGTAATGACTACAACAAATTGATGGTCTATCATTTTTTGCGTGAAAAGTAATGGCTACAAGAAATTTATGATTTTTGCGTGAAAAGCAATGGCTACAAGAAATCGGTGATTTTTTGTGTGAAAAGCAATGGCTACAAGAAATCGGTGATTGTTTATCATTTTTTGCGTGAAAAGTAATGCCTAAATAAGTTTATAATTTTTAGCGCGTGAAAAATAATACAGAAAACCAAACTTGCTGAATTCGGTGGCAAACTGGGTATTTAGCATACATAGAGGGTGGAAGCTAGCTGCTGACAAAGAGAGAGAGGGTGGTGGCCCCGATCAGAGAGAGACAAGGGTTATCCTGCCCATTAGATCATACGATCAACGGTCAACGGACACGATCAGCGTGACAAGGGCTAGACCAATCAGGATAAGATTGGGCGTCTGTGAGAATTTGTGAAGGGAGAGGGAAAAACTGAGTAGTATCAAGAAACCAAGGGCACGTGAGTAGTAAACAGACTAAGGGATTCAAATATGAGATTTAAAAAATGGAAAATACGTGTTTTGTACAATGAAACCCATCTACCTCAAACTATTTGCAATACAAATATACATGAGTGTGAAAATTATGGCCTCATTCAGACAAGTATATTTTGGAGAAAGTTGTTTTGGGAAGTGCTTATTGTGGAAAGCCATGCACCTTCATAGCTACTAGGTGATTTAAGAAGTGGTAATTTGTGGTAAAACTTGATTTATCTATGATTGTTATGGTTCCCAACGTGGCAGATCGCGTAAGAAGACTCCATGAGTAAGTGCCACTATGGGTTTATCTTTTTTGAAATTTTTTGCACATTGAATGTCTCATTTAACTAGCTTAATATCATTTGTTGACTCTCTGTTGACCAGCCACTTGAGGGTAAAACTGAGTATATTGCACTAGCCAGTATTAGCACTCAAGGGAAAAACTGAGCACACAAAAAATGCTAGTATAAGACTCGAGGGTATACCTGAATATATCTAAATTTACAGGGTTAGACTCGAGGACGCGTGTTGCAGTGCAGAAGTGGAAGACTTGCAATTGTTGACGCGTAGGACGCGGGTCGCGGTGCAGAAGTTGAAGACGTGCAATCGTGGATGCGTGTCGCGGTGCAGAAGTCGAAGACGTGCAGACGTGCAATAGTGGACGCGTAGGATGTGGGTCGCATTTAGGACCCCTCGCCTTTATAGATGCCTCTCCATGTTCGCCTCCTAGCCTCGCACTATCCCTGTCTATCGCACTCCCTCACACAACGCCGCCTCTCACGTCCCATCATCTTCTCCAAAGCAAAAAAAATCATCTCCCTCTCCTCTGCCGGTGATGGACAAGGAGAATGCGAATCCCATCATCCTCGACGCCGTCGACTGCAAGCGCGACGCCTCCGTCCTCGACGTCGTCCCCTCTACGGCCGTCGCCGCCGCCGGTGCATTGGCGGCTCCCGCCGGTGCATTAGCGGCTCCCGCCGGTGCATCGGAGGCTGCCACCGGTGGCGGTCAAATCCCAACGGAATGGGACCCCTATGAGAAGGTGTCGTACATCTAGCCGTCGAACCCCTACGACATCTGCATGGACGACCCTTGGAACGAGGTAGCTACGGTTTGCTCCCTTGTTGTTCCCATTTCCTTTTTCAACCCTATTTTGCTGGTTCCCTAGTAACTATTAGTGTCGATCTGTAGGTAGGATGAGTATTGGGTTAATATTTGCGCCGATTTTATTCCATTTTGATTTGATCCCTTCTTGATTTCATTTATGATTTGGGGTTCAGACGTTCGGTTAATTTATGCAAGTAATCATGGGATCTCAATTAGTTAATTTATGCAAGTAATCATGGGATCTCAATCAGTTAATTTATGCAAGTAATTATGGCATCTCAATCAGTTAATTTATGCACGAATCAAAAGATATCAATCATTTAATTTTGCAAATAATCTGGAATTTGTTCAAATTCAGATCTAGAATTTGTTTCTTTGCCTATGATAAATCGTTGGGCACAAATTTGTACAGGGCGGGTTCAACGAACCATTGTTGTGTACAAATTTGTTGTGTATGCTTTGGTTCGCTAACCCCATCCCTGTAGATATATAATCATTTTCACTCTAACTCAGGTTGCCTCTGTTTTTCCTAACTTTGTTATCATGCATGTTACGTCATCATTGCAACTCATTCACTCATAGTTTACGTTTGATATGAATCAGATGTCTGACAGCGATGTCGGCAGCGACGAGGAGGATGAGCACACCAAGGCTCAGCAGGTGCTGCGGAGGCTGCAGGTCGGCCAGTACACCTCCTACTTCTCCAAAGGTGTCTACAATTGCCCCTTCTGCACTATGAGACTCGGCGGCACCGACGTCAACTGCCTCCACACGCATGCCGAGGACATCGGAAGGACCTTCCACAATATCGGCGCGACAGTGAACGTCTACGCCTTCCGCGCCAAGCACAAGACGCTCGACATTCACCTCCGCAACTTCCAGCGGGTGGAGATCGTCATCGGGCGCATGCCTCCGATCAAGCCCAAGGTGCCCAAGATCAAGGGACAGAGGAGCACGAACTGGAGGAAGAGCCAGATGGGGTAGGCGGAGTCCAGGACGTGTGCTACTGCTGCAAAGCAGCTTTTTATTTTGTTATTATGTTTTTACTATTTTTAGTGTTATGAAGAACCTCGTTATTGGCCTGCCTTTGTTAAGAACCTATTATTATGTTGCCTGTTGTATGCATCTTTTTATCTAGAGATCCCTATTATCTATCCCTCTTCTACTATATTTTGTTGGCCCTACTTTGTTTTCTCGATTTATTATGATGTTGTGAATTTATCGTACATTAGCATAGAGATTTGCTTCTAGATTTAACTAGATACATATGAACCAAGATAGGTGAGATCATTAATATGGACCAGAGGGAGCACCAGATTTGCTGCCATATAGGGCAAAAACGAGGGCCAAAAGGCACAAATAATTGAAGAAAGACAGAAATGCAACCTTCTCTAGATTTGAGACTAATTTGGTGAAAAAAGACAGAAAGAGAAAGAGGGAAAAAGGTGCTCTTAAAAATGCCAATTTGGGCCGAGAGAGACAGAACCCAACTCATGCTCACGTACAACCAAACAATGTCTCGTCCTGTCCCACGCGGTCCCTTTCTACCAGCCCCACGCGACGCGGCCCCACACATCATCATAGAACGGTCAACTAAACGGGAATCCTCCTGTCCGAGCTCCTTCTGCGGGTTTCAGACAAGGGCTTGGGGAAAACTGAGAAAAACTAAGGAGTGGGGAAAGACAACTAAGGACCCGAGGGCACGAAAATAGAAATCCCTAGAAAGTTTAGATGCTCTAATTTCTAATGATATAATTTTTGCATTATATAATTTAAAATTATATAGGTCAAATTGGCGAGCTAGGGATACAGGAAAGACAAGTAAACTGAGACGAAGGGAGTATTAGATTTAGGGTTTAAATGAATACCAGTTGTCCATTATCCCACCCAGCATGCATGTTAAACTCTAGTTCCACGGAATAAATGCTAATCATTCAACTTATGTTGCCCCGTGACCCTCACATGCTTTTAAAAAGAATTTGTGGAGTAGCATTGAAACTTCCGCAATAATTAAGATCAACCCTTGAGAAACTAGAAGTGTTAAGGCAAGTCATAGTGGGAAATAAGACAACTCATAGTGGGTGTAACTTAGCTAGTAACATCACATACTTCAAGATGTTTTAGTGACATGGCATGACAATAAATGAAGAAATAGAGGGAGGGGGTAACTGATACGTCCAAATTGCGTCACTATTTTATATCATAATTTACTGTTATTCATTGATATATTCCATATTTAGAGATGATACTTATGCTATTTCATATAATTTTGCATGTTTGATGATTACTGGAGAATTAACTGCCGGAGTCAGAATTCTGCTGGAAAAAAAGGACCATCAAAATACCATATTTCTGAAGAACAACAATTCTTAGAAAATACCCAGAAACTCCTATTTTGCTAGATGCCGGAGGAAGCCAAAAGGAGAGCCTGAGGTGGGTAAGGAGGGGCCCACACCACCCCTAGGCGCTGACCACCCCCTGGCCGCGCCTAGGCAGGGTGTGGTGGCCCTGGCGCACCTCTGACATCGTTCCTTCGCGTATTTCATCCCCTGAGAATCCTAAACATAGGGGGAGCAAACAAAGAAATATTACGCCGCCACTACGGGGCGGAAAACCATAGAGAGAGAAGAGCTCTCTGGCAGGCATAAATCTGCTGGGGAAATTCCTTCCCGGAGGAGGGAAATCGTCACCATCATCACCGCCACCGAGCTGGAATTCATCAGGATCATCATCATCTCCACCACCAGCACCATCATCACCGCCATCTCCACTTCGTCCCGCTGTAACATCTTGGGTTTTTTTTATCATAAACTGTAAGGCTTGAGCCCCACAGTATTTTATTATAACCAAAAAACCACTGTACAAATATTTACAACAAACTACAAAACAAAATCACAAAAGAGAGTCAATCCATCTTGACAAGCTCTGAACATGCTTCTCCTTCACCCTATGCTTATGCAAAGAGAGATCCAACACAAAACGACTCTTCCAACACCTAAAAGAAGGCATTATACCCTGGAAGATAGCCTCATTCTTCTGCTTCCAAATGTGCCAAAGAGCAATAATCACCACCTCAGAAAAGAAAGGCTTACTGAATTTCCTCATTGCAGCTGCAACTATAACTTCCAAAGTAGGGCCAGGCTCCCATTCAATCTGAAGATAATTCCATATCCTTAGACTAAAATTACAATGAAAGAACAAGTGCATCCAATCTTCAGTAACATGTGCCGGGCAAAGGACACAAAATGAATCATCGGCAATATTCTAATTCCTCCTTCTCAGCATATCCTTAGTGTTGAGCCTATCACTGACTAGCAACCAAGCAGAAACTTTAATTCTGCCATTGAGTGAAACCATTGAATTAAGGTTTATTTCCAAATTGTTATTCATCATTATATCACCTCTGATTATAATCCATATGATGCCTTGTGAGTAGTTCGTTTATTCTTGAGGACATGGGAGAAGTCATGATGTTAGTAGTGGAACTATGTTGAGTAATATTTAATGGTTTGATATTTAAGTTGTGGTGTTATTCTTCTAGTGGTGTCATGTGAACGTCGACTACATGATACTTCACCTTTATGGTCCTAGGGGAATGCATCGTGTATTCGGATACTAATTGTGGGGTTGCGGAAGTGACAGAAACCTAAACCCCCGTTAGGAAACCAGTGCATGAGGGAGTGTAGGATCTCAAAGTTTAAGTTTGTGGTTAGATTTATCTTAATTACTTTCTTTTAGTTGCAGATGATTGCAAGGGGTATAATCACAAGTATGCATTAGTCCAAGTTGGGGTAGTGCATTAGCATAGGTTCACTCACGCAACACCTACCAAACCGATGAAGATTATTCACCTGCGTGAAGCGAAAGCACTTGACGAAATTCCCGTGTGTCCTCAGGACCATTTAGTCATCATAAGCAAAACAACCAGCTTGTCCTTTGCTCTAGAAAGGATTGGGCCACTCGCTGCAATTATTATTACTGTCTTTTATTTACTCGTACTTTATTTATTTGCAATACCAAATACCCCTGAAAACTTGTTTGCTAGTGTTTACAGTGAAGCCTTGACCGAAACTGCTCGTCAACACCTTCTGCTCCTTGTTGGGTTCGACACTCGTATTTATCAAAAGTACTACGATACACCCCCTATACTTGTGGGTCATCAAGACTATATTCTGGCGCCGTTGCCGGGGAGTGAAGCGCTAGTGAAGAGTGGAATTGGTAAAGGAAACTTTTACTGTAAGTGCTATTTTTATTTCTGTCTACTGCTTTATTTCATTATGGAGAAGTCTCCATTTGACTCCCCATTTGGGATTACTACTACCACTGTTACGGTAGTAGATGAACCACCGCATGCTCAATTGGATCCTTTTAAAATACCTATGAAAATTGTTGAATGTGTTATGGATAACTGCTATTTAGGAGATGGAACTATCCATCCGGGTGATCATTTACTCTCTATACATGAATTATGCGAGTTGTTCAAGTGAGTAGGTATTTCAATGGACCAAGTTAAGAGGAAGTTATTATCTTTATCGCTGAAGGGAGGAGCTGCGGAATGGTATAAGATGCTGAAGAATGGCAGATCTATTGGATGGGAGGAAATTGTACCTCTCTTTTATTCTAAATTGTATCCTCCGAGTGAGAATCAAATATATAATTTTTGGCCTCAAGATGGAGAGAGTATTGCCCAAGTATGGGGGAGATTGAACTCACTAATGCTCAAATGTCCCATTCATGAGCTCCCCAGTAATATTGTTATTAATAACTTCTATGCAACGCTTTCTCTCCATGATACAGATTTATTGGATGCTTCTTGTTTCAGATCATTTTCACATTTGAAAGAAGAAGCTAAATGGGATCTTTCGACCGCATTCAGGAACATACCGAAGGATGGGAGAATGATAAAGGAAGAAAGTCAGGTATAAATTATGATTATGGATGCATTGAATCTTTTATGCAAACTGATGACTTTCATAACACTAGTGTTAATTATGGTCTTGATTCTCAAATTCTTGCAAATTGTTTTAAGGCATTTGCCTCTTATCTTGATGTTCTCAAAAAGGAGTGGAACAAGTACCATGCACCTTATAAAGATATTGTTAATTGTGTTCCTGCTAGAAATGTTGAAGTTTATACCGTTGATCGTGTTTTGCTTGAACCTTATATTGAGAAAGTACCTTTCCCTGCCAAGGTAAAGGAACATTCTATTATAACTAGTGTGGTTAATAAAAGTACAAACAAAGCTATAGAACATGATGAACAAATAACTATTGAACCTGCGGTAGCAATAGTAAAGGACATGCTTGTTACTGAAAATGTAGAAGATGGACACATTATCTTATGTGAAGATGCTTCTAATATTGTTTCACATCCTAGTAAATCCAAGAAAACTATTGTTCTTGTGCTTTCTGTCAGAATAGGTGATCATGGCAGTTATGGTTTATGTGATATTGGTGCAAGTTCAAGTGCTATTCCTTATGAGCTTTACAGGGAAATCATGCATGAAATTGGTTCTTGTGAACTTGAAGAAATTGATGTGGTTATTCAGCTTGCTAATAGAGAGACCATCTCTCCGATTGGTATTGTTAGAGATGTGGAAGTTTTATGTGGAAAGAATAAATATCCTGCTGATTTTCTAGTACTTGGTTCAGCTCCTAGTAAGACTTGTCCTATAATTTTTGGTAGACCTTTCTTGAATACTTGTGGTGCTATTATTGATTGTAAGAAGGAGAAAATTCTTACTAAATTTGATGGAGAGTCTTATGAGTTTAATTTTTCTAAGTTTGCTACAGCTACTTATGAAACTGAATTGCCTAATGAAGATTTTAGAGTAGAACAACTTGCCTCTGTTGCTCTTGCTCCTAACAATGCTTTGCAGCAATATATGAAGGAGCACGAAAGTGATATCTTTATGGAGGAAAGAAATGAGATTGATGAGATTCTTCTTCGTTAACCAGAGATGCTTAAGCATAATTTACCTATGGAAGACTTGGGTACCACACTACCACCCAAGGAGGATCCTGTTTTCGATTTAAAACCTTTACCTGATGATCTTAAATATGCTTATATTGATGATAAGAAAATATATCATGTTATTATTAGTTCTAAACTTTCATGATAGGAAGAAGAAAGATTATTGGGAGTATTGAAGAAACACCGAGGAGCTATGGGATATACTCTTTATTATTTGAAGGGGATTTCTCCTACTATATGTCAATATGCTATTAATATGGAACCGGATGCAAAGCCAGTTGTTGAACATCAACGCCGTTTAATTCCTAGGATGAAGAATGTGGTAAGAAATAAGGTATTGAAACTTCTTGATGCTGGTATTATTTATCCTATTGCTAATAGTAGATGGGTTAGTTTTGTGCATTGTGTCCCTAAGAAAGGAGGAATTACTGTTGTGTCTAATGAGAATAATGAACTTATTCCTCAAAGAGTAGTAGTTGGTATAGGATGTGCATTGATTTTAGAAAATTTAATAAAGTTACTAAGAAAGATCACTACCCTTTAACTTTTATTGATGAAATGTTAGAAAGGTTGTCTAAGAAAAATCATTTTTATTTTCTTGATGGTTATTCTGGGTTTTCTCAAATTGATGTTAAAAAGAAACATCAAGAGAAAACCATTTTTACTTGTCCTTATGGAACTTATGCTTATAGACGTATGCCTTTTGGTTTGTGTAATGCTCATGCTACATTTCAAAGATGCATGTCATCTATCTTTCATGGTTTTTGTGAAAAAATTGTGGAAGTATTCATGGACGATTTCTCCGTCCATGGGAGTTCTTTTGATAACTGTTTGCACAAAATAAAAATTTTACAGAGATGTGAAGAAACTAATCTTGTTCTTAATTGGGAGAAATGCCACTTTATGGTAAATGAAAGAATTGCTCATGGACAGAAAATTTCTGAAAGAGGTATTGAAGTCGACAGAGCCAAAGTGGAAGCAATTGAAAAAAATGCCATGTCCTAGGGATGTTAAAGGTATTCGTAGTATTCTTGGTCATGATGGTTTCTGTAGGAGGTTTATTAAGGATTTCTCTACAATTTCAAAGCCTCTTACTAATCTTCTCCAAAAGGATGTACCTTTTGTTTTTGATGATGATTGTAAGAAAGCTTTTGAAACTCTAAAGAAGGCTTTCACCACTGCTCCTATTGTTCAATCACCTGATTGGAATTTACCCTTTGGAATTATGTGTGATGCTAGTGATTTTGCAGTAGGTGATGTTCTTGGACATCGAGTAGATAAAAAGTTGAATGCTATTCATTATGCTAGTAAGACTCTTGATGCTGCTCAAAAGAATTATGCTACTACTAAAAAAGAATTCCTAGCTGTAGTCTTTGCTTGTGATAAGTTTAGACCTAATATTGTTGATTCGAAAGTTACTATTCATACTGATCATGATGCTATTAGGTACCTTATGGAAAAGAAAGACGCTAAGCTTAGGCTTATTAGATGGGTGTTGCTTTTACAAGAGTTTGATCTGCATATTGTAGATAGGAAAGGTGCTGAAAATCATGTTGCTGATAATTTGTCTAGATTGGAAAACATTTCTTATGATCCTATTCCTTTTAATGATAGTTTTTAAAATGAACAATTGGCTGCAATAAAAGTAACTTCGCGAGAGAGTCCTTGGTATGTTGATTATGCTAACTTTATTGTTTCCAAGTATTTGGCTCCAACATTTACAGCTCAGCAAAGAAGGAAATTCTTTTATGATTTGAGGCATTATTTTTTTGGATGACCCACACTTATATAAAGAAGGAGTGGATGGTATTGTGCGAAGATGTGTTCCAGAATAAGAGCAACGAGAGATATTGAGAAAATGTCATGGTAGTGCTTATGGAGGACATCATGCTGGAGATAGAACTACACAAAAGGTTCTACAATCAGGTTTTTATTGGCCTAATCTTTTTAAGGATGCAAGAAAGTTTATTTTATCTTGTGATGAATGCCAAAGAGTTGGTAATATTTCTAGACGCAATGAAATGCCTATGAGTTATTGTCTTGTTATTGAACCATTTGACTGCTGGGGATTTGACTTTATGGGTCATTTTCCTCCTCCAGAAGGTTATACTCATATACTTGTTTCTATTGATTATGTTACTAAGTGGATAGAAGCTATACCTACAAAGAGTGCTGATGGTGAAACCTCGTTAAAAATGCTTAAGGATGTTATTTCCCCTAGGTTTGGTGTGTCTATATATCTTATGACTGATGGAGGTTCTCATTTTATTCATGGTGGTTTTAGAAAGACCCTTGCTAGATATGATGTTAATCATAGGATTGCTTCAGCCTATCATCCCCAGCAAGTAGAATTATCAAGTAGAGAAATTAAATCTATCTTGCAAAAGACTGTTAACAAATCTTGGAAGAATTGGGCTAGTAAGTCAAATGATACTTTATGGGCTTATAGAACTGCTTATAAAAATCATATGGCTATGTCTCCTTACAAAATGGTTTATGGAAAAGCTTGTCACTTTCCATTAGAATTAGAACAAAAGCTTATTGGGCAGTAAAAGAACTTAATAGAGACTTTAAACTAGATAGTAAGAAAAGGTTGCTTGACTTAATTTCTCTAGATGAATGGAGGAATTAGGCTTATGAAAATGCTAGACTCTTGAAAGAGAAGGTTAAAAAGTGGCATGATAGGAGAATTCTTAAGAGAGAGTTCCATGTTGGTGAGAAATTTCTATTGTATAGGTCTCATCTCAATTTTTTTGCAGGAAAATTACTCTCAAAATGGGAAGGACCTTTTATTATTGAAGAGGTGTATCGTTCCAGTGCAATAAAAATTGCTTCATTGAAGGATGACACTACATAGGTGGTGAATGGGCAAAGACTCAAACTTCATATTTCTGTAGATTCTTATAATGAAAATATTGATATTATTTAAGTGGTGACTCCGGAAGAATTTATTAAGGAGCAAATCCAGGAATCTACAGAGTCTGTTTTCAAATACGTAACAGTTTTAGTAAGAAAAAGTTCGTGTTAAACTTTCCAGCTTATATTTTTGTCATTTTTATTAAATATAAAAAATTATGGGACAAAAACAGGTAGGAGACGGCGCCCGAGGGCACCACACCACCCCTAGGCGCGGGTCAGCCTTAGGCCGCGCCTAGGCATGGTGGAGGCGCCCCAGAGCTCCTCTCCGACCCGGTTTCGCCCTGTACCCTTACTTTTGTTGTAAATTTTTTTCTATATAATCCCCCGGATCTCCCGAGGTTTGTATATCGTGTTCTCGTCGTGTTTTCATTTGATCTGTTTCTGCTAGGATTTGTTCTCAGATTTAGAGCCACCATGTCTTTTTCTGGATCACCCAAAGACAACTCCTTCGTGAACATCGACAACCCGCACATGAACGAGCTGAAGATGTATCCTAAGGAGTTGTTGCTCAAGGATGGGAAGGTGCAAGTAGAAGATGTTCAGGGCCCTAAAGGAGAAGGCAGTATGGAGGCTAGGATGAAAAAGCTGGAGCAAGAAGTCTTTAGATACAAGAAGATGGCAAAACGTGAAGTGGACATTATCCATAATATAAATGTAGAACTCATTGGCGAGCACAAGAAGGAAGTTGCAAATATTTGGGATGATATCTTCTCCCTCCACGAGACCACCAACAAATTACAAGCACAACTCTACGACGTGCAAAATCAAAACTGTGAGTATGAGACTAGGTTTAAACACATAAGTTCTGCTGCCAGTTTCAGGATATTGGAAACCAAGTCGTCATTTGTTTATGGGGAGCCTTTACCTTGGAAGTTTGATGATGAGAAGGATTCACCACCACCTAAGGAGTAATTCTTCATTGGTATTGGCATCCCCTTGGCTTGTTCCAAGCTTGGGGGAGTGCCGCGGTATCACACTATTATCTTTTACCTTTTTTACTTTTCAGTAGAGTCATATCATGAGTAGTGAAGTTATCATATAGGATAGTTTTCAATGTGGAAGTATCTCTCCTTTAGTCGATTATCTATGTATCCCTTGGTGTGAGTTGCCGTTATGGAATATTAATGAGAATTTTTTATCAGTTACTTTCTGCACACCTTATTTTAGTTTGTAATTTTTGTCATATGATTAATCTTGTTGGTTAGTATTGGTATCACTTTGGGAGCATCAAGTAATTCTAGTTGGTCTTGGCAAACTTAGCATTGGTCAGTAGCAACAATACTTTGAGGCTTAAGTAGAAAAGAGAGAAATACATGTAGATACATTATTCCATTATCTTTCTTTTTTGTTGGCTCATAAGCTTAGTATTCTTAAGTTAAAATCATTTTTACTTCCAAGGAAGATTGCATGATTGTTCTCTATCATATATATATTTGTTTGTTTCACTCAATTCTTATGCTTGCTACCCAGCCTTGCTAGCCAAAGACATGTACTGAGAGGGAATGCTTCTCGTGCATCCAAACCTTGAACCAAAAACCCATGCCATTTATGTCCACCATATCTACCTATATGTGGTATTTCACCGTCACTCCAAAGTAAATTGCTTGTGTGCTACCTTTATAACCTTCAAAATCTATTACTTGTTTTGTGATCCTGTTTTAGCTCATGAGAAAGCGTTGGATGCTTTATTATCTATTTCATGTTTAAGTTGGCTTCACACTTTGACTAGCATGCACAATGTGCTAGTCCTTAATTTTACAAAAGAGCAGGCGCGGGTGCCCAACCCACTAAAATATAAATTGAACCAATAATCCAAATCTCCTAACACTATGTACTTGAGAAATCATGAGCCTAGCTTGTTCAGACAAAGAATAAGAGGAACTTTATTGTTCTCTCTATGGGAGCCGCTCTTGAAGCCATTAAACATGAAAAGATGATAAATCATTTGATGCCATTCATTGACATAGACATACACCACTCTCAAAATTACATTTCCATACCTCTGATTCATTTAAAACAAAAAGCTCTAGCACATGAGTAATCTTGCTTCCCTCTGCGAAGGTCATATCTTTTACTTTTTTGTTGAGTCAGTAAACCTATTCCCCTCTATATCAAGCAAGCATTTGAGTTGTTGTGATCCAACCATTTATGTGTGTTCATGCATTCAATCATATCTTTTATCCTATCTGGTGTAGCACAATGTTAAAATCTGAATGAATATAACGTTGAAATCTATCTATGATTGTAAAGAGACTGTAATGATTGCGCATGTGATTTCTGCAATATAAGCTCTAATATAAAGACTCTGCTCGAAAGATAAGTACAATCTGGTAATTGTTATCTGACCAAGAACGAAAGTTTGCCATCACAAATTATGATTTTCTCTATGCACTTCTATTAGTGACTCCTTACTCATTGCAAGTTGACTTATATAAGAGGAAGTTGTTGTCTATAATGACTTGTGTATTGGTAAGTATGATGCTTCTTTTCCGTATTTATTTTATCGACACTTCACTGCAAAAACCCGTGGTCTGGTTTACTAAGTTCAGTTTTCCCTTGGGGACAAGCGAGGTATAAGCTTGTGGGGAGTTGATACGTCCAAATTGCATCACTATTTTATATCATAATTTACTGTTATTCATTGATATATTTCATATTTAGAGATGATACTTATGTTATTTCATCTATTTTTGCATGTTTAATGATTATTGAAGAATTAACTGTCGGAGTCAGAATTCTGCTTGAAAAAGAACCGGCAAGATACCATATTTCTGAAGAACATCAATTCTCAGAAAATACCTAGAAACACCTATTTTTCCAGATGCCGGAGGAAGCCAGAAGGGGAGCCTGAGGTGGGCCAGGAGGGGCCCACACCACCCCTAGGCGTGCCTAGGCATGGTGTGGTGGCCCTGGCGCACCTCTGACATCGTGCCTTCGCATATTTCATACTCCGAGAACCCTAAACATCGGGGGAGTGAACAGAAAAATATATCGGCGCCGCTATGGGGCGGAAAACCACAGCGAGAGAAAAGCTCTCCAGCAGGCAGAAATCTGCCGAGGAAATTCCTTCCCGAAGGGGGGAAATCGTCACCATCGTCACCACCATCGAGCTGTACTTCATCGGGATCATCATCATCATCATCATCTCCACCACCAGCACCATCATCACCCCCATCTCCACTTCGTCCCGCTGTAACATCTTGGGTTTGATACTTGTCTAGTTAATAGGGAAAACTTTCCCGGTGTTGATTACTCCTTGTAGTTGAGGCTATTGAGTGAAACCACAGAATTAAGGTTTATATCCAGATTGTTATTCATCATTATATCACCTCTGATTATGATCCATATGATGTCTTGTGAGTAGTTCGTTTAGTTCTTGAGGACATGGGAGAAGTCATGATGTTAGTAGTGGAACTATGTCGAGTAATATTTAATGGTTTGATATTTAAGTTGTGGTGTTATTCTTCTAGTGGTGTCATGTGAACGTCGACTACATGATACTTCACCTTTATGGGCCTAGGGGAATGCATCGTGTATTTGGCTACTAATTGTGGGGTTACGGGAGTGAGAAACCTAAACCCTGTTAGGAAACCAGTGCATGAGGGAGTGTAGGATCTCAAAGTTTAAGGCCGTGGTTATATTTATCTTAATTACTTTCTTGTAGTTGCGGATGCTTGCAAGAGGTATAATCACAAGTATGCATTAGTGCAAGTTGGGGTAGTGCATTAGCATAGGTTCACCACACAACACCTACCAAACCGATGAAGATTATTCAGCTGCGTGAAGCGATAGCACTTGACGAAATTCCCGTGTGTCCTCGGGAATGTTTAGTCATCATAAGCAAAACAACAAGCTTGTCCTTGCTCTAGAAATGATTGGGCCACTCGCTGCAATTATTATTACTGTTTTTTATTTACTCATACTTTATTTATTTGCACTACTAAATATCCCAGAAAACCTGTTTGCTCTTGTTTACAGTGAATCCTTGATCGAAATTTCTCGTCAACACCTTCTGCTCCTCATTGGGTTCGACCACTCTTATTTATCAAAAGTACTACGATACACCCATATACTTGTGGGTCATCAGTAACTAGCTATGTTACCATAACATCACACATCCCAAAACAAAATGAGTCTACAAATTAGTAAATGAGACTTTGCATGATACCACCCCTATGTTTCTTTCCACTATGAAGGTACTAACGTGGACTAGTAACTAATGCATGAAACCATCTTAAGTTACTCCCCACTATGAGTAGCCTTAAATGGAGTATTAACATGTGCATGTTACTACTCCATATTATTAGCTTCATAGTGGTTAGTAACATCAAAGTAGTATCATAGATGTATTCATTAATTAGCTTGTAGACTCATTATATCTTAGAAAGTGTGATGTTACAGCAATTAGATATGTTACTCAATCCTCTTCTCTCCTCGTTAACTCACTGCCACATAAGCAATTTTGCAGAGTTGGACACTTAGTTACTAGTGAAGTTACTTGCACTATGAATAGTCTAAGAATGCTAAAAAAGAACTAGCAGTGTCTCCCACATGTACGGTTCAATGATGCCCTTCATTTAATTAGTCCTATATCTCTTTGCTGATGAAGTGGATATTATCTAAAGTATCTAAATCACATTTTTTTACGAAAAATGTTATCCTTGATTATTTCTCTTTTGACAAGGATCAACATACTCTGTTTTCTTCGGTATTGGTACAACCTAAAGTCAGCTCCCTTTTGGTTACTAGGTATGTATATGTGCATGCCATGAAGTCGCAAGCACATCGGCCACAAAGCGTAATTGGTTCGCTCGCCGTGGCTAGACCGACAACAGGCACGAGCGCCAGGATGAGAGGGGCCTCCCTTGTCTGGTCTGGAGGAGGAACATCGACTGACACTAGCATCGTCTTCATCCCCAACTCCGATATGCCGAATAGGTGGCTGATGGCGGCTCCGAAGAAAGGTGGCGGTCGGAGAAGATCCGTGGTCGTCGGGGATGAGTGCGACCCCGCCAACTTCCTTGCAAAATCCGTCATTGTAGGCAACCGATGTTCATGCGCAGATCCCGGATCTCCATGCTCTGATCCAGCCATCCACACCCAGATCGGGGTTCTCCCCGTTCCGCCGCTCACCGCTGCCTATTTTCTTCTGGCGGCTTCCCTCAAGATGAAGGCACCAAATCTATGGACGATCTCCTGGGAGATAAATGTATAGGGAGGGGATGTTTGGTTGGAAGGTGAAATGGGGAAGGGGTGGGGCCACGCGTCGAAGAGGAAGCAGATAGGGTCAGCGAGGGGAGGGAAGGCAACATCGTCGGTCTTAGGAGAGGACCGAGGGTAATAGAGAGATAGGGAGCGAGTGGGGGAGAGAGTGTGAGTGCGGAGAGTGGTGTGGGTGGGTGCGCCACCTGTCATGGATGGCCTCACACGGTTTCGAGTTGGTGGCCCGTTCTGGGCTGACACATACGGTTTAGAGTCAATCGTGTGCCGGGCCCTTTTGCGATTTTTGGACCCTGTGGGATAGTGCTCCATCTTTAGCTCACAATTTCGCTTTTTAGGGATATATGATATCTATTATTACAAATGGTTTAGGTTAAAGGTATGTGATCGGAGGCCTTAAAAAGTCTGATGTGTACTAGTGCCTTGTCGAAGATGTGAAGGTAAAATTTGAGTGGAATTTCACAAGACGACGAATAGATGGATGGACTTTTTTGAAAAAAAAAACTTGAGTGCTCATTAGAGAGTTGGATGATGCCGGCTGCTTCAAGAGCCCAACCACAAAAATAACACTTTGCCCAAACTATTTCATAAAACAAACCCTTGGCGAAATTATTTCATAAAATTAAACCTTTTAGGTAGCATCTGTCACCGGCGTGCTACTCTCTACATGGTAGAGCCGAGCCGTGGAACGATGTGGGACTGCTAACATGTCACGTCTAGGCCCATCAATCGATACGGTAGCGCCGTTATCTAGGGCGCTACCTCTATACAGTAGCGCCTCTGTCCACTGTGCTATGCTCACTGAGGTTCTAGGGAAAATATTAGATTTGGATAAGCGAAATATTCTAAGTCAAAGATAGTGCCTTACTATGGGACACTACCCTCTAAAGTATATAACTTCAAACTACTATAACAACGGATTTACAAATCTAATTGACATAAGTGTTTTTCGTATGGCCACAAATTAAATTATCTTTCCAATATCACTAGTCCCATGATGGTTGGACAAGTAGAGAATATTTTGCTAATTATTTTCTTATTTTGGTTTATTTGACCATGGTAAACCATCGAAAAAATGACCAGGTACTCAATTTTTAATTACCTAACCGAGCAAACTACTACTAGCCGGCCAAAGGACAATCTTAGTTAGACACTTTCTATGGGGCATAGGACTCCCAAAAGGTTATGGAGGTGTGTAAAGGTTTTCTTGGGCTAGACGGACATTGGTTATGGGTGCAAAGGCAGAAGGCAGAGGATGAGAGGGATAGAGCTCGTGTGAGGACGGCAGGATGGACTTTCATGGCCGGATCTAGTGTCGCCATGACGCCTTGGAGCGACATCGGGCGCAACAAGAGTACGATGTGTGGGCTGTGTGGTGGCCAGCCCCTCCTGCCATGCCGGGGCGGAGGACAATGATGAGTAGGGAGCATGACTGCAAGTATGAGCGACCATGGTTGGGAGTGTGACGGCTAGAAGATACGACCTTCTTAGTTTAGTTTAGGTTAAAACTTATATAATAAAGGTTAATTTTAGCCAAATATAATAAAAACTGCATAATTAAAATTCTAAACCGCTGACTTGTGGGCATAATGCGGACCGCACAGACAACTGAGTGGTCCGCCGCGCAGCCACGTAGCCTCATTTCCAGCCTAAATCTAGGACTTGAATGATTCGATCCGCGCATATTGATCCGTTCACACGTCAGCCGCTAGGTCTCGTTTTTCGTGTCCGTACGAAACAAAACTGACGGACGCGATCCATTTGAATCGGCTTGCTGGAGATGCCATTAGACAAAAACCATTTCGTGTTCGTGAGTCCGTCCGTCCGTTGGAACGGAAATTCATGTGCACGTGAACTCGATGCATCCACACCAAAATACCATCCAAGTTTGATTGGCTTTGCTTTTTTTATTTTTATCTTTTGAACGAGTTGCTTCAGTTATAGTCTGACTGCTTCTTGACGACGGTGATGAGATGGTAGATTAGTTAGTTTGGTTTGGTGAGAAGAAGAGTGGCTCTCCATCGTCAGCCGACAGTTACAGCTGCCGCTTGGCCGCTCTCTGCTCTTCATCCTCTCCGCCCCGACCATACTGCAACGACCGGTTTAGATGGATAGAGAAGGGCCTCTACCTCTACCTATTACTGCAACAAAATCACATTGCTGTTTTTCTTCATTTCCATTTCTGCAATGCTAACCAGCACAGTTTATTTGAACAAACTTAAACGGAGTAACTTCTAGTGTCAGAGGATACCGGCGCATGTATGGTTCAGTGATCTGCTTTACTTCCTCCTACCAGGGTACGTTGATGATGTGACGATTATCTAAGTTTCATAACCACCAGTGTTGCTCGAAGAAGTGGAATCAAATAAGATTTGACAAAGTAGGTCACTGCAGCCTAAACTTTCTCTTTTCTTTTGCTGCTTTAAATAAATTTAGGAACAAGATTTTTAAATTAGAAATCTCATGTGGATGGCAAAGCAAAAATGTTCGGAAATTCCATTTGGAGCTAGGGCTACCTGGAGTGGAGGCCCTTTTTAAAAAATTAGAAATGAAAATTTTAAGTTACAAAATGTTAACGTGAAAAATCTTATACTCAAGGCTACAGAAAAATATCAAATTTTGACAAATTTGGTGATATGAAAATTTTCTCTGCCACTACCTCAGATCCACAATTTTGCATAGCCCAAATACAAAGTATTTCACATTGGATTTTTGCAAACTGGTAACATAAACCATTGTCTACACAAAGGTTTGGTTTTTTTGAAGCTTCAGAATATCGTTTAATTTTTTGTTTCAAAAAAGGCTGCATGTAGCTTGGCTCCATTTGTCCACACTCAGAAAATGTTGCATCATAAGCTTGTTATAGATTTAGTTTGTGCCAACTGTGGTAGTTAGAATTTTAATCACTATACCACCCTCTAGCTAGAGCTAGCCATGTTCATGTGGCCGACGTGCATTTGAATAGCTAGCTAGTAGCTTAAATGATAGAGGAAGGAAACCTCCCGGGTCTCTCTCATCCCGAGCGACTCCGGAGGTGCCCCGCCCGAAACCCTAAAAGTAGCCACCGAAGATCGATCTCCGGGCAGTCGCTGCTGCCGGCAGCGGCGCCCATCCCGTAGAAACGATGGAGGGAAGGGGAGGTGCTCTTCTGCGGTGCTTCACGAGAGGATGTGGGTCGCCGACAGAGGGCATGGGCGGCGTGGCCTGGTTGGCCGTGGCCTGAGGCCCTTCCGCAGAGCATCCATGGGGCGAAGGTGGCGCGCCGCCGGTCATTGCGGTGACGGCGGCTGAGGAAGATCGCAATCCAATCTGGGCCTTTGGGCTTGGATCTGGGCCTGTGAGACCCAACCAGGCCGGGTTGTGATCTTCCGGTGGACTTGATCTCACCGGCGTTCTGCAACCGTGTTCGGTGCTGCCCTTTCCTCTGGTGACGTCCCGTTGGTCGGTGGCTGGCGGTGGTGTGCCCTGCCGGCGGCAGAGGGAGGGGTGGGGGCGGGCTGCAGGGGGAAACCCTAGGTCCCCTTCTCCTTGCCTCTCGGCGGCCGGCGGTGGAGGGCTGGCGTTCGGCTACGGTGGTGCCTAGGGGTATGCGGTGTCTCCGAACTACGCGATCTGCTTGGTGTCTCCGGCGACAACCATGGCTAGCCTGGGATGATCGCCGGCGTGGGGGCCCGACCTGAATAAAGGCGGAGGTCCTAGGGCCTCTCTTGGGTTAAGATGAAGACCTACCGGAGGCCTGGCCTCTTGATCTGTCCGGAGAGTTGAGTTCCGGAAGGCGCCGTCGGCAAGTGTAACAATGCTTCTATTGCCTGGAGTTTGCTGGATCGGTGGTATTCGGTCGTGCGCACCCATGCTTTTATTCCGACCATTTGGTCTGGAGGAAGCGGCGCGAAGCTCTTTTCTGTGTCGATACCAAGTGACAGCTGATCCATGGTGAAGTTAGAAGAAGAGAATATCATGAAGGTCGGATTGGAGGACTAGCTAATGGAGGTTCAAGTCTTTGCGCTGTTGAGGGGCTTGCTTGGTGTTCCGGACTTCGCAGTAGTGGTATGTAAGTGGGGGCGGCAGCACATGTAAAGTTCGGAGTCTTATCTTTCAGGGTGAAAAGCCAAGGTCTGGCCTTAACTGGTTTTGCTTGGCAATGTCCTTGTTGAAGGCATTATTTTGAGAGCGAAGACTATCTTCAGGGTGAAAACCTAAGATCTTTGATCGGGCGACGACGGCGCTGGTGCACTGTTCCCTTATTGGAGGCGTCGCTTTTGAAGAGTCTGAATTTCAGGTGTTGTCTTTGTGGTGGTCGTATTACTGTTGTTTGTGTTGGGATACTGTAGCGGGACTTTTATTTTTTAGTTTTAATTTTCTCTTTTTTGACTGTGTGCATCCATAATATTTTAGGGCATTGCGTTGTTGCAGAGACTAGATGTAATTGGTATCATTCAATATTAATATATTCCCTTTATCGAGAAAAAGCTAGTAGCTTAAATACACATGAGAGAACGGGTTATAGGTTATATGGCATAGGACACGATTCCATGTAGTGTCTGTCCATCGGGCACGTAGTACCCGTGTCCAAAGTACACACAACCATTTAATACAACATGAGCAGGTTTAAGCGCGCACACACACACAACCCACAAGAGAGAACTTAAAAACCTCCACACCTCTACTCCTCATAGCCTTATCGTCTCTTTGTGTCCCGACCTGTGTAACTCAAGGTTTCCGCTCTAACCCTCAAAATCTCCACTCAACCAATTGGATCTCTATTTCCCAACGTTTCCTACCACTATGCCAATTACTAGGAAACATGGGCTTCAGGCATAGGCATGTGAGGCACCGGGCAAAGAAACTGTACAGTGACTTGAAAGTCTACGTAAAATGCCAGGAGGTCTACAATCATTTAGACCTCCCCGTTAACCTCTTTGGTTTGTCGCAACATTTTCGCAATTGGCACACCCTGAATATGACTCAACCATAAAGTTTTCATTTTATTTAAGTCAGCTGATACCACATGCAGTTTCTAACATATATAAATACCAACCTAGCTGTGGATACTTATAGAGTTAGCATTTGATTCATAGATATGTCATATAGATATGTAGTTCAATGCACCACAGACTATATGTAGTTCAATGCACCACAGACTATGTACTCAGTGTGCGACTCATCCTGCAATAAGCAAGCAGAGAAATAAATTAATACATAAGATAAGTGTAATGGAAAACTTAACTTCTTTATTCTTTGATACACATGTCTAGCAATTTTATCACATGCTTATTAAGAATGGATTATGGGATACGCGAATTTATCAAGTGCCGTTTCAAATTCCTCGATAAGTAAAATGAACTCTTGAAACTTAAAAATATCAACATTGTATTTCTACATTTCTTTTGTTTCCCGAGCTGTGTTTCCAAATTAGATTATATACTTTGTTACATGGTTATCTGATATTCTATCTTCTTCGAAATAAGAAAACAAGTGGTTTATGCCCATGTTCATCTCGCCAATCATGCCGATATCCTGGCCCTCTAACTCGATGAAGTTACTAGTGTTTGTGGTTCTCCCTATTCCGAGGAAGAGATAAGGAAAGTGGTTTTTCAAATGGAACATAATAAGGTGCCAGGCTTGGATGGTTTCCTAGCTAAATTTTATCAGACCTTTTGGGCCGTAATTAAGGAAGATTTATTGGAACTCTTTATTGAACTTCATAAGGGGCAACTTGAACTGTTTCGTATCAATTTTGGTGAAATCATACTCTTACCAGAAGTGGTCGATGCGGAACAGATTCAACAATACAAACCAATTTATCTTCTTAATGTTTGCTTTAAGATATTTATCAAAGTGGCGACTAATAGACTAAATTAGGTGGCTGATCATGTGGTGCTTCCATCCCAGACTGTTTTTATGCAAGGTAGATACATCCTAGATGGTGTTGTCACTTTGCATGAAACGGTTCATGAGATGCACCGCAAAAAGTTGAATGGGGTAATACTCAAAATCGATTTTGAAAAAGCCTACGATAATGTTAAGTGGTCTTTTCTTCAACATACACTCAGGATGAAAGGTTTTTCCGAAGAGTGGCGCGCTCTAATTAATAACTTTGTTTTTGGAGAAAGTGTTGCCATCAAGATCAATGATGACATTGGTAGATATTTCCAAACAAAAAAAAAGGTTTGAGACAAGGCGATCCCCTATACCCAATGTTGTTTAACATTGTGGAGGATATACTTGCTATTATAATTGAGTGGGCTAAAGTTGATGGCTAGATTGAAGGGGTAGTTCCTCATTTGGTTGATGGAGGCTTATCTATCCTTCAATATACCGATGACACAATTTTATTTATGGACCATTACTTGGACAAAGCAAGAAATCTGAAGTTAATTCTTTCAGCGTTCGAGCAGTTGTCAGGTCTCAAGATAAATTTCCATAAAAGTGAAATGTTCTGTTCGGGTGAAGCCAAAGACGATGCAAATCTATATGCCGATTTATTCAAATGTGGGTTTGGGTGTTTTCCAATTAGCTATCTAGGCATTCCAATTCATTATCGGAGGATGACGTTGGCCGAATGGAAAATTGTTGAGGAAAGACTTCAGAAACACCTGAGTAGTTGGAAAAGAAAATTATTATCCCTCGGGGGAAGATTAGTTCTCATAAATTCAGTACTTACAAATATGGTATTATATATGATATCTTTCTTCTAGTTGCCCAAATGAGTCTTACATAGATTGGATTATTTCCGATCAAGATTCTTCTGACAAGAGGATAATGACAAGAAAAAATATCGGTTGACCAAATGGAGTGTTGTTCGCCGTCCAAAAGATCAAGGTGGACTAGGAGTTCATGATCTTGAAGTTAAAACCAGGGCCTTGCTACGAAAATGGCTGGCCATGTTGTTAACCGAGGATGGACGATGGCAACAACTATTGCGGAAAATGTATGTGGGCTCAAAAGCAATATCTCAGGTTATATGAAAACCAGAAGATTCACA
Source organism: Lolium multiflorum (assembly GCA_030979885.1). Classification (NCBI taxonomy): domain Eukaryota; kingdom Viridiplantae; phylum Streptophyta; class Magnoliopsida; order Poales; family Poaceae; genus Lolium; species Lolium multiflorum. Next base: position 160,720,032 of record CM061747.1, read on the forward strand.
CTTTTGGGCTGGCATTATGGCAACTAAGAAGCATTTTTTTCTCATTTGATTCCTTCTTCATTAGGAATGAGTCTGAGATAAGGTTCTCGGAGGATAGGTGGTTGGGTACAACTACTCTTCGAGAACAATATCTAGCTTTGTACATTATTGTTCGCCATAAAGGTGATACCTTCTTCACCCTCTACGTCGTTCATGAGTGATCTTACGGGTCCCAGACTGGCTACATGGAATGAATTTCTATAGAGGTTAGCTTCAATCCAGTTGGTTCAGAGTGTCGATGAATTTCGTTGGAGTCTCACCAAGAATGGTAAATTCTCGGTTAGCTCCATGTACAAAACTTTAATTATACCCAGTCAACCGGTTGTTAATAATAAATATATCTGGAAGGTGAAGATATCTTTGAAAACAAAGGTCTTTGCATGGTATCTTCGTCGGGGTATGATTCTAACTAAAGATAACCTTGCCTAACGCAACTGGCATGGCTGTACGAAATGTGTTTTATGTCATGAACAAGAGACAATAAAACATCTTTTCTTCAGTTGTCGAGTTGCTAGGTCTATATGGTCAATCATTCAGATAGGTTCTACCTTATATCCACCTCGCAACATTACAAATATTTTTGGCAATTGGCTAAACGGGGTTGACGCTAGGTATAAAACGCTTATCAGGGTGGGTGCGATTGCTGTCGTATGGTCGCTTTGGCTATATAGAAATGACAAGGTTTTTAATGACAACAATTCTTCTCTCTTGCAGGTTGTTTACCGTGCTACGACTTTGCTCCGTTCATGGTCGCCACTCCAATGTTTGGAGGATCGCGACCTCTTTACGAAGATGTTTACATGATTGGAGAACACGGCAAAGGAGTTTATTTTTCCAACATGTGTGGCTTCATAATAGACGTATTGGGGCCAATGAAGCTTAGCCAGGATCGTCTCCTTTTTTTTTCTATTTCATCTAGGAGTATTTTATTGAACAATTTTGATACTTGAACGTCTGTGTACATCTTAGTTATGCAGAGGCTGAATGTAATGCTTAAAACTTTTTAAGTTATAAAACACCCTTTATCGAAAAAACTAGTGTTTGTGGAGGTTGCTAAAATTTGTCATGTCATACATCTTTTGACAAATCTATCCTTTTGGGGAAAACTAATGTATCAAACGATTGCAAAGAAGCTATTTCGAAATCTGATCTGAGTTTGGCGCCAAAGTAGAATAGAGTCAGAATTGTGTAGGAATGGCGCTGGACTTGGGCCAAGACAGTGCTTCCGTGCATGCATCTGATGAATTACTCCGTCGTCGTGGGTATGCAGAGACAGTTGCTCGCTCGCCTCTCATCCTCTTGACCCAGTTTACGCCTGTACGGCAGTCATCTTTTTCAGATGTCAGAGAGAAGGCAAGCAATTTTCTTCTTCGTCTTTTGGAGAGTTGTATGATTGTTCTAGATGCGTGTCGTGTCCGGGCTGGGAGATAGAGCCAGAGCAATTGCACACTACTTGCAATTAAAGGCGGAAATGAGCTTTACTGTTTGTATGCTCCAGCTAGACACGGAGGGTATGTACTGGCACTGAAGTGGCTCCTCAGCTGGGGTATGGTCGGATGGACCAGCTGCTAGCTGCAAGTGCAAACACCTCCTTTGGTTAAATGCGCTGCCGCTGCTAACCAACATCTAACATGCATGATCATACGCTTTGTGTGTGTGCATTGACCTTCCTCATTCTTTTCTCAAGATATATCCATTGACCTAGTAGCTGAATTCCTCCTCTGAATTCCCGCCCGCCCACATGATCACATGCCTCTCGAACACAGGTCAAAATCCTTCATTCATTTCACGCGTTGAAATACAGCGGTATCTCCGCCCCGACCGACCTCAGATCAGAGCATGGAGTGTCAGGAGCAACAAGATCTCGAGGGATTAATCGGCCGGCCGGAACACGTATGCGTGTGAGGGCAAGTGATTGATCTCCAATCCATCAGACTGGTGGGGCTTTCTCAGGGACATTGGACCCTTTGAGTTTTGATGATTCTCGTCCTGCTGAATTGCCCCTCAAATACTGCTGGATTGTGGATTTCTAATTCTGCTTCCAGCTCTCTCCCAACCCGCACCCCTCCGCCGCCGCCGCCGCCGGTAGATTCTCGTCCTGCTGAATTGCCCCTCAAATACTGCTGGATTGTGGATTTCTAATTCTGCTTCCAGCTCTCTCCCAACCCGCACCCCTCCGCCGCCGCCGCCGCCGGTAGCGCCACCGGGCAAAGGCCGCGGGGCGTGGCGGCGGCGGTGGCCTCTCCTTGCTGCCGCGCTGGGACGGCGACCGGGAGCCCTCTACACTCGCTGCGGCCGGACGGAATTGGAGATGGCGCGGCGGTGGCCAGATCGGCCAAAGCGGCAGCCCTGCCTTCCGCGGATTTCGCAGCAGCGGAGGGCTGGTGGCGGCGCGGCCATGATCTGCGCCACTTCCCCCCCCGCCTCTAGGCTGTGTGTGGAGGCGATCTCGGGTTTTCTCTCGCGTCACGAGGTCGCCCGGCGCAGCTTGGGTACGACGTGGAGGTGGCCATCTTCTTCGTCGGAGAGGGCTGGCCTGCAGTTGGTGGTGGTGGATCTATCGATCTATCACCGCATTCCGGCGGTGTGATGGAGGAGCTTGGAAGCCCGGCGTCGGTGTCACCGGTGGTGGGTTGGAGTGGCCAGCCCGGGATGGTCGCCGACGTGGGGTCTTGAATAAAGGCGGCGGTCCTAGGGCCTCTTGCGTGAAGAGAGAACCCACCGAGGCTGGACTCGTGATCCGCGGAGTGTTGAGTTCCGAACCGCCGATGAATGCTTTTGCCTGAGTTTGTTGGATCGGAGGTATTCGGTCGTGCGCACCCATGTTTTTATTCCGACCGATTGGTTCGAGTGAGCGGCGCGAAGCTCTTTTCTTTGATTGACATCAAGTGACTATGGGTCCATGATGAAAGTCAAGAAGAAAATTTCATGAAGGTCGAGGAGGACTAGCTAAGGGAGGTTCAAGTCTTTGTGATGTTGAGGGACTTGCTTGGTGTTTCTGCCACGAATGATGAAAGTGAGGCGACAACACAGTCTCCTACCTTTCGGTGAAAACCCGGCGCTTAATTGGTTGTGCTTCAGAATGTCCTTGTGGAGGCATTTGTTTTGAGAGCGGGGACTAGTCTAATTCTGTGTTGTTTGCGTGATGTATCTGTTAGAGGGGACTTTATTAGCTTTTTTTTTTGTTTTTGGTGATCAGAGTGCCATTGGGTGTATATACGCCAACGATCTTCGATATTAATATATTCCCTTTATCGAAAAAAAAATACTGCTGGATTGTTGAGTGAAAGTGACGGATGATGAAGGACCAGGCAGCTCGCTTCTTGGCTAGGCTTAAAATGAAGACGGAGATAAGGCCGGCTGGATTATCCTGCTGGCAGCTCTTTGCCCCCTCCTGCGTTAACTTGATCGACTTGCTACCCATCACGAAAGCGACTGTCAAACCTTTTTCCTAATTGGCTGGCCAGGTGCACCCTCTCCGGTCCCTATCTCTCATTTCCACGTTGACATCGTCTACCAATCAAGCAAATCCTGCTGATAAAACGGAACTACCTGTTGTGCCCTACTGCGGTCGCTACAGTAACTTGGGTACTCCAGAAGCCGAGTGCCACTGCGTATTTCCGGAACAATGCAGGTGTTCTGTCATTTGATTAGATCGATAAGGAGAGAAAAGTATTTAGAGCAAGTATAATAAGATACAGTCAGCTGGCTATAAGAGATAAAATATTATAAATTAAATGAGAGAGATTAGGAGAGAGAGAAGTACTTATCTTATAGTCAAGTGCTCTTCCAGCACAGTCCATGTATTGTAAAAGACACTTTTATCTACTATGATATATATTTGGTATATAGATGATAAGATTTCGCTTATAGCAAGAAGCTACACTTGGAATTGCTCTTACATGATGGATAACTTTGTGTTGCTTTGCAATTACTGTTTACGCATCATTGCCTTAAAACTTTCTTTTCTCCCGACGGCTTGGAAGTTCACACAGCTTTTTTCTGATAGGCATTTTGCCTATCTCTTTTGGAGTTTCTAGCTCCTTAAAAGCTAAAAATAGTGATAGAAAGTTTTTCTGCCTCCCAGTATTAGATACTACTAACAAATAATGAGATTTCATGGAAAACCTTGTAAATCATTAAAAACACTGGTAATAACTCCTAATATGATGGTGATAAGGGGTTGCCCGATCTTCTCAGTAAGCACGGTGGTGATGATGATCACGGGATGAACACAGTGGAGATAACTTGATGATGAAGTAGATGATAACTTGTATGACGCAACGAGATCTCTCGATTGGTCCCTGTCGCCAATGCAACAGCTCTCAACCCTGCAAAATATTCGCAACTCCACACACTTGCACACATAGCCGCCGACCACGAAGCGGTAAGTTGCAACCGTCTAATTTCCAATGGAACAGCAGATCACACAAGACTTTCAGGGGTTCAACACCAAATCATTGCAATAAGGTGAAGAGATTCAATAGAGCTGCAAAGCAATCAACTATGAACTAGGGTTTATCTTAAACGTGGTCTAAACCTAATTTGGGGCGTCCGGGCACTTATATAGGGTTCGGACGACCAGGGGTCGAAACGTACATAGAAAACCGACCCGATCGGTCGAGACAGACTGAGTCGGCCGGTCGACGGGCTCTGGACCGGGCCATCCGGTTTCAACCGGGTGTGGCGCGGGTGGTGACCGGTGAGGGCTCGAGGCAGCCGGTTGGCACAAGGTATCTCCCGGTTTGGACCGGCTGATCCAGAAGGGTCGGACCGGTGGGCGGCGGGGCGGACCGGACGAGGCCCAAGACCGCATCTCTCCTCTCGCATGCCTCCCGCTCCTCTCGCGCGTCCATGGGATGTCTTCATGTCCAGCTCCATGTCCAGCTTCACGTCCGCTACTTGTCCAGCTGCTCCTCTCCTCCTCGTGCGATGCTTGCTTCCTCTTCATACCTGATCATACATAAGTAATACGACTTAGGCAGTATAAAGTTCTCATCGATCAAAGTATCACATAGGAATAAGTTCACCCGTTGCTTAAGTAGCTTCGCACGAGCTCGTGTCATTGGCCCAATCCTGATTTCATTGGACTTGAGCTTCACAGCAGCATCGTCTTCATCTTGCAATGACGGAGGTATTAGTGTAGTAGCAGGGATGTCCTCATCAGATGGACTATAACATAATAAATAACAAAGTTCATTGATATGTTTCTGACATATCAGTGGCACTTGACATGGTCCCAAAGTTGGAGATGGCGGTGGCAAGGGAGCGGCGCCGGCCGACCTCCAAGTAACGGAGCCCCCCGCTCCGCGACGTGAGGGCCTTTCGTCATCGGAGGAGTCTTCCTCCGTGGCGGCGGGTGAGGACGTCAGCTGCATGCGCGTTGGCGATGACGGGGTGGGGGGAGCTCAGGTAGCGCACCGCGAACTCCATGTATCGGCATCATTTGCATGGGAGGCACCATGGCTCGGGAACCCCGCCCACACGGGAAACGATCCATGTCGGAGGAAGAGGGCACCGCGGCGGCACTCAACTTCGGACACACGAGCGCGACAAGCCAACGAGGATGCTCCGTGGCGCATGGAGGCACAAAATGTGCCTCGGACAACGAATTGACCAACCATACTTTAGTGGTCTGTAGATCGGTGCTTTAGAGGTGGATCCGACGCTGGTTTAGCGGGGGAGGGAGGGCGAGGGGATGGCAGAGTTACCCGAAGGTGGTGGGGAGGGAGTGAAATGCGGAAGCAGTTTACACCCGGAAACCGCATATGTAATCAATGTTGTATTCTACCAACACGCAAGATCTTAATGTGAAATACCTTATACTCTTATCTACAGAAAAAGTAACAAATTTCGACCAATTCAGAGGTTTGAAATATTGCTCCGCTGAGTACCTCAGATCCATAATTTTTCATACCCCAAATACAAAGTATTCCCTGTTAATATTTTGCACACTTGTAGAATACATCATTGTCTACATATAGGATTTATTTGAAAGTTTAAATATCGTTTTTGAATTTTTCAAAAAAGGATTACATGTAGCTCGGCTCCATTTGTCAACACTTAAAAAATGTTGTGTTATAAGCTCGTTATAGGTTTGTTTTGTGGCAATTGTGCTAGATAGACTTTTAATCAGTAAACCAACCTCCAGCTAGAGCTATACATGTTCATGCGGCCGACATGTATATGAATAGCTTAGCTAGTTGGTAGCTTGAATACACATGAGCCAACGTGTTATAGGTCCTATTACATACTCCTGTCCACACAAGATTGCATGAACTATCTGACCATTGGGCACGTAGTACCCCTGTCCACACAACCATTTACATTATGTCCGCTCTGAACTCAAGGTTTAAACACCCACATCGATCCACAAGAAAGAACTTAAATAGCCCACACCTCTACTCCTCATAGCCTCATCATCTCTTTATGCCCGCACCTGAGTGACGCCAGGTTTCTCTAAAGTGTAACCCTCAAAATCCCCATTCAACTAATTGGATCTTCAATTCCCAACCTTTTCTATCCACTATGCCAATTACTCCGAAACATGGGCTTTACTGCTTTAGGCATAGGCATGTGAGGCACCGGGAAAAGAAAACCCACTTTGAACTGAAAGTCTGCGTAAAATGCCACGATCTCTACAACCATTTAGACCTTCCCGTTAACTTCTTCGATTTGTCCCACTGTTTTCACACTCGGTACACCATCACTAGGACTCGACTATGTCCTCATCGTGCGATTCATGGTGTAATGGAGAAAACAACACAGAAGCACTTAGGTGCCAAGCCACTCGGACTCGCGGAAATCGGTGCCAAGCCACTCGGACTCGCGGAAATCGGTGCCAAGGTAAGGTCAGCGACGAGGGCAATGGCGCTGGACTTGGGCCAAGACAGTGCTTCCGTCGCTCCGTCGTTGTGCGTAGCTAGAGACAGTTCCTCGCTCGCCGCTCATCTTCTTGACCCAGTTTACGCCTTTACGGCAGTCGATCATCTTCGTTCAGAAACCAGAAGGCAAGCAATTTTCTTCTTCTTTTGGAGAGTTGTATGGTGTCGGTCCAGTTGGTTCTCTGATGTTCTAGATGCATGTCGTGTCCGGGCTGGGAGATAGAGTCAGAGCAAGTGCACACTTGCAATCAAAGGCGGAAATGAGCCTTACTGTTTGTATGCTCCAACTAGGGACGGACAGGGTATGTGTTATTACGAGAAGGAAATAAAATGAGCCAGGCAGCTGTCCAACGTACTGGCGCTGAAGTGGCTCCTCAGCTGGGGTATGCACCAGCTGCTAGCTGCAAGTGCAAACACCTCCTTTGGTTAAATGCCCTGCCGCTGCTAACCAACTTCTAACATGCATATCACGCGCTTTGTGTGAGTGTCCATTGACAATTTGACATTGCCATTCTTTTCCCAAGATATATCCATTGACCTAGCTGAATTCCTCTTCTGAATTCCCGCCCGCCAACATGATCACATGCCTCTCGATCACAGGTCAAAATCCTTCATTTATTTCAGGCGTTGAAGTGCAGCAGTATTCCGTCCCGATCGACCTCAGATATTGTATACTTATCTCAGAGCATGGAGTGTTAGGAACGGCAAGGCGACAAGATCACGAGGAGTTAATCGGCCAGCCGGCCGCAACACGTACGTGCGCGCGTGCCTGTGAGGGCAAGTGATGAGATCTCCAATCCATCGGACTGATGGGGGCTTTCTCTCAGCTAGCTTGGACATCTGAGTGTCGATTTGCTTCCGGCTGAATTGCCCCTCAAATACTGCTGGATTATTGAGTGAAAGTGATGGATGATTAAGGACCAGGCAGCTAGCTTGGCTACGCTTAAGAAGAAGACGAGATAAGGCCGGCTGGATGATCCCGCTGGCAGCTTCTTGTCCAACTCACGTTAACTTGATCGACTTGCTACACATCAGAAAAGCAACTGTTAAACTTTTTCCTCAGCTGGCTGGCCAGGTGCCCCCATCTCCGGTCTCTATCTCTCAATTCCACGTTGACATCCTCTACCAAACAAGCAAATCCTTCTGATGAAACGGAACTACCTTTTGTGCCTTCTTGCGGCTTACTAGTTAGATAACCGTGGGTTCTCACTCACATTTTGCAATTCGCCACAGCATCGTCCTCTTGGTTAACTTTTTTCCTTTGAGGCACGAGCCCGTCGCAGCGCGTCCTGCCAAAGAGGATACTCCGCGGCGCGGGAAGGCACAAAATCCGCCCTGGGACAACGAATTGACCAACTGTATTTTGGTGGTCTGTACATCGGGGCTTCGGCGTGGTGTAGTTGGGGGGCGGGGCAGAGTTAGCCGAAGGAAGTGGGAAGCGGACGCGGTGGGAAAGAAGTGAAATGCAGAAGCAATGCACCCCCCAAAACCGTAGATACATAGGTCTCACGATATTTAGGGTTTACCCCATATTTTAGTGGGCCAGGATTCTTTGTGGTGCCTTTTCATGTTAGTTTTTTCCAAAAAAAAAATCCGTATATCGGCCCAAAAAAAAGTATAGTTCGGGATACATGGTACTATCTCCTGAATATTTACCATATGCCCATTAAGTCTAGTACCCCCGCGGGTCGCTTCCTAGGGCGACTCCGGAGCCGATCTCTCTGCACCGCCGCCAAGTCCCCCGCCGCGCCCTCCTCTCGCCGCCGATGCCGCCGGCCCTCGCCGTGATGGCAGCGGACCCAGCCGCCGAAGAGGTTGGGGGGTGGAGGTCACCGTGGATCCTCGCCATGGCTGCTAAGGCGGGTCTGGTCGGGTCATCGCCGTGCAGCGGCCAGGGCGGCGCCCCTGGTCGGGGGGAGGCGGAGATCTCTTCCCGACGCCGCCATGGTTGGAGTAAAGATGTTGGGCCAGCGGGTGGTGGTGGTGGTGATGCCAGTTCTCGATCTGGATGTCTCCCAGGCTTCCCCTCCCCCCCTTCGGTGCGCGTTGGGCTGGTTTCGGTGGAGGATCGACCCTGCACTGTCGTCTCCTTTCTCTGGTGGCCTTGCCTCTGGGTCGCTGGTAGGGTTTGGAGCGGCGGCTTGCAGGTTTCCGGCGGGTCGCGTGGGGACTGCTCGATCGGCATGAATAAAGGTGGTGGTCTCGGATCTCTCTCGCGCCTAGACGAAGATCTTCCTTATGCATGTTCGTCTGGATTTGGCTGGATGTTGAGTTCTAGAAGGCTCCGCTGGTAAATGTAACAGTGCTCGTGCATGGAGTTTGCTGGTTTGGGAGGTATTCGGTCGTGCGCACCCATTCCTTTATTCCGACCGTTTGGTTCTGGAGAAAGCAACGCGAGGCTCTGTTCTGTGTTGCCAGTATATGGCATTTTGGTCCATGGTGTATCAGAGACGGAGAATTTTTTGAAGGCCGGATTGGAGGACTAGCAACGGAGGATCGAGTCGTGGTGTTGTTGAGGGATTTTCTTGGTATTCTGGGTCTCGTAACAGCAGTATGCAGGTGGGGGCAGGTTCAGAGTCCTACCTTTCAGGGTGAAAAAATCCAAGGTCTGACCTTAATTGGTTGTGCCTGGCAATGGTTGGCATTGTTTTATGAGCGGGGACTATCTCCAGGGTTAAAACCTAAGATCTTTTGATTGGGGGACGACGACGCTTGTGCACTATTCCCTTCTTGGAGGCGTTGCTGGTGGAGAGCCTAAATTTTAGGTGTGGTCTTGGTGGTGGTTGGATTGTTGTTGCTAGGACTGGAGTACCATGGCGGGACTTATTTTTTTGGTTGTGTGTATACGTGATAAAACCCCAGTCCAGTTGCAGAGCTTCCTATATATCTTGCAATTTGATGAGGCCTTTTGAGAACTGGGCATTCATCCATAGGATGATTTGAAGCTTTGCAAATGAAGTAGCAAGCATTCTTTGAACAGGCAGCCTTCAGATGACCCAGTTCCCCACATCCCTCACAGATTGCATCAGCATAATTCAGAGAATTTGTAAGTACATCATCTACCTGGGCAGCTCCTTTCTTCTTCTGCTAAAACTTCCTTTGTTGGTTCTTGTTCCTATTGCCAAAATCTCCTGATGTTTGCTTCCCCTGCCCTGCATTCTGTTGGGGATTGACCCACTGATTCGTCTGCATCCCAAATTGTTGTTGGGGGTAAGGAGGATAAGGACCTCCAAACCATGGTGGAGGCATCGCACCAGGCATGAAACCATGCGGTGCTTGTGGAGGGAAGGGGAAAGGCGGTTGCATCTGGTTGAAATCAGGCATATTCTGGAACTGCTGAATTTGTTGTTGTTGTCGATCCCCTCTACCACTTTTACCTCGACCACGCCCACGCATCTGATCTGCCATGATCTGCTCCTCCACCAGCTCACAATCCTCTACACCAAGAACACACAACCCTGGCGATCAGGAAGAAGTGGTGGCGGCGGCTTGAAAGGGGAGATGTGAACCCTAGGTTCACCCTTTTTTATACACGGATGCTCTGCCTTGGTGGTTTGGTGGGATGCCATGGAATATGCCATAGCTGCTGGAAGAAGCTTTCCACCTCATCCACCTCCGAAACAAAAGAGCTCCAAAAGCTATCCCTATCAGCTATGCTTGGTACCTCTGAAACTGACGCGTACGTGTAGCAGAGTTCTTGTTGTAGAGATAGTCTTGTCCTTGTCACTAGAATAGCAAAGTTCTTGTTGCAAAGATAGTCTTGTACTTGTCACTAAACCAGCATGCAGCCAGAGCTAGCCGTGTTCACGTGGCAAAAAAAAAATCGAACCATGCAAGAGCCTTGCATGTATTATATTATAAGGAGAGCCAAAGAACTGGCTACAGTTTTACAGAAAGTATAACAAAAAGCGACCAGCGGAAAGAAAAAAAGCAATATAGTGACAAAGGTAAAACTGTATTAAACCCCCCTATGTGTACTATGTGTACTACTTGCGAGGAGCTTGAGTGCATATATGGCGACATATCATAGGACAAGATTGCATGAATTTTCCGGTTATAGGACATGTAGCTCCCAGCTACACAACCATTTATTCCACACGCTCACCGCAAACTAGAACTCGTGTGGTTTAATCATACAACCCGCATCGATCCACAAGAAAGAACTTAAAAGAACACACACCACTCAGTCATATCCTCGACTTCTCTTCATGCTCTCTCCCATATAACTCTTTTTTCACGGGGACCCATATAAAAGTCAAGGTTTACGCTCAAACTCTTAGACGCCCCATTCAGCTCATTCGATCTCCCTCCCCATGATCCCATCCTTCTCCATTCTACATACCAAAGCTATGTTGCAATGGGTTTCTATAGGGATGAGAGGCATGGGGAAAAGAGAAGACACAATGACGACAGAACATCCTAGACAGATAGTAAGCTGTGTATGTCTACTGCAGCTAGGTTGTTAGAAGCGATTAAAGCGGACTTGCACATGGCGATGTACGTGAACTGTGAAGCAGAGTTCATGCTAGGTCGACAGTAAGGAGCACGGTGCTACTGGTTTATGTAGGCAACATCGTATATTTTTGTGTGGGTTTAGCCTGACGGCCTCCTCGTGATGCTGAGCGGAAGGTGGTCAGGTGGCAGAGGTTACATGTATGCATTGAGGGTTGAGTTGATTAATTTGGCTATATGTACATATGCATTGACCTGGTTAATTCATCCTCTGAATTTCCGCCAGCCCACATGGTCATGCCATGCGTTACGCAAATCAGCAAGGCAAAACCCGCCATTCAGTTATTCCCAAAAAAGAAAAAATCATTCATTTCACGCATTTGAATGCAAACGGTGTCTCTGGCCTGGCCAACCTCGGATATAGGGGAGCGGCATGGCGACAAGATCACGAGAAATTAATCGATCAGCCGGCGGGAGCACATAGGATTGTGCGTGCGTGCGTGCCTTTGATGTTGAGTGTTGGCTTGCTTCCGGCTGAATTGCCCCTCGAATAGTACTGGATTATTGAGTAAAGTGATTGAAGAAGAAGAACCAGACAGCTAGCTAATCTGCTAAGGCTTTAGAAATTCCAATAGTATAGCCAGCTGCGGGCTATAAGCAATATGCCACGTCATTTATAGCCAACATATAGCTAGCATATACAATACTCCCTTAGTCCCTCCATACGGGATTAGAAGGCAAATCTGGCCTTTGGAGAGAAACCGTTTTATTAGGCAAACCCGGAATTAACTCCCTCAATTAACTACAACGCGTGGGCTAGCCTCTAATCGCTCCTATCCTTTCCTTTCTCCAAGCGTTTGCATGTCTCGTGTGAATGCTGCTGCATGCAGTGTGAAACAGAACTGGTAGATCCTTTTGCCATGCATGAAACGCCCATGGGGTCTCGACTGCTGGTTCGTCTCCTCTAATTACTAATCGGAACGGTTTAACGAGCAAATAAGAAGCCAATCAACAATTGCCTAGGTCCTGCTGCATCAAGTTATTTGCCTTTTAATCCGGTATGGAGGGAGTAGTTGGCTCTAAGAATGCACTACTTTATTAATACATGTCCCATTATTTAGTCTCACAAAATGTCTAGGAACACGTGCTAGAGCTGGCTATTGCATTAGAGCTCACCCACATTCTCTCTTTTCTTCTCTCTCCTTCAACTAAGCACATATATTATTTTTAAATTCTTATAGCCTGCTGACTAAGCCTTATTGTACTTGCTCTTACTGGAAAATTGCAGGCCGGATGATCCTGTTGGTTTCTTGGTGCGCCACTCCCATTAACTTGATCAATTAAGGTCGTCACTAATTTTGATCAACTTGCTACCCATCACCGATAGCAACCGTCAAACCTTTCCCATGTCTCCGTCTATTAATTCCATGTTGACATTCTCTTTCAAAAACTACTAGTACCTCCGTTTCGGTTTAACAGGCATGCACGCAATTCAAGACAAATTTTGACCCTTGATTTGGTCAACGAAATATAACTTTTATGTCTACAAAATATATATCGTTAGATTCATACGCAAAAAAGCTTTCCATGATATAATTTTTGTGTCATATATTTCATATTTTATTGATTAAAATAAGGGCAGCGCTGAGCGTCCCCCGGGGGATTAGAAATCTAATCCCCCGGGTCCTCTGCTTGACACGTGTCCACCTGGACCACCACACGCGCATGCATAGACAAACAAATTCTCCACGCTCCTGGAAAAAAGGCAGGCCATCCCGCATCGCATCGTCGCCCTTGTATAGCAGTCCAGCACCACGCTCCTCCATGAGCGCCGCCGGTCGCCGGAGAAGACTTCGTCGGAGCTTCGAAGGATTGTAGCAGCGCCGCCGAAGAATTGTAGCAGCGCCTACGAGGGATTGTAGCAGCGCCGCCGGGGATTGTAGCAGCGCCGCCGGGGGATTGTAGCAGCGCCGCCGCTGTGTGTAGCAAGCCCGGCCGCCGCCGGACGATTGCAGCACCGGCGCCAGACGATTGTAGCAACGGCGCCAGACAATTGTAGCACCGCCGCCGGACGATTGTAGCACCGGCGCCAGACGATTGTAGCAACGCCGGCGGGCAATTGTAGCAGCGCCGCCGGATGGTTGTAGCAGCTGCGGCCGACGACAATAGCAGCGTACGTGGGCTGCAGCTTGTAGCAACGCCGCCTGGCGGTTGTAGCAGCGCCGGTGGCCGCTTGTAGCAGGGATGCCGGCGGCTTGTAGCAACGTCGCTCACCGCTTGGAGCGCCGCCCGATGCATTGGCAGCACCCGCCGTAGCAGACAGCCGCCGCCCTTTGTAGCAGCAGCCGCTGCGAGTTGTAGCACACGCCGACGCCACATGTAGCAGGCATCGACGCCGCCATGGCATGCTGGTTCGCAGCACCGGAGTGTCGGCGCCCGCGCGTGAGGCGACACGCCGCCAGCGGCGGCGGCAGCCGCTTGAAGACCTCCAGGAGCATGTCGTCGTCGATGCGAGGCGCCGCCGCGGCCGCCTCCGCCTCCAGCCGTGGACGGGTGCGGCGCGAGGAGTCTGGCCAATTGTAGCAGCTGCGGCCGGACTCGAGGGGCGCACGGCGGCCGGACTCCAGGGGCGCGCGGTGGCGCGCGAGCTGCAGCAGCCGCAGCGGCGCGAGCTGGAGGAGGCGGCCGGCCGGACTCCAGGGGCGCGCGGCGGCGTGAATACAGCGCGGTGGCGCGAGCTCGAGGAGGCGGCTGCCGGACTCCAGGGGCGCGCGGCTGCCGGACTCCAAGGCCGCGGCGTTGCCGGACGCCAAGTGCGCGGTGGCGCGCGAGCTGCAGCGGCCGCGGCGGCGCGAGCTGGAGCTGGTCTAAGCTCTGTGCTATGCGGTTGGGGAAGAACCAGTGGAAGGATAAGGATGCGTAGGGGTCGGGGAGAAAAACGAGTGGACGAGCGCTGTCGGTAGCGTGTGGGACCCGCAGATGCACGTGGTAGCAAGCCACGGCCACGGAGCTATCAGCGCGCGATCCATCTAATCTAACGGCGCGCGACCCGGAGGATCGGAACGCTGTTCCTCCGGGGGAAAGCCAGCGTTTTCCTTAAAATAATGGTCAAAACAATTTCTTAAACTACGTGCGTGTCTGTTAATCTGAGACAAGGGAGTACTCCGCTAGGCGTCGATTGGCCCTCCTCTAGACTTCTACGTTTGTTCTCCACGCTTCCGCACATCAGCACATGGCTTGTGCCCACCTCCATCTGGGAGAAAGGGATGTAATTTCTAAGAGCATCTCCACTCCTTTGCCCTCTCCACGCCGAAATCCGGGGTAAGTTATGTTCGGATTGGACGTAAATTTGGCGTGAGGAGAACCAGTTTCCCAACCGCGATCTCAGGCGAAGACGTCGATGTAAATTTGAAAAACGAAAACTTGACGAAATACGGCTAAAAACGATTGGATTTAGACTAAATTTAATGATATTTACTATATAGAGGGCGAAGTTCATACATAGAGGCCGAATTCGAATATATTTCGACTTCGGCCGGGGGATACAAATTAAAATATTAAAACACGACGCTCTACATGCCAAAATGGCGGTAGAACACCGTGTAGTCCTCGTCGCCGTCGTCGTCGCCGCCATCGTCGAACACGGTGGCGCCGGCTGCTGGTGCCCTGGCCGGGGTCTCCCCCCACCGCCGCCGCGCGGGCGGGACGGCGAGGGCTTGTACCATTCATCGTCGGACTCCTCGAGGTCGATGACGGGCACGGGGACACCGGATGGAGGAGTCGCAGGTCGGCGGTAGCGAGCGACGTCCTCGAGGAGCCGAGCCTGCTGCTCCCGCCTCCTCCTTCTCCCACTGCTCCCTCGACCAGCGCAGCTGGTCGAGGGGCATGGCGTTGTCGCGGGGACGAGGTCCCCGGAGGACCTCGCCTGACGGCCTCGAGGATGGCGGCGTCCGGCGTTGGCCTCCTCCACCTTCACCTTCGCCGGCTTGCGCTTCCGCTCGCCGGAGGTGTCCGCGCTGGGGCGGAGGCGTCCTCGTGTCGTCGAGGGCTCGCGGATGACGAGCCCGCCACCGCTGCGCGCACGGTTGCTCGGTGGGGAAGGCGGCTCCGTTTTCACCGGCGCCCATGATGGTGCCGACCTGGAGATCGGCGTCGACCTCGACGCCGAACCGGAAGACGACGAGCTGGCAGCCATGCGCCGTGGCTGCCCCGTTCTCGGCGGCTGGCCGATGCCCTCGATAGCGGGGGCATCGTCAGAAGGGGATAGTTGCCGCCCTCGATGTGTTCAAGGACGGCCTCGAGCATCCGATTCGGCGCACTCCACCAACGTCGGCGCCCCGCGGCGTTGTTGCTCGGAGGCGGAGGCGGCGGGCCGTCGTAGGAGGCGAGCTCCCGCTCCCACCGCCGCAGGAAGTAGGAGTTCCACGCCGTGTAGTTGTCGGGGTGGTAGCGTGGCTCGGCGTGGTCCTGGTCCGACAAGGTCAGCCGGACCTCCTCGATGGCGACGTCGAGGGTGTGTCCCTGGGGCGGCGGCGGGATTGGCACGCCGCCCGCACTTAGCCGCCACCCGCCGTCGAGAGGCCTCGTGTCTGGCGGGCAGGGGTACCCCGCCTGTGGAGGAGGTGCCCTCCCACGCGTGGAGCGACCGGCGGGGAAAGCCGTTGTTGGCCGCGCCGTCTTCCTCGTTGAACGCCATGGATCTCGTCGAGGGGAGAGTGGAGTGGTGGTACGCGTCGCGGCGAGCGGGGTATTTAGGCGGGGCTGGAGCCGGCGATTTAATGCCGCGTGGAATGCTACGCGTCCACGGCGAGCTGACCGGCGGCAGCCTTTACTGCGCGCGGAAGACGATGCGCGCTGACCGCCGGGTCCACTCGGGCGCGCTGGGAGAGATTTCGGCGCGCTCGCTGTCACTCCCGAGCGCCCCGGTAGGCGGGGTTGGCGTTGATGGATGAAAGCCAACGAAACCGCACTGGCTTGGCCCGCGTCCCTGGAAAAAAGACATGGGCTGTTCTGGGAGACGAGTGGACATAAATCCTTCAGCGCAAGCAAGAGATGGAGAAGGCTAGCATTTCCAGATCAATTTAGGAGGTAAGGCGTGAATGGGGAGAAATCGTCTGCGCTAAAAAAAAATGTACCATATAGCACACAAGAGTATGTAAACGGGATCGATGCAGTAAAACAAGAAAACTAGCGCAACAGAATTTCTAGATCTGCATATATGTAACATACCCTGATGCCTACGTATGCAGGAGAGCAGTCTCGCATCCAAATCCTTTGCCAAGCATCACAAAAGAAAAGGTGTATGCCATCTGCCAGGGTAAGTTAGAAATCAAGTCTGTCACATGATTACATCTACTACTGTACAGCAAAGCAACTGCTCATGTCGCAGATAAGCTAACCCGAAGCCCCCGGATACAGGAGAAGAAACATGCGCACATCACACATCTGCAAAGCACAAACCTGTAACATGATTTGGAAGTACACTGACGACGCATCACCTGTATATATATAACAAGTTTCGGCCGGGTAAACATATACCCAGTGATCAGAGACCGATGAAATCGTCCTTCTGCTCCTTCCTGGGAGTCCTGTCCTGCTGGGACGAGGTGCCGCCTTTCTTACCAAAGATCATGTCGTCGAGGTCCTGAAGCAAGTCCTCCCCGCCAGACCGATCTCCGGACCCAGCTGATTTCCTCGCAGGGGCGCGGGGGGATTCCTCAGGCTCCACGGTGACCGGAATCATCGCTGGTTCTGGCTCAGGCTCCGCAACTACAGGCGCCTTGAGCTCTTCATACTTGGAAAGAACCTTTTGGAGTTCATCATGGATGCTCAGTGCCTCGAAGAGCTGAGCCTCGTTATCCCCTGCTGTCTCGATGATTCTCTGGATTGTGTATTGGCACTGTTGGCATTGCTGGACTAGGGTGGTTGTCAGGTCATCCTGCATCAATGTGAGGTGCAATCAGAACGCAGAGGTGATGGTAGCAAAGTACCAATTTGATACCAAATAGAGATGTAGTCAATTTGATATCAAATAGAGATGTAGTTCTTATACATAGTTATTCACTAACTGTCAGTTAATTACTGAATTTCAGATGCTGCTTTGCACCGGAGCTGTGATCAGGAAATAAGGGATAACAGGATGACTGGCCAGTGTAACTGTTACTAGAAACAACCTAAACCCTGATCTTTGAGATGCCTACATCGCAGACTGCACACTGAACAACATGAACTTATCACCTAAGCAGGAGGATTTAAATGGCAGGGAAGAGCACAGACTGACCTCTAGAGCCTCACTTTGTGGAGAGGAAGATAGCACTGTGGAAAGAAGCTCAACACTATTACGAGCCACCTCAAAGGCCTCGTCGACTTGCACAGAAGGGGCAGCACGAACCGGAGCAAAACTTTCCTCTGGAATTTCTTGATACCCATCCTGTGCTGCATCAGAATATGGTTCAGCTGCAGGTACGGAACGGGGAGGAGTAAATATTGGTGCAAGGCTCTCATCATCGCGTCCTGGGAAGCGAATTCCCCTAGATCTTAAGCTCTGCAATGAAAACCAAATGTTAACTGAAATCCACATGCTTAACAATGCTGGTTGGACAGAATTACTTTATAAAATATTGGCTTTCTCAGATTCTAGGCAGATAAGCAAAGAAAGGTGTTCAGGTTAAATTGCACTAAGCCAATTTAAGCACAAAGCATTACTTTGTACGTACCTTGTAAGTTTCTTCATACACCGGAAGGTAGCGGAGTTCATCTCCCGACTCTCCCCATGCTTCAATAAGCATAAGAGCCTTGTTTCTGTTGTTGACTATAGTCTGTGGATCATCAATAAGCCTGACCATCTCATCAAGGACCCTCTCAGCAGCAATCTCAGAGAAAGCCTTTTCGCAGTTTTTGACAATGGTCTCGAGTAGGACAAGAGCTAGATACTGCACCCTTGGGCTCTTCAACATGATTCGCCTCTTGATGGCACGGATCAGCTCAACACTGTCGACCTTCTCGGTGTTGGCCATATCGCAGATCTCAAGATTGGTAGCCCAATCGGGGCCATCCATGGTCTCCGTCGTGGCTTCGTCAACAATCTTGTCCGCCATGTTCTGGCCTTGGAAAAACTCCTTCATCTTGAAACTCATGCTGGTCACGCCAGTGGACATCTTGCGGCTAACCTCTGCCCCGCTTATCTTGAGGCGCTCGCCCAAGGCATTGACCTTGTCCATCAGATTGTCACTCATCTTGCAAGAGCGATTTGGCAGTAGAAACTCGTCCGGATTCTGCAGGCAAGTAAAGGGCTATATTAGAGCACTAGGGTTGTTCACAAATTGGTTCAACCAAACCATGGAAACCGTCCTACTCATTAAATTTGAACTCGAGGTCTGGTCCTTGGTCATGGCTAATGATGTAAACTGTACTGGCGTCTGGCTGCCAGTTTTTTGATGTTTTGAAATCAAAATCGCTAGTACAGAACCAATTGAAAACAGAAATTGTAATTTGGTAGCCACGAGGAAGTCAGGGAGGGAGATCTAAGCAGCTGAGAACATAAAAGTAGTGGACAAAAATAGAGAGCGAGGGGGGTATTCCTAGATAGATGCAGCCATGCATGTAGGAGGTTATTCGAAGTTGACTCATCTACTTATTTTTAGAAGCTTGTACTTGTCATCTTGAGTGCTGAGTGCATCTCACAGAAACTATTATGATTGATCCTTGTACTACAGCACCAGGGGTTTATTGTTTGAAAAGGGGAGGGGGCAATGCAACTCGCAAGACTATTTCCTGCCGGTGAAGATGAACCGATAAAGCATCGGGGAGATGGATTGCTGCATAAGTAATGAGTTGACAAAAAATTAATTGATTCATTAGATTTTTTGTGCGATTAAATTAAGGGAACACGCCACAGGTTGACAAGTTGGAGAGAAAAGAAACGAGGAACTGGGGGTGGGCGATGGATTAACCGCGTGCTGTGGGATTAGGGTAATTTCAGTTATGTGGAATTGGGTGCGATATTGTAATTCAAGCACCTGGATACAGAAGCAGCTACAAACAAGAGTGTTAGTAGCAGCACGTGAAGAAGAGCAGCCCCGGCGGCGGCGGCAGTAGCAGCAAGTAGAGCAAGCAGATGGAGAAGGGGAGCAACACAATCTATAATCTTCGCTACACCGGCAGGAAGGGAGCGAAACCCTTGTTTCCGAACCCCTAGCGACGGCGGCGGCGATGGGGAGAGAGGCGGTAGATGGCGGATCGGGGCTCACCTTGTTTCCAAGCGCCGACGGCGGCAGTTGGCTTCGTCTTCCTCCTTCCCCGGCTCAGGCTCAGCCGCGCGCCGCCCAACAGCACGCGAGGTCCGGCCAGGTGACTCCTCTGCTGCGGCTGCGGAAGGGTTTGATGAAGAATGGATGGATTCCAAATCCCTCCCACGGTCTCCCCTTTCCTTCCTTTTCAGCTCTCGTCTACTTTTCGCCTTCCTTCCTTCCTTTTCTTTGGAAAAAAGATAAGAATTATGGAATTCCAGTTAGACGGGCATAATAAGCAGCAGGTCAGGATATAATCTTCTTGTAGCCATCCCGGTGGTGGTCGTTTCGTCAGACTATGAGAGCAACCTCTAGGGTCGTAACACGACCATTGCTTTGCCTAAAACCTTTCTGGAGTCTGACTCTAGATGGTTGGAATTTTCAGGAGCCTGAGATTCAGTTCAGAGCCTACGACCGAGCGCGTTGTGCCTTCCCCCATATAAATTTCACACGCACGCACGCGCATACGAATGCTATGACTATCTTTGTGTCCACATCTCGGTTTATTTTGCTTACTGTCTCTATCATCCCAAGATTGTTTCCAAACCGTCATCTTGCACAAGCTTGTCTTTATAGAGAGAAGTCTCACATGCCTATCACGACTTTATATGCATCTAAAAGAACCTCAACGAGAGCAAAAAAGCAGTTGGCAGATTAATGAAGAGAGACAACAGTGTACACTTTATCTCCACATTTTGGAGCAAAAGAATCAAATATGTACACACAACAAAAGCACAAAAGCAACACAGGTTAACTTGTAACACGACACGAAAAAAAAATCCACATGTCGAGCTGCAGCGCCGCCGACACAGTCCAGGTTCCAATTCGCATTGCTGCACACATCAGGCCCAAAGGACGGCCAACTGATGCAGCGGTATTTTGTTCACAAATGATGAACACGTGCACCATCTGCCGCTGGGTTCCACTTTGCAAAATCATATTTAGACCTGACAAACAGTCCCACAGTCCTTATCAGAACACAAACACCGTGCAGCACCATAAGGTAAAAAGAAAAGTCCTGCAACTTTGAGAACTTACAGGATCTGCAGAGATCTGGCCTCCATGATTAGTAAGGGTGATGACATCAAAGCGTAAGAAACCTTCCGGCGAAAACCTGCAAAGTTGCACTATGGCAGTTCATCTGCTCTATTGGAAAGAAATGAAGGTAACTCCATTGAGAAATACAGTCCTGGAAATTACAAGAGTCGCAAATTTATTATGCAATCCATCTAAGAACTGATAAATCATCTTTGGAACGGAAAATCACATGAGCCGGTAAATGAGGAATGGAAACGGTTGCTTCATATGGACATAATGATCAATTCATAACTACAATCAGTTATTTCTTGCAGTGGTAGCTTGCAACAAGAGGTACCGTACTTAACTCGAAAAAAATGAGAGGTATCCTACAAAAATATGAAATCCCAGTGTGCTTACATGCACTACCTCGTAAATTGTTTCACCAACACAAAGTGTATTCTAATATGATATAAACAGTCTTCTGATTTCTAATGCAACCTGCGCAAGTGAAGCTGCTACAGAATTTACAAGCTACACTTGAGTTTGCTGATCAAGTGGTATAGATACAACTCACTGGAATCTACAGATGCAGGTCCACGTGCAGTTGCACTTAAAACGAACCTATCTCGTCTATGTCAAACTAGAAAAATTAGTGGTAGGGTGTCCACATGTGCGTGCTTGATACGACCAGCAAATCGAAGGGAAAGACAAACAGGTCAGCACAGAACAAACCTGAGTAAGCTATGTTTTATCGCCATGGTTGCGAAAGTGAGATGGCAGGGTTTGACGAAGCTGCTGCATGATCTCTAAAGATAGCAGACTTGAGTACATTATACTGATCAACAACTGAGTTGTACAAAGTCTCCGTGAATTTCTTCCTGGCCTGTATAAATTCAATCTAACATTATTTTCAACAGAACCAAAAAACAGCTAACTAAAAAACACAAGGTGCAACATGTAAATAAAAATAGCAAAATCTGAAAATAACTTCAAAAAGATATAAGGAGAATGAAAATGATGTAACAAAACTTATAAGGACAATGATACGCCATCAGTACAACAATTACTAAATACTACCTCCATTCCATAATTCTTGTCATGGTTTTAGTTAAAGGTTTCATAAGTATCATACCCTGAGTAGGGAAGATAGATGCACCAATTTGTCTATTTCACTCTAAGACTTCAATATAAAAGGATCAACTGTTGATGAATAGTGACCACATAGACTACATATAATTTTGACAATGGTTCAGCACCTAATCTAGATTTAAGCTGTCGTTCTCAGTACAAAGGCAATCACAGCCACGGAAGGGAATCTAACACTATTAGCTGAACGTTGGATAGAGACTGCCCAACAACCCCCAACCTCAGTAAAGACGAAAATAAAGTATACATAATACACAGTTTAAGGCCATGACAACTGTATAAGATTTTTGACTGTTCAATAATCCTACCATCAAAAAACCAAAAACTACACAGAAGTTCAACATGAAAGTATACAAACCTCGTCAGAATTCTGAGTCTGAGCAGTAACATCCCCGTACTTTATTTCTTCAGCTGCTGATAAGCCTACCCCGTGGAAGGATATAACTCTTTGCTCACCAATCTCTTTCTCAATCTATTCAATTAAAAAGAAAATTTTCAAAGAGGTTGTCTGACAAAAATATCTGAACTGGTGAGCTGTGGCTAGTAACCATACATGTTGTGGTGGAGGCATAATCTCATAGCATAGCAATGATAGTGGATATATGTGCCCGGGAACGCCTGAGTGCTCCAGAAGCCTCCTCATATTATCCACTGCAGATGCATCAAATGGCGCCTGCCCTTGTTTTTGTAAGTAGCAGGCAAGATAAACGTAAGGGGAACTAATAAAAAATCAATAGCATTGTTGCAGTTTTGAAATGGTACCATCTCATTCCCTTCGTGAGATGACATTTGATAATGTTATTAGTCATTAGATTGAAAAAAATGTGCACAATCATTTAGAGCGACCTCAGTAAACATGACAACATTTATAATAAACCAAATCATATAGACAAGAAAGGGAAGAGAACGTACCGGGTGCCATTCGCCAGTCAAAGGGTCTGGACGGTCTCTACCACCACTTGGAGCTATCCAAATTATATGTGAACCGCCACTACATAATATCATAAAAGATAAACATTATCATCTGATGCAAAAAGTGATTCTAGTGTAGCATATATTTGCCTTAAAAGAGAGCAAAAGCCAGTTTCATCTTTCATGATTGTAAACACGAAAAGATAGACATTGCTTATGAACCAATGAACAACCTTCACAGGGCTAGGACTAGATTAAAACCAACAATTGTATCATGTTTTAAAGGTCACCAACTTGTAGTACCAACCATGATTTAACATATATGTCAGTTGCATCAACTATTGATAAGGAAATAGGATGAGAAATATCAAACTATTGCATGGGACGAGTACCGTAAAAGCAAAGCCATTTCCTTAAGACTTCGAGTGTTTGCCCTCCTCTTCATCTCAATTAGCTCAGGAAAATCATTCATATGCTTTTTTGAGTACACACAAAGAAGATTTCTGTTAAGAAAAAATGCTTAGGTGACAAACTGATGTTTTCGGTAATAGGATTAAGAGAAATCAGAATCCACAGTGCAGCATTATCATATAAATTTCCAGGGTGGAGAATAAGACCTTCCCATGCTAAATGGCTTGCAAAGAGGATCAGTAAGAACCCTATCCCCAGCAACATAAACCTATAGCAGATGGTTTTGATGCTAATGTGGTTAGCTTATGTTGATTCACAAGAAAACTGATAGTATGTTCAAAGAACTCACTATGTTCTCGCTAATCCACGGGTTGCTTCTTTCAAGTGACAAGGCTATAACAGCTGGATCTGCTTCTGTCTGATGGTTAGACATCAGAACAACATTATGACCCTACAATGACATCAAATATTTTCAGAAGATGGTTTGGATTGTAACCAATTTATAACATTCTGGATCAAAAGAGTAACATAAGCAAGTCAGATACATAATTATATGATGTTAGGGGTGTCGTGTTACTTTCTGCAGGATTTAAGGATTGGTCCATGATTCCTCTATGTGCAAACTTGGTCACATTATTCTATTTCACCAAATGAACAAAGATCTCTCTCAATCCTATTGTGACCTTTGGAGTCTGCTACCCTCCTGGTATGTTGTCGTTGGGTTATCAATGCATAATGATTGATTGTATTATCCTTTTTCTCTCAAAATACCACATGGCTCGCATCTATTAGAACATTATTATTAAGGTTTGGCGCCCAAAGAAGCTAGTAATCGACATGTCATGGAAAAACACAATGAAGGTTAGAAGATTACCTGCTGGAGCTTCTTCTCCATATCACTAAAAACAGAAATGTTACCGACGTAAGAGTTCCTGAGCATAGATATTGACAATGTTAGGAGATTAGGAAACCAAAACGATAAGCTAAGAAAAAAAAATCGAATACATATGAGTGCCGGAGCCTTGTGAGACCTGATGGCAATATAGTAAACCTAGGTATGTTAACGAATACCCCTGTTATGTTGATGGAAGATAAATTCTGTGTAAATCATTAGTAAAAAATAAACTAAGTACCTGCTGCGAGAGAATGGGCAGACATATCTTGCAAAAGTGGAGATTGTATGCCAGATACTATCCATTAGGATCTAACAAACTGATTTATTAATTCCTATATTCAATATAAATTCCTCAACGCCATGATGGAAATATGTGCATGAAGCATTTTGAACTTTCATTGTAATTCATCAATATTCAATATGTATTTGTGCGACAAAACTGTGAAATGTGCATGCTGTGAATATTTAAAAAAAAATTAAAGGGCCTTCGACAGTAGATGTTCACATGAAAGAGATGCTATTCCAGTTTACGCGTAAGATATGACAAAAGAGATTAATATGTGCAACATGAAAGCAGCAAGCAATTATAACGAATAAGTCTGCTCAGACATATGTCGTGTGCTGCATATTCCAGTTTACACAGAAGATAAGAAGTGCAATCCTAGATGTCCTCGGGTCAGATTTCTCATTACCTAAAATCTACCAGCGGCCTAATGTAGTTCTGACCGAAAGTGTAATAGTCAAATGGTTCTCTGATGGCCTTGTGATAAGGTTGAAATGTAAACTGATTCTGCAAAAAGGGTAAAGTTTGGTTTAAACGGGCGTCTTGGAGCGTAAGAGAAAATGTGAGAGCAAAATCGAGAAGGTAGCGGGCATAGAAGGTAGGACCTCTTCATCCAACAGAACGCGTTCAAATAAATCCATCATGTTGGAAAGGATGATCTGATGTGCACTTGGATCTCCATTTTTCAGGACCTGAAAATATTCAGACCACATTCGCACTGACATCACGGGACAGCCAAGAATTAGCAGACTGTAACAAACAGAAGTATCTGCATATTTACCGCATTCTTGTAATTGTAGAACAGGTTTTCAAAGTTGTGAGCGACGTCAGCAGGCAGCTTCCCTTTCTCCACTTCCTTTCTGATACGTAGAACGAGCTCTGCACACCACATACGACTGATGGTATATCATATGAATGAATGAACGAATGAGATATATGAGATGAGATTTCTGGGTTGACTCTTCTACGAGACTGAATAGAAGAGGAGAGTGGGGCCAGGTGCATTTGGAAGAAGAAGAAGAAGCAGACCTTGCTCGCCTCGCGCGTCGAGCAGGGGCGAGGGCCCCACGACCTCCTCGGCCCCCATGTCGGAGGCGAGGACGGCGCCCTTGGCCGGGACCCGCGGGGCTCGGCCGCCTCCTGCCGCCCTCCACGCGGGCAGGCGGAGCCTGGAACGGCGGAGGCTCGCCGGCGCCGCCAGTATGGCAGGGCGATGGGAGGCCCAGGCGCCTCCGGCGAGCGCGGCGAGCGGCGGGGCTTGCATGGAGCGGAGGTTCTAGAGACCGAAAACCCTAGCTAGTGGGCAGGAGAGGAGAGTGGTGGTGGTGGTGGTGGCAGCAAAAGAGGGGCGGGCGGGCGGGCGACGGAGGCGACGAGGCGGCGACGGGAACGGTGCCGATTTTCGCTTCTTGGTTTCTCCACGCACCCAACCAAATAAACTGGATTTGTTTTCAAGTGGATCAGGATTCTCGTGCGACCTCATTGGCACTGATCCTTTATATTTTTGCACATACGTCCCTCTCATTCTCCTACCCTTTCCCTCTATCCAAATTTTGCCTTTACTCCATTTTCTAATATTAAGTTGGCCGATCCTGTTATTTGTCACATTTTCTTTTCATAAAATTTGGGTTGCTCAGCTCATGTGCCACTTGGCAAATCTTGTTCTTTTGTGCGCCAATAGGCAGTCTAGTGTCATTACTCTTGCTCGTACTAAGGGTTGGTCACTAATGCTAATTGAGAGTGGATTTAGTAACCGGGTGTATACGTGAGCATGCAGCCATTAGCGTTGGATTTGCTTTAAGATACGTGTCTCACAAACGGAGCCAAACGGCGCGGGGCAAACAAACAAACTGGTATCTCTTCCGCTCCTCCCCTGGCAACCACCACGTGAATGCTCTCACTTAATCGTAGCCTTATCCACGCTATGAACCATACATCACATCATCCTTTCTTTTCTCTCCCTCTCAGACCACCACTGCAAGAAGCGCCGCGCCGGAGAAGCAGAGGAAACTGTAGCCGTCGGACGCGCAGCGGGGATTCCGCCGCCAACGACCGCATGGAGGCGTCGTTCCGGCCACCGCGGCAGGAGCTCCGACGACCTACATCCCACCATAGCCGCCGCTAAAACTGACTTGTGGCTCCCTTATCCCTGTCTTCAACCGCACGCAGTGACTCCTTCTTCCCCAGTCCCGGCCGGACCACCTCCCATGCTCAACACTACAGCAGCAGCCCAAGCCCGACGCCCGACGCGGCGCGGCGCCACCCCGTCCGCCCCACCTCACCCCAGGCACCAATTCGTCCGCCTCACCGCATGGCCGTCCAGTTGCGGCTCGCCCGCTCCAGGGCGGCCAAGCCTCTACTATTTGGGTCTTTTTGGCAGCTGATTTGTATGGAAGTCAGACCTAATTTACCAAACTTAGCGTCTTCCGATTGGAGCATAGAGTGCTTAGGTGATTTACCAAGTCCCTGTGTGCGTCCTTCACTCGATTTGGGGTCAATATTTTCACATGGGATCCAGCTGTGATACGACTCAGAGCAGAGAATTTTATCTCCCGTGAATTGCTGGGATCTCTAATCCTCTTTAATCCTGGACTTGGGGTAAGGCTATCCTCTCCATTTCTCCAATCCTGTGAATTTTATCACCCCTGAATTTGGGGCAAGGCTGCTCGCCCCGCAGTACCACATGCCGCCGCGGCGTCTTCTGCTGCAAGAAGGCGGTGCAGCTGCAGCGCGACGCTCATGGCGAGCGTCTCGCCGGACCTGATGCAGAGGTTGTGCCGGAGTGCGTCGAAGTCCATGTCCTCGAGCTTAGCCTCGCGTCGTTGAACTGGAACTTGATACGACGTCGGCGAGTACAGCACGTCCTCCTACAGCGGCTGCTCGAACATGTTGTGTGCTCCTCTCCTCAATCAACCAAGTGGGTGCGGCGTGGAGGCCGGCTATGTGGACGGCATGGTGGTCCGCGGTGAGGCCCGTCGCTGGAGCTCAGGTGGTGGGCGGCCCTCGCGTTCTGCCTCACGGAGGACGGACGAGCAGGTGCTCTCACGGGACTGCCGGGAGGAAGGAGGGAGCACGAAGCTCTCACGGGAGGACAAGGACGGAGGCGCCGGATTTGGCCTCGCGGAAGGACGGGGATGGATTTTCTCTTGCCGAAGGAATCCTGAGTTGAAAAGTCACCATCTAGCCGCCGGCCGCCCCTTCCTCCGGCGATGTAGCCTCCGCCTCGATGCCTTCCTCCGGCAAGAGAGCCCCCTCCTAGTGGCCCTACTTCGCGCCGCCACCTCGCGCCGGCCGACACGGCCCCGCCTTGAGCCCTCCGCGCGCGCGCCATGGTTGGTAGGGGTTGCCTGTCCGCGGCTTCCTCCGGCGCTGGCGCGGGAGCCACGGTCAGGGGCAACATTGATTTTTCTTTCCGTGGCGACCATAAATCCTTGATTTGGGAATCGGATATGAGCAGTGTTCGTCGGTGTTAGTTACTCGACGACCATACGTCCTTGATTTGGGAATCGGAGATGACCAGTGGAATCGCACTGTTACTCGTCGTGGGGGAATCAGAAAAATCATCTCACGGTAACACTAACACCGTTAGACACGTGTCAATCTCTCACCGTGTGCTCACGTATACACCCGGTCACCTGGCTTCATCCGAATGCTAATTACATGACAAAAGGCGGAATTGATGTTTAATCCAACACACGGCTACAAATAATAGGTCTACCTATTGTTCTCTCGTTGGCACACCATTGTGGATCTAGTTACCGGCAACAAGACAAGCTAGATCCTGACGAGCATGTGCACCTCCTCAGATCGGCAGACGCCACTTGGACTGGTAGCTGCCGCACGCATTTGGTCAGTAGCACTCGGTCATGGGACATGATCTTTACGCACACATTTATAGAGAGTGGCATAAGCGCATAGAGAGAGGGGTGAGGAGCATCTACCCACGTGGAACATGATGGCAACCAAAGCGGTGGGAGGGCATGACATGATGGTTGTGGTGGTGGAGGTGGCAGCATGTGTGGGAAAGAACATGAAAAGCGATACAAAGAAGTAGGGAGGGAGAGAGGACACTAGACTTAGCGTTGAAGGGGGGAGAGAGAGAGAGAGAGAATAAGGAGGTGACGTCTCAGAAGATAGGGGATCAAGTAGATGTGGGTATGGCATCTTAGCACGATTTATACCACAAGAGCAAATCGAGTGGGAGTGGACTCGTAAGTGTGCTTTGACAGTTCTAAATAGCACTAGCCGTAATATGCCCTATAGGCGATCATTTCATGATGACGCTTCGCTATGTATTCATGAGTTATTTCAACTAGAACCTCCCTCTCAGCATGGGGGCTAGGCATATAGTTTGAAAACATGGTTGTGGTACATGTTGATAGACAACGCGTCGGTGTGTTGTGAGAATAATAATCATGTATGGGGTTTCACTTGCGTCATGTGTGGCAAGTTTATGAATTCAAGAACAAGTCAAAGAAAGTCCATGAGACAATTCATGGTTCAACAATTCGAATCAAGGACAAAGTCAAGATATAAAAGCTCAAGCAAATAAATTCATTAGGTGGAGAGATATGTGGGCCGGTCCACCATAGACTAGAAGACTACATCCTCCCCCTAATCTTATTTTCGATAAAGGACGCTTTATTATTTAAAATTTAAAGTATTGCACTTGGCTCTGCATAACTAAGATGCATGCAACCGCTCAAATCCAAACGAACCAGCATAAAAATAAAAGACGCAATACAAGTAATCAAACTGTAAAGACTCTTGTGATGATGGAGGAACAATCTCTAAATTACGCTGCCATACATGTTGGATAAAAATATGCCTCGCCGTGTCTTCTAACCGTGTAAACACATCCATAAATATGTTTCAATGCTCCACACATTGTAGAGATGACCATGAATGGAGCATAGTCGTGCACCGGTAGACAACTTGCATAAGAGATTTCCAAAATCAAAGGTAGTATGCTCTTCCAAATCATGATCACTAATATGGGTAAAGGGCATAGGAAGATCATTGTACTCAGATTCATTATCATAATAATCATTAGGAGCAACGTACTTACGGTTACCTATTGTTACCTCATACACGCGGGGATATACCGTTACCTCTTTCTTCTTATTCCCCCTCGTCTTCCTCTTCTTCGTTCCCTTCTTCTTCTTTTCCTTCTTCTTCTTTTTCTTCTCCGCGTTCCCTTCTTTAGGAGGAAGAGGCTTGAAGAGAGGCTTTTCCACATAACCTGATTTAGTTCGAGAAACAATAGAAGAAACTTGGGAGAATTCCTCCTTTTCATTAATAAGTTTGAAACACACAGCGGTCCTATCATATTTTTGCAAAGTGTCATCTTCTAAAATATTCTGTATGTAAGTATTTGTATGGCAATTATTAATGCAATAAGAAAGACACCCATGCAGGACATCATCAATATCAAGATCGTTAATATCTAACAAAGAAATTTTTCTTGATAACTCTTCACACTTCAAAATAAGGTAAGTTCATCATGCTGATTAGGAGTAATTTCATCATCACAATACAAATTTGCAGCACTCATGGGGTTCGAATTATCATTGGAGGAGCATTGAAAATTAAAATGACCAACTTGATGTCTACGGGTGCTTCTATTCTTGTAGACAGTGTTGGGCCTCCAAGAGCAGAGGTTTGTAGAACAGCAGCAAGTTTCTCTCAAGTGGATCACCCAAGGTTTATCGAACTCAGGGAGGAAGAGGTCAAAGATATCCCTCTCAAGCAACCCTGCAACCACAAAGCAAGAAGTCTCTTGTGTCCCCAACACACCTAATAGGTGCACTAGTTCGCGAAGAGATAGTGAAATACAGGTGGTATGAATAAGTATGAGCCGTAGTACGCGCCGTAAAATAGCTCGATGGCGTGTATTGATGGTAGTAATATTGCAGAAGTAAACAAGCGTAGTAACGCAGTAGTAACGCAGTAAAACAGAAACAAGCAGCGATAGCGTATTTTAGGAACAAGGCCTAGGGATTAGACTTTCACTAGTGGACACTCTCAACTTTGATCACATAATGAATAGATAAATGCATACTCTACACTCTCTTGTTGGATGATGAACACTTTGCGTAGGATTACACGAACCCTCAATGTCGGAGTTAACAAGTTCCACAATTCAATGTTCATATTTAAATAACCTTAGAGTGCAAGAAAGATCGACACGACTAAACCAAGTACTAACATAGCATGCACACTGTCACCTTCACATGTAGGAGGAATAGATCACATCAATACCATCATAGTAATAATTAACTTCATAATCTACAAGAGATCATAATCATAGCCTACGCCAAGTACTAACACGGATGCACACACCGCCACCATCGTGCGGGAGGAATAAAACTACTTTAATAACATCACTAGAGTAGCACATAGATAAATTGTGATACAAAACACATTGCAATCATAATGAGATATAAATAAGCACTTCAATACGCCATTCATAAAGGTGAATAAGTATTCGTGAAATATAGCCTAAGAGACCCACACGGTGCACACACACTGTCACCTTTACACACGTGGGACAAGGAGTCTCCTGAGATCACATAAGTAAACTCACTTGACTAGCATAATGACATCTAGATTACAAGCATCATCATATGAATCTCAATTATGTAAGGCAGCTCATGAGATTATTGTATTGAAGTACATAGGAGAGAGATGAACCACATAGCTACGAGTACAGCCCGAGCCTCGATGGAGAACTACTCCCTCTTCATGGGAGCAACAAGCGGTGATGAAGATGGCGGTGGAGATGGCAGCGGTGTCGATGGAGAAGCCTGGCACTTACCCGGGTCCCGAGGTGCCTCAGACCTGTCCCCGCATCTTGGCTTCGCGATGGCGGCGGCTGGAAGGTTTTTGTGTTTCAACGAATAGGTTTTCGACGGAGGCTTTAAATAGGCGAAAGGGCAGCCTCGGAGGGGGCATGGGGCCACGACACCATAGGGCGCGCGCCCCCTCCGACCGCGCCGGGTGTGGTGTGGGGCCCCCTGTGCTCGGCTCTCTGTGTTCGATGGTTCCGGAAAATAGAACTCAGGCGTTGATTTTCTCGATTCCGAGAATATTTCGCTACTAGGATTTCTGAAACCAAAAACAGCAGAAAATGAACGCACTTCGGCATCTTGTTAATAGGTTAGTTAAAAACGATAAATATGACATATAATGTATAAAACATGTAGGTATCATCAATAAAGTAGCATGGAACATAAGAAATTATCGATACGCTGGAGACGATCGCATCCCAAAGCTTAGTTGCGCTCGTCCGAGCAGGTAAAACGATAACAAAGATATTTCTGAAGTGACATGCCATCATAAACTTGATCATACTATTGTAAACATATGTGATGAATGCAAGATCCAAACAATGGTAATGACATGAGTAAACAAGTGAATCATAAAGCAAAGACTTTTCATGAATAGTACTTTCAAGACAAGCATCAATAAGTCTTGCATAAGAGTTAACTCATAAAGCAATAAATCAAAGTAAAGGTATTGAAGCAACACAATGGAAGATTAAGTTTCAGCGGTTGCTTTCAACTTGTAACATGTATATCTCATTGATAGTTGTCAATGCAAAGTAATATAATAAGTGCAATATGCAAGTATGTAGGAATCAATGCCTCACACAAGTGTTTGCTTCTTAAGGAGAGAGAGAGGTAAACCGACTCAACAATAAAAGTAAAAGAAAGGTCCTTCAAAGAGGAAAGCATCGATTGCTATATTTGTGCTATTTTATTTTGAAAACATAAAGAAAGCATAAAAGTAAAGTTTTGAGAGGTGTTTGTTGTTGTCAACGAATGGTAATGGGCACTCTAACCCCTTGCCAGACAAACCTTCAAAGAGTGCTCCCATTTTATTTTATTTTGTGTGGCACTCCTTCCAACCTTTCTTTCACAAACCATGGCTAACCGAATCCTCGGGTGCCCGCCAACAATCTCATACCATGAAGGAGTGCCTTTTTATTTTAGTTTTATTATGATGACACTCCTCCCCACATTTGCCTCAAGCCATGGCTAACCGAACTTCGGGTGCCGTCCAACGATCACATACCATGGAGGAGTGTCTATTTTGTTAATTAATTTAATGGAATCCCATTGCCACTCTTTTTGCAAAATTATTGTATAAGGATGAAGCCACTAGTCCATTGGTGAAAGTTGCCCAACAAGATTGAAAGATAAACACCACATACTTCCTCATGAGCTATAAAACATTGACACAAATAAGAGGTAATAACTTTTGAATTGTTTAAAGGTAGCACTCAAGCAATTTACTTTGAATGGCGGAGAAATACCATGTAGTAGGTAGGTATGGTGGACACAAATGGCATAGTGGTTGGCTCAAGGATTTGGATGCATGAGAAGTATTCCTCTCGATACAAGGTTTAGGCTAGCAAGGTTATTTGAAGCAAACTCAAGGATGAACCAGTGCAGCAAAACTCACATAAAAGACATATTGTAAACATTATAAGACTCTACACCGTCTTCCTTGTTGTTCAACCTCTTTACTAGAAATTATCTAGACCTTAGAGAGACCAATTATGCAAACCAAATTTTAACAAGCTCTATGTATTTCTTCATTAATGGGTGCAAAGTATATGATGCAAGAGCTAAACATGAGCACAACAATTGCCAAGTATCACATTATCCAAGACATTTTACCAATTACTACATGTAGCATCTACATTTCCAACCATATAACAATTAATGAAGAGGAAACTTCGCCATGAATATTATGAGCTAAGAACACATGTGTTCATACGAACCAGCTGAGCGTCTCTCTCCACACAAGGATGAACTTATTCCGAGAACTAAGATAACAAAACAAAAATAAAAGCAATACGACGCTCCAAGTAAAGTACATAAGATGTGACCCAATAAAAATATAGTTTCAAGAGGGAACTGATACTTTGTCTGAAAGGGGATGCCTTGGGCATCCCAAGTTTAGACGCTTGAGTCTTCTTGAAATATGCAGGGATGAACCACGGGGGCATCCCCAAGCTTAGCTTTGCCTCTTGATCATAGTATATCATACTCCTCTCTTGACCCTTGAAAATCCTTCACACCAAACTTCAAGCAAACTCATTAGAGGGTTAGTGCACAATAAAAATTTACATGTTCAGAGGTGACACAACCATTCTTTACACTTCTGGACATTGCATAAAGCTACTGGACATTAATGGATCAAAGAAATTCATCCAACATAGCAAAAGAGGCAATGCGAAATAAAAAGGCAGAATCTGTCAAACAGAACAGTTCGTAAAGACGAATTTTAAAATGGCACCAGACTTGCTCAAATGGAAAAACTCAAAACTAATGAAAGTGCGTACATATCGAGGATCACTCACGTAAATTGGCACTTTCTGAGTTACCTACAGAGAATTAGTCCCAGATTCGTGACAGCAAAGAAATCTGTCTCTGGTAATCCAAATCTAGTATGAACCTTACTATAGAGACTTTACTTGGCACAACAATGCAACAAAAACTAAGATAAGGAGAGGCTGCTACAGTAGTAACAACTTCCAAGACACAAATATAAAACAAAGTACCGTAGTAAAACACATGGGTTATCTCCGAAGAAGTTCTTTTCTTTATAGCCATTAAGATGGGCTCAGTTTTAATGATGCACTCATAAGAAATAGAAGTTGAAGCAAAAGAGCATCAAGAGGCAAATTCAAAACACATTTAAGTCTAACATCCTTGCATAGGAATCTTGTAAATAAACAAGTTCATGAAGAGCAAACAAGCATAGGAAGATAAAACAAGTGTAGCTTCAAAATTTCAGCACATAGAGAGGTGTTTTAGTAACATGAAAATTTTTACAACCATATTTTCCTCTCTCATAATAACTTTCAGTAGCAACATGAGCAAACTCAACAATATAACTATCACATAAATCATTCTTATCATGAGTCTCATGCATAAAATTATTACTCCCCACATAGGCATAATCAATTTTATTAGTTGTAATGGGAGCAAATTCAACAAAGTAGCTATCATTATTATTCTCATCATCAAATATAGGAGGCATAGTATCATCAAAGTAAAATTTTCCTCAATGCTTGGGGGACTAAAAATATCATGCTCATCAAAGCCAGCTTCCCCAAGCTTAGAATTTTCCATAGCATTAGCAATAATAGTGTTCAAAGCATTCATATTAATATGTTCCATGGTTTTTAATTTTCGCATCAAACCATCCATGTCTTAAATCAGAAATAGAATAAAAAGGTCATTGTTGTCCATTATGCCTAACTAGTAAATAAAAGAAACCAAATTCAAGAGTATAAAGGAAATAGCTTGAGTACTTACAACTGCTCCGGAAAATAGCTTAGTAGCCAGATCCGAGGTGAGTACCTTTTACCTTTCCTCCGGAACGGCGCCGTAAAAGTGCTTGATGTCTACGGGTGCTTCTATTCTTGTAGTGTTGGGCCTCCAAGAGCAGAGGTTTGTAGAACAGCACAAGTTTCCCTCAAGTGGATCACCCAAGGTTTATCGAACTCGGGAGGAAGAGGTCAAAGATATCAACCCCTGCAACCACAAAGCAAGAAGTCTCTTGTGTCCCCAACACACCTAATAGATGCACTAGTTCGGGAAGAGATAGTGAAATATAGGTGGTATGAATAAGTATGAAAAGAGTACGACGCCATAGCTTGCTGGCGTGACATTGATGGTAGTAATATTGCAGAAGTAAACACAGAGTAACCAACAGTAGTAATCAGTAAAACAGTAAACAAGCAAAGAAGTAGATTTAGGAACAAGGCCTAGGATTAGACTTTCACTAGTGGACACTCACTCTGATCACATAATGATTAGATAATGCATACTCTACACTCTCTTGTTGGATGATGAACACATTTAGGATTACACGAACCTCAATGCCGGAGTTAACAAGCTCCACAATTCAATGTTCATATTTAAATAACCTTAGAGTGCAAGAAAGATTAAACACTACTAAACCAAGTACTAACATAGCATGCACACTGTCACCTTCACGGTAGGAGGAATAGATCACATCAATACCATCATAGTAATAATTAACTTCATAATCTACAAGAGATCATAATCATAGCCTACGCCAAGTACTAACACGGATGCACACACCATCACCATTACATCGCGATGAGGAATAAAACTACTTTAATAACATCACTAGAGTAACACATAGATAAATTGTGATACAAAACACATTGCAATCATAATGAGATATAAATAAGCACTTCACTACGCCATTCATAACAGTGAATAAGTATCCGTGAAATATAGCCTAAGAGACCCACACATGCACACACTGCCACCTTTACACACGTGGGACAAGGTCCGGGATCACATAAAACTCACTTGACTAGCATAATGACATCTAGATTACAAGCATCATCATATGAATCTCAATCATGTAAGGCAGCTCATGAGATTATTATTGAAGTACATAGGAGAGAGATGAACCACATAGCTAGAGCACAGCCCCGAGCCTCGATGGAGAACTACTCCTCTTCATGGGAGCGGCGTGATGAAGATGGCGGTGGAGATGGCAAAGGTGCGATGGAGAAGCCTCCGGCGGCGCGCTCTCCGGCAGCCGAACAGAGATTCTGTCCCAGATCTTGGCTTCGCGATGGCGGCGGCTCTGGAAGGTTTTCGGGTTTCGTCCCAACGTAATAGGGTTTTCGCAACTGAGGCTTTAAATAGGCGAAAGGGCAACTTGAGGGCATGGGGCCACCACACCATAGGGCGGCGGCCCCCTCTCGTCCGCGCCAGGTGTGTGGTGTGGGGCCCCCAGGGTCTCCGCGGCTCTCGGGTGTTCCGGATGGTTCCGGAATAGGAACTGGCGTTGATTTCGTCCGATTCCGAGAATATTTCGTTACTAGGATTTGAAACCAAAAAAGCAGAAACAGAACTGGCACTTCGGCATCTTGTTAATAGGTTAGTCTAAATGCATAATAACCTCCTTGCTTGTGAAAGATCCCTCCAAACAGGCATCTAGATAGTCCTTGTGATGTCCTGAAAGCCTTGCATACAAATTATTAATAATAACATTACGGGGAAGCTTGATACGTCTCAAACGTATCTATAATTTCCTATGTTCCATGCTACTTTTATTACAATACTTGAATGTTTTATACATACTTTACAACATTATTATACATTTTCCGGCACTAACCTATTAACAAGATGCCGAAGTGCCATTCCTTTTCTGTTTCAAATCCTAGTAAGGAAATATTCCTTAATTGGACGAAATCAACGCCCAGGCCTATTTTTACACGAAGCTTCCAGAAGACCGAAAGGGAACGAAGTGGGGCCACGAGGTGGCCACACACTGGCGGCGTGGCCCGGCCCTGCCGCGCGGCCCTAGTGTGTGGGCCCCTCGTGACCCGACCTGCCCTTCCGCCATAGCCTTCCGTCGCAAACCCCCTGCATCGAGAGCCACGTACAGGAAAACCTTCCGTAGACGTCGTCGCGAATCCCATCTCGGGATTCAGATCGCTCCGCACCGCGGATGAGAATCATCACTGAGGGGCTCTACATCATCATGCCCGCCTCCGGATTGATGCGTGAGTAGTTCATCCTTGGACTATGGGTCCATAGCAGCAGCTAGATGGTTGTCTTCTCCGCTTGTGCTATCATTGTTATAGATCTTGTGAGCTGCCTAACATGATCAAGATCATCTCTTTTGTAATGCTACATGTTGTGTTTAATGATCCGATGAATATAGAATATTATGTTAAGTTGATTATCAATTCATCATATATGTGTTGTTTATGTTCTTGTGCTTTTCTCCGTTGCTAGTAGAGGCTCAAGCCAAGTTGATACTTGTAACTCCAAGATAGAGTATTTTATGCTTTATAGTGGGTTCATGCCTCCATTGAATCGGGACAGTGAGACATAAAGTTCTAAGGTTGGGGATGTGTTTTGGTGCTAGGGATAAAACATTGATGCTTTGTCTAAGGATATTTGTGTTTCATTACATTACGCACCATACTTAATGCAATTATCTCTGTTGTTTATAACTTAATACCGAAGGGGTTTGGATGATAACTCGAAGGTGGATTATTTAGGCATGTATGCATGCTGGATAGCGGTCTATGTACTTGTCATAATGCCCTGATTAAATCACATAGTAATCAATATATGTATTGAATCTTTATTTGTCAATTGCCCGCCCGTGACTGTTCACCTGTATGTTAGTTATCTGCTGAGAGACACTCTAGTGAATCGTGGGACCCCGGTCCATTCTTTTACATCTCACTACATTCTACTGTTTTTATCGTTTCTTGCAAACAAACACCATCTTCCACTCGATACACGTTTAATCCTTTGTTTTCAGTTTTTGCCAGATTGACAACCTCATTGAAATACGTTGGGCCAAAAGTACTTTGATTGTGTTGTGCAGTGTTCCACGTTGGCGCGGTTTCACTGGTGTTGCGCGCACTACATTCCTCCACCAACAACCTTCACGTGCTTCTTGGCTCCTACTCACCTTGGTTTCTTTCTATGAGTGAGTAGTCCACTCCTCTATACGCATCATACCTTCCACTTGGGTTCCAACGGACGTGTGCTTCACGCGTATCAAGCTAAATTCCTGCGCCGTTGTTTGGGAGATCAAGACACGCCGCAAGGGGAGTCTCCACTTCCAATCTCTTTACTTTGTTTTTGTCTTGCTTTACTTTACTTTATTTATTGTCTTGTTTGCTTCATATTAAAAACACAAAAAAATTAGTTGCTTTACTTTCTGCCTTATTTACTAGCTCTATATCAAAAACACAAAAAAATTAGTTACTTGTCTTTACTTTATTTGCCTAGTTTACTTTATTATTGCTACAATGGGTACCTGAAAATACTAAGTTGTGTGATTTCACTAGCACAAATAATAATGATTTTATATGTACTCCTATTGCTCCAACTGCTACTACAGCAGAATTCTATGAAATTAAACCTGCTTTACTGAATCTTGTTATGAGAGAGCAATTTTCTCGTGTTAGTAATTCTGATGATGCCGCCGCCCATCTTAATAATTTTGTTGAACTTTGTGAAAATGCAAAAGTATAAGGATATGCATGGTGATATTATAAAACTGAAATTGTTTCCTTTCTCATTAAGAGGAAGAGCTAAAGATTGGTTGCTTTCTTGTCAATAGTATTGATTCATGGACTAAATGTAAAGATGCTTTTATTAGTAAATATTATCCTCCCGCTAAAATTATATCTTGAGAAGTAGCATAATGAATTTTAAACAATTTGATAATGAACATGTTGCTCAAGCATGGGAGAGAATGAAATCTTTGGTAAAGAATTGCCCAACCCATGGATCGACTACTTGGATGATCATCCAAACCTTTTATGCAGTAGATTGAATTTTTCCTCAAGGAACTTATTGATTCACCATTGGAGGTGTTTTTATGTCCATCACTCGGGCGCTCAAGCAATTAAATT